>CM027124.1:18882038-19482038 GCA_015476505.1 Urochloa ruziziensis
TATTACAAAAATAAAGTGGATGGATTGCTTAAATAAACTTAGTAGAATTTTCTAACATTTTTCAAAAAAATTAATGGTTCATATTTCATAATTTTCAGAATTATTTACCACTAACCATGTTAGAAAAATTAAATATGAGCCTCGGAAGGGGTTTCAAAATAAATTAGAGAGCTCATATACCTAAAACCATGTTTCTATGATTTAAAGGCATTATTTTACCACTTTTATGTATAATTATAACATAAAACAATAAATAAATTTTGTAAATATCAATTTACAGAGGGTGTATACTGTAAAAGACATTAAATACTTAATCTGTCGCAGAAACAAAGTAATCCAGGGTGTTTTCTGCTAGAAAAACCTAAATTTTTAGAAAATAAGGTTTAAACTGCAAGTTTTTATGTTCTCGTAAGAATTTTATACTATCTCAGAGGTTTTTTTCATAAAACACTCGTTCTGATGGGCCCTTCATGGGCCGGCCCATCCGGTCCGCGTGGCCCAAATAAAAAAGGGGCGGGGAGCCGGTGCTAACCCTAGCCCGACTCCCACTCCATCTCCTCCCCAGCCGCCGGTCTTCAGCCGCCGGTCTTCTGTAGGCGGCGGCGAAGTGCTTCTGCGGGCAGCGTTGCTACGCACGCCTGCGGGCGCGACGGCGCGTGGCGGTGCGGCGCGTCTGCGAGCGGCGCTACTGCACGCAGCTTCGGGCGGCGGCGCGTGGCGATGCTGCTCTTCTGCAGGCGGCGGCGCGGGGCGACGTGGGATGGCGCGGCTCGGCTTCAGGCAAAGGTTCGGTGTGGTGCGGCTACGAGCTGCAGCACAGGGTAGCGCGACTGCAAGCGATGGTAGAGCAACGAGCCTTGGATCTAGGCGTGCAAGCTCAGGTTCGGGTTAGATTTTAGGGTTTGCAGGCCCTCTCTATTTTCTGATTCAATCTTCGAGCTTGATAAAATCTGGCAGCCGATCTTCGTGTCGGTTGTGTGTAAAAATTCTTTTCCTTTTCTTTGAGCGAGAACTACTACTTCTGGTTTGCGGCGAGAAAAGTAAAATATGGCTAAAAACTACGCTAAAACATGCATAGATCGATTTGCATCTTCTAGATCAAAAGCTAGTATATCTATGCAGTAGATTAGAACTAATCTAATCAAATCAACAAAATATACCTTTTGGTTTGCGTAGAGGAAAACGAAGGCTGACGCGTAGGACAGTTCGGCCTAGCCGGCGGACCTGCCGGCGTGATGCCGGCGTGAGGACGAGTTGGTGCAGACCCGAACGCGGACGACGTCGAAGTTCGCGGCGTCGTCGAAGTTGACGTAGATGTGCTGGCGTCGAGCTTCACGTAGATGTACTTGACAGTACGGCAGCGCAACTTCTCGTTGTCAACTCCAGCGGTGTCGAAGTAGAGCAGCGTGCTGATAACGTGTTAGAAAACACGTCGTCAACGTCGGATCGCCTCTCTCTCTCAACAATCACAAAGGACATTAGAACACAAAGTATGAGGGACAAATCTTTATTACTCAATTGGATGATTTACAATGAACATCTCCCTCATATATATACTCCGAACCTAGTCTAAAGCTATGGTAAGAGCCCACAAACAACCGGACTAAGACTAGAATTACTAGTACTCATTTCCTTCTAGGATCCTCAGTTTCTATAACTGGAGATTGAGTCCTGGTGTTTTACAACAGTTGGGTCACAGGAAACCAAAATTGTCAAGTCATCTTTTCTTCTTTCTTTTCTTTCTCCTTGTGTGGGTCAACTCCTTTCCAAATGGAGACATGTGGTCGGATCCGTGGCCTTCCTGGGCACCTGTGTAAGTGTGTGTTCAATGGTAATTTGCAAATAGCTAGCTAGATGGGACCTAGAAATAATAAAAAATAAGAATTTTAATGGAGGGTTATGTGAGCTATGAGTGAAATGTTCTTGGGAGATCATGCTAGACTATCTATTTGGGAGTCGCTAGCTATTTGATCTCTCTCCTTTATAGCCAATACAATTCGATCTTCTAGACTATCTATTTGGAAATCATTGGAGATGTCCTAAGGGGCGCCGGAAGGTGTTTGATGGTTTGTCTCAATGGCGAATGCCCCAAGGGCAGGGCATGATCGCGGCTTGGGTTACGGCGCTTAGCGCAGGGCGGCGCACTGGGCTGCAGCGCGGTGATCCGGTGTTCCGGGCCACGTGGGGGAGATGGCGAGGGCAGCGAGGGTTCGAGTTCGAGCGCCTCCTAGGATTTTTTATATTTTTATATTTTTGATTTTTTAAAAATAAATACCTGGCCCAAAAATTAGCAGATTTGGTCTTATGTTGCCGGATGAAATGGCTATAGCCGTCTGAACCGGCGAAAGGTTGCTGCACAGGCCACGTGACGGCGTTCCAGGACTTTTTGCCGTTTCAAACGGCTATAGCCGTTTGACACGGCGAAAGCTATAGCCGTTTGAAATGGCTATAGTTATTAAACTTTTTTTTAATTTACGTTGAGGAATTATTTTGCAACTTTTTTCTAATTTATGTTGAGAAATTATTCTACTGTATTTGGTTTGATATTAGAAATGATTGATTTTTTTGGTTTATTTTTTGGTTCGTCTATAATTGATTTAATATTATATGTTTATAATTTTATACGGTTTGTGGGTGACCCTTTATGCCGGAATGCAATTGTGGGTTTTTTGTTAGTTAAGTTACACACATAAACTCACAATTTCATTACACACATAAACTCTACAACTGCATTCCGTGAAAAAAAACCCACAATTGCATTCCGGCCTAAAGGGTCACCCACAAACCGTATAAAATTATAAACATATAATATTAAAGCAATTATACGCAAACCAAAAAATAAACCGTAAAAATCTAAATCATTTCTTAATATCAAACCAAATATAGCAGGATAATTTCTCAACATAAATTAGAAAAATGTTGCAGAATAATTTCTCAACGTAAATTAAAAAAAATAAAAAATATAGCCATTTCAAACCACCGGAGGCCAGGAATGTTCGCCGTATAGCCGTTTGAAACGGCGAAAAGCCCAGGAACGCCGTCACGTGGCCTGTGCAGTAATCTTTCGCCGGTTCAGACGGCTATAGCTGTTTCATCCGGCGACATAAGACCAAATCTGCTAATCTTTTAGCCAGGTATTTATTTTTGAAAAATCAAAAAATATAAAATATAAAAAAATTTCCGCGCTAGGTTAGCGAGAGCTCGAGAGGTTTGCGCACGGCAAGGCGGCCCATGCGCGGCTGGCTACTGTGGAATTTTTTTTATTTTTATATTTTTTTTACGATTTTTCAAAAATAAATACTTGGGCAAAAATTTAGTAGATCTGGTCTTATGTCGCCGTTTGAAGCGGCTATCGCCGGCCCAAACGGCGAAAAATTGAAAAACCGCAGCCTTTCGCCGCCCCATCCGGCGAAAGGGAAAAACTTGCGGCCACGTCAGCTGTCGGTGCGGTCAAAAGGGAGTTACCGAGGTCGACAAAAAAATCGCCGGCCCATCCGGCGAAAAGTTGTCGGCGCCACGCGCCCACGAAGCCTTTCGCCGCCCCATCCGGCGAAAGGTCCTATCGCCGTAACGGTCGGCGAAAGGCTCGAGGCCTCGCCGTTTCGCCCGGCGAAAGGCCCCCCGCCCATATTAACCCGCGCGCGGCTGAGAGCGAGCTCTCAGCACCCATTTCCCTGCCGCGCCGCGCCCAGAGAAGGAAGAGGAGAGGAGAGGGAAGGGGAGGAGAGGAGAGGGAAGGGGAGGGGAGGGGAGGGGAGGGAAGGAGAGGGCAGCGAAGCTCTGCCAGATCTACACTTCGCATCAGGTAAAATTTTATTTACCTTGCAGTCAATTTCATTTATGTTTTTAGATAGCTATTTGTAGATGCTAGCTTTTAGGTATAGTTAGCCAGCCTGTGCACACGTAGATTTTAGTTTTAAATTGAGTTTTTTTGATATGAACTAGGACATAGAAAAAAATAAGTTTGTAGATCTAGACTGTTTTATAAATGTTAGGTGTAATTTTAGATGGTAGGTTTTAGAAATAGTTGTGCACACGTAGATTTTAGTTTTAAGTGTAGTTACTTTATATGAACTAGGAAATAGAAAAAATTAGTTAGTACATCTAGATCGTTTAATTATTCCGTTTAATTGAGTTTTTTTATATGAACTAGGACATAGAAAAAAATAAGTTTGTAGATCTAGACTGTTTTATAAATGTTAGGTGTAATTTTAGATGCTAGGTTTTAGAAATAGTTGTGCACACGTAGATTTTAGTTTTAAGTGTAGTTATTTTATATGAACTAGGAAATAGAAAAAAATTAGTTAGTACATCTAGACCGCTTTATAATTTTTGGTGTAATTTTTTATAGGTATATGTAGATGGTAGTTAGTATTCTGTAGATAGCTAGTTAGACTGTGTGCACGTAGATACTAGGTATATGTATATGGTAGTTAGTATTTTTGTAGATAGCTAGGTAGTCGTGGTCATACAAAACTAGTAATTAGTAATGTGTAGTTTTGTTTTATAAAATTCTTTAGATACCCAGATACTGATGGTAGGTGGTAATTTTGATATAACTATATGTAGATGTTTTCTCGGTGTATATTTTCTAAATGTGTTAAAGTTTTGGTAGTATAATTGAAACCAAAGGTTAGTTACTCACAGGTATCATTGTCGTGGTTAATGTTGGCAGGCATGTCAGAGAGTTTATTTTTCCAAGTGTTTTATGGGCCTGGGGAGGTTAGGTATGGTCCTGAAGGGGTAGACTTGTCCGAATTTAAGTCTTTCACCAAACAAGTAGTTCGAGCAAGAGAGAGGAACTGGACCTCAGTGTGCAACTGGCTATTCAAGGCATTTGGACTTGACAGGGAGCAATTTGAGCTGTCAGTCATGGCTGTAGTAAGGTTTCGAATGGACACACCCCTGTTTTGGGAGTTGATGCCCCTTGCTGGAACCCAAAACTGGAGAGAGTATGTCAATATAGCTACCGAGCGTGGCTTACCACTAGTCTTGTTTGTTCAAGTTTATCAGAAGATTGGGTCTAGCAGTCAGCATCAAGATGACGACAATGCAATTACAGCCGATCCTGCCCAAGAAGATACTGAACAAGAGGAGGTAGATGGAGAACACGAGGAGGTAGATGGTGAAGACGCACCCCATGAACCAACCGGCGAGGCTGATGAGGGGGAACACATCCCTGAGTTAGTCGAGCAGGTTGAGAGAGAGGGGCAAGAGCAGTTTGATGCCATGGAGGGAGACACTTCAGATGAGGAGGATTGTTATCCCGTGCCACGCAACTGGGCAAGCTATGACTATTCAGCTCTAACTGTCAATGAAGGTGAAGCGATGGATTGGGAGTACAGAGAGAATGAGATTTCTGTCGGTGCAATGTATGCAAGTGGGGATGAAGTTAAGGAAGGCATAAAGCGGTGGTCTACACTATCTTTGCAAAGGCAGTTCCGAGTGGTGAAGAGCAGCCCAAAGGTATATGATGTGTGTTGCGTGCAAAGCAACTGCCCTTTTAGAGTTCATGCATTTAAAGGCAAGTGGACTGATTACTGGGAGGTGTCGAAATTGGTGGAGCATGAATGCCAACTTGAGGAGTTAAACCCACATCACCGCAACCTTACAGCAGATTTTGTGGCTCAATTCATGTATGCTCAGATCGTCGACAATCCCAGCTTCGAGCCAAAATCAATTATTTGTGCCGTGGAAGAAAAATTTCATTACAAAATCAGCTACAACAAAGCGTATAGAGCAAAGCAGAAGGCAATGGAGATGAAATGGGGGACGTATGAAGCATCGTATAACAATCTTCCAGCCTTGCTGCACAACATATGTTTGAGAAATCAAGGCAGTTACTATGACTTGAAAACCTATCCCTGTGCAGAGAAACCAGGCAAGCAGGTGTTGCAGCGTTCATTCCTAGCCTTGGGTGCTTGCATTGAGGCTTTTCAGCATTGCCGACCAGTCATTTGTATTGATGGCACATTTTTGACTGGTAGGTACAAAGGAACCATCCTGACTGCTATTGGTTCCGATGGTAACAATCAGGTGTTGCCGTTGGCGATCGCCTTTGTGGAGAAAGAGTCAGGAGATAGCTGGTATTGGTTTCTTGAGAGAGTGAAGCAGATGATTGTTAAGGATGTACCGAATGTCTGTGTTATTCATGACCGGCACAAAGGCATTTTACAAGCAGTCGAGGACATGCAGAATGGCAGCATTGAACGTCAGAGGGCTGTGCAGTGGCCTGACTTGAAGAGTAGGTGGTGTATGAGGCATATGGGTGCCAACTTTCATAGCCAATTCAAAAACAAGACCCTGATGAAACTATTTAAGCGGCTATGCATCCAGAATCAAGAGAGAAAATTCAACCTTATTTGGAAGAAACTTGACGAACTTACAAAGAAACAAGCAGAAGAGCTTGCAAAGAGACCGGTTAATAGTGAGGACCAACATCCCGTTTCGCTTGATGACGTTGGCCTTGATGGTCCACACGTCGTGCGCAAACCCGGTCGGGCCATTAAGACATTCTCTCAGTGGATTGAGCATGAGCCCAAAGAGAAATGGGCTTTATTGTTTGACGAGGGTGGTGCTAGATATGGCATAATGACTACAAACTTTGCTGAGGTGTATAATTGGGTGCTCCGGGGTGTAAGGGGACTCCCCCTAGTTGGAATTGTGGAGTTCTTCTTATATCGGACAATCAAGTATTTCAGGACCGTTTTGCAGTGGCAAACAAATCAATGTCTGACAACCAGAAGGTCTACGGATACAAAATGACTGAGTACATGGAAAAGGCAATGAAAAAGGCTCGTAGACACCGTGTGACCGCCAACGGTGCCGCTGAACGACGATTTGAGGTTCTCTGCAGGGACAAAGGTCGATTGGGAGGGCGGCGGGAGAGACACGCACAAGAATGCATTATTACCAATCAAGGATGTGTTTGTTCCTGCCACAAGCCAAAGCTGCATCACCGTCCCTGCACCCATGTCATTGCTGCATGTCTTGAGGCGGGAGGGCTTCAGCCTCGTATGTTTGTGTCCAACTATTATTTCAAAGAAACAATTTGGGCCACTTGGAAGAATGAGGTTTATGGGTATCGTATGCTAGGAAACTTCATTTCTAATCCTGGAGAGCACGCACTTTACATTCCTGATCCTGATCCAGAAATGTTCCAAGGAGTTGGCAGACGGAAGAAGCAGACGGATTCGAAACAACATGGATCAATCTGAAGCTGGTGCAGAAGTGCGCCTCTGCTCCAAGTGCCATGAAACTGGTCACAGCTACAAGAATTGTCCAGCAATGACGTATGGCAGGGGAACAAGCCAAGCGGGGCCATCTACCGTCGCTCCAGTTTCCACTTCACGTGCTCGTGGCCGCCGTGGTCGTGCTAACAATGATGGTCTCCTGTGACCACTGAATAATGTAGTATTTATTTATAAACTATGTAATTTGTGTACTTTGAACTAGGTATTTGTCTATTTCGGACTATGTAATTTGTGCACTTTGGACAACGTAATTCATGTAGTATGTATTATGTAATTCATCTAGTTTGGAATATGTAATTCGTGTGCATTGAACATCATATGGTTAATGTGGACTATTAAAATGTTGTTGTATTTATAATTGTTTCATTTACCTTATTGTTTAATTTAATTTATCAAGCTGCGACTACTTTCGTATTAACAAAGATTTAAATTCTTTCAGCTATGGCCGAAGGGCCTCCGCAGCCCTACGAGACTCCGGAGTTGCTGGACAGGGTGATTGACGCGAAGCACCGGTCGTTCATGTCTGCCGTGCGTGGTTTGCCCCAGCACACGTTTCGCGCACGAGTGCCGTTGTCGACGATGCCCCTTGACGACCGTTGGCTTCCGAGGTACGTATGTATGGTTAACGTTGTAACGATATAATCTTATTTAGAATTAATATCGATTTTGTATCTCCTTTTGTAGCACTAATCTAAATTTGTATCTATTTTTGCATCTTCATTTGCAGGTTAAGAGCTGCCGGCCTTTTACCCATCACGAGGTTGGTCGAGGGTGACATGATGGATGCAGAGGTCAGGGGAGCGGACAAGGCGACACGTTTCCACTTCGACATGTCTCTCCTAGCAGCTTTGCTGGACCGGTGGCGCCCAGAGACTCACACGTTCCACCTACCAGTCGGTGAGATGGCACCTACACTACAGGACGTTTCCCTCCTTTTGGGTCTGCCTTGTGATGGCGACCCCGTCGCCGCCCTGGACGTCGGACCAGGGTGGCGGGACGAGTTGTTGGGCCGCTTTGCCGACGTTCACCGGATCGATCACGCGCCTCCGTACCGCACCTTCAGCAACACACATGGGCCCACAAAGAAGTGCTCATGCAGTTTAGTGTGAGTGTTGCGTTTTCTATGTTTCATTTGCATTGACAGAATAATTGATGCATATCGATAATAACTCTTTTCATTGTGCAGGCGGATTACTTGAGAGCTGATGCAGACGAGGCTACAGTTGCTAGGCACCTGGAGGCCTACCTGCTGTGGTTATTCGGCTGGGTCTTGTTCTGCTCGTCCCACGGGACCTCGGCGCCGAAGACACTCATACCCTACGCCAGAGCGATCGCGGAGGCTCCACTGGAGGACGTACCCCAGTTTAGCTGGGGTAGTGCTGTGCTGGCGGCCACGTACAGGGGTCTTTGCGCGGGTTGCTATAAGGTGGCCTCCTTGGAGCCCATCTTTCTTGGCTGCCCGTTGCTTGTTCAGCTTTGGTCGTACGAGCGCTTCTCGATCGGTCGTCCACGCATTGACGTGGGCCCCTACGAGCCCCTTCCTCCAGAGCACGACCCCAGAGACAGGCCGACCATGGGGTCCATGTGGTGCCTCAGAAAGGTAAGACAACACACGAATATGTTGCTGCATTATTTTGGTTTTAATGATTTACGAATTTGAATATTATTTTCAGCCTTCGTGGGTGGGAGTTCAGACGAAGAAGTCGTACCCAGACTTTGTCGGCATGTTTGACGCTCTTGTTGACGCTGACGTGAGGTGGACCCCTTACAGCGCTGCAGACATCAGTGATCGAGCCCCTCAAGGGCTGTCGTCTTTGTGCTTTCGCGACCAGGCCTTTTGGATGACGAGGAAGCCACTGGTGTACGACATCCACGTCGAGGAGTACGCGGTCCACAGAGTACTTCGACAGTTCAACAGGTACCAGGAGTCCCCGCTGCCGGTTACTCACACCGTGCCCCAGAGCGTGCACAGGTACTTGACATCTACCGATGCGTTAATTTTTTTCCATAACCAACTTCCAAATTCTAATGCAATATGATTTCTTCAGCTGGACCCGTCAGGGTCAATCTGCAGCCATGCTGTGGGCTCCAAGGGTACTACCCTTTGCTCAGCAGTGGGCCCAGGCCCTTGACGACGTGGTGGTCGAGGAGCGGCCACACTCGGATGAGGCTTTCGCGGCCTATCTGGCGTGGTACTTACCCAGGACACGGTCACGGGTGGTCGTTGTTCCACAGGACCCTCACAGAGCGCCAGCCCAAGTTACTGACACGTACCCTGTTTCGAGGGACCAGAACTTCGCCATCGCGGTATGTTTGTCAAATTTAATCATGGTATCATTCATTTCATATGATTTTATATTAAATCATAACCTTGATAACTATGTTTTTGGTAGACCGAGGCTCTAGCGTTGGTCGAGGCCGAGGTGGACCAGGACTTGCAGAGGTACATGTACATGGCGCCGCAGGACCACGGGGCTGCATATAAGAAGATCAAGGAGTACTGTGTCAGGTTCAGACGGGCCATCACTTGTCGAGGTGGACACGCAGACGTCTACCTCCCACCACGGCCACAGCACCCTGGTTCGTCTTCTGCTTTACCCACACGGGCACAGTACCCCGGGTCCTCTTCTGCTTTACCCACACGGCCACAGTACCCCGGGTCGTCTTCTGGTACAGTTGCACGACCACAGTACCCCGGGTCGTCTTCTGGTACACCTGCACGACCGGAGTACCCCGGGTCGTCTTCTGCTACACCAGCACGCCCTCCCAGCTACACTCCACGGTCGGCTGGTATGCACACTAACGTTTTGTTAATTTACTTCTAAATGTATGAAATGGTTTCATATTGAATTATTTTTATTTTTGCAACATAGTACCACGGTTCGCCCCACCCAACCCTGCTGCTACAGGGCCCTCTTCTGGTGGTCCGCTGTTTCACGACTTCGGTACGTATTCAAAAAATTTATTCATGCAATTTTATTACTTGCATACAACTAATTGTCTATTACCTTATTATTGTTTAGGATACACAGGGTACGGAGGGATCGAGGAAGACGTGCAGACTGGGGAAGATGGCAGTCAGCCAGATGGACCGTGGGTAGGATCCCTTTTCAGCACGAACCCTTACCCGGACGAGATCGGCACTTCGCAGCTTGGTGGTGCGCCGCTGTTTCCCACACAGGGCTCACAGGAGGACGTCCAGACACCGGTTGCAGATGAGGCGCGACGTCCCACACGCCAGGTTGCAGCACCAGACCCGCTCACGTATTCACAGCACCACACCCGAGCGGCGCAGGCGGCAGAGCGTCGTGCGAGGGGTGCACAGCGTCACAAGCGAGGGCGCATTTAGTACCTTCTTATCTATGTATGTGTTTTATGTTGTGCTCAGACTATGTGTTTTATGTCTTGCTCGTACTATGTGATGCATGTAGTAGACTATTAACTATGTGATTTATGACGCGACCAGACTATGTCATTTATGCCCTGCTCACACTATGTCATGTAGTAGATGCTGAAATGATGGATCACTGAAAAGCCTACGCATCCTATGATACAATGGCTCACTGAAAAGCATTGACATCATAGCCTTTGATATGACATTTCACTGAAAAGCGTACACACTTTCTGAAAAGGCTACACAATATCAACTAGCCTTGGCAGTATGCATGCGACTAGCCTTTTCAGGCATCTATCTAGGCTTTTCAGATCATCAATCTCGATTTCAATTATGACGTGCTCAGACTATGTGATTTATGACGTGCTCAGACTATGCCATTTATTTCTTGCTCAGACCGTGTCATGCATGTGCCGCAACAGGCATTTCACTTTTCTCAGTCCTAGGCTTTTCAGTGCTCTTCGTAATAGGCTTTTCAGTCCTATGGACGTAGGCTTTTCAGGTGCATTTGTGACACCACAGTATGGGCAACGACCAAGTTTCCTTCGCCAGCCTATATGTACACACATCCGTGGGTGCATTGCCGCCCAGCAATTGCAAGAAACAAGATCATTCAGCTCAGCAACAATGTCTAGAGGGTCAGGTAGTGGCAAGGGTTTGAGCTTTGGGAGTGCAAAGGGGGGAAGGAAGGGACCTCCCATTGTGTGGGACGATGTCGGGTCTCTTGGTCCTGATTACTTTGGGGAAGCAGTGTATGAGTTTCCAGTTCAAAGCAAGCATGATTTCACAAAGGATAAGCCTCTTAGAGGATACACTAAGAGTAAAGAAGACTGGCCAAAATGCATGCATGGTGAAGATTGCTTAGTGCAGATGAATACCTCCGATCTGAATGGAGGTCGTCGTTTCTTCAAATGCCCAAGAGCATGGGTAAATGTTACTAATAATCCTCAGTTAATTATGGTTGTCTTAGTTTCACCATCTTACTCGAGTTATTTGATGTAGGCTTCTGATGCCGAAGAAAACTGTGGGTTCGTTAGGTGGGTCGATCCTCCTCCTCTTCTTCCCCATCATGAGTTCATCGAATATCTGCAGAACCAAATCCAAGATCTAGAAACCAAAGTTCAGCACTATGAAGAAGAGGATTACAACAAGAATGAAGCTGTGTCACAGGAGGCGCCGTGCAATGACCCATATTGCAGCTGCCCCTGTCACCAAAAGAAGGCTGCGTCGCCGCCACCGCCGCCTTCGCCCCCTCCTCCGCCGCCGATGGGAGGATATTATGGAGAAGGTGCAACACAGTTTGCTATGTGGGGAGATTACTAGGACCATTCAATGGAGTTGTCCTAATTATTCCGTTTAATTACCTAAGGCATGTTAGGATTAGGTCGGCACATCATACATGTGTCGCACGTGCCACTGCCACTTGTGTAGTTTGAAGGTGAATGGCGCAAGCACGTTGCATTAAAATGTACCGTAGTGTATGCAACATTGCTACATGCACCATGACTTTCTTTGTCATGTATTCCAAATTCGTTTTAATTTAATGAAGTCATGTACCTTTGTATCCAAAGACTCAACTATTTATCAGACTTCTTTTATTAACCCTACCATCCCAGGCCAGGGCATCCAATGTGGGGAATCCAGTGCCGCTTTTCAGACTACTCTGATGAACCATGGATGCATAGCATCCAGTGCCGCTTTTCAGACAACTCTGATGAACCATAGCATCCAAGGCTAGGGCATCCAATGTGGGGAAGCAAGGCATCCAATGCCGCTTTTCTGTGATACAGTGTCTCGCGCAGAGCATGCACTGAAGACGGCGTGGCGAACTTATCCGCTTGCATTGGATTCGATCTCTTTTTATGTACAACACATCCAAAACATCATGGACTCGGTCTATGGACCAACCCAATCATTCATTATATATGGCATGCCATTGCTATTGAACTTGTGCAGTGTCTCAGTTAGAAACCATGGCTTGTTCAGATCCAGAGCTCCTCAAGTGGAGGAAGGTGAGAGTTGCCGTTCCACAAGGGGTGCATGTGCCAATGTGCTTCTGTGGTGACCTTTGCAAGCTTGTGCAGTCAAAAATCTTGGGTGACTACTATGGCATGAGATTTTTCATGTGTGACAACTTCGAGTATGATCCACCCAAGGTGTCTGCCAGCATGAGAGCCAAGGTATTCACTAACCCTACCATGTTTTTCTAACCATTTCATGTTTCGTATTCTTACTTTGGGGAGTTAAAGACTCCCCCACCTCTCTGTGATTTCTTGCAGTGGCTAGATACAGAGCAGTCCGATGAGGACAAGGCTCATGTTGAGCATGAAGCAGCCTCGGCAAGAGCAAGGTGGCAACGAATGATGCACGAGGAGGAGCAGGAAAAGAAGCGCAAGAAGGACCAAGAGGAGATCCGCAAGAGGTTCGAGGAGGTCGAGCGTCAAGAGGCACAGGAACGTGAAGCTGAAAGGGAGAGAAAGAGAGAGAGGGCACGTCGTGCAAAAGCAGCTGGCCCTGAAGCCATTAGGAAGGGAAAATATCCCCGTTGTACCCAGTAAAGCATAGGCTTCACACCCGGCGATTTAAATTACCCAAAGGCATGTTAGGACTAGCAGTAGCACATGATACCGTTATCAATGTGGTACACATGCCATTGCACCTAGTAGTAGATTGTTTAGATCAGAGGAGGTGCTCGACACCTTTACCTCCTGATCATTTCATTTCGCTAAAATGCATCTATGCATTCAAGCCGGGTTATGCAATTCTAATGTTTCAAAAAATGTTCTTTGTTCTACTAGTTTAGTCGTTTTCTTTACATATAAAAAAATTCCCATACATAAAACTCAAAATTTAACTATTGCATTTCGGTAAAAATGGTTAACCGGAAACGTAGAAAGTATCGTAAAGAAATCTACGACATTAAATGGTAGAAAATTTAAACGGTTGCAAATATAACCGAAAAAAATTATGCGTCAAAAACTACGTCAATTCATATTATGGAACCAAATCGAGCGGAAAAAATATATCAACTATTAATCAACATAAATTAAATTATTCACCTTTTTTGCATAAAATAAAAACAATTAAACAAATATAGCCAGTTGAAACGGCTCCCAGCCCCGCCGGCGAAAGCCCTTTCCACGGTGGGAGGGACCTTTCGCCGTTTGAAACGGCTATAGCCGTTTCAGATGGCTATAGCCGTATCAAACGGCGAAAGGGCCCACCAGCGTCAGGGGAGACCCTTTTCGCCGTTTGGGCCGGCGATAGCCGCTTCAAACGGCGACATAAAACTAGATCTGCTAAATTTTTACCCAAGTATTTATTTTTGAAAAATCGTAAAAAAAATATAAAAATAAAAAAAAGTCGAATTTCGGCAGAGCGCGTCTTTGATCCATCTGGGCTGGTGTACTCTCATGGCAGTTTCCGAATTTCGACATTTTTCAAAGGCCCACCTCAACTTAAAAACGGCAAATTATAGAAGCATACAAGTGGGCCTATTCCTGCCTGAGTGTGGCCTACGGACTGGACCTTCTTCTCTTCAAAAAATGGGCCCTTTTCTTCCTCTATAAAAACAGAATGGGCTGTTTCTTTGAGCTGGTCTCCTTGTTTGGGCTCCAGGCTTTTAAATAAAGGTGGCATCTGCGAGGTGCTTGTAAAAAAAGCTAGCTTCTGCTAGAGCGAGAGTTGAGCACCATTAGGTGCTCCCGTGCTCCCACAAAAAAAAAAAAATAGTATACATAAAAAACAAACAAAAAATATGTGTATGTAGATAATGCAACCATCTATGTGCATGTGAAATTTGGTGTTGAACAAAATTTTGTACAAGGAGAAACAAAAAAGATGAGAAATCAACCTATGAATAGTGCGGGCTGTACTGTTCCTCTGGTATCCGCAACTCGTTACTATTTACAAGTTGATTTCACATTTTTCACACAAGTATTTGTTGCAACTCAAATTTTGTATGATGGCAGATACTTGTTTGTTCTTTCTACTTATATTTTTGTTGCAATTTTTCATGTATATACTAGTGGGGTTTTTTTCAGAACAGAAGTATGGGAGTATGGGAACCCCGTGGGAGTATAGGAACCGTTCTCGATTGATTGGTTTTGAATGAACGAATGAATGAAATATATAATGCATCTTCTGGCTTCTAATAGAAATACAACTTTTGGCTTAACAGAAATCAACTTCAGAAGGTGACTCTTTTTTGGGTAGCAGCTTTTTGAAAGCTCGTTTAGACGTGAGTTTGCTTGTAAAAACCAGCTTTTGATGTTTTTATAGACTGGCTTTTGAATGAATGAACAAAAAAGCAAACATTCTTCTAGAGCTCATAGTACCAAAATATTTTTTTTTAAACGAACCGCACAAGATAGTGCGCGGGATATAGCAGAAAAATACAAAATTATAACCCTGGAAGGCCATAATCAACAAAAGAAAAAGAAATGAAAAATAAACAAGTCTCGACCGGTTGGATTGGGGAGTCAATACGGTCAAAATCACTCCACTCCACTGTACAACAGAGATAACAACGAGACTTAGCCACGGCGGCTACCAGCCATCTCCAACACATGTCGTCGCCATCCAAGCCGCGACCCCCATGCCGTTAGGGAAAAGAAGTAAAACAGACCGCACTGCACCGAGTGGGACACCGCCATGCGCGACCCATCGCCGAAGTGCCGCTGCAGCACCACACACCTCTCGACAGAGTGAAACCACCAGATCCGGACATCTCGCAGGCTGCCTCGCAGTCGCCACCACGAAACACAACGCGCGGGGGCCTCGCCACATCCGCCGTTGGACTCCTTCTCATCGCCTCAAGACACTTCATGTGGGGGCCTCGCCACTCCCGCCACTCCATGTCACGAATCCGTTTCTTAAGTCGCCATCAAAGAGGTAAGTAGTGTTGCCCCGTTTTGCTCGATCCCCCTCAACATCAGAACCACCGCAATGCGTCGACCTCAATTCGTTACTTCATCCACGCACAAGCTTCCTCCACCATGCCAGCAAGCCAAGTCGTCGCTTGCGCCATCTTACGATGATGTACCACACCGGAGTTGCCGAGCAAAGCTAAGCAACCCGCCGTAGTCCGCTGCAAACCTAGTTGTTGCATGATGTCGGTGCTGCAAGCGCCGTCTTCCGACGTTGTCCCACGCCGCACTGACAGTTGCCAAGCAACGTCAGCCGTCGTGATCTGCTGCGAGCAATCAAATCCAACACCAATGCGACAACCCCCGGCCGCCACCATAGTTTTGGTCGTCTTTTCGTGAGTTCAGCAACCCCCTTTCTTCTTACCATCTGCAGCAAGCCACCTTGCCGCACCGCAATAGCCGACCACGAAGTCCTGCCGGTGCAGCTCTGCCGCTGTGCTTCCTCTTGCCGTCGTGCGACCATCTCATTACCTCCTCCGCGCCCTTCGCCCGACACCATGCCGGCCGCGCGCAGCCAATGCCGGCACAACCTCCCACCTGCGCGCGGCACTCACCAACTCTGCTGCCCGTGAGCGTCCACTGGTCGACGCCCGGCCTCCCGCCGCTGCCAACGAAGATGGCCAGGTGCACGGCGCGCCATCTCCACACCCAGCAGCAGAGCCCGCGCCGGAGCTCCGCCGCCAACGCAGCCCCGGTGGCGCACCTCCTCCCCCGGTCGTTCCCTCAGCAGTATCCGGCGAAGATGTCGTAGATACGTGCCCAGGAGCCAGCCGGCGAGCCTCCTTGCATAGCCACGAGCCTGTCGTTGACCCGCCTCCACCACGCAGGTCTGGCCTCGGTGCGTCAGATCCGGCCGCTCACCAACTCTGCTGCCCGTGAGCGTCCAGCGCGGGATTCGCTGTCGCGCCCTCCAGCGCGGGATCCGGCCGCTCCAGCGCGGGATCCGCTGCCGCGCTGTCGCTGCCGCGCCCTCCGCCAAGCCGCCGCGCCGGGCTGAGCTTGCCGCCGCCGTGGCCGCCATGCCCCGGGTCCCGCCCAGATCCGGCCGCATGTGAAAGGGAGAGGCAGAAAGCGCCCCACCGCCGCGGGCTCCCGGCAGCGCCCTCCGGCGGCGGCGAGGGGCGTGGATGGGGAAGGAGCGAGCGGCGGCGGTCGGGTCTTCTGCTGCCCGTGTCGCCCGAGCGGGAGGGCGACGCGGGTGCCTTTAGCCAATGGAGCGTATAATATAGTACCAAAATCTTCTATAAGTCACTTCCATAAGCTTTTATCTTTTGGCTTATGGCTAGTAGAAACCAAAATTAGGTTAAACAAACACAACCTTAAAAAACAAGGGACATGATATGCACTTTAAAGTTTGCCTTTTTCCGTTGTTTTAAATCAAGAAACGTAATTCTTAGAATTTTTTTAAAATACTCCCTTCAATTATAGCAAATATTTGGTTCGAATTGCCCCCTTATGTGATTTGACATTTTTTTCCTCCATACACAAGTTGACTTTTAAAATTTTACAACGTGGTAAAACATCATAATGTATGTTAAAAATGTGTTATGATTTTTCATCATTATTTTTTATATAGTTTTGTATCACAAGTATTAGTTTGTTATTAAATATCCTATACTATCAAAATAATGATTAAAAAATTTGTGAGACATACGTGTTATGAATTTTATGATGTCTCACAAATTTTAACTTAAGATTTCACTTGTGCATAGAGAAGCGAGAATGATAAATTATATTAGAAGATAAATTGAGTCAAATAATATAGTTTAGAGAGTAAATTAAATCAAAATATAGTTTAGTGTGTTATTCAAACTTTGGCTATATTTGAAGGGAGTAATTTAAACTTTTTTCTTCTTATTATGAACCTCATTCGATACCTCCTGCAATTTCAAATGGAGTAGTACAATCAAATTTACGTGACAAATGGTACAAAACAACGGGACAACGAGAAGGGGACACATGTAAGAGAATATTAATTTGCACAAAAATCGTGCGGTACAATCAAACTTCAGGAAAAAAAGGATTCTGAATATTCATTTTCACAATCCTTTTGCTTGTCAGAGGCAGAAAAGCTGTTTTTATGAAAGTTAACCTTTAGAGCTTTTTTTAGAATAGTTAACCTTTAGAGCTGACTAGTAGGGTGGCACGTGCCACAGGCACATGTATTAAAAAAATCATATTTAATAACTAACAACATAGCATCGCATACATTAGAAATTATATATTCATACATCAAAAGATTTGGACCTCCATCAGGAAAAAAAGAAAATTTGTAGGATCAAATGAAATATCCATGATACAGGTATCTTGTATCCACTATAAAATGATAATCAAATAAAAATCTTGATTTGAAAAGAAATAAGTTTGAAACCATTACAGTCAATTCAAATTCTTACAGATAAAAGGGTACGACTATAGTATAGTTTGGAACCATATGTCTCCTCCCCCTTTCTGCTGTCCATCGTTTTCTTTTCTTTCTTGAAAAAGAAGTGTCCACCTCCTTCGTTCCCTTATTTACTCAGGGTCCTGAAGTCTACTTTCACACATCATTCCCCTTTGATGTACATCAAGAATCCTTAAAATCTGTCGGACATTTGAGAAATACATATGGCAAGACAAACATTAATTTATTTCAAGTAGATAACAATGACTTAGGTGTAGCTACATAGTATTTGTGACTGAAAAAACTATAGTTCCAATTCATTTCACATTTACCCAGAGGCTTATCTGGGAGTCTCAAAACATTAATAGGCTTACCTTAATCACAGGAGGCCCAAGAAAAACACCATCTGTATTGAGGGGAGGATGTCCATGTCAGGAGGTCCAAGAAAAATGCCATCGGATGTCCATGTCAGGTACTTAGGGAAACAAATATCCCTGTTCAAGGGTGCAGTGACTTCATGCCGGAATCACGAGGCATAAGTAGCATTAAAAAGCTTTGAAATGAAAATAACACATCCCAATTATCCACCAAAGAAAAGCCATTATTTGTATGACTGTATCCCTATATCCCTTCTTTAGATGCTTAACAACAAGGTTAGGTTTCACAACATTAATTTATTTTTCTATATCTTCATGCAGCATCACGACATAGTGACAAATTAGGCTAGGTTTCACAAACAATATCACGGAAATTTACCTTAGACACAAGTTGCAACCAATTCTGCAAGCAATTCATGGCATGCCTTTGCAGATACATCATTGACAGTTTTGGAAAAGCTAAAACTATAGCTGATACAAAATATTTTGATAATGGAGATGATAATAATAGTATTCAATAGTGCACATGCATCACCCGATTATTATACGTATATAAAGAACAAAAGGAGGCAGGACACATTACACACAAGCAGAAGAGGCTTGTAGCGATGACATGCTTACCTTGGCGAGCGATCTTGGAGGAAAAGGAGCCAACAAATGCTAGGAGAGCATACATGACAACTTCGACAACATCAAGGTAGCAGCGGAGCATAGGCACGGCTGCTGCTCTCAGGCATGTGCATAATTACCAGATCCTCATATTTGAGCACCGTCTCCTCCAAAGCATGACCGTATGCCATGGGTTGCAAACAGAGTAATGACCAGCAAAGAATAATCTCAGTTCTTAGATAGACTTTGTAAATTTTAAAGCTCAATGGAAAGAAGTCTATTGACACTTCCAATTTCCGATACATACTTACCATTCCTCAATAAGCAGGGTGAAAGAGAAATAATAGTGATGACCTTGCGCAGAATAAAAGTCCATGTCATAGTATAGATAAGCCGCCTAGCTGCATTATTGCGGCAACATTTTGTTCTCATGGTACGTACAATCAAACTCAGCCAGATTCTGGGGAAAATAGAACAATGGCGGCCTCTGCGAATCAACTAGCGTGTGCACCTGTGTATGTAACGGCTGCAGCACTTAATTTGTCTGTGTGTGCCGTTTCCTTTGCAGCAACAAAAGGCCGAACACTGAAGGTATCAGGATTTTTTTTTCGATGGACAAGATAACAGGAATTTCATGCCTGTAGCCATTTTGCTTCCAGGTCATCCAGAGTTCCAGACGTCTACAAGACATGTCAACGGTCATCTGGCTAAACTGAAGCGAAGGCGGAGCTGAAGTCTGAAGAGAAATATAACTATTTCAGTACAACCTAAGTAAAACAATTCGATATATTTATAAATTTTATCCATGTAATTCTAAACATTCGGTTCTGAATTAATAGGAAATACTTTGAAGGAGATATACGGTCATTGTTGTAATTAGTATGCCGATATTGCATTGTACTGCAAGGCTTAATCACTTATCAACCCAAAGAGAATTTACAGTGGCGGACTAGTTCAGTCATCGGTGCATGGTTGCGTTTGTCTTAGATCGCACCTGGTTTTATATATATATATATAAAAAAAACACAATGGCAATCTGCAGACCTGCGAGATTAGATCTGACTTCTCATTTTGTTGATTATATTAAGTGCAAGTAGTGCATGTGGAGGAGCATTAGAGGAAGCATGACCACATGCAAAAAAGCAAAAACTAAATGAACAATTGCTCGAGTCAAATGATGGCATCTTATCATATATATATATTTTTTGTTTGTTCAACGCACCTCTCTGCTAGCCCGAACTTGAGAGGCCCTAAAAGTTTGTAGACAAAAGTGTTAAGGGTCAGACCCTATTGTGTATAGGTCCAACTCTACTACCTTCAGATTTATATTGTCAAAAGATGACCTTTAGCTTTAGTTGACGACCTGAGCAGCTGACCTGCCGGCCATTGCTATCCTAGTCAGTCTGCAGCTGGTTTTAGTAAGCTCAAGCTGCAGGCAGGCTGCTTTGACAGTAGTCACAAGAGTACCTCTGAAGCCGACTAGCTGAATTCAATAATCTTCCTGTTGATTATTCAGCTATATGTATATACTGATGCTGTAATGTAAGCCGATCGTGCTGGTGATGGTTCGAGTTCGAGGTGCTGATTGTCCATTTGGATTTGGAGTAGCTAGGAAATTAACAAAAAGGACAACCTGTTCATTGCAAGCTCTTGAACAGTTGATCTTGATCTGACATCTGAGTAGCTGACGTTAAAGTAGTATGTGTGCCATGACCATTCAGGCAAAATAAACTAGTTCAAGCTTGGTGTATCTATCTAAATCAAATCCTAAAAACGACTACTTTTTTGTCAAAAAAAAACGCATTACAAAAACACCATGTAGTGCACATACTACTCGTGTTAGTCCACAGGTTAATTTGGAGTGCAGACTGCGAATTCAACAGCGAAGCTCCAGGTAAGGATCTATTCAGAATCAGAAGACGACCTTTTTTTTTTTGAGCTTAATCATGAGATTATATTAACCAGACGCAGGGTTACAGTCTGCTTCAGCGATCCCCCTAAGTCCTAGTGGGAAAGCCTCTGCCCAGAAACACTCTCGGTTCGACTCCGAGGACAACTTAGCACAGAAGTGAGCTGCCTCATTGCCTTCCCGTTTTACAAAGCAGATGCAAAAATCCGAGAACTCCCTGCCTAACTCTCTTATCTCATGCCATAATCCTGCGATCGGGCTCCGGTCGCCTGCTTCCGAGCGTAGAAGGTTCACCAGAGCTAAGTTATCAACCTCCAGCACAACCTTCTCATGGCCACGCGCTCGTGCTAGCAGTACACCCTCCCTTGCCGCCATTGCTTCCGCCGTCAGAACATCCGGGATGTGTTCATAGAATTTTGACGAAGCCTCTAACAGTCTGCCATCCTCATCCCTGATCACCACTCCTCCTGAGCCCGAGTTAGACGCCATCACAAAGGATGCGTCTGTGTTCACCTTTCTCCAACCGACAGCAGGCTTCTTCCATACTCCCCTTTGTCGCTGAGGAGTTGTACTCTGATCATGTCCCAAGCATATCAATTCCTCAATCATAGTAGCAATGTGTCTACTCGCATGTACCGGATTCCAATTCTTCTTTCCATGTCGACGCGCATTGCGACCCGACCAGAGTGACCATACTCCACAGATGAACAATGCTGCTTCTTGTTGGGTACAAACCTTGCCAGTTAGTAGGTCTTTGGTCCAAGTAGCCGGATGCAGGTCAGGTAGTTTGCAGCCCGAGATCACTCTCAGCGCCCCCCAAAATCGAACCGCAAAAGTGCAACTGATCGCCACATGGTACAAGGACTCTCCTGGCTCCCCACATGATTCACAGAAATCCTCATTTGAAACATGTCTTCTTCGTAGTTCCGATTTAGTGGGAAGAAAGTTCTGCACAGCTCTCCACCAGAAGATACGAACTTTTGGTGGCACTTTCAATTTCCACACCTTCTTCCACCATATGATATCTTCTGATGAACTCGGTTCATTCAGCTTGAAAGCTTCAGCTTGATCACTATCCTTTTTCAGCATTCTGTAGTACGACCGCACTGAATACAAACCATTCCTCTCCAATGCCCATGCTACCACGTCCTCATTCATTCTCGATCCAGGTCTTAGTTTAAGAATTTCCTCAGCATCCATGGCACAGAACGAATCCCGCACCATTTGAGTATTCCACTGACGAGATCCTGGAAAGAAGAGATCGCAGACCTTCTCAGCCTGCACGTCTGGGAGCCGAACAATTGGCTTCATCGTCAATGTACCATCTATCCAATTGTCCGACCAAATATTAATAGAATCACCCGGCCCCACTCTTTTGATTAAGCCCTTCATTAGTGCCTGCCTACCAAAAATAATGGCCCGCCAAGTCTCAGAGCTCTTCTTCTTTCTTGTTGCATCTAGGAAGCTACAAGATGGAAAGTATTTTCCTTTTAACACCTTAGCACAAAGTGAGTCCGGCCTCATGATCAGGCGCCATCCTTGCTTCCCCAGCATAGCTTGATTAAACAACGGTAGATCCCGGAACCCCATTCCTCCTTCGCCTTTTCGGCCGTGTAAGTTTAGTCCACCGCTGCCAGTGTATCTTGTGATTATCAATCGAGCTGCCCCACCAGTAATTAGATATATATTGTTTCATCTTTTTGCATGCTGGAGCTGGTAATTTGAAGCAACTCATTGGATAAGTCGGCACAGCCTGTGCATTAGCTTTAATCAGCACCTCTCGGCCCGCACAACTCATCAGGTTTCCTCCCCAACCGTGTATAAAGCTTCTGATCCGTTCTGGCACGTAATCAAAGGTGCCTTCAGAAACAGTTCCCACTGCGGTCGGGAGGCCCAGGTATTTTTCACCTAGCGCTTCATTAGGGATCTGAAGCGCCTCATGAACCTCCTGCTTAGACTCTTCATCACAGTTCTCACTAAAGAATACCGCCGATTTTGCCTTGTTAACCAGCTGCCCGGAACCTCTATTGTATAGCTCTAGAATTTCAGCAATTCTTTCCGCCCCCCTCTTCGATGCTTGGGTAAATATGAGACAGTCATCCGCAAAAAGGAGGTGAGAAATCCACGGAGCATGCTGGCTGACCCGTATCCCCCGCGAGATGTATTGCGGGCCTCTGGATTTCAACAAACATGTTAGGCCTTCTGAACATAGCAAGAACAGATACGGAGATATTGGATCTCCCTGTCTTATCCCTCGAGTCGGCTTGAAAGAAGGGGACAGGACCCCATTAACTCTAACTGAGAAGCTGACTGAGGTCACACACTTCATCACCAAGTTGCACCACCCTGTTGGGAAGCCCATGGCGATCATAATGGCGTGAAGATAATTCCATTCCACACGATCATAAGCCTTGGTCATGTCCAGTTTGATGGCGCAAGCACCGGATTTACCTTTCTTATTCCTTAGGTAATGGATGCATTCATAGGCTATGAGAACATTATCTGTGATGAGACGTCCCGGTATAAAAGCACTTTGTTCCTCGGACACGACCTCATCAAGGATTAACCGAAGCCTATTGGCAAGCACCTTCGAACAGATCTTATATATCACATTGCATAAAGAGATTGGCCTGAATTGACTGAGTTCTTGAGGGTTAGCAACCTTTGGTATCAAAACAAGGATGGTTTGATTTATTACCTCAGGCATTTCACCTCCGTGCAGAAAGCCCAGTACTGCCGCCAAAACCTTCTCTTTCACCAGTAGCCAATGTTTCTGGAAGAAGCCAGCAGTGAAACCATCAGCACCTGGTGCTTTACACGGGCCCATTTGAAATAGCGCCGTCTCCACCTCCTCCGCTGTAAAGTCCCGTTCCAAAGTATCAATCATTTGGTCCGTCACTTTCCTGGGTACATGCTGGCAGATCAAGTCCGGGTGGAGATTTCCTTGTGCCGTGAAGAGCTCTTGATAGAACTCTGTTGCCATGCACTCGAGGCCCTCTTGCTCCGTCTCCTCCGAACCGTCCGTGCGTTTGAGTGCGCGTATACGATTCGTTCGCGCACGCGCCTTAGCCTTAGCTTGGAAAAACCCGGTATTACGATCGCCTGCTTTAAGCCAGTCAACACGAGATCGTTGCCGTTCCATCTCCTCTTCGCTCGCCAGCACTTCAGCTAGCTCCCGCATCAAGGTGTGTTCCTTCTCAGTTGGCCCTCGGTACATAGTGCTACTTCGCTCCAGCTCTAGCTTCTCCCGCAAGGATTTCAGTTTTTTACGTACCGAGCCAAAAACCTCATCATCCCAGGCACTGAGGGACGCTTGTAGATTAGAGAGGGATGCAGCCACCGAGAGCAGATCCTCTCCCCCAACACCAGGGTCCCAAGTTTGGTTAACAAAGTCTACATACCCCTCGTGCCTTTGCCACATCTGCTCATATCTAAAGGCCTGGATTTACGCCGTCGGCCCCGTCTCACGGCCACCTCTTTGACATCAATCAGCAATGCCGCATGATCCGAGAAGGTCGTCGGCACATGTCTGACTGACGTTTCCCCCAGCACACCCATGAACTTGTGATCACCTAATGCCCTGTCCAAACGAACTTTCACATTGTGGTCACCATCCTGCCGGTTGTCCCACGTGTACGGAAGTCCGCTGAAACCCAGGTCGAGGAAACCACAGTCTGTTACCACTTCTTGGAAGCCCGCCATTTGCCACCGCTCCCGCTCATTCACACCAAAGTGTTCCTCTGCCGCCAACACCTCATTGAAGTCCCCCGCGCACAGCCATGGGAGATCACACTGTGCGCGAAGAAATCTCATTAAGTACCAGCTATTCTTCCTCAGCTCTCTTCTTGGTTCCCCATAGAAACCTGTGAATCGCCAATGCCTTGTCTTTAACATGTCACTAGACAAAATTACATCAATGTGAGAACGTGATTTGCTTTGCAGCGCCACTATCACGTCTCTCCGCCAGAACAAAGCAAGGCCTCCACTCAAACCATTTGCCTCCACCACTTCGCCATTTGGGAAGCCCAAAGCTTTCATCAAACCTAGAGCACGTTCCTCCGCCATTCTTGTTTCCATCAAGAATACCACCGCGGGCTTACACGTCTCCACCAAGAGACGCAAATCTCGAACTGCCTCGGGCCGCCCGCAGCCCCGACAGTTCACGCTTAGGCAATTCATTGTGCCCGGCGGGAGCTGCAGTCCGCAGCCGCCGCCGATAGCGCAATATTTGTGGTGGTTGATCTTTTCTGCTTCTTAAGCAACTCCTCCAACTCCTCCTCGTTCCCTTCACTTGTACGGGCCAGCTGGTTCACCCTCGAGCTCACTAGACCCGCCGGAACAAGTGCTGATGTGTCAACAGGCGGCAGGTTGAGATCTGGTGTCGGGGCTAGAGGCGCCCCAGTATTCTTAGACTTTCTCTTCCGTACCGTCTTTTGCCCGTCCCCCTTCTTCGCTTGGAACAACGACCGATTAGTTCCTGGTGGCATCAGGTCCTTGCCTCCTGCGGTGCCTCCGGTCTGTTCTTTCAAGGGGGATGTGACTTCCCCCTCTGTCTCTTGTGGGGTAGTCCTCCTCGGGGACTCCGCTCGCCGGTCGCCAGATTTGCTAGCCGATCCCCTTGATTTGGTACCCGACGATGCGACACTTCCCAGAGATTCAGCAGCTGCATCTGCGAAACTCTGGAGCTTCTTCTTCTTTTCCTTAACCCGGAGCTTTGTATCATATGGCAGCTTCCCTTCTGCATCACGTGGGGCAGGAGTTTCACACACCAGGTCAGAGTGACCCATCACCCCACACGAACGGCAAAAGTACGGGAGCTTCTCATATTGAGCGTCGAACCATTCCGGGGGCCCTTCCTTGCTCCTCTTCAGCAGGGCTCCCCTTTTAATTGGCTTGCTTATGTCGATGGCCACTCTGGCCCTGAGAAACGGGCCACTAGCTCTGCCGTCGCCATCTACATCCATTTTTACCACCTCCCCCAGGAGCTTCATAGCACGAGATCCTCTTTGCTGGTTCATCCATCCCAGCGGCACATCGATGAGTCTTGCCCATATCTCCATCCGGTCGAAACGGATTTCAGAAGGTTTCAGCTTGTCATCATACTCACGCAAAATCACCGAGTACTTGCCAAAAACCTATGGCGATGCAGCTAATATACGGTCTCTATCCTCCTTGCAACCGAACTCAGCCACAAACATGTTTCCTTCCTTCTCACCGATCGAGCGGAGTTTTAAGCCAAAAGGGTTACCCCATGCCGGCCTCAAAGCTCCCATGATCGTGCTCTTGTTCAGGGCGCCGGGGGATATCACCTTCCCCACCAGAGCCCATTCAATCGATGCACCCCCTCCATCATCCTCATCATCACTGAAGACTGCAAACTCCCCTTCCTCTTCCGTCAGGTTGAGGTTCTTCAGCATGTCGGCGACATTAGGGTTGGCATCATCCTGCACCCTAGGAGGGCGAGACCCCCCAGTTCCAACTCCTCCTCCGATCGCCGCCATTAGCACAGACCGGATAGGAAAAACAAGAGTACCACACCTTCTATTTGATTAGATGTCTACCCAACGTGATCCCAGCTAGAGCCCTAAGCAGCGCAACCCAGCGGGAATTTGTGGTCGACGGCGCCGGAACGGCTGACCGGCGATTTGCGGTGGCCGCCGGCAGATGGGCACTGCCGGCGTGGCGTGGACGCCGTGACCGGAGGAGTCAGCGGCGGAGCGGTGGAGATCGTGGCCGGAGAAGCCCTGATCTAGATCGGGATCGTGGTCGTTGCGAGAATCGCCTCAGGATCGCCCGTCGCAGATGGGATCTCGTGTCGGTCGCGAGGTGATGCGACGAAACAGAAGACGACCTGTTCAGATGCTTTGGCTGACCGGCCTGAAGCCCTGAACGGTCTGGACTCTGGAGAGCAGAACAGTATGGATGGAAACGGATCGAATACGCATGAAATCGGATCCGGATAGCACATTTTACCACATTTTAACTCGAATACGAATACGAATGTCCTCGAATACGAATACAAAACGGATGTCTCGAATGCGGATATTCCATCGGATATTTACTCAATTTAGAAAACAATATTTACCTTTTTTATTAGCAATTTATATAATAAAATCATTATATACAAGTAAAGACTAAAATATAAGTACATAACAAGTCTAGACAAAGATCACTCATTAATAATATCACATTTACCCATAATTATTTTAATGATTAATCATATAATAAATAAAATAAACTATTAATAAATACATATTTTATTTATGATGTAATATTTTTAATATTAAAATTAATATCATAATTATTAGTCACGGAGATAACTTTTAAAATTATAAACTATCATTATTAATATTTAAATGGATATTATTTGTCATTAGTTATAGAGATAGCTAACAATTTCATATAATCGAATACGGATATTGCCGAATACGGATGTGGAATCGGATAGAGAAAATCAACGAAAACGAATTCGGATGTATCCACTTTACTACCACATTTTAATTCGAATACGAATACAGATATCCATATTTACGTTTTGACGGATACGGATATCGGATAATTCGGATTCCACTTTCACATTTCCATCCTTACAGAACAGAAGCAAATGCAGATAAACAATGGCCTGTAGGAGTAACAGACACCTAGTGACAAGCCATAGCAGAGAACAATTGACCGCTTCAGCAACGGTATCGATCAACCGCGCGTAACGACCTAACAAGTAGGTCTATGTTGTCCCTACGCGCCTGTATTGTACACGCCGGCTGCAGCAACATATTGTCTACAAAAAGTTGTGGAGTGGATCACACTGATTGAACATGCAATGAGGGCCATCTTTGGTTCCTGGATTTGAACAAATCCTATGGGTAGAAAAATAAACAAATTATCACAAACGCCCTATTTCCCTAAGAATTTTCAAAAATAGGCACTCGTGTTTGCAGAGAAACTTTTCGAACAATGAAGATAACCTTTCAGGCTGGTGTGCTGAGGTAGACAGCGGACGTCACGTATGTTCGTGCTGCTTCGTCTCTGTTTTTCTTTAGCGGAGCAAAAAAGAAATAAAAAAGAAAGAAAGAATGGTGACTGGCACTATCAGACCCCGAAGAGAATCAGAGCGTGGATTAATCAACTCGAAGATAATTATAGACGGCCGACTATTGGAACCGTGGCTGCTATGTGTTTCTGACTTGGATCGCACATGGTTTTCTAAACAAAAGGGCAAGCTGGGCTGCAAGATTAGAGCTGACTTCTACTTCTGTCGATTATTAAGTTGCTAGTAGTGCTAGTGGTAGTGGAAATGAAGGAGCATAAAGTAGAGTAGACGAAGCATGACCTCACGCAAAAAACAGAAGGGAAATTTTAATTTAATTTAATTTGATTGTTTATGTCAGACAATGCCTTATCCTATACTACCTTTGTTTGCTGACCCTTTAATAACTACGGAGTACAAAATATAGGTAAAATATAATAATCGAGACATTAGGTTCATTCTTTCGGAGGTGTAGGCCTCACTGTATATATTAGGCCCAACTCTACCACCTTTAGCACTTTTGTAGAGACCTTTATTTAGCTTTAGCTGAAGAATTTCGTTTTCTTTATCACTGTTGTTAGTTGACGACTTTGACTATGCCGGCCATTTAGGTCCTAGTTTATCCTAGTCAGTCTCTGCAACTGGTTTAAATTTTAATTAGGCTACTTTGATTCAGAATAGACTGTGTTGATTGGTTCAGGTGGAGGTGCTGATTTGCCATTTGGAGCAGCTAGGAAATTTAACAAACGGCCAAAACCTGTTCATTATGCCATTGCCCGGAGGAAAGTGCAATCGGGTGGTTGACCGGTTCAGCTGCACAGGGAGTGGCTGTAGACCTGTAGTATGTGAGCATGGATTTTCTCCATGGACAGCTCACGCAAAAGAACAAAGGCAAAGATCCAACTAGATAGATACGAGTGATTTATACGAAAACTATTAAAACAAACATGGTCAACCAATGCAAGCTAATCTTAAGTACGTCTAACACGACGCCTGAAGTGCCCGAATTCGTCCGTTTAATAATTCAAACGATCATGGTATATACTAATTGTACTAGGATGAACCAGCAGAACATTTTACTAACATCGTTTCCACTCTCAAAAATAGCTTTATAAATCGTTTCAGTTAGAAATAAAGGTAAACAAACGACCTGTTTTTGTATCGACGGTTATACATGAGTTGAGCACAAGTGCAGGTTTATTTTCAGAAGAAGAAAAAAAGAAAAAAGAAAGAAAGTTCGAATTTTTCATGCTCGCACGGGAGCAAGAGCAACAGACCGACTAATCGGAGTAGAACATTTGACCGGTTCAGCAAAGGTGTGTAACGACACACAGATGCAGCCTGCTGCCTGCAGTCTGCAGATGGGTCTACGGCTGCACATATATGCGCAGCTAGCGGCACCATGTTCCGTTGGATCATTGGATGCAAAAGGCCAAAGAGATCAAGCCCTTGTTTACTTCCCACTCGAAATCTTTTCACCCATCACATCAAAGGAGAATCTTAGATGCATGAAGTATTAAATGTAGACGAAAAATGTGAAAAGTTATATGAATGGGCTGTAAATCGCGAGACGAATCTAATGAGTCTACTTAATCCATGATTTGCAATAGTAATGCTACAATAACCATCCGATAATTATGGATTAATTACCCTCTAATTACCATCGTTAGATTCGTCTCGAGATTTCCAACCTATCCATATAACTTTCCACCTTTTTCGTCCACATTTACTACTCCTAAATTGGTAAAATCAATACCCGAAATCTTTTCACCAAAAACTTTTCATCAACTAAACACGGGCCAAGACAACACAGGAGGCACTGTTCTTTTTTTTTTGGCACCGTTGACTTGCTTTTCAGATCAAAGGCCAGATTGTCAACGTGCTAAACTAAACGGAGGGCAATGGCGTGTGGGCCGTGGTGGCAGCTGGAACAAGACCAAGACTAATCATTTTTTTTTGCGAAGAAATCAAATTTTAGCTGATGGAGACTAATATAATCATGGTACACATACACAAGCTGTATAGGTCCTTTCTAAATTCCAATCATGCTTACCACAAGTTTCTAGGAACCTCGCGCTATTTTTCCAATGAGTTGACTTCAAAGCCAAGTTTGCCTCCACGTTAATTACAAAGTCTCTAGCTGCCATATCTAGAAGAGAGCTCAATATAATTAAAATAGTCGCATATCGTTGTTTCCAAAGTGGCCCACAGTCGCCACATCAGCGCAAATTATTTTAACCAGCCCTCCTAATGCATGCTTGAACTGTAATTTCAAACAGGTATGGTAAATGGCATGATGTTCGAGAAAGGCGACATAAAAGAGTAAACACTGAGAGGTTAAATTCTTAACACCCTTTCGAAAAATGGCATTGTACTCAAAAGTCTAGTTTTGGCCTCCATTAATTATTTGGATATATACTTGACAGCCGGCGTTCTTTTGTTCAGTTCCAGGGCATTGATTTGCCATTTGGGAAATACCTGTTGATTAATTGCAGTAGTAATAATCTGTCAGTTGTCTGTCTTGAGTTTGGCTGAACATCTGAAGATTACTGATCAGCCTTGGGATTTTGGCTGTAATTGATCGCAAACGTCCTCGTCAGGCTAACACAGGTTTATGCCACACAGATTGCTGATTGATTTGGAAGAAGACAGAAGACGCACTACTGTACTTGACAGCCCCGTTGAGATTCTCCTTCAACACTAGAAGGCACCAATCCAGCTCAGATCCTTTTGGCTGTAGTTGCCCTGGACTGTCTGGCCGGCGTGCTGACAAAGACCAGCACCCGGGGTAGGGTAACCAAAAGCGACCGAGTAGTCGGATCGGAGCACACACACAGAACCAAAAGCTGAGTAGCTGACCGGTTCAGCAACGGTATCGATTTTTGTACGCATGCACGGCACGGCGCGACCGCGCTCAACTGAAATGGAAGCGGCCGGCCAAAGAGGCAAAGACCACCCCCGTTCCAAGCCTTTTACTCGTTCAAAGCTGAAAGCAATTCAAATTATTATTTTTAGAAAATAGCCAGCCACCGTGGTATCCTTTTTTTTTTCCGGCCCGTTGACTTTCTTTATCTGTCTCTATATGCTGGATTAGCTCAACCACGCTCCAAGTAGTACGCACAAGAAGCCATGTGTTGGCTGCTGCATATTGTCAACGGGCTAAACAAATGGGGAAGAAAATGGCGTGTGGAAACAAGCCAACAAGGGATCAGGAGGAAGAAGAACCCCAGAAACTCTGACCCCCTAATTAATTAATTTATTTATTAATCAGCTAATCAAAATCAGAGCAGCACGCATGCTCTCAAGGTGTTGATGATGACTTGGAATCGTGTGCATTCGTGTTTATTCCATCTAGGAACCTCGCCACCATTTTCCAAGGGTTGACTTTGGAGCCAAAGTTCTGGCATTCAAAAGTCTCCCTCTACCAAATCTGGAAAAGAGGCCTCGAGAAAAGATCGTTGCGTCGTTGTTTCCAAAGTACCCATGAGCAACTCCACCACAACCACAAGTCTACAGCTCGACAGAAAAAAAAAAGGACCCCACCATCAGTCCGCCAATATGAGACGATGTTTTCATGAAGAACCCCAACAAAGGAAGAAAACGAGAATGAAACTACACGGAACTTCTCGATCCAAATTAAGCATGGTAAATTTGAAATTCAGCCGGTATGAAAACAAAAGTGCAATTTACAATTAAGGATTCCTGCTGTAATTGATACGTACAAAATATCAAATTACTTGTCTATAGAAATAGACCAAAGATACTCCATAGTTGTGGAAACACTGAAACAGGTATTGTCAGAAGGCATATAAAAATAACTCGGAAACACAAGGTGATAAATGAGAAAAAGGCAAAGGCTAATCTTTAAGTCAGAATAGAGAGAAGAGGAAAAACAAAAAACAATAAAAAAAGTAAAGATAACCAAAGCATTGACTTTGCACCTCCCCTGCTTGGTCCTCCCTCCCTCTCCCCTGCATTTCCACCTATAAAACCCACCCCAACACCACCTGTTCCCACCTCACAATCCCCACAGCCCAATCCAAGAGGGAACCACCACCGGCGCCGGCGACCAACGATCGATCCAAGCTTCCCTCCCCCCGCTCCGTCCATCTCCGTTCCAGCGCCGGCGAGCAGCTGCAGAGCTCAGCCGAGAAGCCATGGCGGTGGACCTGATGTCCTGCGGCGGCTCCTACGAGCACCTCGCGTTCCAGGAGGCCGCGGCGGCGGGGCTCCGCAGCCTGGAGCTCCTGGCGTCCTCCCTCTCCCCGCGCGCCGAGTCCCCGCCGCTGGGCGAGATCGCCGACCAGGCCGTCTCCCGCTTCCGCCGCGTCATCAACCTCCTCGACCGCACCGGCCACGCCCGCTTCCGCCGTGCGCCCCCCTCCGCCGCTGCCGCCTCGCCTCCCGCGTCCCCTCGCCCCGTCGCGCAGCCGCCGTCGCCGCCGGTGGTGGCCTCCGTCGCGCCGCCTCCGCAGAAGAAGAGCCTGACGCTGGACTTCACCAAGGCAGCGGCAGCGGCGGCGCCGGCCGTGTCCGCGGCGTCGACGGCGTCGTTCCTGTCGTCCGTGACGGCGGGCGGCGGCGGCGGCGAGGGCAGCGTGTCCAAGGCCGTGTCATCCGGCAAGCCTCCCCTTCCCAAGCGCAAGCACCCGGCCGGCACCGCCGCGGTCCCCACCTCCGGCGCCCCGAGCGCGGCGGCGCACCACCACCACAACGGCGGGTGCCACTGCTCGCGGAAGCCGAAGCGGAGCCGGCAGGGCCTGACGCGGCGCACGGTGCGCGTGCCGGCGGTGGCCGCCGAGGCGGGCGCGGCGGCGCCGGCGTCGTCGGACATCCCCGGCGACGAGTACTCGTGGCGCAAGTACGGGCAGAAGCCGATCAAGGGGTCCCCGTACCCGCGCGGCTACTACCGGTGCAGCTCCGCCAAGGGGTGCCCCGCGAGGAAGCACGTGGAGCGCGCCGCCGACGACCCCGCCACGCTCGTCGTCACCTACGAGGGCGACCACCGCCACGACGCCGGCCTCCCCGCCGGCCAAGCGGCGTGAAGTTAAACGAAAGATCGTCCGGATCGTTTAGTGCTAGTAGTAGTAGTAGAATGGAGTAGCATGCTTGTTCGATTTGTTCTTTGGGGTTAGTGGTAGATCATGATCTCGCTTGCTTCGCTTCTTGTAAAGAAACCATCAATCAAAAGAGAGCCCCCCCCAATCGCATCTCTAATGAACAATTTTCTTGACAATTCCAAAGTTCACCTTTTTTTCTTTTGCATGAATTTCAATTTCAAGTCCATTTGTCCTCGTATGAGCAAACTCTAGCACACGCCTATGAAATCTGCGAGGAAGAAAGATTCAGGTGAATTTTGGAGCAGGTAATTTGATTGAAGCGGTCGTCGTCGCAGAAAATTGAAGTATAGTAGGCCGAATAGGTTCGTTGAGCAAGGTGTGGCCTTTGGCGGAAGTCAAGAAATGGATGGGGGGCATGAATACGCGCTTTAAGGGCGGTGTCGGGCCCACGAGGAAAGCCGGTCAAAAGGCGGGCGATGAGCGGTCGCTTTCGGCTCTCGGTCTCGGGGGACTTTACTACCCGCCGGATCGTACGGCTCGCATTCAATCAACAGCGGCTGGCTAGTGACCCCCAAGAGTTGACCACACCACACACCTCTTGGTTCCTCTCGCTCCGCCCTGAGCGCGTGGAAACCGAGGGCGACGTGAGGGCCCACCTGTCGGGTGGCGCACTGGGTACTCGCCTTTGTTCGACGGCACGCCCATTGGCCGCCTTGCTCGGTGCTCGACTGCACTTCTCTGCTCCCGCTTTTTTTTTCTCTCCACCCGTTGACTTTTGGATGATGTCCTAGTCGGCAGCTACAGCTGTACAAGCGTACAAGTGGTGTTGATTCTTGTTTCTCCATTTTTTTAAGTTAATGTTTCTCCAATTGTAATAAACGTAGAACTCCAGCAAGGCAATACGAGAGTAGCCTCTTTTAAACATAAATGAGCTGGATTTCTCAATCTCTCATCATAATCAAAATTCATATAGCACAATTGAAACGTTCAAGCTCAACAAAACTATTAATTGATTGGTTTCATTTCATTTTGAGTAAATTTCATGGCCGGTCCTTAAACTATTGGGCAGTTCTCATCTAGGTCCACGAACTATAAAATTGCATTTTTAGGTCCCTAAACTATCTAACTGGGTCATCTAGGTCCAAATCTACCATGGGGACATCCAATATCTGACATGGTGTGCTGACTGTGAAGCCTACGTGGAACCTGACACGTGGGGCCCATATGTTAGCCTCCTAGCAACGTGGGCCGTCTTCCCGCACTCCCCCGGTGGTCTACCCCTGGCGACCCCAGCCCCGCTCACCCCGCTATCGCTCGCCTGACCTTCTTCTCCCCCTGGCGATGTCGGTCATCACCCGTGCTCCCCAGGCCGTCTCTACATGGCGACGCTGGCTGTCTCGCCTCGCGCTCGCCCGTCTGTCTCCCCCGCGACAACCTCGGCTTCGCTCGCCCAGCGGCCATCTCCCGGTATCGCCTTTCCATGCCTGCTCCTCACCGGAGCCCTCCTCCGTGCGCCATTGTGCCACCGTCGTCCTCGCATTGTTCTCCCCGTCCACGGCGGAGCTCCCCTGGGTGGAACCTGAGCTCGCTCTACCGGCGGCAAGGCTCGCTCGGCCTGCGGAGCCATGATTCCTCATGATTCCGGTGGTCCCTATCACCGAAGCTATTCAATAATGGTTCAGGGCAGAGCTACGGAGGTGAGGGAGCTTGTGGCGTGGGGAATTGGGTGGAGATGGAGCGCCGATGCCGAAGTTGGACGACGGTTGGAGCTCGGTTGGTGGGGAATCGTTGAGAAAGAAGAAGGGAGAGAGAGAGGAGGAGGGGGCTGACATATGGGCCCCACATGTCTGGTTCCACGTAAGCGTCGCAATCAGCGCGTCATGTCAGCTCTTGGATGTCGCGTGGCAGATTTGGACCTAGATGACCCACTTAGATAGTTTAGGGACCCAAAAATGCAATTTTATAGTTCGTGGACCTAGATGAGAACTGCCAATAGTTTAGGGACCGGCCATGAAATTTACTCTTTCATTTTTTTAAAAAAAGAAGAAATTGAAACAAGGACCCTATATATAGCTAGTTGGTTCTACTTTATTTCCATTGCGTATAGACAAAAAAGAGATAGGAGGCAGATGAGCAGTACAAGGGATCGGACGATACTTAATATATAATTTAGAACCCGTGGTCATCATGTTAAAATATTTGATAATTCCATCGAAACGCAGAAAAGTACAACGAAAGTGTTGCCAAATCCAGGAAAGACGATACGTTACGTTTATTCTCCATGGCCCAACCATACATATAGACGCCTTGTCCTTCACTAATCACCATGTGAGCCGAGGGAATAGAGAGTGACAAGGCAAAGCGCCTGCTATTATGATTTATGACGCAGGCTCGCGTGTAAAAACCTACTTACGCATGCCGCTTTCATTCGAAGCTAACACACACTTTTCCAATACTTTCCTTTTAATTATTTCTCATGGTGGGAGAACAAAGCTGAACAAGTTGCACACAATTCCGGTACTGCAGATCTAATCTGAAGTCTACACCTGCGTGCAATCCGGCCTTTTCTACTAGCGCGGCTTCGTCAACAAATATTATAACAGAAAGGGAAAAATATAATGCCATGAGCATGACTGGTTTGTTTGTTTTTTAAAGGAGAACATGACTGGTTTGTATCGACAAAGCTGTGCAAATTGGTGTTTCTTCATTTTTTAATCAATATTGGGACACTAATAGTCGCAAGTGGATGATCGAAGGGTTCCATTATGCTCTCATGGTAGTGGTGGGGCCGCTGACCTTTTGCTCTGAATATTGGGGCGGCTAGCTTACTCCAAATGCAAGCAAAGCATCTCGCGACCAGAGCAGAGGACTTTTTGGTGCGTCGTCTGCTAGTCTCTCTTCCCAGAGGTTAAGCTACTACTGTATCGTGACAGGATTCATTTCGTTTCCTTTCCTTTGAAGAAGCTGACCGGATCGCAAATTAAATTAGACGGTCCGCGCCATCACACGTGCGTGCGTTCGAAAGCAGAAGGTGATCTGATCTGACGAAGTGCCCTCTCGGTCAACGGTTTGCAAAGTCCAGTGAACGAGAATACACGCTGTTTGAACAAGGTGCGTATACAAGTGCTAATTCCGTTCCGTTCACTACTCGTTGTTGTGCCCGTGACACGTGTAGAACGGAGACCGAGCTAGCTGCAGGGCACGTGGTTGCACCATGACTACCGGCAAGTTTTAATTTGGCACGCCAAACTCCAAGAGAAATCGTCTACTACTACCCTAGCCGGCCGGCAAAGTCACAGGGCAGGACGACCACCGGTTTGTTTGAACACATGCGTGACCGTGACCGTGAGAGGTACTGTACTGTACTCACTACTGTACTCCCTCCGTTTCAAAATATAAGGCATTCTAACTTTCTTAGAGAGTTAAACTTTTTTCAACTTTGAAGTCAAATTTATACAATAAGCTACTGTACTGTACTGTACTAGCCAGCTCCTTGGAGATTGGTTTGGAGATTTCCACGATACATGGAGGTGAGATCACGCGCAGGCGTCGGATGCGGGCAGGTTGCTGCAGTGGTCAACTTGGTGGGTGATGGAGCATTGGAACTGCCTGCCAGCGCCAGCTCCCAACCGAATCAGATGGGTCATGCATGTCCTGATGTCCATGCATGATCTCTGCGCGGCTGCCACAGGACGGACGGACTTGAATGAATGGAGACGAAGACGACGACGACCGCCAGAGACCCAGAAGAGCAGGGCAGGTCAGCCGCTCTTGTACTGGTAGGCTTTAATGGCGTGGAAGGCCGGCCGGCCGGTCTTTGGCAGCCGGCACTAATGGCGGCGGACTGGCCGCCGGCGCGCAGGGGGTTGGGCTGGGTGGTTGGGCGTTGAGGCCGGCGACGACGATGACAGGTCGACGACGATGACGACGCGCGGGTACCTTCTTGTTCATCGACTGTGATTCTGTGAAGAAAACAAACCAACAAGTCATCTAAAGAGGATGACGAAGCACGTACAAATCTTAATTCTGATGAGAACAAGTGATAACAATGTGCTGGATGCACCAAAGAACAATGAATGGTTCAGCTGCCACCTGCTCTCTTGGTGTGTGCTTCTCCCAGGTCTCAAACACTACACAACCAATTCTTGGTTCTTTCTGCTGGAGACTAGTCCTGTGTAGTTTTACCACAGAAAGTGTCAACGAATGAGAAATCCATACCATTCTGGCATTGTCCCTATATGGCCATCTAGTTTTATGGTTTGGAGGCGTGGGAACTGGAGCGACGCCATGTCCGTGGGAAGGCAACAGAGTGTTCCATTCTTTCGACATGCTCCAAGATGGAGATAGATCAATGAAAGGGAAAGCTTTTGCAGGGTGTTGGAGACTTCTTTGCTGTTCTCCCTTGTCAGACCAGTCAAACCCAGTTATTTCAACCGAATTAGCATTCCCAAATCTTTGATCGTTGAGTGCTGCCCTTAACATCAACAATCTCTAATCCTTCTATGTTCTCAAGGTTTTCGACACCTTTAGGTACAGTTACACCTTCTGAATTACACGAACATTGTTTGCTTCTGTAGTGACAAGAGTCTTCCATTTTTCTACTAGCACTGAGGATCTGCAATCTCTCGAGTCGAGTGATCTTACTAGGAAGTCTTTTGATTTGTGTCTTCCTCACATTTAGCAACTGTAGAAACATTAGCATACCAATTAACAAAGGAAGCTCACAAATATTTGTCTCATAAAGATTCAAGTATAGTAAATGGGACAATTCTCCTATGTACCGTATTTCTTGCTTAGTAATTAGAAATCTGGCATTTGAGAAATCTAAATCTCTCAGTGTCTTCATTTGGGAGGAGCAGATAAGTGAAGCGATTGATTCTGACGGTTCATTAAACACTGTTAGTGACCTGACGCCTGAAATATCAACAGATTTAACCAGCCTCCTGTTGCTCAGACCATCTAGTGTTAGGTAGTGAAACCTCTTTGCAAGCAGCATGGAATTCATGTTTTTTTCCAACTGTAGTCGAGAATTTCTCCTCTTGTGCAATCATGACCAGGATATCTCGCATCATAGGATGGATCCAACATGTCTTGCATAATTGTTTCTTGTTAATTTGGTCGCCTTTATCAAGTTTCGGTCAAGGAGCTCAAACAAATACCTTACTGCAACAGCTTCAGTACTCATCCCAGTAATTTCCCTCACAGAGCCTTCAGCAACCCATCAACGCAGAACAGTTGCCACATTGAAATCAGAATCTTGTGGGAAAATACTGAGGTATAAGAAGCATGGCTTAAGATAAGGTGGTAGACCTTTGTAGCTCCGAGTCATTACTCTCTTTATCTTTTGAGCCTTGGGTCATTGTACAGCAACGAAGGAAGATCTTCATGTAGTCCTCCCCATTTATGCGGGGCATCCGATGTAAATAATTGAGCTACAGCTGTTATAGCTAATTTAAACCCACCACATTTCTGCAGTACTTTTGCAATTGTGTCGAACGGCGGTTCACCGTTCATGTACCTTAAGGCAGTCCAGGTCCAGATCTTGGAAATCTTTTTGTCTTCAGGACTCATTTCTCCTTTTTCTGATTTAAGAACTAAATCTTTCAGAAACTCCAATGATTTCCATTCTGGTAATAGAAGGATGCAATAAACATGATCAGCTGACTTTGTGCAGGCCTCTGCAACGTGAAGGATTTCTATTGTCGCAATGATCATACTTCCACTTATGGTAATATCAGGCAGTACTCTTTTGATGTGATCCCACGCACGCAATGTCCATAACCATCAAAAACAATGAAGGACAGTTTGTCTATTAGCTTCTCTTGAATATGATGTGCCAGCTCCTCTTCTTCCCCGATATATCCAGTTACTTGAAGAAACAAGAGAAAGTTGCACAATCATATCCCTGAAAACTTTTGTGGAATTCACATCCCGTGATTCATGCCTGGCAAGCAAAATGATGATATTTTGCATTATATATCTCACAAGTAAGAGTAGTCTTGCCTGATCCACACATATCAGCTATTGCAGCCACCTTGGGAGCTCCTTTGCTGGTTTCTTTGGGTGATGCTGATGCCCAGGAATCAACCTCTTTCTTTGGATCGCTAGACTTATCATTATGACTAGTGTCTTTCAAGAAGAGAGACATCATATGGTCCAGCACCACTGTAATAACCATATAACTAGAGGTAGATTCATAGGGAGTAACAAGATCATAGCACCTATTTCTCTTACTCACCTCAACAATCCTGGACCTAACATGACTTAACTTGGCAGCAAACTGATGGAGAGCGTTTCTATTATTGAGAATCCTCTGTGACCAACTTGAATTATGTGCGGAGGCAATGGTATGTTCCTCGAGGCAGTCCTTTATGTCATATACCAAATCCTGCGTAGAAAAACAATTGCTGGCCAACATAAGAACTGTCAGGGCCGGCTCTATTACCAATTACATCGGTTCCTAACCCGATCCAACCGCTTCAGTCAACGTGTTTAAAAGGCAAATTGGACTTTACCATTGCATAGCTCCCGTCAAGACGATCAAGATGCATATGTGGAACGCCTAATTCGAAATTTGAACGAGGGAGTTATGACTTCGGGAAGATCTGTAACTGGGCGAACAGGTTAGACCGGTTTCTAAACCAATTAGACCAGTTTTGGTCTGTAGAATCCGAGTTAGGAGTTGTATTTTAGCATGTAATTTGTAAGAGTTTCGACTCCTAATGAGGCAAGACCTCCGTCCCTATAAACATAAAGGGCCACGACCGATTGAGGGTATCACAATCGATCAAAACCAATTTATCTTTATGTTTTTACCTTTATGTCTCTCAAACCCTGAATCTCTTCCAACCCCATGTTCTGTTCTTCTCACGTCTCCATGGCATGAGATGGTGCCCTAACTGGCCTGCCGAGCCTGGGGCAACCCAAGGTGCGTCTTCCCTGACGGGGTCCCTCCCGGGCGGGCTTCGTCGGTTATCTCGCCGGGTTGACCAACGAAATAGGTCGGACCGGTTTCAAAACCGATATGACCGGTTTGGTGAAGAGGGACGGCAAGGAGCTCCTCCATGCGTTGTTGGCCCTAAAAGGCACCAATAGAGGGCCCTCGGGAAAATTGGATCCATGGGCCATTAAACTAAAGATAAACATACTTTTCTCACTAACTATACATATTGTTTATTGTCATAACAATGCTATTATAAATAATGATGGTACAAACCAAGTAATTGAGCACCCACTTCAGTTCAAAAAAAGTAATTAAGCACCCACGACACTGATGATTGATGAACATTGCCAATACTACAATAGAAATTACGAAAGGACTTCAAAATAGAACGAACTAATATGATTACCTTGAATATGCACCAAAATCTAACTTTATGTCTACATCAGCACCAGCCACCATTTCCACAAAAGAGATGTCCATAGAACATCCATCGCCTCACAAAAAGACACTTCTTCGAGCATTTCTTGATGCAAAGTCATTAAGTACGGTGTCAAGGTTGATACTCTCTAAAATTTTCTTCTCAATAGAGAATATAGCTAGACCATTCAACCTTTATTGTAACATAACAGACATCAAATAGGTTTTCAGTAACTTTAATTTTGAAAAACTTCTTTCAGCTGATGCTACTGTCAGGGATAGTTAATGGGATCTGATAGGCAATTGCAACATTTGGATAGCAATCTGTAGCTACAACGAACTCAAGAATCTCTTGTGCTGACATCAAAGTATCTAGCAAAGTCATTTGCAGAACTTTCGGTTAAAACAAATCATTTAACCCAACATCCGATGAGTTATTATGAGAAAAGGTTTCCGCAAAATTGGTGCAGCATTTATGTAGATCATTGTCATCCAGGGACTTCAAATTATTTGAGTTGAACAGGAAACCAAATACCTAGTTAAATGCCATCAATTGCTCAAATCGACTAGTTAATGAAGTAATTGCAGCATCAATGATGACTAGGAAGTATTCAACTCGAAATGATTCCATAGCTGATTGTATCTCTTCATCTTCATCACTTTCTTCATCAAAATGTCTTTTCCTTTTACCATATTGTTTGTAGGAAATTTTGGCTCCACACTCATGTCAGATGCAATGGCTTTTGCAATATTTATTCTAGAAGCGAAACCTTCATTTCTGTAGCTCTAAAAAAATGAGATTACACCTTCGATTTGCTTGAGGGTAATCCATGCATACAACATTGTACTGCAACCTCTTACTCACCATATTAATAGAAAATAAAATGTCATGCCAGATAGCCATACCAACAAAAAATTCAAAATTCTCAAGTGCAATGACCAAAGATTGAGCCTCACTAACTCCTTTTGCATCATTAGTAGATGCAACACATTTCTCTACTTCCAACAAAGCTTTCCTTATTTGAGGTGCTTGGTGTCTATAAAGCTTGAACACTTTTTATTCAACTCTCCCAACGGTATTAGACAAAGATTTGACAATGAAGTGTGGAACATTGTCAACCAGAATCTTCCATCTATTTGTAGAACATGAAAACAATGCATATATTCGTTGTATAACACTAAAGAATGAAATTGCTTTCCTGCAAGATTATGTCATATCACAAAGCGTAAGATTTAGACTGTGACAAGCACATGGCATATAGTGCTCTTGGATTAATATCAAGCAAACGCGCGCTTATGAATACCTTGATGTGGACCCTTCATATTAGAACCATTGTCATAACCTTGACCTCTCACATCATCAACTTTCAAATCAAGAGATTCCAATGCCTTCAACAATTCATTGAAAAGCGTCAATCCTGATGTGTCAACCACCTTCAAGAACTATAGAAAGAACTCCTCGACTTTGGAGTATTACCCGACATCTTAACACAACACAAAGAGGTCATTTGTTCTTCATGGCTGACATCTAGGGTACAATCCAAGATTACTTGGCATCCTTAATGATTGTATATATAGATTTTTTCACAGCATCAGCAAGAAGAGCAGAATGTTATCGCCAAGGTCGCCGGTTCGTTCGTGGCCGTCACGGCCCCAGCGGGCCGGCTGGCTGGCGTCTGCTTGTTCGGGTGTTTATTTAAATAAATGCAGGAGCACTGCTATGTCATATAAGAAGAAGAAGCATTCGTACATAACGCGCCGAAGCGGACACCACCACACAAACACACCCCCAAACACAAACAAACGCACCCGATACAACACACCACCACCCCCGATCACTTGGGAGAGGAGTTCGAATGAAGCCGTCGACACCTGCGTCGTCGTGCCAACGATGTACCACGCCGAAGCTGCAGCCCGCTGCAAGCCCGAGCGGCCCTCTGCGCTCCTCCACCATGGGACTGTCACCCCCAAGCTCCACTCACTATTTTGGATGTGAGAGTGCAAGCTCGAATGACGATTGATAGTCAAGGTAAAAAAAGAAGCAGCCTGGTCTCTCATTCTCGTAGTGGGAAGTGGGATGTTGTTGCATTTGATAGCTTAATGGGCCTATGTATACAGGGTGGGGGCCTGGACCCTTGCTGGGCTGGGCCCTAGGCGGTCCCCTTATCGCCTCGGCCCAGAGCGGGGCCTACTCTAGACAACATCCCCTAGCTCCATCCATGAACAACACTAGGGTCTAAAATGCAGTCATTCCATGTCCACTTTCTGGCACAACTCCTGAGGAAGATGCATCATCATAATAATAACAGGTCCTCTAGACCTCAACCAATGACCCATATCGGCAAGACCTGGGGCTAAGTGAAGGTCCTGCTCTAGTCTATAAGTTGCCTACTGTGGATCATAGCGATGCTTATTTACTAGGTTCTGTTGGCGAGGTTTGAAACAAGTCCTTACTTAAATATGCACTCCTGAAGGTTGTGCCTCTCTAGCTTATATGATTTACAGGTGGAGGGGTATTTGAGGGATTAGTCTTATGACATATAGTTTAGTCACTTTTTAAGAATTTCCTAGGGTGCTTAGAAATTATTTGGAAATATTTAGGTGTTTTCCTTGTGAAGGAATGTAGGATTTTTATTGGTTTATTTGGATAGCTTTGTGGTACCAGGCTTGTAGGTCATGAGTTGGGATATGAGCTCATGGAAATACTTAGAGTATATTCTAGTATTTTTTTTTGATATTTTTGGAGTTGGGAAATGCAAAAAGAGAAGTGGGGTGGGTGGGGTACCATAATGGGGCTTTCTTATTGGCTGAAAATGATTTTATATGGTTTTAGACCTTAATGGTGTGCAAAAAGAGTTTGGACGGCTCTAATGGAGTTATAAATTTATCTATTTTACGAGAATTTCGTAGAGTTTTTGGGTAAAGTAAATGGCCAGAATAATGTTTGGTCTACGTTTTACTGGGTGTGCCTACCGTCCTTGATGTGTTTGTGAGGCTGACATGCGGGCCAGGCTGACACGGTGGGGGGGGGGGGGGGGGGGGGGGGCGCACACGGGCTGTACTATGCTGTGTACCGGGTAGCATGGACGCGTGAACTGGGGCACAAACGTGAGGGCGGTCCACTGGACCGGTTGCACGATCCATGCTCTGCAAAGGGCGGAGCGCAGTATGTCTCACATTCTTTTCAATTCTCTACCTGAGGTTCTCCATGTAGTGTGTGTTTAAATGGAGGAAAATGTGTGCAAAGTACGGAAAAGTACTGTTTTATAGAAGCGTGCATAGAGATAGAAATGAACTGACACGGTTCTCTAGGTGGATAACTTTTCGTGAAAAGGTGACAGTTTTACGGGATGTAAACACGGCCGTACATAGGATATATAGCTGTCAGTGTCATCTTGTACGATTCAAACCTTATGTACCACAAGACATCGATATAGCGGTCCACATAGACGCGTGAACCGGGGCACAAACGTGAGGGCGGTCCACTGGACCGGTTGCGCGATCCATGCTCTGCAAAAGGCGGAGCACAGTAAGTCTCACATTCTTTTCAATTCTCTGGTTCTCCATGTACATACGATATATAGCTGTCAGTGTCACCTTGTATCATTCAAACCTTATGTACCACAAGACATATCATCGATATAGCGGTCACCTTGAGACAACAGGGACACATTTAGTGATTCATCTGAAAATAAAGCAAGACCTTCACTAAGATGAAAACTACTAACAGGTAAACAATTATGAAAAACCTAATCTCCATCTTAGATTATTGACTCTAGTAGCACACATCCTCGTCCTTGGGCCATTGCTTCGAGAGGAAATCCTCCTCAATCTGCAGGGACAACAAAATATGCGTGCACTTGCGTGATAAAATTAAACAGAAGAAAAAGATAGATAGAAACATGCATAAAAAAAATAAATATCTGAGAAGATCGTACCATCACAAACGTCTCGAGTCTTGTACCAATATATGAACCAGTGAGCGTGTAATGATATTTGTATCTCCCAACAGGCCGAAGATCACGACGTAGGGCCAGAACAGATACAAGATGGTGTATAAGAATGCAGCTGCTAGTTTCAGAAACTGTGAACGCATCCGTCTGTTAAGGACAACAGATGCACCGACGGATATCATCCATGTAAAGCAAAGTCCATCAAGCAACGCCAACGCTAGTGCTGTCATCACGCAGGCCGTGATGGCAATCCCGTGAGCCACTGGAGCAAGCAGTAGATACAGGGCAAACGCGAAGGCGGTACAAAAGCTTCTCGCCGCGCTTAACAGCAACGCCAGCGACAAGGAGAATAGCTTTATCCGTTTCTCTATGTCGACGGCAGCTATCCCGCAGAAAACAAGGCTGAAAGTGGCTATAGTGGAGCAGATGAATGCTAACGTGTTGGAGATGACAAACCCGTCAAAAGCATATTTCCCGGCCATCATCGGCGTGCCGGCTTCGCCGGGATGGCCTGCCCGGTCGTCGTTGCGGAAACCGCCGGGCATTGTGAAAGCCGCCGCGAACGACGCTGTCGCCACGAGCACTGAGCCGATGCCGACAATCTGCGCCGAATCCGTTATCTTCTTGGACTCTTCTTCGGCAATCTGCGCTGAGTTCTCTAGTTGCCGAACAAAAAGCTCCCTGAACCGGTCCCGCCGGCGGTTGCTCGTCGGAGCGTTTGCATAGGTTAGCGTACTGAGTATCCTATGCCGTGCGTGCTGCAAGAACAGATCAATTGTACTGAGTTTATATTATTATTCACATATAAAGGCAAATCAGTTAATGATAAGGTGCTCAGTTTTCCAGACTACTGCAAATCAGTTAATGACAAGGAGTTTGGGGACCTGGATGACACCCGTCGCCAAGTTAAAAGGCAAGCGGTGAATTTTACTGTATAATAGAGTAAGTATTCACATGCATAAAGGAAGCTAGTTTAAATAAAATAACGTTACCTACCAGGCCGAAATAGAATCCTGGCGGAGCATGGCTCTGGGCAAGATCCATGGGGGTATGCCCCTCTTTGTTGGGCAAGTTTACGCGCACATATCTGCTGGTGACAAGGCTCTGGAATATGTCGAGGTGTCCTCCACGGATTGCGAGGTGCAGGGCAGTGTTGCCATTGCAGTCCTGGATGTTGAGGATGGACTTGAATTCCGGTCTGGAGCTCACAAATCTCACGACATCATATAGTTGTTCCTCTCCACAGCAAGATGGAGGAAGGTCCTCCCATGGCAATCGCACAATCCGGCGCAGCCAGGGCACATGATGAGCAAGATGATGACAGCCACCTGGTTACCTGCAGAGGCAGCAACGTGCACCGGGAACAAGCCGTCGCCGTCGGGACGGAAGGCTGAGGACGGATCAGCATTCGCCAGCTGGCACAGTGGGTGTTTCATCAGCCTGTAGTATCTGACCAGAAACATTGCAGGCTGATAGTAGATACGAAAGGAGCAAAGTTCGAGGATGGCCTTCCTGCCGCCGTAGACGCTGGTGGCCAGGTGGATGAGCAAGCAAACCATCGCATGGTTCCCTCCCACGGCGGCGCAGTGCAGCGGCGTGTCGCCGTCGCACGCGACAAGCAGCTCGTCGGCCTTGCTGCATATGGCCTCCGCCACGGCTAGGTGCCCTGGGCCGTCGCCGCTTGCCGCCACCACATGGAGCGCGGAGGCAGGAGGCGCCCTCGCACGTAGCAGCAGCACCACCGGCAGCATTCACGTAGGAGGAGGCCCAGCTGGCCTTCTCCTCCAGCTCGATGGCGACTTCGTGGGCCCATAGTAACACGGCGGGCGCCGTGTCACCGTCGGTGGTGTCGCTGCTGCTACCAAGAAATGTCTCCAGCAAGCCCAAGTTACCGGAGCGTGCGGCCAGCAGAACCTCGGGCCGCCTGGCAACGACCAGGTCCTGCACGCGCGCGCCGACGCCGGAATTCCTGTGGCTGCTCACAGACGGCTGCCGCCTCAGAGGGTTGCCTGGCTCCATCACGCAATGCAAGCCGCTCTCGGCCGGCCACCGTACGTGTTAGAATCTGATACTACCTAGGTCCCTAGCTACAACACACATCCGTGGATATCCATCTCTGCATATCAGCGTCAACTGCGATGAGTGCATCAATATATAAAGTCTTGTAACACGATTCCTTGCGTGCATCAACTAACCTGCGCCAACATAATTAACGCTGGTTCCTTGCGTAACATCTCGGACAGGAATACGAGTTTTTTTATACCTATTAAGGACGACGAAATTTTCGTTTAATCCGTCATCTATATCCTACGCCGTCGGATTTTATGACGATCGAACGATCTAGATTAATCTAAAGAGTTCATGTGGACTACATCTCACCTTTAAGCCTACACCATCTGATTTTATGGCAATCAAACGCTCTAGATTAATCTCAAGTCCATATGGACTACATCTCTAAATTACTATTTTTTTAAAAAAACACGTGCCTGAGGCATGCGCCCTTCTGCTAGTATATATTAATGTCGCGCTGACTTTCTTTTTGCAGAGGAAGGTTTTTTTCGTTAATTTAATCATGGGTCCTAGCTATATATCAAATATATCAAGCTATTTCTTTAATTTATTCTATATATAGGCCATCAAACAAGAAGCAATCTTGGATCCTCTCATACATAGCTTTTTCCACTCGATCGTGTCGGTTAGGGCTCGCACAGTACATGTGGCGGTCCTACACTCGGCCGGAGGCACACCGACGAGCCGTGGACAGAGTTGCGATGATGACAATGGCAGCACGGCATGGGGAGAAATAAGATGAACAGGCATACATGACATATATTTTTCTTTAACAAATAACACTCGATGAGTGTGTTTCTATTGATATATAAAAAAAAAAAAAGGTTATGACCCTAGACGACCATAACCGGGCAATCCAAGGAAAACAACGTACCACTTATTACAAAAACAAACATCGACGGATTGGATTGGGACATCAACACGCCCCAAACTCAACTCAACTCAACTCTACCGGTCAGATTGGGACATTGACACCAGCCGCACAACGCCAACACGCCACAAACACAATGAGAATACCACGGATCTGCCGCCCTAGAAGCTCCACACCACCATCACCCAAATGGTTGCCATAAGTCCACAAAGCACCACCAGCCCTGGAAGATAGAGCCGTCAAGATGGCAATCCAAAGTCACTAGTTGCATCGTCATTTCTGGCGATGTCACACACCGAGCCAACCACTACCAAGTAGGGCTAACCGCCGCAGGCCGCTACAAGGCATGTGACTGTTCTTTTATCGGATCTACTTGAACCATCTCACAACGCTGTCCCACACCAAACTAAGCACTACTATCACATCCTGAAATGTCTAGACAGAGTTGCTGCGATGATGACAATGGCAGCGGCGGCATGGGGAGATTTCAGGATGTGATTAGAATGAATAATTAATACAATAACTTTCTCATAATTCTAAATTTTCTATTCTTTAATTTATTTACAGGGAATTAGTATAAAAAACTAATTATTTTCTAAAGTTAAATAAAACAATGTAAGATATATTAGTGTGTGTTGCATTCATGCCGAGTGCATAATGTTTTATGAGCACAATGTTTTTTTTAAAAAATGCATTTATTCATCAATTAGGTTTTTTGAGAATTTTTTAAGACTTTTCTAAAATTTACTCTCATTTTGTCGGATATAGAGGCCCAAGGCCCACATGTACGCAGAATAACTCCAAAGGAGGATATGGCAACGAGTAGAGACCGTGGCGCAAGGCAACACAGGACTCCACAGAATATGGAAAGTAGTCGACATAAGGAAAGCACTCGCATAGCGAGGCTTACCCGGGTTACTTCTCGAATTAGACTAGGAATCCACGCTTGTAACCCTGCCAACCAGTATATAAGGTTGGGCAGGGACCCCGCTCAAATCAATCTCAATGACAACACCAATATCATAGGATACGAGAAGACAAGCTTGTACTCATAATCATCCTACGTAATACAAGATCAGCAACAGGACGTAGGGTATTACGCCTAATTGGTGGCCTGAACCTGTATAAATCTTGTGTCACGTAATCGTCGAGTTCCTGATTCTACTGTCACTCCACCGAAACTCTACTACCTTGGGATACCACTCGGTAGGACTGCCGGTAAAACACCGACATCTGGCGCGCCAGGTAGGGGTGATCATCAAGAATCCCGTGGAGAATTTGACAACTTCAAGACAAAACAAGATGGTCCAGGAAGGCGCTACTCTCGGAACCAAGAAGATGATCAAGGATGGCGACTCACTCCGGTCAAAAGCATTGCCAAGCGTGGAGGAGCTCGTCAAAAATCTCGACGAAATCCAGCTGTCCAATATCATCAAGGGGGAAGAGCTCAAATCAGGATCTCTCTCAAACTCATCTCAGGAAATCATTCCGAGTCCGACTCGATTTTGACAAGTAGTTCGAGCAACCACCCAACCCAAACCCAAGTCGAAGACCAGTCCGAGTCCCTTTCAATGAAAGGAGTAAAATTGGCAAGACAGCTCTGGGGTTGACAGATCCTGGTCCTAACATCCGATCTGCCATATCAGTCCGGCGCACCTCTTGCGTTGGAAGCAGAAGGTGATACAGAAATAGCTACTACAAGCTCTAGCGCCAGTTTTGATCCCGAACGGGAGCTGTTCATGGCTAATCCAGTCGATGACAATGAGCGCTATACCAATGAACTCGAGGAGCAAATATCTGCAGTCTCAGAAGGACTGGAAGGGGAATCAGAAGCACACAAAGCATCTAGGGAGATCAAGAACGCAAAAAGAGCTCAACGACGACTCGATGCATGAAGCCATCGACTAACAACTGTCGACAAGGAACCAGTCAAAGGAGGTCAATATGTCTCTCCTTTGGCCAATGCCATGGAACTCCAGTTCCAGCTACGATCCTTACCAAAGACAGCCGCGGTTGAAAAAGCTCTTGAACAAGTTAAAACTATGATCACACAACTCGATGCAGCAGGCACTATTCCTCAAGAAAACAAAATCAACGCTCCAGTCAAGAGCCAGGTGGTCAACAGCAAAATGAGGACATTCAATGCAAAAAGTAAGAATGCCACACCCAGCCACACTCCTAGCCGACCGGCAGGGAGCTGATTCCAAGGAGGAAACAACGGAGCCGCACAAGGGCAACCTGATATTCATCAGTACCTGGATAGACAATGCGACATCCGCTCTATCGTCAATTCCCAACAACTGGAGAAGGAACAGGACAACGACGACGACGGCTACCCAATGCTAACAATGGACATTAGGATGGTCATTTACCCTCCTAACTTCAAACCAGTCGGTTTTGACAAATATGGTAAAGTCTCTCCAGAATCTTGGTTAAGTTGAATGTGCAGGAGGCAACAACACGATCAAATGTCGATACTTCCCTTTGGCCCTGGAAGCTTCTCCCCTAACGTGGTTCAAGAATCTGCCTCAAAATTCAATCCACTCCTGGGAACAACTCAAACAGATATTTATTGCCAAGTTCCAAGGGATGTACGATCGACCAGGGACTCGCCACGAGCTCTCCATGTGTAGGCAGAAGGAGAACGAATCACCTAGAGAGTACATGTGACGTTTCTTTGACATAAAGAACACAGTCGTAGACATCTCTGAGCGTGACGACGTCATAGACCTGTTCCAAGCAGGAATATTCAGCAGAATTGTCCACTAGGATTTCGGTCATCAACGGCCAAAAACAATTCAAGCTCTAAAGACAATGATTGAAGAATGGGCCGACCAAGAAGAAAGGGAAATCGTAAAGTTTGGAAGCAGACGAGGCTACAACAAGAAAAACAACGATCACATAAATCAACGCGATTTCCCAGGCGTCCCAAGGAAGAGAAAGCTAGACGATATCATCGCGACACTCGAGCAAAGCGCACATGGTCAGCCAAAAAAGAACAGAGACTTCGAGAAAGCCTTACAGCAACAACAATGCCCATGGCATCCAAATCAAAAGAACATAGCCTGGGATTGCTATAGCCTTAGAAAAGCCTTTGGACTACCTGTCAACGACAAGCGTAAAGGACACAAGGGCAGGAACAAGGCGGACGAAGAAGACAAGACCGAGGAAGACAAGTTCCAGAACGCAAACAAAACCGTCATGGTCATCATGGGTGGAGAGCACGGTTTCCCATCAAAACGAGTACATAAACTCACGATAAGGGAGATCATGTCCGTCGAACCAGTCGTTCCTCGATATCTAAAGTACTCAGAAATTCTAATTACTTTTACAAGAGAAGACCAGTGGACAAGCTACGCCGACGCAGGCCGACTACCGCTCATCCTAGATCCAATAGTAGCAGGTTCAAAGGTGACAAAGTACTCATCGATGGTAGTGCTGGCCTCAACGTCCTGTTCGCAAGCACCGTAAGGAAAATCATACTAGACATTTCTCATATGCTCACTCCCACAAAATCTCCCTTCTACGGAATAGTTCCTGGCAATGCAGCCTTACCCCTTGGGCAAGTTGTTTTGCCAGTTACTTTTGGGACTCGAGAAAACTACAGAACAGAATTCATCACCTTCGAAGTAGCAGACTTTGGGACCTCATATCATGTTATCCTGGGACGGCCAGCCATGGTAAAGTTCATGGCAGTACCTCATTACGTATACCTCATTCTCAAGATGCCTAGACTTCATGGTGTTTATCACTTCACGGAGATCTCAAGAGGTCATACGATTGCGACAGGGAAGCAGTCTAACTCGCTTCAACTACTCAAGTTCCCAGTTCAATGGCTGAAGTATTCACGGCAGCACAAAAACTGAAGAAGACCAGCTTGGAGATTCCAACACAGGAGTCTCGTCCTTTAAAGGTGACAACACCCAAGGAGGTCAAAACCAAGCAAATTGAGTTGCAGGAAGGAGAATCATCCAAGACAACTACAATAGGAGCAAGACTCGATTCCAAATAGGAAAGCACGCTCGTCAGTTTCCTTCAGGCTAACCGAGACATTTTTTCTTGGCAACCAGCAGATATGCCAGGGTTGCCAAAGGAACTGATCGAGCATATCTTAAATGTGGATCCAAAAGCTACACCAAAGAAACAGCGACTACGGCGATTTGCCCAAGACAAGAGAGAGGATATCAATATTGAAACTGCAAAACTACTTGCAGGCGACTTCATAAAAGAAGTTTTCCACCCCGAGTGGTTAGCCAATCCAGTCTTAGTACTCAAAAAGAATAACGAGTGGAGGATGTGCGTCGACTACATGGACCAAACGATCCATTTGGACTTCCAAGGATCGACCAAGTTGTCGACTCAATGGCGGGCTCAGTCTTACTATGCTTCCTAGATTGCTACTCTAGATATCATCACATCGCTCTAAAGGAAGAAGATCAAATTTAGACCGCGTTCATCACTTCATACGGTGCATATGCATACACTACTATGTCCTTTGGACTAAAGAACGCCGGTGCAACTTATCAACGAGCCATCCAACTCTGCTTCAAAGACCAATTGCGTTGCAATGTCAAAGCATACGTGTATGATGTAGTCGTTATGACAAGAAACCCGGACAACTTCATCGCAGATCTCGAAGAAACTTTCAATTCACTTTGAAAGTACAGATGGAGACTCAATCCCATCAAATGCGTATTTGGTGTCCCATCGGGAAAACTACTCAGTTTCATCGTAACCTATCGAGGAATCGAAGCAAATCCAGAAAATATCAATGCCATCACAAGCATGAAAGCTCCCAGGACAGTCAAGGACGTCCAATAGCTTACAAGATGCATGGCGGCACTGAACAGATTTATCTCTCGATTAGGAGAGAGGGGGCTTCCTTTCTGCAAGCTACTGAAGAAACAAGAGGGCTTTCAATGGACAGAAGAAGCCGACGCAGCGCTCCAAGATCTGAAATCGCACTTACAAGCTCCACCAATCATAACAGCACCCCAAGAAGAAGAAATTCTACTCTTATACATCTCAGCTACCAGAAATGTGGTGAACACCGCACTAGTCGTGGAAAGACCTGAGGACCACCATGCATTCCCTGTGCAGAGGCCGGTGTACTTCGTGAGTGAAGTACTCTCGGAGTCCAAAGCTCGATACCCCGCGATTCAAAAACTACTCTATGCCTTGCTCATCACATCAAGGAAGCTACGACACTACTTCGACGCACACAAAATCCTGGTTATCACAGATTATGCGCTCGGAGAAATTCTACACAATTTAGATTCTTCTGGTCGAATATCTAAATGGGCAGTGGAACTCGGAGCACTCAACATCGAGTTCAAAGCGAAGAAAGCTATCAAGTCTCAAGCACTAGTCGATTTCATGGCAGAATGGTATGAAAATCAAACTCCGACACCAGCCGGCAAGCCCGAGCATTGGATCATGTATTTCGACGGATCCATTAAGCTCGAAGGAGCTGGCGCAGACATCTTGTTCATATCACCAAAGGCCGAACAACTCAAGTACGTCCTGCAAATTTTTTGGGAGGTGTCTAACAATGAGGCATAGTATGAAGCACTCCTTCACGGTCTACGCCTCGTGATATCACTCGGAATCAAGCGCTTACTAGTCTACGGCAACTCCTTGGTGCTGATCAACCAAGTCAACAAAGAGTGGGACCATAACAAAGAAAATATGGATGGATATTGCGCAGAAGTGCGTAAGTTAGAGAACAAATTCAGCGGACTCGAGTACCATTGGGTAGCACGGGACGACAATGTCGCCGCCAACGTATTATCCAAGCTAGGATCTACTCGAGCACAAGTACCCGCCGGAGTTTTTGTCCAAGAACACTACAAAAGAACCATAGACCACAAGGCAAAAGGCGAAGATCCTGAACATAGTTCAGACCGAGTAGTCATGGTCATAGAAGAAGATTGGCAAACGCCCTTCGTTGAGTACATAAAAAACAAGATGGTTCCAGCCAACAAAACCCAATCAGAACAACTTGTCTGAAGATCCAAGAATTACCTATTAATTGGAGATGAATATACCGACGAGGATTACATTCTGGGGTGGCAATGAAGTGTGTCACCAGACAAGAAGGAAGAGAAATCCTGGAAGAAATACACTCAGGAGTTTGCGGGAATCACGCTGCATCAAGAACCCTGGTTGGAAAAGCCTTCAGAGCAGCCTTTTATTGGCCAACAGCTCTAGCAGACGCAGAAGACTTAGTCCGCAAATGCCAAAGTTTCCAATTCTTTGGAAGACAACAACACGTTCCTGCTCATAACCTCATTGCAATACTACCTTCATGGACCTTTCGCTTGCTGGGGGCTACATATGGTGGGCAAATTAACAACCGCTCCAGGAAGGTTCACGCACGTACTGGTGGCCATCGACAAATTCGCAAAATGGATTGAAGTCAAACCTATCACCACCATCACAGGCGGAAAAGCAGTCGACTTCATCATCGAACTCATGCACAGATTTGGCATGCCTCACAACATCATCACAGATCTAGGATCCAACTTCAACAGCCATGAATTTTTGGATTTTTGTGACAGAAGCGAAATTTAAGTCAAGCAAGCATCAGTGGCGCACCTAAAGGCCAATGGTCAAGTCGAGCGTGCCAATGGGCTAATCCTAGATGGACCCAAGAAAAGACTATTCGAACACAACAAAAAATATGGAGGAAAGTCGATCTACGAACTACCTCATGTAGTCTGGGAGCTAAGAACTCAGCCTTGCAAACCCACAGGACAAACTCCATACTATTTGGTCTACGGGTCAGAAGCAAACCTACCAGTAGACATCATGTTCAACTCTTCTCGAGTGAAAGCATACGAAGAAGGTCTGACAGACACAACAAGACAATTAGAAATCAATCTAGTCGAGGAAGAACGTTGTGCAGCTCTTCTACGGTTAGCCCATTACACTCAAGGAGTATGACATTATCATGACAGAAACGTTCAAAAAAGAGCCTTCAACATTGGTGATCTAGTTTTGCGACGCATCCAAAAGACCGCAGAACTACATAAGCTGATGTCTAGATGGGAAGGACCGTTCATCATATCCAAGGTCACAGGCCCAGGGTCATATAGACTTCAAACACAAGAAGGAGCCGAAGAACCGAACTCTTGGAATATAGAACATCTGCAGCATTTCTACGCCTAAAAGGATAGAAGAGATATATTGTAAATATTATATATTCAAGAAATATCTTCATCTAATTTCTAAGTCCAAAGCAAAAATAAAGGATAACATGTTTATCCCAAAGCTTCCGAGTACCTATTCCGCAAGTACGGGGCAGGATCAAGCGATGTTGGCACTCCTTAGCGTCACGTTTTTAGCAACGCTTAAGAGCGCGAAGATATATGTTGTTGTTTGCAAAATGGATTCTGCAAGCGCACAGAATATATCTCATTGTAGCACTTCACCTCGGGAGTTATCCCAGGGTATCGTATTTATATTTCCGCAGGGAAGCAGATGGTTAAAGTGTATTGAAGAATGATATGATAAATCTTGCCAGAAATATCAAGCCAAAACCCAAGGGTACAAACTCTAGGTTTGAGGGATAATGGTCAAATGAATGACCGGATAGAAGGTCTGAAAGACCAGCGACACACAGAAGCTCCTAAGTCTATAGAAAAGGAAAGATGTTAGGAGAGACCGGACTTAGATACTTCCTAACTCAGAGCAAAAGACACTCTAGCCTTAGCCTAGACTCTAGCTTAGATACCGGGAACAGAGTTCGCTTCGATGGCTAGAACGGGAGAACCTCAGAACGGGGTGAGAGAGGGGTTCTCCGGGCTCAGTACTACTGTTATGAATACACCCGAACGTGGTGGACTACGAAGGACGGACAGGGCTGTCACCACCTGCCGCCTACCATTGCAGTTCCGTGGGGTGCAACACACTTCCTAGTTAATCAACAAGCCAGACACCACGTCTGCACTCGAAGATTAAGATTTCTCTTGAGGCCTGTCAAGAGAAATCCCCGTCTTCCCTAAGGCGTCTTACGGCCCGGTCAAGGCGAGCAAACCCGCGAGATAAAACCCGGTAGAGCTAAAACTAAACTCTACACTAAAACTAAAGGAAGACAAAACTTAACTCTGAAAAGAGCTAAGAACTTTACTCTAAGAAAGATCAAGAAATAAATATGAAAGATAACTTAAGCTCTGAATAAGATAGTATTATTATGATAAACTCTTCAAAAAGAAGAAAAAGATACAAGAGCTTTACCAGAACTCCGAAGACTCCGAAGATCCGAGGGAAGCTCGACTCGACTCTACTCCCAACTCTAATCCTAATCTAAGAAATGGAAAAGATACAAGAGCTCCCATCAAGTAAATACTTGAGAAGTGTGGTGTGTGTCTTGGATGGAAGAGAAGGCAGCCTTTTATAGTCTCCCAAGGTCGGTAGCACCCGTAACCGTCACGCCACCGGCCTGCTTAACCTCTACGCGAAAGATGGTCGCGTGAAGAGGCAGTAGCAGGCCGGCCGGCCTGGTGTAGGCCGATCGGCCTACACCTGGTGCCCCTGGCCACCGCCTTCGTTGTGGACGCTCCTGATTGCTTCCTAAGGTCGGTAACGGTTGCGTTTAGTTGAGGCTGTCCAAGAATCCGAGGTAAGTGGGCCCTTCAATCCATGTGTTTCCCATCTAAGCCTTTCGGGTCCTTGGATTAAACCGACGTTAATTGCATGGTGCTTGATCATCCTGTGTGTTTGCTTGAGCTCCTAGATCAGTGACATGGCCAGACCTGTCCAGGGGAGGCCGATCGGCCTGGACTAGGCCGGCCGGCCTGGCTCTGTGCCAGGTTTGGCCCTTGTTTCACCTGTTTCATCCTGCAACCATAACTCATCCAAAACTTATGGAATTTTTTAGTATAAACACATTTATGCATGGAACATGGTATGATCATCCTCATTTCACCGAATTGTTGACGGTCAAAACTAGGTTGCAATGGCCGTCAACACGCCCCCAAGCTTAGACTCTTGCTCGTCCTCTAGCAAGGCTAAACTCTAGGTTCGGTGGGTCAGGAGTTGCTTCAATGTGTATACTCTCTAAGTACCCTGTGCTTAAGCCAAAACTCAACAAACCATTTGAATAAGTTGGCATAAAAGAGAACTCATACCATGATTCAATGTGAGGTTGCACGGTTCACGTCTTGGGCTGTTGAGAGCCTGAACGGTCATTTTCAAAGTATTTCCTGCAACTTTTCAGGTTCCATCTTAGAGATATGAATTTTTTTTCAAAAAGATGGTTAAATCATTTCCTGATGGTACTCTCGAGCTACTCAAGGTGTTTAATCCTCACTTTTGGTCGGATTGACCAACTTTTCCCTACACTAAAGCTGAAGTGGAGTTGTACGTAGGGTAAGAGTGGCATACCTTGGTTACTTCTGTTGTCGAGTCGAAGAGTGGTTCGCGAGCGATGACACTCGTCAAATTCTGGTCTTTGGAATTCATGGGTTCAAGTGGAGAGGGAGAAGGTGTGATGCTCAAAGGTCTTGGGGCTCCTTATTTTTTTCTCTCTCATATTTTTGAGATGTTTCTCTCTCTTTTTTTCGAATGGAGCATTGTTCCAACTCTCTATGTTTTTTTCTTTTTTTTGAATACATCTCTTCTCTTACTTTGGTAACAGAGAGGAACTCAACTTTGTAGGAGTAATTCAGGACCTTTGGGGTGAGCTTTGTGATGAGGTGAGTATATGTCATCGACGGTGGACGTCAACCCCGGAGCGGGACTTTGACTAGTCGGACATTTTGAGGCTGAGGTGGATGGGAAGACCGGTAAATAACAAGTGCCTTCTGCAAGCGGACTTCACCATTCGATAAGACTCAAAGCAACTCAAGATAGCATATGGTAGTTCATGAGATGTATAACTATTTAGGCTCTGGATAGGACATTTAAACCATCGGGGAAGATTTACCAAGTAATATTTTATAAATACTTCCGAGAGGTTCCTTACTAGGCATGCAGTTATACCTCAAAACAAACCATATCAAAACTCACAATAACATAAACAATGAACAAGTGCTCTCCTTCCACAGATAAACATGGTGGATCCTTAAATGCCAACGAACTCAAATACTTGGAAAGTAAGGGATTAAGCATGAGGCACTTAAGGGGCATAAACAGAGCAACTATTCATCATTCCAAGGTTATCAACCATATTCCATACATGAGGAGCTTTTTATTCAACATTTTTTTCTATTTTTTTAAATATATTTATTATTATTATTATTTTATTATTATTTTATTTTATCATAGCAAGGCAAGGCAAGGCAAGGCAAGGCTCCCCCAAGCTTCGCTGAAGCTTACTGGTAGTATTGGTTGGGGTCATAGTGCATGTAGTCGAAGAAGTCGTGCATGTCGGTCTGGAGGGATGTGGTCATCCCCCAGTTCTGCTGGGTGAGGTCAGTGTTGTGTGTGACTTCATCTCTGAGCTGCTGATGCTGCTGTAGAGTCACCGTCTCCAACCTGGTACTAAGATCAGCGATCCCCCAGGAGACCGGGTTTTCGTAGTCATACCTGGCGGAGGCAGATGGTCCGACCTGCGGGCCGTATCCTACCATCCCTTGATGGTAGTCGAACGCCTCCTCGAAACTCATATGAGCAGTGGGGTTCTCGGGCTGCTGCTGGTAGTCATAATCGGGCTGCTGCTGGTAGTGGTACTCGGGCTGCTGCTGGTGGTGGTACTCGGGCTGAGGTGCGGTAGAAGTTCTGGCTTCACTGTCGTGTCTGGTTCGCTTGCCACGTGTCACAGGGCCTGTAACACTGTGGCGAGCGGGCTCCTTCCTTATGAGCTACATGGTTAGACTTTTCACTGATCTCAGCGACAAAGCCGGGCATGGAAGCTCGACTTCGTCGAGGAAACCAGGATAACACATGAAAAGAGTATGGCCAGGGCCCTCGCGTATCAAGTGACCCTGGATAAAATGGTCTATACCAATGCAAGACTGATTCTCTTGTGTAGCGGGAAGGAAAGTGACTTGAGCGCCCTGCAAAGCACCAACGTGGGTGGCAATGCGGGTGACTAGCGAGGTTATGTCAATCGTGGCTCGGCCAGTGACTAGCCTCTGCCAATCATGAAGCATGCTCATGACAGGCGAGAAACAAATTTTCTTGACCATGCTCATGAGGGGGTGATGTATTCCACCCTCGATACGTTAGGACTTTTTCCAGATATTTTGTAAGGATGTTCGCAAGGGCAGAATAACTCGCATCTGGGATATCTGGATACATCCAAATGGGATTAAAATAGGTTGAACTCAGGATCTCAAACAATATCGGACTCGGTCTTTTATCTTGTGGATGAGAGATTGGTTCTTTTTTTATCCAAATATGTCGTGCACTTTGTATTGCTTATAAAACATGAGCTGATGACTTATTAGTTCATTGTGGCACCAGATATTGATTAGGATTATCTAGCAAATCTAGAATGTCCATTAGACACTAACTTAGCTCTAGTACCGAATTTTCACTATGTAAGAAAGCTTCAAAAGTGACACCATTATAGGAGACATGGATTTAACCTACGTCTCCTTTCTTATAAAGGAGATGCGGGTTGAACAGACGTGTCTCCCATAAATGCATTCAGACAACCCGCGTTTCCTGTACACTTATATGGGAGACGCGGGTTAATAATCCGCGTCTCCCATAACATAGGTATGTTACGAGAGACGCGAATTATAAACCCACGTCTCCTATATATCATGTAAAAGGAGACGTGGATGAAAAAGCAGCGTCTTCCGTGGTATACAAGAGACGCGTTACCCGGTGGGAGGAAAAAACGCGTCTCCCGTTGTCTAGCTCGGACCCGAAAATTTTATGCATTATGGTTCGCCGATGGTCACGTCCGCCCCCAACCGCTTCCTCCACGTCCGCCCGCCCCGCAGTCCGCCAGTCATGTCTCTGTTTCTCCCTTCCTCTCTCGGCCGCTCCTCGCCCCCCCCCCTCCTTCGCACTCGCCGTCCCGCACGCCGCAGCCTCCATCTCCTCCGCACGCCGCCGCCTCCATCTCCTCCGCACGCCCCCAAACCCTAACCACCAGGCGCCCTCTCCCCCTCCCCACCTGCCCCCCAAACCCTAACCACCAGGCGCCCTACTCCCCTCCTCCAGGCGGGATGGATCCATAGAGGACGGATCGATGGATCCGCCCGGAGGTGGCGGAGGAGGTCAACGCAGCGGCTCGGGCGGCGGCGGCCGCGGAGGAGGAGGTCCGCGCTCGGGCGGTCGCACGGGCCCGAGCCCGGGAGGAGGCCCAGGCAGCGGAGGCGGCCGCTGCGGCGAGAGAGGCAGCAGAGGCGGCTGCTGCGGCGAGGGAAGGCCGCGGCCACGCGCGAGGCGGAGGCTGCAGCAGCAGCGCGGGGAGAGGGAGAGGCACTGCGCAACGTGCGGGCCGCGCAAGAGGCTGCGGAAGTGGCGCAGCCGTTCTCGGCGGGGTCCTCCTCGTCCACCCTGTCTTCCTCCTCGTTGTCGGCCCAAGCCACATCCGGACGTGGACCTGTGCCGTGATGAGGGAGAAGCTTATCAAAGGTACCACGGGTGTACCAAACCCTAGATCTGATTCATCATTTTCATTTTCCTTTTTGATATGCAATTTCTTTTATTGTTGGGATTTGTGAGTATAGATAATTCATATTGTGAAGAGAATAGGGCGATTATTCTCGATTGTTCACATGCTGGCAGAAAACTTCATGATTACAGTTGATGTATTAAAAAGCTAGCCACAGATAAGATTCCTAAACATAGTTACTTTCAGTAGATCATCAGCTATGTTCTGGTAGATCATCAACTTTGTTCTGGTAGATCCTGATTGCTTTGTTCTGGTAGCCATACTTTTTCCAAAGTTTTTAGACTAAGGGACTATCAGCTTCATTGATAGTTTGTATCTTAGGCAAAAGTTGTGCTTTCTCTAGCACAAACTTGTGGTTTTCAGCAGCAAGGGCTAAGGGTATGCTTTCTATTGCATAAAATTATGCTATACTTGTCCTAAGGGTATGCTTTCTCTAGCATAAACTTGTGGTTGTTTGGACATAATTATTTTTATACGCCTGAGATGCATACAACTATTTAATCTGATTAGCTGTTTCAACTTCTAATTAGCTAGTTCTTGTAAGTGTCAAATGCCAAGTAAATTTCTTGCATCTTTACTGCTGACACAAGTAACTAATTAGCTTGCTTGTTCCTATACAGAGAACTGGCGCCTGTGTGATCATTTCTTATTTGGTCTGTGAAATGAGCATAGCATTATATTCTTGTCTTTTCCTGTTTTCCATCTGCTAGCATATATGCCACCTTTATGTTTTTTGCTGACAGTCAAGGATATGGAGGTATGCAGATCTAGTCATATTCAAATTAATTTAAGGGCAGCATATCAGTAGTTGTGGGAACTTTAAATTAAATTGATCAGGTCAAAACACAATATAATTGTATTGCCAGAAATGATAGCATGATACTTTTAGAGCTATGGTGAGAAAAATATGAGTGCAGGGGCTATTTTATCCAAAGGGGTCATTTAATATTACCAATAATGTCCTCTTAAGACACATGGAAGTATTTGCTGTTGGAATTTGTAATGAAAGGTAACTATATCTCATCATCCTGACTCTTAGCTGATTAGTTTCCTGACACATATCCTGAGCATGAATTTTCATTTCTTGCTTTGCTATTCTCTATCACCTGGTTAGCTAACTCTTTTTTTAATCTATCTTCTTTCAAGGAATGAAGCTTTTACCCACTGGTAGAAAGAGTCTGGAGCATTTGGCATTTGGCATGATCCAAGGTAACTATATCTCATCATCACATCTGTGACTTGTAATTTTGTCGGGAAATACATGTGGATGTAGGAGACTTTCTGTTAGTGTACTTTTCTGATCATTGAATCAACACAGGTACTTCTGTACTTTTCTGCTCATTGAATCAACACAGGTGGATGTAGGAGACCTTTTGTTAGCTGTATTCTCATCCTTTTACAGAGGTTGCAAAGTTCAAACCTGACATATTCATGCATCATCACCTGGAATTTTTGTAATTTTATTTAACACTCAAATCATTAATTTCAAACCATTCCCATTATCTGCTACTCAATATGACTGATGTCCAGTGCTGTTTCAGGTTTTTGGGGCTCTAGCTATCGCCAAGCTGCTTTAGAGTGCTCCTAGTCATGTCCTACCACACCCATGTCCCAGTGTAAGTTACATATGAATTTTCTGCCATACACTTGCAGAATGTACCTGTAATCTAGTACTTGGCTCTTGTTTTGAACAATATATGCTCCTTGCTCTCATGTTAGTAGGCTTATTAGTTCTTGTTACGACATGTTAAAATGTATGGATATAAATATCAGATGTGCTAAAATCTGATAGTTGCGCCTATAAGCTACGATTTATAGTTTCAGACTAGTTGCTGAGTATCTTTTCTCTTAGATACTATTTGTTCCTTGTGTTAGATTGTTGACCTGACCCCTACCTTCAGATTGCTGACCACTTATTATTTTTGCAGCTAACAGCATTAGAATACTACTAACTTAGAGCCTTAGAAACTATCATACTTCAGCCTGCCTAATTATCAACTTTTAAAAATATGTGTTGTTTTATGCCATCAAGCTAAATGTTTGTATGTCCTCATAGATAGCATATGTGTTAAGATTCACTGTGACTTATCAACTTTTGTTTTTCATGGTCACTGTGCTTATGCTTGAAAGAAAGAGATTCCTGCAATTTGTCACACCCGGTTCGGCATGAATGCAACTCGCAGAGAGCAATTAATTTATTTTTAGAAACACACAATTAATTTTCTTTCTAGCTAAATTCTCTGCAAAATAAATAAATGTTGAAAAAATTTTAAAATTGAGAGAAAATCGTTGTTTAATTATTCTCTAAATTCACATCCTGAAATTAGAGAATTTCAGGGTGTGACACAATTCCTAAGGTAAATGGACAGCCAGTAGTTTGGAGAAGAAAAATGGTGTGAAGTGTGAGGGTTGCATTTTTAGAGGACACAGATGGAAATGTAACTATGTAGAACTAGTTTACTGGTGTTATTTTTTCATGAAACTTTGATGAAAGGTGTTGCTGTTGTATGGATAAACATGTGTATTTCTGATGTATATAAGGGTATAATTTGGTCCCTTTTTTTATTTTCTTAATTTGTCAAAGGAGACGCGGGTTGCCAACCCACGTCACCTATGAGCACCCTTATAGGAGACGCGGATTGGACAAACGCGTCTCCTGTAACACTTAGAGGAGACACGTTTTTGCTAATCCGCGTCTCCTATAAGGGGTCATAGGAGACGCGGGTTGGTAAAAACGCGTCTCCTATGACCCTGGTCGTAGGATACACAGATTTTTCGCGTCTCCTAGGACTTGTAAAATGAGACGTAAATTTGGAGACGCGGATTTTCCGCGTCTCCTATGACTCTTAACCCACGTCTCCTTAGAAGACCTCTTACATAGTGTTTGGTGTGCGTGAGAAGAAACTAGGCTATTGCTATACCTAAGGGGGCATAGGACATTTGCAACGGGCAACATTCTATGCTCGTCACCAACGTAGTCATCGGTAATGAGCATAGATGAAGCCCATCACTAATGACTTTGCAAATGACTTTGAACCTTAAGCCGTTATAGCGTTTGTTAACGCTATATTAGTAACAGGCACTGTTAACGCCCGTTACATGAACTCGTCATTTCCATTACTCATCACGAGTCATTCGTAACCCAATAACAATAATAGGCTCAATGCCCTTTACCAATATCCATCTGCCCTGTTACTAATAGAATGTTCTCATAGTGTGCAGACTGTGCACTACTCCTCGGCGCTCCATGTTTCCCACATTATTAATTATGTTATATATTTCTGCGTCGAAGCATGAGTGTTGTAACAGAGTATTAATTTGTATATATGTATCTGTATTTGCGTTAGCGTTTCTGACAAGTTGTGAGATTCCATCATAATGGCATTAAAACATTTACAAAATAAAAGGACGACAAAAAGCACGAATAAATCAGCACAATTAAAGTAGCCAATTACTGTACGTACACATGTTTATCGCTTGCACAACAGTTGCCTCGTTGTAAAATGACTCCTGGAGAACGCTTCTTCAACCAATCAACCAAGAAGCATAAGGTCCAGTACCTTCGTTGTAACTGATCCTATCTCATCGCTCCCGAAGTAATGAAGTTTTCCCCTTATTCAGTCTCTTCCACTCTGACACCACTGTCAATAGAAAAGACCCATAGTCCTTTTATTAGGTTCTTGTTGCTAAATAAACTCGATGGACATGACTTGACGGTCAGTTCCCGAATCCGGCGTACTGCTTTCTGCCTGAACTTCACTACTTGCAGGTTGGGTAATCCTACAAGATCCAGCCTCTTGAGGCCCGCAAAGCTGCCTGCGTAGAAAACCAACTGCCGGCCAACATAAGAACTGTCTAGGAGAGAAAGAGTAGTCAAGCTGTGTATTCTGTCCAGTCCATCTATATCATTTTGCTGCAGATTAGTCCTGTACAGTTTTACCACAGAAAGTGTTAGCGAATGGTAAATCCATTCAGGCATCGTTCTAATATGACCATCCAGTTTTATGGTTTCCAGGCGTGGGAACTGCAGCGATGACATCTTGGTGGGAAGATAGTTGAGTGTCCCATTACTCCTTCGATGTGCTCCAAGATACAAAGAAATCAATGAGGGGGAAAGCTTTTGCAGGGTATCAGTGACTTCTTCGCTGTTCCTCCTTGTAAGGCCAGAAAATCCCAGGTGCTTCAACCGAGTTAACTTCCACAAAGCTTTGATTGCCGAGTATGTACTGCCCCTAACGTCCACTACATCCAGCCATTCTATGTCAGCTAGGTTCTCCATACCCTTTGGTATCAGTACACCTTCCGAATTACATAAGCAGCTACTAGCACGAAGAATCTGTAGCCTCTCGAGTCGAGTGATCTCACTAGGAAGGCTTGTGATCTGCGTCTTCTTCAAGTTAAGCAACTGCAGGAATAGTAACATACCAATCCAAGAAGGAAGATCACGAATACTTGATCTGTAAAGATTCAAGTACCTTAAATGGAACAATTCACCAATGTTCCTTATGTCCTGCTGGGTGATTTTGGGGCTGGCTTTTGAGAAATCTAAAATTCTCAGTGTCTTCATTTGGGTGGAGCCAACAAGTGAAGCAATAGATTCTGATGGTTCCTCAAACACTGTCAGTGATCTGATGCCTGAAAGGTCAATCCATTTAACTAACTTCCTGTCACTCTGACCATCCAGTGCTAGGTGGCGGAACCTCTTTGCTGGCACAGTTGAATTTTGGTATTTACCAACAGTAATTGAGAATATCTCCTCTTGTGCAGTCATGACTAGGATATCTCTCATCATAGGATGGATCCAACATGTTTTACACGATCTGTTCCTTCTTAATTTTGTTGCCTTGATCAAGTTCCGATCAAAGAGCTCCGATAGATACCCTTCTGCAACAGCCTTGGCACTCATCCCAGTAACCTCTCTCACAAGGCCTTCTGCTACCCATCTGTGCAGTATAGTTTCCACATCGATGTTGGAATCCTCTGGAAAAATACTAAGGTATAAGAAGCATGGCTTAAGATAAGGTGGTAGACATTTGTAGCTCCGAGTCATCACTCTCTTTATTTTGCTCAGTCTTGGGTCATTATAGAGCAATGAAGGAAGATCTTCACATAGTTTTCCCCATTGTTGTGGGAGATTTGAGGCAAGTAACTCTGCAAAAGTTTGTATAGCCAATTGTAGGCCCCCACATTTTTTCACTACTTTAGCAATTGTGTCAAATGGCGGTTCAGGTTTATCTAATTTAAGAATGTCTGGGCCCAGATCTTCAAAGTCCTCTTTGTCCTCAGGACTCATTTTTCTGTTTTTGGCTTTAAGAACTGATTTTTTCAGAGACTCGAATGATCTCAATTCTGGTAGTAGTGGGACGGAGTGAAAAAGAGTTCCTGATCCTATGTAGTGCCTTGCAACATGAAGGAGCTCTGTTGTCACAATAACCCGGCTTCCAGTTCTGCTAATACGAGGCAGTGCCCTTTTGATGCGAATCCACGCACGCGATGTCCACAAACCATCAAAAACAATCAGGAACCGTTTGCCTTTTAGCTGACCCAAAATGTGATAGGCTAGCTCCTCTTCTTCACTAATATATCCAGCATGGGTCGGTGGATCAAGAGAGAGTTGTGCAATTATATTCTTAAACACCTTTGTTATGTTCACGACCGGTGGCAATTCGATCCATGCATGACAATTAGGAAAATGGCTCTTATTCTCATCATATATCTCACGAGCAAGAGTAGTGCCTGATCCACACATGCCAGCTATTGCCGCCTTCTTGAGAGCTTCTGTGCTGGTGGTGTCTTGGATTGATGTAGATGTTCTTGGGGCTTCGAACAACGAAACCACCTCTTCCTTCTTCATATCACCAGAAGTATCATTTTGAGTCTTGCCTTTCAAGAAGCGAGAACGCACATGGTCCAGTACCACTGTGATAGTCGTATTACTTGAGGCGGATTCATAGGGAGGGACAAGATGATATCGCCTATTTCTCTCGCTCACCTCTACAATCCTGGACCTAAGATCAGTTAACCTGGCAGCAAGATTGAAATTGAGTATCTTCTGTGACCAACTCAATCTTTGACTGAGGACAATGATGTGTTCCTCGAGGCAGTCCTCCATGTCGTATGCTAAATCTTTCACTTGCTCTGCCCACGGTTTCACCATTTGATATTTCGGGTTATCCTCCTGAATGTCATCAATGAGGCCATCGCCAAGAAATGCACCAATTGTTTGCAGCTCGTCCTTGATGTACCTGCCAATGATGGATATGGATTTTTTTTAGGGAATGTTCAGAAAACTTTATGTTATGCCATTCTCAATGAATGCAAGGTTTATTATTTAGGTTCCAAAAATGCCACATAAGCAACAATGCATTTAGATCATGAATGTACTCCCTCTGGTTTAGTAAAAGAAGTCGTTTAGGACAGCGACACGGTCTCCAAAGTACAACTTTGACTTCTTATTTTTATAAAAATATTTATTAAAAACTAACATATGTATACTTTTATGAAAGTATTTTGCAAGACAAATCTATTCATATAGTTTTCACATTTCCAAACTCAACTACTTAAAAGTTATTCACGATTTATATTCCCAATGTTTGACTCAAATCTTGTCCAAAACGACTTCATTTACCAAACCGGAGGGAGTATTGTTTCATCTTTTGTTGTTTTTGAAACTATACACATGCAAGACACAAGCTATCTTGAAAATAGTGTACATATGGTTTCATCACCATGAAATTAATTTCTTCTCTCCTCATAAATAGTGTCCTTCCAACATCAAAATTGCCTACATGATATCTCATTTATTGTCCATAAAACTAACACTAAGAATAGCCTTAAAATATGTGGAAAAAAGATAAATTAAGAACCCCTAATTAATACACACCGAATCCATATCAGTGCTGAATCTATATTAATATAAAAGAGAGGATCAAGTCTTCTACGTGCCATACCACTTGGCCCCGCACTTCTGGATGCATTTGTTGGGTGGGTGGCGGCTTGTGATGGGAATGTTATAAGCTAACGAGTGTCTTCTAGGGTTGGTTGCGGCACTAGCATCTTTGGGCTTGGCCAAACAACGCTAATGAGTACAGATGGTAGGAGAACATAGCCGCACCCATACGTTGTACCCGATGGTGTTAAATTCAGCCGTAATTAATAAGGTAAATAATCATCGAGTTTTGGATACCCATTGCAATCCCTAATGACAGATGGTTGTGTAGGAGAACAATGACAGATGGTTGTTTTGAGGGCAGATGTGTGTGATGCTACTTACACATAGAAAATGGGCCCACTATAACTGGCTTGCACTCCCTCCATTCAGAAGTGATAGGTGTATTTGATATGGGAAAAAGTCTTTTAAAGTAGATTTTAACTCTTCATTTCTCTTATAATATAATGTCAATTTCTAAAGACTCATTGTCATCTCAAAATAACTATAAGTATAAATATATATTGATGCAAAATTTATATACTAAATGCGCTTATAATTTAACTAATTGTTGGTCAAAGTTTGTAAAGTTTGACTTTTAGCTAACCAAAATACGCCTATTATTTCTGGATGGAGAGAGCAGTTAAAATGGCAACCAATCATGAATTGGATTTGGTAAATGATTCTATTTCAATATTAATGTTTCTTTATAAAAGTGTATATGTATTTTCATCCTTGAATTATCTCCCATGGCTTCATTTGGTCCCTCAACTATCAAACTAATCATTTTAGTTCTCAAACTTTTTTTTTGGCTTCAATTTCATCTCTCATGTCTCGTCCTATGTGTCACGCCACATAAGCGAAGAGTCCTCTAAGGGTGCCTTTGGTACCGCTCCACCAACTGCTACACCGCTCTGTCCGTCAAACACCAAAACCAAAACTGCTCCACGAAAGAAGCTCCTTGGAACGCGCTCTCTAGAGTGGTTTGTGTCAGATGGAGCCCGAAAAACCAGCTCCCCGCAGCTCCTCCTCCCCGTTCCCAGACTTGCCCTCGGTGGACCCGCGAGCAGAGGCAGAGCTTCCACTGCGAGCAGCCATGGCCGGCCGCCGGCGGGAGGATCTTGGAGCGGATCGGAGCTCCGGGTCGGCGGATCTTGGGGGGCAGGTGAGGGACCTCGTGACCGGCAGCTGAAGGATCTCGAGGCGGGATACGACCTCCGGCCGGCAGATCTTGGGACGGAGGTGGGTGACCTCATAGCGGAGGTGGAGCGTGCGGCAACCGGCGGAGGAGATGCGATCGGAGGGCAGCGCGCACGCAGGAGACCGGAGGACTGCGGCAGGAGGGAGGGCCAGAGGAGCGACGGCAAGAGGAGATGTGCCGGCGTCGGAGGAGATGGATCCGAGGCGATGCGGCGGGGGAGAGAGAGGGGATGGCTGACGGGATAGCGTCGGATAAGATGGAGAGAGAGGATAGATTTAAATGGAAGAGAAAAAAAGAAAAAGAAAATAAAAGGAGAGCAAATAAAAGAGATAGGGGTATTATGGACATTTCACAATCTCTATCCTTCGGAGAAGCTGTTTTGCCAAACGTTTTCCTAACCATACAGCCAGAGTCGAAAAAAGTTGCTCCACTGACAGAGTTGGAGCAAGAGTCGTTTCAGCCGGAGCTGGAGCCGTGCCAAAGGCACCCTAAGATGTACTGTATAAGCATATGTGAATTGACCCAGTTGACTAGGCTGGCCAGTCTCATAAGCCGTCATAACTAGGACTGAAAATGGATCTTATACACGAATGAATTTCTATGTATATTAATACATATAGTTATTTTTTCTTGAATTCTAATTTAGATACGAATAGTGTTAGATTTGTGAAAAAATTGGTACCCATCTAATTCGCATATCAAATAACCAAGTTTCCGTATCCGGATGCAGAAGTGCAGTATGTATACCGAATACCCGGCCCGAAGTGGAATATGGAATATTTATTTAGTGTATGGACCTCTTCGGTAGGATGGGCGACAGATGATGCCTATACCTATTTCTGGTCATTGCTGCTTGTTGAGGAAATAACGGGTGAGCCCCGACAGGGGCCCACCACCCGGTATAGGGCCCACCGGCCAGGAGTGTCCAGGTCACCGGAGACAGCCGGGGGGCTTTTGGAAGGGCTCAGATCTCGGAAAAACCCGAAAGGGCCCCAATCCCGAAGACCTGGGAGGCGTCGGGAGATGGTTCTCCGGAGGACCCCCGTCCCGGAGGCACGCAAACAGCTGAACCCCTCTGGAAGGGGGAGCGTGTGTGTGGAGGGATGTCTGCTCACGCATGCCCTAAGCCAAAGCGAGAGGGTGGCGATAGGCCCCTAGTATGGAGAGGATGGCGTCACCCGCAAGGTAGAAAAGACCGGAGAAGCCCTAGGGTTAGGGCGGGCCGCCCGCGCCCGGGGCCCCTCGTACCGGAGCCGTACCAAGGGTAAAACGGTATTTCATCAGGGCACCCATGGGGAGTTAGGCTATAAATACCCCCGTTGAAACCCTAAATGGACAGATTGATCCATACACTTCTGGCCGCTCAGTCCCTAGAAGCCCTCATAGGCAACAAGCTAGTCTAAGGGCCTCCACTTACTGTTTGGGCTTTTCTTACCACCAACACTGCTGAAGGAGAAAGAGCAACATCAAGTTACCTTGGGGGCGTTGTGTCTTTGAAACCACGGTCATGGAGATTTTCGCCTCAAATGGATGGTCTTTTACAAATAGAGTTGGTTATGGTTGAAGATACATTTGTTTTAGATACTGAGTTTGTTTTTTTTCACCTTCTAGTGCTTCAGTGTAATAAAGAACAACTGTATGCATCGTTTAATGCAGCGGCTGAAATATTAAAATATATTCCTATTTCTGGAAAAAAAAACCATTTTCATTCCTACTCATAAATCATAATGTGTCAAGTTTCCTCCTATCCCCATGCCAACTGTGCATGAGTATAGATTTTTTTTTTTCAGTTTACATATTATCTTCTGTTCTCTTATTAACCATCAAACATGTTTTTATTTTTCTTCACGAACAAATCATTTCTCATCACATGGTGGCTGCTCCTCCTTCCAGCATCTGAAGTTGATCAGATACATCACATGATTGGTTGCAGATGCACAACAGAATGGTAACCAAATAGGTTCAGTGTGGCATGTGATGAATATAGGAGTATATACGTAGCCAGACTGTTTTTGCTGATGTGGCACGATACTGTACCATGCTACATTGGATGATGGACGAAATTGAGGCTAAAGTTAAAAAGTTGAGGAGTGAAACGGATAGGACCAAATTGATCCTCGGGAAATTCCCCCTAAGGCTTCGTTTGGCAACAGGTGGTTTGACGTGGAAAGAGGCGCAAACCCTGCCCTGCGTGGAACGAAGCCCACGTCGGGGACATCTTCCTCGCTTGCGCTAATGTTACATTTGGTAGGTCGTGGGTCGAGGTGGGTCACGGGCCAAACCTCGCGAACCCACGGGGGAGGAAAAAATCGTCGAGGCAGCCGTGGAAATCGACGCTCGCTCGCTTCTCGCGTCCGTGCGCGCCGCCCGCTAAGTCGACGTCGCGCCGTGATTCATGATTTCAGGGTTAACTCCTTGGAATAAACCCACACGCGGATTGGGTGGTGGAAGGGGAATCACCCGATCCACCCGTGGAAGCAGACTACCGTGGGTTTAATCCACCTGGTGCCAAATGAAGCCTAAGGCCTCGTTTGGGAACCTGTGGGTCAGGGCGGATTGGGCCCTAAACGCCGCCACCCGTTGAACGCAGCCCACGTCGTGGTGAGCTCCCCCGCTCGACTCAAAACTGCATTTGGCTAGGCGCGAGTCGGCGTGGATCGTGGAAGCAACTCCTCACGCACGGCGCGCCTCCGTCCTTCGCCCAGCCATGGCGTGCGGCCGTCCAAAACAACACCCGCGGCGTCGCCCGTGCGTTAACCACCCGGCATGGGAAGTGGATTGGGTGGGAGGCAGGGTTAAACCCAATCCATCCGTCGATTGATTCCTCGATTTCCCTGTGGACTGAATCCACAAATCGCCAAACGAAGACTAAAGATTTGAATATAAGGCACAATTCAATTTATTCTCCAAAAAGCGTTTGCAACTTTGCATAAGGGGAAAGGAGTGTTTGGTTTCACTACTTCCTAGAAGGGCACCATTGTGATGCGTTTGCAACTTTGCATAGGGCAAATAGGATTATTATAATGGCGCCGTTTTCTCAAATTTCCCATTTTGTTCGAGCACTCCGCGACAGTAGTCACTAATTACTCAAATACTCATGTCCCAAACAAGAATGAAGAAAGGAGCTGGTAACCACACAGGGAGAAAGGAGATGGCGCTAATTTAATTACCTGGTGTTCTCCGGCACGCTCCGCAGCAAGGTTGCCTCCTTCTCCGCTAGCACGGAGATTACTTGGATCAAACGCGGCACCAAGCTCAGGGCAATCTCCGCCATCTCCGCTTGCGACGGACGAACTGGAGAGAGACCCTAGGAACAGAGCACTCTGACCAGTGAGTTTATATACTGCGGCTCCTAGCTTTGGTTATTTCAAGGCTTCAAAATTAATTGCGAAGCAAACCTTGAGGTATATATTTTTTGCAGTTAGGTTTCCTTGGGGAAATTTATAAAAATTGAGGGCATGCGTGAAAAGAGAGAGCTCTATTAGCTACATAGAGTTACAATCATTATTTTTTTAGATAATGGAATATTCTGGCCTCTACAGTTTAGTGTACACAACCTAGAGTTACAATCATTGTTAAACACGTGCAATGTTTTTATGGTCATATTTTGATGTGACTTAAATTAAACAATATACGATATAACCTTTTGTTGGGCTTTATATCGTTTCTTTTCCTTTTCAATTTCTCTTAATTAATTTGGGCTATGTTTTCTATTAGACGTGCTTTCTGGTTATAATATGGTAATTTCTAGCTCTAGAGAACCAATGTGGTGGCTTAATAGATAATAATATACAGCATAAATATTAGTAGCACCTTTTATTTCTTTTCCCATATAAAAAGTATTGTCTAAAGTGTCAGTTTCAAAGGGGCTCATATACATAAAATCGGGATGGAGGGGGTTGAATGCACAAACTTAATTAAGCAATATTGTTGCTGAAGTAGACTTTAAAAACTTGAAGTTAACAGTACGTACTGTAGTTCACTTTTTATATATGTAGAGTTTGTTCGTGGGAGGTTACGTACAACATAATTTTGGTAAGTTAGCTCTCGAAGCATCTAAACCAATGCTACAACGCCCGCCGTTCTGATCATTGAACAAGGCGCCACATGATTACTCAATTCTTAATAGTATGGTCAAGAACAGGGTAACCAATTACCAGCAAGCATCTAGTAGTTATTTTGGTTTACTACCATCCATGATTGGACCTGTTCAACTGGCTCTGTACATGTAATGATACAGTAGGTGCAACGTTCTTCGTGGTGTGCGTTCATCCAACTTCATCTTGCGTTGACTGGGAAACTGAACGTGTATTTTTTAGCTAAAAAAATGAACATGTATTTTTCTGCGTATAAAAGGTACCTTTTAAGTTATAAAGAGAAGTATATAGATTCCTTTGTTGTACCACAGCCAGCACAGCAGAAATGGGGCAGTAGTGGCACATCGTGCAACAACCTTGTATTTACTCGGTAGCTGCAGCCTGCAGTCTCCGGCATCTACCGGGTACACAGCTTTCTTATCACCCATATTGAAGATGAAGGATAGGCAAGCCAATCTTTGGTTGCAGTCAGCCATTCGCCACCCTCCGATTGCCGCCAAGTGGACATTCAACTGACAGCCAACAAAACATGCCATCAGTCTTTCTGAATTTTGGCATGTTTGTTTGCGACCTTTGGGCAAGGACCAGGAGTATTTATCCTGCATAATATGAGTTTGCAGGCATGTTGTTAATTTAGCCTTGCACCCCAAATCTAACTACACTATATTACCACAAATTATTTATACCATCCCGAATGATATGAGTATTATTGCACCTGCATAACGTGAGTAACAAATTTCCTTCATAACCAAAATTATGATTTGTGACACAGTCCTAGATTAACTTTTTTTCTCCTCAAATTGTGTTCATAATCATATTTAAATATTTTACCACAATGGTACTAGATTAACTTTTCTTCCTCAAATATGTTGAGAAGCTGTATCGAGTGTTATAAAAAGCGGGATGTTAAAATTACTGGAACCAAGAATTACAATGGACTTGTTGCTACGTAATTAACTTGATGGCTTTTTTTCTCTCCATCTGATATACAAATAAAATTTTCAAAATATCAAACCTTCCTTAGTATTTATTTTATCATATGTTACACAACGTGTTAAAGTAATAATTCAGCATGCTGTATGATTGGAAAACCAATTTAATTTCAAGTTGAAAGAGATCCATTCATTGTTATTTAATTTTTTCATGTATTCATATTTTTTTTTAACTTGAACTGATAGTAAAATGCAAAGAGTTCAGTACATTTTGCAACAATCAAACGCAACACTGTCATAACGCAACGTGGTATCATTAATACTTCTTACAATAATAAAAAATAAACAAGTAAGAAGAAATAAGGTAAAAAATTGCAGCTGTTACCTATGTTCATTCTCAGTTTTTTAAGCTGATAGCTCAGCTAACACGTCTCAAATCTCATCATTTGCATGGTTGGAATGGGATCAGTAGGAAGTGATAATGTGCCCTCCCTTTTCAGTCCACCACCGCAACACCACTATCAAAACAAACGTCCTGCTTTGTCCTGAAATTGTACAACATGCAAGTTGGGTAAATACTACCGCTGGCAACTGCTGGAGCCCTGTAAATGATCATGAATTAAAAACAACTTCTCTTCAATATAAGAACTATCTAAGAGAGAGAGAGTGACCAGGCTGTGTATTCCCTCTTCTGCTGGAGATTAGTCCTGTACAGATTTACCACAGACAGTGTCAACGAATAAGAAATTCATTCAGACATCTCTGTCTCTGATATATGACCACCCAGTTTTATGGTTTTGATCCCTTATCTATGGTAAAGCGCAGAGTGTTCCATTCTTCCTACGTGCTCCCAGATACAGAAAATCAATGAAGAGGAAAGCTATTGCAGGGTATCGGAGACCTCGTTGGTATTCTTTGTGAGGCCAGTTAATCCCAGGTACTTCAACCGAGTTAGCTTTCCCAAATATCTGATCGTCAAGTGAGTGTGCTCTTAACATCCAAAACCTCTAAGCCCTCTACGTGCTCAAGATTTTCGATGTTTTTAGGTACAGTTACACCTTGAGAATTGCATGCGCGGTGTTTGATTGTAGTAGCAATTGTCTTCTATTTTTCTACTAGCCCTAAACCTCACGAGTCGCGTGATCTCGCTAGGAAGGCTTGTGATCTGCGTCTTCCTCGCATTTAGCAATTTAGAAGTGGCAGCATACCGATTGAAGAAGTAAGTTTGTAAATACTAGATAGGAAAGATCCAGGTACCTTAAATGGCATAATTCTCCTTGTCTCACTAGTAATTAGAAATCTGCTGGCATTTGAGAAATCTAGAACCCACATTGTGTTCAAGGAGCAAATAAGTGAAGCGACCATTCCAAAGGTCGACAGAACACTATCAACGACTAAAGGCCTGAAGTATCCATAGATTTAACTAGCTTCCTGTCATTATTATGACCATCCAGTGTTACAAGGCGAAACCACTTTGCTGGCATAATGGCACTTATGTTTTTTCTAACTGTAGTCAGCAAACTTCTCCTCTTGTGCAGTGTATCTTGCATCATAGGATGGACCCAGCAAAACTAACTTTTTCATGATCTGCTCCTTGTTAAATTAGTCGCCTTGATCAAGTTTAGATCAGAGAGCTCAATCAAATACCTTACCGCAACAGCTTCGGCACTTATCCCAGTCATTTCCGTCACAAGGCCTTCACCCACCCATCAGCGTAGAACAGTTGCCACATCGATGTTGGAACTTCTGGATGGAATATGGAGGTATAAGAAGCATGGCTTAATATAAGGTGGTAGACCTTTGTAGCTCCGACTCATCACTCTATTTGTCTTTTTGGCCTTGGGTCATAGTCAAGCGATGAAAGAAAGTTCACATAGTAGTCCTCCCTATTTATGTGGGGGCTCTGAGGTAAGTAACTGTGCAACAGTTTATACTGTTAATTTGAGCCCCCACATTTGTCAGTACTTTTGCAATTGTGCCAAATGGTGGTTCATGTTCCTTCAGGCTGTCCAGGTCCAGATCTTGAAAGCCTTCTTTGTTTTCAAGACTCACTTCTGCATTTTCTGATTTAAGAACTGAATCTTTTAGAAACTCCAATGATTTCCGTTCTGGTAATAGCAGGTCCAATAAACATGATTAGTTGAATTCGTGCAGTCATGTGCAACATGAAGGATTTCCATTGTCACGATGATCATATCCTTTATGTACCTGTCAGTGGAGATTGGAAAATATATTTTAAGGTTATTTTAGTAGAACGTTCTGTTGAATTGTGGGCCAAAGGGAAGCATAGTAAAAACCAAAACCAAGACAGTACTAAACCTAAAACAAATGCTACCTCATACTGTAATACAAATACCATTAGCACACTGCCACTCTGTCTGGGACAACTAAAAGAAGCAATTTGTTTCAACATTTTAGATAGGATTCTGTGGGCATGCCAAAAGAGGGTTGTTTACTTGACATGGAGCAATCCCACCATTAATTCCGTCTTATTAGCAGTGTTTCTGAAAGTTAGATGAGCTTTAGATCTTCACTGTTTCATTCACAATTTCTAGAAGATGATAAACAAAACTGAGGAATATATATATCTGAACCTGACAGAAGTAGTTCCATGGGTTGGGAAACGACAAAATAAGAAGAGGGGTATCACTTATCAGGTGAAAAATTATCAGTAAAACTTAGCCATACTTCCTCCTAGGTTTGTCCGAACTGAGTCAAATGGGTAATCAATAGTTGTCTACTAAGAAGTTGACCTAAACTAGTTGATAAGAATGGTAGTGAACAGGAGTAAATAACAATAAAGGGAAAAGTAACTAATATTTCCTTGTTTCCATAGAGTGGGTCATGGATCATATGAAGCTTTTTAAAGTTTCCAGTTCAGCAGACAAGGACTGCAGGTTTGGGGCGTCAAGATTTTGCTTAAGATGGGTCTTGCTGCCACATTACAGAAATGGCAGAAGTCGATTGAACAAACATGGACTAAAGTAGAACTGTTAGATATTAGCCTTTAGAGTGGTAGTATCTTTATTTAAGCATCTCTTAGTAGAATATGCCCTAGCATCTATCTGTAGAATATGTTAGGTGCTTTTCTTAGCTCTCAAGGCTTCTAGCCTATATATGTAACCCAACAGCCCTCTTTGTGGCTTGGAATGGAATGGATTAATCTTTTGGGGCTAACAAGTGGTATCTAGAGCCAGGTTATCCACGAAATTCCCAAACTGCCCCTCTCCTGTCTCTCCCGTGCTCTCCTCTCCACCCACCCGAAACCCTAGCCGCCGGGCCCACCAGGCCGCCGGCGGCGCACCCCTCTCCGGCCAGATCCGGACCGGCGCGACCTTCCCCGACCTTCCCCACACCCGGATCCGTCGCGGGCGTGCGCGGATCGGGCGGCGGAGCGACGGAATCGGGTGGCGGCTGCCGGCGTTGACCAGACAGCGGCGCGGACGCGAGCGCACGCGCAGGCGAGCGCGTGCGGGCGGACGCGAGCTCGGAACCGGCGGGCGTTGACACGGGCGGATTCGGCGGCGGCGTGCTCATCCCGGCGCGGATTCGAGCAGTCGCAGGTGCGGATCGACGTGGTCGAGTAGCGCACGGGGCGAAGCAGGCTGCAGGCGGCGCGGCGCGGGCGTGCGAGCGCGGCTGCAGGGCGGCAGCGCAGGGCGAGCGCAGCGGGCGTGCGGGCGGGCGAGCACGCGCGTGGCTGCAGCGCGCGGCGCGGGCGGGGCAGAGGCACGCGCTCGAGCAGAGGACCGGCAGCTTCAACTTATTCCCCAGGCAGACTTCCCCAGGCATCTTCTCTAGCACCCATGGCTGGCTCATGCAGATCGCGGAGGGACCCGGCTGCGGGCGGCTCGGGCGTGCAGGGCGGCGACGGCGTCGACGCGTAGGGCGTGGACGCCGCGGCCCTGGCAGCCGACGGAGTGCCCCAGCAGCCGGAGATGCGGCCGTGGCACCCGGCGCGGTGCCGGTGCTCCTGGCGGCCGGAGTGGTGATTCCGGCAGCCATGATGCCTCCGTCCACACCTGCGGCTCCAGTACCTCCTCTCGCAGCTCGGTGGCGTCCAGCGCGAGGAGGAGGGCGGTCGTACTGGAGGCCGAGGCGGGACGGAGCGGCAGCGCATGGTTCGTGAGGCGGAGGAGCGGCGCATGGAGGCGGAGGAGGAGGAAGAGCGGCAGTTGATGCTCGAGATGGAGGCTGCAGCGGCGCGGCGCCAGGCACGGCGTGCGGCCGCTGCACGCGAGGAGCAGGAGCAGAGGCAGGTAGTGTATGCCCTGCGGGAACCGGGCTCGGGCGGTGCGCGTGGAGGTAGCTGCGACGCGCGCAGCCGAGGAAGCTCGCCTCCTCGAGGAGCAGGCACAGGCGTTGCGGGTGGCTGCGACCCGTCGGCGCATGGAGTCGCTCCAGCTACAGGAGGAGCTGGATGCGACGCGCGAGGTGGCGCGACGCGAGCAGGAGGAGCTGATGCGGCAGGCACAGGGTGCGGCGCAGGCTGGTGCCGCCCTGGTGCCGCTCAACCATCCCGCGGCGCATGGCGGCCGGCGGGAGCTGCCCTAGGTGATGCGACAGCGAGAGGTGCACGGGTGGATCCTGGACCCGCGTCGGCGTCAGGACGTGGAGCTGCCTCGCTCCGTCCACGACCCCGGCTCCCCGAGGGCCGTGAGGACCATCGTTCGGGAGTCCGCCGGCACCATACTGTGGCCGATGCTGACGAAGGACAACTACATCGAGTGGAGCTCGGTGATGAAGGTGAAGCTCCTGGTGCGACACATGTGGGAGGCAGTCGACACTGGCGACGTCGACGAGCACGAGGACCGGCGAGTGCTTGAGGCGCTGCTCGCCGCGGTCCTGATGGAGATGGCGTCGAACCTCTCGGCGAAGGGGCCCGCCAAGGAGGCTTGGGACGCTATCGCTGCGGCCCGAGTCGGCACCGACCGCAACCGCAAGGCCACACTTCAGAGCCTTCGACAGGAGTGGGAGCGCCTGGCTTTCAAGCCGGGCGAGGACGTCGACGACTTCGCTCTCCGCCTCTCTAGCCTGATACAGCGGCTGGAGCAGTATAGTGATGACGAGATCACCGAGGAGAAGGTCGTCGCCAAGTTCCTCTGTTGTGCCCCGAGGAAGTACTCGCAACTCAAGATCGCGATCGAGACGATGCTCGACATCTCGACGCTGACGATCGAGGAGCTGGTGGGACGGTTCAAGGCCGTCGACGACCAGGAGGAGATGGCATCTGGCGGGCCATTCACCGTCGGTGGTGCGCTCCATCTCACTGAGGAGCAGTGGCTTGCCCGCCAGAAGGAGAAGAAGAAGGGGGAGAATGCACGCCGTTCCCGCAGAAAGACCAATACACCTCGACCATGTGATGGGTCCAGCAGTAACAGCGAGGGCGAGGACGTCGCAGACGACACATGTTACAGGTGTGGCAAGACTGGGCACTGGGCCAAGGAGTGCAAGCAGCCACGGCGTGGCGGCCATGCCCACCTCATGATGGCAGATGCAGATGAGGAGCCAACACTCCTCTGATGCGAGGAGGACACTCTAAGGCTTAGGAGGAGAATGTTAGATATAAGCCTTTAGAGTGGTAGTATCTTTATTTAAGCATCTCTTAGTAGAATATGCCCTAGCATCTATCTGTAGAATATGCTAGGTGCTTTCCTTAGCTCTCAAGGCTTCTAGCCTATATATTAACCCAACAGCCCTCTTTGTGGCTTGAAATGTAATGGATTAATCTTTTGGGGCTAACAAGAACAAGGATGAAGAACCCAGTACACACCAAACCATTTGACGGCATATGTATTGGTTTAGTAAACATTTCCGCTGATTCTGTTATAGAGGATTTTTCTGATATGGACGACAATCTAGAGGCTCTGAACACTACTGGTGTTTTCACGACTCCTTCAGCTGCCACTGATTCAGAGCTCATTTAGAACGAGGCGATTTCACAGGTATTGTGCTGATCTTGATATGGAAGCGTTGGACACCATTAAGAACAGGAAAAATTCAATGTGGGCATGTCTTTCCATTTTTTAACCTTTGCTCAGGCAATTCCACAAGCACCTCCGGAACAAAGCGATAAGAGAATGGGGTGTGGTGGTACGGTGGTACCGTACCTGATGTTCCATGGCGCGCTCCGCGGTAAGGTGGCCTCCTCCTCTGGCAGCACGGAGGCGCCCAGGAGCAAGCGCGCGGAGATCTTTTGAACCAAGCGCATCACCAAAGTGAGGGCAATCTGTGCCCGCCTTCGCCTGCTCGGCTGCTCCCAAGTCGCGCACCGACGAAGAGGCAGAATGCCGAGTCTGCTAACTGCTGACTGCTTCCCTGGGCGCCCTTTTAAATTAGGTTCCAAACTGAAGTTTCACCATAAACCCTGTGGCTGTGGGATTGAAATTTCAACAAAGCGTCCATGTTTGAAAGACAAATTAGAGCACATTTTACCGAACTGCAACTCTGCAAGCAATATGCATAGTGTGAACTTTTTGCTGCGTCGTATGAAACAAAATTACGGTCATGTTGTGGCATAATTAATTTTAAGTAATGTTAAGGATGTAGCTGAGTTTTTGGTTTGCAATGATTTCGACAGTGCTTATGGCCTTTTATTACATCGTCACAAGAAAAAACGCTCACTCATTCGTTTCATAGCATAGATGATATGATACATGCAGTTTTCATAATTTTGATAGTACACTACAGTCAAGCAGAAACAACGGGAATTGCACCAGCAGCAGGCATCAGTGGAGTGTTATTCTAAACTATAGTGGCGCAGCGCAATTACCCAACCAGCTAGACTATAAATTCGAAATTACCAAACAGACTTTACTTGTTTAGTTCAATTCAACAATCAACATTCCACTACCACGAGACAGGATTGTAGATGCAAACAATTCAGCCACGTATCATCGAAAACGATGTGTACCAATGTCAAATTATTTTAACTGTAAAGCAGCATCAGCAACCAGTGAACGAAACAAACAAGAACACCCAACAAACAGCAGATGGTGGATCCGTAGACTTGCTGCACAACAGACGGAAAAAGAAACATGATGAAACGAGCATACACAACCTCAAGAAAGAACAGCAAAATAAACAGGTAGTCTACATTCTGTTTGGAACAGCAAAATCCTATTGGAAGTCTCACTGAAAGGGCAAGTCTACATTCTGTTTGGAATGCCAAAATTGCACATCCATCATGATCCAGCATAAGAAGCTCCCTAGAGTATAACTTCTCAGACGTTGAAATCATTCTCACAGGATACAAGGACCTAGTTCATCCTCTTGATGAGCTCATTGATGTAGTTCTCACGGTTGCCAGCATCACCACCCTCGACATAGTGGTTCCTCTTCTTCTTCAGGCCACCGAGTGGTGCCTTCAACTTGAATGGCCAGAGGAAGTTGTTGGCCTCCTTGAAGTGTGGGCCAACAGTCATGATCTCATGGACAAGATCCTCGATGCAGATGATGTTGTGCTTCCCAAGGCCCTAATGAACAGCAAGTAGACAAATTATTTACTCAAATTGGACTCAGATTGAAATGTTTAATCTATAAGCAAAGTAGTTGGCAAACCTCCTCAATAACATTGTTGTTGCTCAGAGGAATCCTCTGCTTGTTCAGCTTCCCATAACCCCTCTTGTAGATCAATTCCCTAACACTCTTCAGGTTTGGGTAACTGAAGATGAAAGAATGTTTCAGACTTAGAAAATCAAGTACTATTTCTGCATTCAGAAATTAAGAATGCCAAAATAGGGACTATATCTGGGTCTAACTGGGTTAATTCATATGAAACTATGGGATAATCAATCCAACTCTGGACAAAGATCAGACACAGACAGCAAGGTAAAAGTTAATAAAGGTGCTGAAGTGGCTAAACAAATAGAGCCATCATCTGTTCCATCCTTTTAATATAGAATAAACTGAATAACTAAGCACAACAATAAGAATTGACAAATATTTGAAACTTCAAAACGTTTCTAAAAATATATTTATGAAACTAAAAGCAGTGAAAAATTTATCAATAGAAATTATAAAACTTTCCACATCATAAGAATTGCTAATAGATTATTATGCACATAATGCTAGTCACTCCATTCTAGCACAAAATCATATGCAAAACAATCAATCCTGATATGTGAGGGTTGCAACATAATTGTTCTTCAACTGTTCAATATCATTAGGAAAGCACCACATTCCTAAGTGGCACTTGATACAGAATAGTACACTAATGGTAGCTAGGCGAATACAAACTTACCCATATGCAACATATGGCTCAACCCTGCGCAGCATGTTAATGGTAGCCTTGTTAACCTTGAGGAAGACACCATTGAAGATCTGCCTCAAACGTAGAAGCTGCAAGATCTTGCGGGTCTTGGGGTGCATTGCGTTGATACTGCAGAAAAAATTCGACACCAATTAATTTCAGCAAGTCAGAAAGAATCAGCAAGCATGTGACAGTGCCCTACCCGCGGATGCGGACAACAAACAGAAGCTTGGCCTCAGGGCTGACATAGAATCCACCCTTCAACCGGGCCTCACGCTTGAGCTGCACAAGCTCCTTCTCCTGCACAAAACGCAAACCCATCAGAACAAATAAGTAACTAAAATCTATCAAAAAACAAACTATTGCTAATAGTAAAGTAGCACTATTGCAGTGTATCATTCCATCATGAACATAGGAATCATTGCAATAACCGGGAATCTAGATGGACGAAGCAATTAAAGATTGAATCGTTCTTGTAAAATCATCCAGAACTACATCTAGATGGACGAAGCACTTAGCATTCACACTAGTCAGGTCCCTAGACAATGTCGAGCCCATAATAAGGCATCTCCATTTCAACGAGCAATCAGAGATTGGTAGTCCCATGTTTAGGCGCACAACAAACTCCAACGAGCACAATAGATGACAAACGGTTTGTACACAAGATCGCAAGCAGGCGCCGGATAGTCAGACATAAAGCCAAGAGCCAGCCAGATCGAGACGGGGACGGGGAAGGTGCTGAGTCACTGACCTGGGCGTCGTACTCCTCCGCGTACTGCTTGGCGCGGGCGAAGATGATCTTGCGGCTTTCGAGCGCCTTCTTCTTCTCGGCGAGCGCCTTCTCCTTCTTTTCCGCCGCCCACTGCTCCTCGCGCTTGCGCTTCTTCAGCACCGACTCCGGCACCGCCGCCGCCTTCGCCTCCGCTGCCGACATCTGCGCGCACAGATGGACCCAACGGCGTCAGATCCGCCGCGCGGAAGGAAGCCGGAGCGCGCGCGAGGGATCGAGGGGAGGGAGAGGAGGACATGGGCGCTGCTTACCTCGCTGACCTGCGTGAGAGGAGGAGGAAGAGAGGATAGACCGCCGCCGAGGAGAGGTGGGAGAGAAGGAAGTGGCGGCGGGGCGGCAGGAGGAGGCTACTTATGGGACGCCGAGGGTTTTGACCCGGCTAGGGTTTCGGCGTCTGGATCGGACGGCTGTGATGGCCTTGATCCTGCATCGGACGGAGACGGATGCGAGAAGGAAATGAAGGGGAAATGGAGGAAGGTTTCAGTGGAAAGAGATGCTGGGCACCTGCAGTGAATTGGGCTTTCTGCAACTAGGGCTGTGTTTGGTTGGGCTTTTGGTTCTTCGTTTGATGCCTCTTGATCCAGTTTCGGCCTCTCACAACTGGACTGTCCAATACTCCGTACTGATTAAATTTGAACGCCTCTCTTCTCAGAAACACAATATGAAAGTTGTAGCTTGTCATCGTGTTGAAAGGATATTTTGGCGAGACCATCGTGTTAAATCCTACTGATGAGGGATGGAACGGAGGACAAGGACATCATGATAAAAGGTCTTTACGGTCAAAATATATAGTTTGTCGCAAACCGGGCACACGACCTCCCAAGATGAAAGGGAAAAAAAAACATGGTGTGGAGCTGCCCTTTGTGGCAGGGGTCAGCGGATCAACGATTTCTATTGGTGGATGTATTTTTTGTACAGTATAATGCGTGCTGAATCTGAAGTATAGCATTGCGGCTAGAAAGGATCAGAGCACGTGTCTGTTATCTTTTAGTGCGCAATAAAAAAATCAATGTGGTGATGAAATAGAGATCTTAAGAGACAACCGACGATTTCTATTCGTGGATGTAATTTTTGCACAGTATAATGCGTGCTGAATTTGAAGTATAGCATTACGGCTAGAGAGGATCATCTCGGTGTGCAATAAAAAAAAGAAGTAAACCTTTTCCGAGTCTAGAAAAATCACCGTCACCGAACCTCGATGAGGTGATTTTTTTTTTAACCACCCCTTAGATTTGCCCCTATGAGGAATGGAACCCAGATCTACTGATGTGACCATACTACTCACCCCTCTAGCCTAGATGGTCTTTCGCCTCTTGGTATACAACAAGAGGTATGGACTCATGATTCAAATGTTGCGGGGTGTGAAGCTAGGGTGGATGCTCATCTTAACTAGTCAAAAGTCAAAACCCCCGCGCATTATTACTCTTTTTTGGAATCACATAGTACAGACGCAAACATTCATGCATAAACACACACGTACACTCGTCCCTACGAACACACGTACACCACTCTACCCCTATGAGCATCTCCAAAAGACTGAACCGGCAAATCCTCGAGATTAACGAAGTCACCACTGGCGCCTCGCTATCGACGGGCACGTCGTCTACCACTAAAAATAGCACTGGTTAAAAACTGGAATAAATCTAGGAAAATACGAGCATCAGTGCCAAGTCGAGGACTTAAACCCTGGTAGGTAAGTCCACCACAAGAAACCTTACAAGCTGAGTTACGCTTAGTTCGCAACGTGCTGCTACTCATAGACCATATTAATTCCAAATTGTAAAGATTTGAAATATAAAAAAGAGCATAGCATTCACAAATGCGCATGCATCCTCTTTTAATTTCATTTGTCTAGAGCCATATTAATGCTGGGAACTGTAAAACATTTATGTTGAGGATTAGACATCATTATTAGGCCCCGTTTGGATCCAACCAACTAAAATTAGCTATTTTACCTCGAATTAGCTTGGTTGGACTAGCTAAAGGAGATAGTTGCTATATATCTAGGTAGCTAGAAGGATTTTAGCTATACTTGAGTTGATCCAAACAGGGCTTTAGAACAACTAGCTATTTTCTGATTGATACATTTCCTATGTTCAAAATATTAGGCATGGGATAGCGGGGAAAAACAAATCTATTTCAACTAGCATGGCACCACATCTTTTAGACTATCATAGAGATCATACGAAAGGAAAAGTTCATTGAGCATGAATTTAGTAAGATGAACTTCACGGATTAATCCGAAATGCTGGGTTTGTATACATTCCTCCATATTCAAACAGGCCCAAAACAACTAAGACAACCCACGCATATTGGCATATCGTCTGCTTGTTGACTTGTTGTGTAACTATTTATATGTAGTATGGCGTTGCCATGGATTTAGACATCCTCTCTAATGAAAGAGTTTTATGCCTTTTTCCCATTTGAGAAACCAGACATTTTCTTATTTGTGGAGCCGGCCACTTGCCCTGAAACTGCTGCAAGTGATATGATCAGATTAGAGCAGGTACAGTAATTCACTTCAACTTATCGGGCCTCGTTTGATTCCTCTGCTAAACTTTAGCACATGTCACATCGAATGTTTGATACTAATTTAGAGTGTTAAAGATAGACTAATTACAAAAGTAATTACACAGATTGGGTCTAATTTGCGAGACAAATCTACTAAGTATTATTAGTCCATGATTTGACAATGTGGTGCTATAGTAAACATGTGCTAATGATGGATTAAATTGTCTTAATGAATTCGTCTCGCAAATTAGCCACGACTTCTGCAATTAGTTTTATAATTAACTCAGGATTAGTCCTTATAATTAGTATACAAATATTCGATTTGACACCTACTTAAACTTTAGCACATGGATCCAAGCTAAGCCACATCAGTAAAATTCCATAGCAGAGAGAGAAAGAAAGCGAGTGAAGTGATCTTTAGGTCTAGCAATCATCTCGTCCCGTTCTCCAAGATGCATTATCCAATGAAGTTTAAGGAGACAATTAATTAAGAGCTGCATGTGGGTGTATGGTTCAATAAAAAATAGGAGCTCTACAAGAGAAGTTATTGTATAAGTTAGCTGCAGCTCTATTCGCTTGGCAAAACTGGGCTGAAAAGTCTATTGATATTGGCTGATTCTGGACTGATTCAATATTATTCTGTGAGGGAAATAATCTGTTGGCAGGGCCGATAAGCCAAGCGAACAAAGCCAAGCAAAGCTTGTTTCGTTGGTGAAAAATGTTGGCTGATTGTGACTGATTTTAGTTGTTTTAATAGTATTTGTGAGAGAAGGAGTTAGAACATGCCAGAACAAGCTAGTTGTGGCTGAAAAACAGATAAGGAGAATTGACAAGCCTATTAACCATGCTCTTATTGGGACCTCATATAAGGCTATGCTTCTGGCCTGTCACATGTCACAAACACATTGGAGGCACTCTGTTATTTTTATGTCATCCCTTTGATCATCCCCTCATTTGGCTTCTTTCCATGTTACTTTCTCAATAGTGATGATTGCCGGCGTGTCCCAGAGTATGTTTGCTGATGTCCTTCTTTTCCTGTCCGACCCCCTCTAGTTTAGCTCGTTGGTTTCCCTGGGCTGGTTGGTCAGTTGAAGGTAAAGGAAGAGTGATATTTTTGCCATGTTTGCTTATTACTAGAGCAACATTAGTTTTGAACATTAGTACCGGCCAAAAAAAATCCAGTGCTAATGAGACCATTAGCACTAGACGCAATAGTCATGTCCTCTAGCAAGTGTTTTAGCACTGGTTGGAGGCAGCAACCAATGCTAAATTCCAATCATCAACACCGGTTGCAGCCAACAACCGGTGATGATGAGGACGCCGCACATCAGCACCAACCGTTGGCTCCAACTTGTGCTGATGTGCACACTAGCAGCACCGGCTAGTGTTACCGACCGGTGCTAATGGTTTCAAACAACATCAGCACCAGTTTGTAACACCAACAGGTGCTGATGTTCCCCTCCCTATATACTCCTTTCTGCTCTCGCCTGACCCATGAACACTCTGAACTGTGTTCATGTTGTTCGGGTCTGGGGGAGGTGTTGCCTGATTTTTTTGCAAACTTTTTGAGGTCTGCACTTATTTAGGCATCTAAAAGGTACACAACTTGATTCTCTCATCACTTATATATGTTTAGTTTCCCTTGTATTTATGCTTTAGAAATAGAGAATTCTTGTTTATATTGTAAGATGATGATTTTGTTCATGCATGTTCTTGTTCATGTTCTTAGGCTTTGTGTAAGGATCTAGATGTCGCCTAGAGGGGGGTGAATAGGCGAAATGACCAATTTTAACTTCTAATCCAATACTCAGCCCACTGTCAGCTCCAGGCGGTTAAACCGCCCCTGCTAGGCGGTTAAACCGCCCCCTGGCAGTGAACTGTCCAAATAATTGCTAGAACCCCCTCTTGCTTTTCTAGCACCAAATACACTTAGGGTACTTCTTGTACAGGTATATCTGATCAATATATTTAAGCTCCTGCACACAAATAGAATATACCCAAGTAGATCGAAGCGGAAACAAATATAAAGCTAGAAATAAGCAAGTAAAGTGAAGGGGAGACACAAGGGTTTGTTTACCAAAGTTCGGACCCGCTGCAAGCACCAAGCAAGTTCAGCGGTTCCTAGTCTCCGTTTGAGGAACCCCGCAAGGTAACCTCGCCAAGGTGTATACACACCACACCTTAGCCCTTCACTAAAGATGGTCCTTTTCCACGAAGGAGGCAAGACCAGCCCTTACAAACTTCCGGTTGCTCACCACATGAATGGGAGCTCACCGGCAACGCCTAGCCGTCTAGGAGCCAAGCTCCAAGAGTAACAAATGCACAAAGAAATTTTGACGCTAACCACGAGTGCTCAAGCTATGGTTTTGCTCTCTAATGCTCTCACAAGATCTCTGAGCTATCAAAGCTCTCAAGCTCACACCCAAAAGCTTCACTCAACCCCAACTCAAAGATTTCAACCAAAACAAGCAAACTCACAAAGAGTGATTGGGGGAAGCTCCTCTGCTGTTAGAATGTGTCAAGAAGGCTTAGGAATCACACAGAACCAGCAGCCCTCAAAGGAGAGGGCTAAGGGGTATAAATACCCCATCCAACAAAAACTAGCCGTTGGAGTTTTTGTCATGGCCGGTTAAACCGCCCCCTGAGGCCGGTTAAACCGCCTGTTCAAAAATACTAGCCGTTGGAGCTGTCAGAGGTCAGGGGCGGTTAAACCGGCCCCTTGGGGCGGTTAAACCGCCCTGGGTCAGTGAGCTCCCACTTGCTCAAAATTCTTCTCAACTCTCAAGGCTATCTCTCTTAGGTTATGTTTTGAGCACTAATGTGGTGTTAAGTCAAATATTCAATGTGACATCCCTCTTGATAGTACGGCATACCTATACTCAAGAATAAATATAAAATCCAATTACTTGCTTGAGCTTGAATGCCTTCAATTGTGCCGCACATACTCATTTCTTCCTTTGAGGTCTGTCCACATTGCTTATGCTTGAGCAAAAACCAACTTGAGCTAGTGACTTGAAATTTTGACATAGAATGAAATCCACTTCTAGTTCAAGTCACCTTTCTTCTATAGATATTGATACTAGCTTATATGAAGTCCACATATGATCATGAAACATCCAGTTGATCCGTAGAAAGTTTCGTCACCCTTAGCAAAGAATCCATGACTCAAGCCGCAACTTGATCACACATTACTTGGTCCTTAGAAACACTATCCCGAAATCCAACCTTTCTTCCATGCTTCACATATAGCCACATATACACTTGTATCATTCATGAAATTCATCCATTTGCTTTGACCATAGAACATTATCCAATATATCCATGTCTTCTAATGCAAGTCATACACCAAGTGTATAGAGTCTTGATGTCCCATACCACCATTTCTCTAGCATATATTTCTTAACTTGCATTTCTCAATTTTATCCAACCTTGATCATGATGTCTCATTTGAGTCAACAAGTCTTCACTTGGTTAAGAGACCAAGTCTCTTTTCATGTTTCACACTTACTTGTTGTATACCATATTATATTACTATGAGAGCCATCAATTCTTCCTTTGTGAGCCAAACATTTATGTATTCAACCAATGAATACACACGAATCATGAATATTCGAATTAAATCCTACTCATAATCTTTACAAGACATGTTAGTCCTTTAATCGTTTTGTCACTCAATTCACCAAAACCCACTTAAGGGACTAGATGCACTTTCAATCTCCCCCTTTTTGGTGATTGATGACAACCCGATTAAAGCTTACAAAAGGATATAATAATAACGCTTTTAAATTCAGAGATTTAGACTGAGCTCCCCCTTAATATGTGCAAAGGTAGAGAATTTTTCATGAACTTGGCCTCGCATGCCAATTTTTGCACATATTTCGAGTAAACCATGGAGCTCCCCCTAAATCTTAGAATCTGTGGGGTGCAACAAGTGTGTGAATAGAAATCATGATAAAACTGTGATGCATATGACAAAAAAAGCACAAAAGTGAAAGAAGAAGAAACTTGTGCTGCTGCCAGGTGACAGGCGGTTTAACCGCCCCTTGGGGCCGGTTTAACCGCCCTGCACTGGCAGTTGCACAAGAAGATAACAATCATCAGTTGATCATGCATCACTCTAACACAAGGTCACTTAAGAACATAAAATAGGTTCCACACATAGTAGCACACATTACAAGTTCTTCTCAAGTCCATAAATAAATTTTGACATTATTACAGATCCAAGTTCTTAAGGCCGGTTTAACCGCCACCCTGGGCCGGTTAAACCGCCCCACCCAGACAACTAAGAGATAAAGCCGAGAGGCAAGCTTTAATCCATGTTCTTCTCCCCCTTTGTCATCCATCATCAAAAAGGGCCTGAAGAAGAACTTCTCTTGGTCAGATCACTGATTTTCTCCGTCTCCATCACCACTCGTAGATGGGTTCCACCCTTGATCATATCCTTCATTTAACCAATTCAGGGGTGGATTTAAGTATAAGGAACTAGGCAGGATGATTTCAGAAAAGGATGTTGTGATACTAATTGAGCTTGGAGACATACCGGAAGAAGGATTGGGATTAAAGATGTCAGCCGATAGACGATGTGCCCAATCCTCATGAGCTGAAGATGTGGAGGGAAGAGTGCCTCCAGCTCCGGAAAATGATGCACTAGAGTCACCAAGACCTGTCCCTGGCAAAGAACCACCCAGGTAACTTCCATAGCCAAGTCTAGAAGCATAATCTGACTGAGAATCTGACTGGGGTGCTAGGCCACTGAATTCAGTCATTCCGGCAAATGAAGTCCCAAAACCACGAAAGTCTGGCCCGTAGGAGTGTGGTGGAATAAATGGAGAAGCTGCCGGTGTGGCTCTAGCCACTGCCCCCCTAGCTGCTGCTGCTAAATGTGCCTGCGCTGCTGCTATATCATCTGGAGTAGGAGTGGCCTGACTAGAAGAGGATCCTCCCTCACCGGGGTAAAACGTGCCATAGAAGTTTGTACTCTGAAATCCTCTTATCATATCATCAACTGAGGGTATCTCTGGCTCAGCAACTGTGGGTGAAAGGGGTGATCTAGGTGGTTGAAGGTTTTGAGCTGTATGCATCATCTTGATAGAATCTCTTGCCTTCTTCTCTTTTATTCTAGTTTCCCTTTCAGCAACCATAATGTCCCTCTAATTCTGACAAACACCCCCAAAAAGATTGAACAACTTTCTAAATGTGGATGAGCGTTTTCGAGGTCTAGAATGTGAGGGTCCTGCCTCATCACCCCTGGGCCGGTTAAACCGGGATTGGGACCCGGTTAAACCGCCCCCTGCCTGAGGAGCTGCTTGATCTCCAAACAGCTGCTCCTCCCCCTGAATTTCTGTCGCTGGCTCAGTCTGTGCTGGGGAAGGTCCTGGGGATCTGTTTGGTGAGATCAACTTGACTCTAGAGGGTCGGTTTGGCTTTAGCGGATCATGCCTGACATCAACCTTGACTCGACCAATATCTGTAGCACCTTTAATGATATGCATGATGTAAGGTGCGTATCCACAGCCCCTAGATGGATGCTCCGAGATGTGCTTGATTTCTTCCCAAATATAGTCTCCGACGTTGAAGCGCTGAGCACCCGGACGCATGTGCCACATCAAGTCCCTCATGTGCCGAGTAATATCCGAGGGGTTTCCACCACGTGGGGAAATGGTGACTCTGAACAACCTGTTCAGGACCCTGTAGTATGTGTAAAGCTCCCCAATGTGTCCAAACTCCGATGGATCTGTGCGAGATGGATACATGAAGCCTAGGTCCTTGGCTTCCATATAAGTGGGAGTGTGAACAATGTGATGCTGTGGATTGTTTTCTACCTCAAGATATCTGCAAAAGTCATCAAAGGTGAGGTAGAAAGGGGTGCCCTCTGTCATCCAAAAGATAGCTCTCTCTCCATCCTCATAACCAAAGTATACAGTGGCATAGAACTGAGCTATAAGCTCTCTATTCCAGTTGCATCTGAAACCCATTAAGTTCTTCACTCCTTGCCTTTCACATGCTTCAATGACTTGGTTGAACACCAAATGATTGGCTCTAGCCATATGATCCCAGTCAATCCACTTTGCTTCTAGTGTGATGTCGGGCATCCTCTCAAGCATGGTGTTATAGAAATCCTGCTGAAATTTTGTATGGAATCTATAATCTGTGGCAGTGGTGCTGACTGTATCACTAGGATTCTTCCTTCTATTTTTCTTGGCTATGTCTGCCATTCCACTAGCACAATAATCAACAGCTACCACTCTGGCTGGGTAGATTGGTGCTCTAGGTCTCAGTACGATGCTCTCAGCTCTGGGTGCTCTCTGTCTATGCTGTGAGCTCAAGTGGCTGCCACTGTGTGCCACGGGGCTTGCTGCCCCCCTCTCACCATCATCACTGCCCTCATCACCACCATCACTGTCACTTTCCTCAGCTGGTGCCTTGCCACGAGGATCATCTCTATAGTCCTCATCCTCCATACTGTCATCACTTCCTGACCCATTTTCCTCCTCAGTTTCCTCTTCTTCCTCTACAATATCATCAATCTGCTGCTCGGCTGCTCTCTTGGCCGCCCTTGGCCTTAAATTTCTGCCACTTCCAGTCCCTGAACTTGACCCGGCTTGATCATCCACTTTGCTCTTCTTTCTCAGCCGTCCAGTCATACTGTCTCTGTCCTGAGTCACAGAAGATGAACAACACATGTATAAGTTCTCAGGAGCAGAAGAAACTTATGAATAGATTGAGAAAGGAAAGATTTAGAATATTTGGGTCAGCTCTGTCTGGGGCGGTTAAACCGGCCACAAGGGGCGGTTAAACCGCCTCTGGCAGAGCTAAGCCAAAGACTCCACAAATTTCATTCTTAATCATAGACATAATGAATGATTCATAGATATTGTACAGGAACAACAGATAATTGGCTAGGTCATGAAAGTTCCGATGCAAGGGTCGGATCTTCCGATGGAAATTTAACAAGAGACAGAGCCGGCCGGAACTTGTGGGTCGGATCTTCCGGCCTAAGTTCTGACCACTTTGTATGGAATTGAACAGCAGATGAATCATGACAACATCCTAAGAGAATAAGACCTGGTTGCATTGCTAGGTGTCACTATCTAGGACTTGTCTGCCTGGGGCGGTTAAACCGCCTCCTGGGGCCGGTTAAACCGCCCCTGGCAGTCAAACCCTAGATGTTGAATCCAAGCAATGCGAACAAGGAAACTTGAAAGGAATACTAGGATGTTCTTCTAAAGGTTATTTCTAAGACATTGACCAGAGGAAACTCAAATCTATGGGCTCAAAAGATAGATCGATGAAGAACATCATTTGAGTACCTTTGGAGAGGTGAAACTGAGAGGAGTCTTCAAATACACCTTGGGGCCCGGTTAAACCGACCAGGGACGGTCCAGATCTGCAGAGACACCTAGCTTTCCTTGGTGGAATCCTCAAATCGCCATTGGAGACAAGGAGCTCGGGAGAGAGACGGGTCTGGACGCTGAGAGGAGTGTTTGGGACGAAGGGGTAACTTGTGGATAAGGTTTTGATACTGTATGCTCGTGGGAGGGTAAAAAGGTAACTGCCAGCCAGACCCGGTTAAACCGCCTGGGCTGGGCGGTTAAACCGCCCTGAGCTAGACAGTGGACAATATGCTCAGATGGATTGAATTTATATAGATAGATGTGAGATAATAAACTGAATAATCCATAATTGCTTCAATTATCTCAGAAGAAAATATTTTTCCAAAATTCTATCTTTTCTTGCTTCTTCCAAGAAAAGGTGAATGGGTAGATTAGGATCTTTTATGGACTTAAGAGGATTTTTCTACTAGTGACCAGCCATCAATCAAACAATTTGAACAATGGTCACAGTAGATCAATCTTGGTCAAAGACCAAAATACCCAAGTTTTCGAAAAAGACACATTTCCCATCGTGCTAGTGAATATTTTTCAAAATTCTATCCTATGTCACACAACAACTATGTGGTAGTCCAAAATAAAGTCCAAGTCGGCATATTTAGTTCATATCTTACACAAGAGCAAACAGTTGACCAAAGTCAACATTAATAGGAAGATATCAACTAAATATCCAATAGACACACAAAGTTAGATTTAGATTGGACTACACACGAACAAAGGCCCACTAGCATGTATGAGTGACCTAAATGATTAAAAAAAGAGTTCATGGACACATACCTTGGCCATTTAAGTCATCCAATTTGTGCAATACATCAATTTATAGCTCAAGGCTTGCTCTCTTATTAGAGACTCTAAGAACACAGGCATCAAGAGAGAAAGCATTAAATAGCACAAGCACTAGCTTCACTTTTAGCAACCCTTTGAGTTGGATGACATATAGGTCACTAGAAGTGAAGCCTCATAACATAGGCTAAAAATCCTTTCCTGGTCTACATGTAGAAGTATCCGTAGCATTTACCTCACATGTACAAGGTTGATCACAAGAGATCATGCAAAGGAATTTAACACTATATTATGGTGAGTAGCCATGTGAGAGTTAGTAGCATAATCCAAACTTGAAATATCACACTTTACCACTTTGGATTAACGTATGAGGCATACTCCAATGAGAGACATACTCTCGAGAATGAGACTACAAGTTCACTTTGAAGAAAAATGTTAGTCTCATAAGGACACAAGTTTTAGAATGAGCTCCCCCTCAATTTGTGCTTAAGATATTTGAATTTCTCATTGATGCACTTTCAATTCTATTAGGAACTAGAAGAGGCTCACTCTAACACTTGGTCAAGACACATAATATTTGCAACAATGAACGTGTGTCAAATGTTCTTACTGTTATATATGCAAGACAACATGTCCAAGACAACCCTCGAACCGAATCATCTGAGTTTATCCAGTGGTCTGCACTTTTCTGAGTTAGGCCGGTTAAACCGCCCTGGGGACCCGGTTTAACCGCCCTGTGCAGTTAAGGTGGAAAGCTCTATGTTCTTGCACCATTCATCTCAACATCCCTCTTGATTCTTTCAGGCCTTGATCCCTGTCACATATTTTAAGGAGTGCTCTACCAGGGAGCTGTCAATAGCAACATGTGGGATAAAGATACTTTCAAGTGTTGAGATGGTTATAATCATCATCTACTTCTACTCAAGTATGAAACTTTTAGAGAAAGACAAATGTTTGTATAATATTAATGACAACAAATGCATGCCAGTGCGTAGATGTTACCGAGATGTCATTGAGAAGGATATAGGTCTTAACTTTCCATTTGGCGACTTTTCAATTTTATAACATACATTCTTGAATAGCCAAATGTTCAATGCATCTCCATGGTCCTGCAAGCTTAGCAAACTATTTTTGGTACCCAAATTTTGTTGGGTCCGTTGATGTTAGACACAAGGTGCTTAGGAACCCAAATTGATCTTACACTTGTTTGAGGTGAGCAAATCACCTTAACTGTGCAAGTATCAACTTTGTGATCCCCAATCTCAGTGAAATCATATTGAACTAGGTTTGACTTGAGAAGCTCACCATTTGGGCAATCCTTACTCATATGCCCTTTATGCCGACACACATAGCATCTTCGGTTATTGGTATTTCTTGGTGGCTCCTTTTCTTTTTCACCTAGTTTTTGATCTAACTTTTCTTGCCCGTCGTTGATGTGACTAGTTTGCTTCTGTCCTGAGGAACTTGAGCGATCTGGGGCAGGGCCGGTTTAACCGCCCTGGTGACCCGGTTTAACCGGGTGTCCCGAGTCATGACTTCACTTGATGAAACTTTGCAATCTTTGATCAAGTGACCCTTCTCTTTGCACTTGTAGCAGACTCTATGAGTTTCATTGTACTTTTGTCTGCTAACTAGTCTTGCTTGGCTCTTTTGCTTGAGAGAACCATTTGATGGGGATATAGTTGATTTTTCCATCTTTTCTTGAGTCTTGAAATTTTTGGCTTGATCTTGCTTGGAAACTGAACTAGTGACATTTGAACCCTTCTCAAGCTTCTTCACCAAGTATTCATGGTTATCTTGAGAAGGTTGCACTTGGCTCGAGTTTCTTAAGTTGATCAAGTCACTGTTTAGCCTTTTGACCTCTTGCTTGAGTTGATCACTCTCTTTGGCATTGAGGTCATCACAAGATTCTACAAATGCATGCTCAATGCTAGATTGGCTTGTTCGACGACAACAAGAATTAGCACAAGACAAATCATTATTGACAAGTAAGCATGAGCATGTGGGTGTGAGAGGTTGATTAAATTTTATCGAGTTAATTATAACCTCATGAGCTATTTCTAGTGAGACATGTGAATCTACAAGCATCTCATGAGAATATTTAAGTTCTTTATGAGTTCCTTGCAACTTCATATGCTCACTAGTGATTTTGTCAAGTTGAGCTTTGAGCATCTCATTGGCCTTTTCTAACTTTGATATGCAAGGTAAAGCATTTTTAGTAAGAGCATGGTCATTGGCCATCAAGTTGTACTTACAGACCAAGGAAGCATAGGATGACTTGAGAATCTCTAGCTCCTCTGTCAAGGAGTTAGTTCTCTCACAAGGTTGAGCCTTGGCTTTCTTGGCCTTCTTCTTCTTCTTCTTCTTTTCTTTCTTGGCCATCGAGCATACAATGTCCTCATCACTGCAAGATGAGAGTTTTACAGTGGAAGCTTTGCTTGGGTCCATGCTTGTATCTTGAGCATGATGCGACGTGGCATCTCTGTCAGGGGCGGTTAAACCGGGGTTGCAGGCCGGTTTAACCGCTTCCTGCATAGTGAGCACATCCAGCTTGTTTTGCTCCTCTTTCTTCATGGTTGACTTCATCTGAAGCTTAGTTTGAGTTTTTGAGGGTGATGAGCACACTTATAAAGAATTCAACTCTTCTTGCTCCTCCTCATCATTACTCTCAACATCATCGAAGATATCCTTGATGATGGACCAAATAAGATAGGCATCTCCTCGGATTTCTTTCTTTCTAGAGATGCTATCCCAAATATCTTCACAAACAGCACTTTGCAAGAAATTAGTAACACAAGCATTGAGTTGCGAACATGCTATCTCCTTTTGAGTGATCTTTGAATGATCAATGTTATCAATATCAAACATAGGAGGTAGGATGCTAGCAACTAAAATATGTTCAACTACAGGATCTATATTTCTAAGAGTAGAATGAACATTTGCTGACCAAGAAACATAGTTTGAGCCATCAAGTTCGAGTGGCTCAAAGTTTACCTCAATTGACATCTTTTCTTCACGGCGGTTAAGCTTGAATGTGAAGTCTAGGCTCTGATACCACTTGTAAGGATCTATATGTCGCCTAGAGGGGGGTGAATAGGCGAAATGACCAATTTTAACTTCTAATCCAATACTCAGCCTACTGTCAGCTCCAGGCGGTTAAACCACCCCTACTAGGCGGTTAAACCGCCCCCTGGCAGTGAACTGTCCAAATAATTGCTAGAACCCCCTCTTGCTTTTCTAGCACCAAATACACTTAGGGTACTTCTTGTACAGGTATATCTGATCAATATATTTAAGCTCCTGCACACAAATAGAATATACCCAAGTAGATCGAAGCGGAAGCAAATATAAAGCTAGAAATAAGCAAGTAAAGTGAAGGGGAGACACAAGGGTTGTTTACCGAAGTTCGGACCCGCTGCAAGCACCAAGCAAGTTCAGCGGTTCCTAGTCTCCGTTTGAGGAACCCCACAAGGTAACCTCGCCAAGGTGTATACACGCCACACCTTAGCCCTTCACTAAAGATGGTCCTTTTCCACGAAGGAGGCAAGACCAGCCCTTACAAACTTCCGGTTGCTCACCACACGAATGGGAGCTCACCGGCAACGCCTAGCCGTCTAGGAGCCAAGCTCCAAGAGTAACAAATGCACAAAGAAATTTTGACGCTAACCACGAGTGCTCAAGCTATGGTTTTGCTCTCTAATGCTCTCACAAGATCTCTGAGCTATCAAAGCTCTCAAGCTCACACCTAAAAGCTTCACTCAACCCCAACTCAAAGATTTCAACCAAAACAAGCAAACTCACAAAGAGTGATTGGGGGAAGCTCCTCTGCTGTTAGAATGTGTCAAGAAGGCTTAGGAAACACACAGAACCAGCAGCCCTCAAAGGAGAGGGCTAAGGGGTATAAATACCCCATCCAACAAAAACTAGCCGTTGGAGTTTTTGTCATGGCCGGTTAAACCGCCCCCTGAGGCCGGTTAAACCGCCTGTTCAAAAATACTAGCCGTTGGAGCTGTCAGAGGTCAGGGGTGGTTAAACCGCCCTGGGTCAGTGAGCACCCACTTGCTCAAAATTCTTCTCAACTCTCAAGGCTATCTCTCTTAGGTTATGTTTTGAGCACTAATGTGGTGTTAAGTCAAATATTCAATGTGACATCCCTCTTGATAGTACGGCATACCTATACTCAAGAATAAATATAAAATCCAATTACTTGCTTGAGCTTGAATGCCTTCAATTGTGCCGCACATACTCATTTCTTCCTTTAAGGTCTGTCCACATTGCTTATGCTTGAGCAAAAACCAACTTGAGCTAGTGACTTGAAATTTTGACATAGAATGAAATCCACTTCTAGTTCAAGTCACCTTTCTTCTATAGATATTGATACTAGCTTATATGAAGTCCACATATGATCATGAAACATCCAGTTGATCCGTAGAAAGTTTCGTCACCCTTAGCAAAGAATCCATGACTCAAGCCGCAACTTGATCACACATTGCTTGGTCCTTAGAAACACTATCCCGAAATCCAACATTTCTTCCATGCTTCACATATAGCCACATATACACTTGTATCATTCATGAAATTCATCCATTTGCTTTGACCATAGAACATTATCCAATATATCCATGTCTTCTAATGCAAGTCATACACCAAGTGTATAGAGTCTTGATGTCCCATACCACCATTTCTCTAGCATATATTTCTTAACTTGCATTTCTCAATTTTATCCAACCTTGATCATGATGTCTCATTTGAGTCAACAAGTCTTCACTTGGTTAAGAGACCAAGTCTCTTTTCATGTTTCACACTTACTTGTTGTATACCATATTATATTACTATGAGAGCCATCAATTCTTCCTTTGTGAGCCAAACATTTATGTATTCAACCAATGAATACACACGAATCATGAATATTCGAATTAAATCCTGCTCATAATCTTTACAAGACATGTTAGTCCTTTAATCGTTTTGTCACTCAATTCACCAAAACCCACTTAAGGGACTAGATGCACTTTCACTTTGGAACAAAAATTATTGCTTAGAAAGGTAATATATGTATGGTTCATGTTCTTGACAAATAAAATGATTATAGTAATGTAAAAGTTTTGATTTTACAAAGGTAGTATATGTATGGAGAGATTTGTTTTGGTCAAGCTTAAGGTTATAAAAAGAAAAGTTATGCTTAATTGTGTAGTTGACAAAAAAGATTATGTGTACGCCCTTTAGCACCGGGTAAATCTAAAATCCAGTGCAAAAACTAAATTTTGCGTGAAAATGAAATATGAAGACTCTTTAGCATCAAGTAGATCTAAAACCAGTGCTAAAGGGGCTCCACATTTCATTTTACGCGTCCTGTAGCACTGGGTGGGGCTACACCCAGTGCAAACCCTAAGCCTTTAGCACCAGGTGGTGGCTTGATCCGATGCTAAAGGCCTTTTAACACGGGGTGATGGCTTGACCCGGTTCTAAAGGTCCTCCTATATAAGCCAACACTTAGAGATTTCTAGGCCACGACCTTTGCTTCATCACCAATTCACCTAGTCGTCGTCGTCGTCTTCGTCTCCGCCGCCGCATGCCCCTTGTTGCGGCTCGTCGTCGCCGTCGTCCACCCCCGCCTCGATGCTCCACCTCGATCACAACTTCCTTGTGCCCTCTGCCCTTCGCTGCGCTTCGCCTAGACCTGTGACACCCTTAAAATTAATAAGGATTATTTAATCAATTATTAGGTGAATTATCAAGTTTACTAGACAATTATAGAATAGAATAGGAATTTCTAGAAATAATAGAATATAAAATGATAATAGAAAACTAAAATAAAGTTTTATAACTTGAGTGCTCTATAAGGACAAAACTAGTATCGGAAGCCCTAGATTTAAATTAAAAGAAATTAGTTCAAATTTGAATTCAAAAACCCATTTCAAACCCTTTAGAAAAATAAGGAAAAAGAATTCTAAGCTTGGTGGGCCGGCCAGCCGCGGCCCAAACTCCTAAAGTCCGCTTTAGGCCCCCCAACTTCCTCCCCTGGCTCACTCCCACACGGCCCAGCCCGTCGCGCTATTTTCCCCCTCAGTTCTCAGCGCGAAGTCAATCCCACGCCCCTCAATTCCTGGCCCAGTTCACTCCGCCCCCTCCTTCTTCCTCCTCTCTCCTTCCTCTGGTCCTTCCCCCCTCCCTCATTTCTCCGGCGCCGACGCCGCCGCGCACCATCTCGTCACCGCGACGCCCTCAGCCCACGTGGCGCCCCAAGACCAACGCCACGCCACCCCTGCCGCTCCCTGCTTGCGTCAGGGAGGCCATCCCGGCACGGGAGCCCCCTCCTCCTCCATCTCGCAGCGGCCGCACCGCCGCCGTCGCCGCTCGATCTCCACCTTGCGTCCGGGATAAGCCCGACAATGACGCGCAGTGCACGTGTCAGCATCACGCGCGGCCACCGCACATGAAGTGCGGCGCCGACACCCCCCCTCTCCAGCCATCCGCACGAAATACCGCGGCCGCACGCGTCGCACGCCGGCGAGCTTGCCGCGCCGCGTGTCGTCGCCTCGCTGCCCCGGTGAGCACCCAGGGAGCACCGCTAGGCTATAAATAGCCTTGTGCGCACCCTGGATGCAGCTCATCCTCGCCACACCACACCGCACTTGCTCCACGGCCACCACCACGAGCGCAAGAGCGCCGCCGCGCTACTCCGGCAGCCCCGCCGTCGCCAAACCCTCAGACCTCCCTCCGGCCGCCGCAGCACCGCTCGGAGCACCCCTTGACGCCCAAGGCGTGAGGCGACATGCCCCAGGGGACCCTTGCGCCTTGAAGAGCACCGTCCGAGCACCGCCGCCGTGAACCGCACGCCGCCACCCGCCGGAGCGTCACCCCGGCCATCTCTCGCCCCACCGCACTGTGGTAAGCACCCTGCCCCTTCCACCGCCTTCCCCGCTCTCTTTCTCTCCTCTCCAATACCTATCCGCACCACGGCCGGTTGCCGCGCGCGCCGCCGCGCCCCGGCGAGCCGCCGGCCGGCCCTGGCACCTTTCCTCCGCACCTTCGCGCACCAGTACACTCCACGCAAACCCCTGGTTACGCGCAACCCCAAGCCAAAGCCCAGGAACCTCCCAACCCCAGACTCCCCTCTCCACCGGCCGCCGCCCGAACTCCGACGAGGTCGCGCCGCCGCACCAGCCCCTAAACCTCGACGAGATCATCCTCGCCGTGTCCGCCGTGCTACCCTGAGGCCGTAGGTGCCTTCACCGCCGCGAGAGCTGCCTTGTCGCCGCCGGCGGCGAGCTCTCCGGCGAACCTCCCTTGCAGCCCCTCCGCGCCGCCGCGAAGTACGGCAGCCGCGTTGGCGCCCGCGTGGCAGCCACGCCAGCGCGGGCCCCGCCTGCCAGCCACCCACAGCGCCCGCGTCAGCCGCCACCTCCACCTCCCCGCTCTGCGTACACTCGGTCCAGTGGACCGCAGGCTCACGGGCCGCGTGGTCCACGCGCCCACGGGCACCGGTCCACAGCACAGTAACCTGCGGGATGGCGCCAGTGCTGGCGTCAGCCGGCCCCACTCGTCAGCCACTCAACCCTAGGAAAAATGCTAGGTACACCCGGCTTAGCGTACCCAAAGAGTTATTTCTTCACCTTTGAAATTCCCAAAAATTCCTAGAAAATACCTAAAAATACTAGGGGAAATAATAAGCTATTTAGTACCATCCAAATTATTTATACCCATTTCTAGGGCTTAGAATTAAAAGGATTATTTTTCAGCCTATAGAAAGACTCCATAAATGTACCCCGGTTTATGCCCAATTCAAAATAGAGCCCCATAAATAGCCAATAAATTTCTAAAATTATTAAAATATATTCTAAGGTTTTTCATAAGATTAGATTCCCTAGAAACCTTTCTTAAGCTTAGAAGTAATTTATTGCCTTCCACCGACGTTTTCCAAACCCCGCTAAACCCCGCAAAGACCCTGAGACACCCCGCGAAACCTCGGCAATCCACTCCGAAACTATGCTTAATTTAGAAACCACTCCTATGGCCATTCTCTCCAGCCCCTCCCCTCACAAATAATTCATTCGCTGGGATGATTGATTAGTCGTGTATTTGTGTAGATACTTCGCCAGGAAACCTCAGGATTATAGTCCCAGCGGAGACTACCACCGTATCAGGCAAGTCTTAACAATTTCCTTGCTCATGATAATCAATTGCATTAACATGCTCTACTCTTAACTAAATGTCTGTAGTTGCATTGAGAGTTAGCCACTCAGATACCCCCAATTACTAAGACACTACCCAGTGCCAGAAACCCTGGTCGCGAGAGGCACCCAGGGGGAAGAAGATGCGAGGTAGGGTGGATAGTCTCGGAGGAGCTCCTGTCCAGAGGCCTACCTTGGTCGCTTAAGGACCGGTTCTTGGGAAAGTCTTTCCAACGCCATGTATGGCTATACGGGCCAAAAAGGACATAGCCTTCGGGAATGCCCTGTAATGTGAGGCCTCGACTCACACTCCACCAGCTACCTCTGGAAAAGCTACCCCAGGGGCCACGGTGGGCAACGGAAATGCTGGAGACAGCCCCAGACAGAGGGCTGGGACTGGTCGGCACGGGTCGCATGTGACAGGGCTGGTAGGGCCCATGGGCGATGCATGCCCCAAATTATATGATGCATCCATACCCGGGTTAGTGTCCTCGTGTGGACGTTTATGCGATCCCTGCTTAGACCCCAGTAGCTTCCGTGGGTAGACCCAGATGGAAGCTGTCCAGAGATGGACGCCAGTGGATACGAGTCCCATGGGGTGGCCCTACCGTTGGCCACGGAAGGGTCGCCTGACCGTATAGTTTCAAGAGTACAAACCTCTGCAGAGTTACCCAATCTATCGATAGCCGTGGCTCTCGGTTATGAGCCCGTCTGGTTAAAGCTCCCACAGATTAGCCAAGAATAACCCATAGGAGTAACGATCATGAGAGGAAGGTGATTGCGGGATCGACAGAAGGATCCGGGCCAGAATCACCAGGGGGACTGGTAGGGAGGTTCTTGCCCCTCCAGGACCCAACACTGATTTACTAATCACTCGTCAACTAATAATGCATGTTCTTACCTCCGATTGTTACGTACTTGCTGAGTGCGGTGGTACTCAGACTTGCTTAACCTTGCAGCTCCATCGGAAGGTTTCCCCTCCCTTCACCGGCCCTGCAAAGTCGTCTTGATCAGGTCCTAGTTCCGATCTTCACTTTTCAATTCTGGTTAGCCGCTGCCAACTCTTATGCAATTAATGTTTTCCTTTACCAGGATATGACATTATTTCATGCTAGGTGGGCCGCTGGGTGGCGGGGCCCACAAGACCTGCCGCCGCACGTCAGTGGTCGCGTAGATCAAGGCTGCGAGAGCTCGCCCTGACCCCACGCGCTTGTCCACCCTAAACGTTGTGTGGCCCCAGTCCTCTTTGCCATGCCCATCCCCACACTCCTCCACCTGGCCCCACGCGGTGACGAGCCGGCTGGCTGCCGGTAGATCTAGATCTCGAGGGCTAGTGCAGCCTTCTCGGGCGGCTTTGAAAGTGCATCTAGGCACTTAATCTAGATTTGGTAATTAATGACAATGTAAATTTGGATATAATGCTTTGCATGAGTTGTGCAGGAATAAAATCAAAAGAAAAAGAAAAGAAAGGTGAAAGGAAGGTCCCCAATTCTTATTCGTATGGTGACGAAGTCTATCGGACGATTTAAATTTATTTTATATTTTGAGTTTGAGTATAGGATCACCGTACTATCAAGGGGGACATGCTTGATGAGTTTAGGTTGTTAAAGTGCTTATACTTGAGATGACATATACACACGAGAGACACAAACCCACAAAAACCCTCCATTCACAAGTTTTCTGTGCGTCGGAACTTAGGCCGGAAGATCCGACCCAAAGTTCCGGGCGGCTCTGTTTGGAATTAATTTTCCGCCGGAAGATCCGACCCTTGCACCGGATCTTTCAACACTTAGACAGATTTTGTGTCTTCTCTTCAGGCGCCGGAACTTGGGCCGGAAGATCCGACCCAAAGTTCCGGGCAGCTCTGTCTGGAATTAATTTTCCGTCGGAAGATCCGACCCTTGCTTCGGAACTTCCAACACTTAGCCAAATTTTATGTTTCTGCGTCTCTCCCTCTGGCGTCGGAACTTCCACCGGAAGATCCGACCCAAAGTTCCGGGCGGCTCTGTCTCTAATATTTTTCCATCGGATGATTCGGACCTTGTGTCGGAACTTACATCGGAACTTCCATCGGATCATCCGGCCCTTGTGTCGGAACTTTCATGACTTAGCCATATTTCAGTGTTTCAGCCTTATGAAATTCAAATCTCGAAAGATCCGGCCCTACGCCGGAAGATCCGGTACCCCTTCGCAGAACACATAACGGCTAGTTTTTGGGGGTTGGGTATTTATACCCCCTCACCACCTCATTCATTGTTGCTGCCTCCACGACCAAACACACTCCAAGAGCATTGATTGCACTCCTCTACTCCACCTAAAAGCTTGATTCTTGCCTTGATTCACCTAGGGTTTGAGTGAGAGGAAAAGATTGAGTGTGAGAGCTTTGAGCACTTGTGAGCTTTGATTCGTTCATCTCAAGAAGCACTTGAAGCAAGCTTGATTCGTCATCCACGTTTGTTACTCTTGGAGCTTTGCTCCTAGACGGCTAGGCATCGCCGGTAGCTCCCATTCCTTTGTGGTTTGAGCACCGGAAAGTTTGTATTTCCCCTCTCTTTGTGAGAGCAATAGTAAGTGACTCAATCTTCCTTTGTGGTTGATTGAGGGAGGCAAGGGGTTAGTGACAACCCGGTTCTTTGTGAACCCCTCAACGGGGACGTAGCTCCTTTGTGGAGTGAACCTCGGGAACAAATCTCGTGTCTCTTTGTTCTTGCTATTGTTCTTGTTGTTCTTCACCTTATTTGTGCCAGATCCATGTGTTAGGTGTTGTTCGACCTTAGAGATCATACTTAGGTGCTCAGTTACTTCATCTAGCAGCTTTGTATTCAAATAGAATCTTGAATAGCTTGTTAGTTTTTGAATCTCGAAGTTAGTCTCCTCTCTGTGTCGGAAGATCCTACACAGTGTCGGATCTTCCGGGAGTCGGAAGATCCGAGACTGCGTCGGATCATCCGACCATCTGACATTTTTGTGAAGAATTTTTCAGGATTTTTAACAGGCCCTATTCACCCCCCTCTAGGCCTAGTGTTAGTCCTTTCAGGCTTCCCTGTTCCCTCCGTCGCGCGGCCAGGTTCCTGTCTGCCGCCCACCCCGGCCCGTCGCTACTTTTGGCTTGCATCGCCGGGCCATCGCCGCACACATCAGCGCCTATGCGCAGAGAGCCGCCACTGCATCGTCCCCTGCTCCGTGTCCTCCCCGGCCTGGCCCGACGCCACTCTGGCATATGCCCTCCTCGGCCGCCGCGAGCCTGACCCCAAGAAGGCCAGATACGTTCAGCCCCCCTCCCCACGTTAGCCCCTTCTAATTAGCTTCATTAGTTTAATTAGTATAGTTTGTATACTCGGCCCCAAATAATTAACTTAATTAGTTTAATTAGTATACTTAGTATTAATCATGTATTATTGCTTAGAATAATTATTAAACAATTTTATAGTGAATTTCTTATAATACTTCATAAGTAGTTTCTGCATAATTGGGGTAAAAAATTATGGACTCAACATACATGATGTGGCAGCACGTAATAATAAACACATTTCTAATTTTATTGCATCTTGAAATCTGCTGATTTAATATATTCAAATATTTGAAAATTAGTAGATGATGAAGATGAAACAAGAACTTCTCCATTCCAATAGGATCACAGCAATTCAAGAATAACTTATTGGATTTATTATGGATGAGATTGTAAATCCCCGAGGAGAATTCCATGCTGAGAACTCATGGGATTATCCTCATAACTGTCTAAAAGTAGATTTCATTTTGTGCAAGTATACGAGGCCTATACGAATAGTACTCATGTACGATATACGCATTAAAACAAATACATATATAAAATAATAACACAAACAATAAACGAGAGGCTGAAAATGCACGCTGGAAGGTGATATACGCATTAAAACAAATACATATATAAAATAATAACACAAACAATAAACGAGAGGCTGAAAATGCATGCTGGAGGTTGAAGGTTCGATTCCCCACGGGACTAATTTCTGGAAAAAAAATACTAGTCCGTCCCACACCAAAGCACGCGGTGTTAGAGCGCATTGTGGCCCACAAATAAATTAAAAGTCCAAGTAAATATATCAAAGAAAAATGATATGTAGCTGATTATCCTCAACTGCTCCTGCAAAAATAATGATTGAGAGCAACTGGAGACCTTTTCATTTGCGCTGTTTGGAATTTGGGAAAGCATGCATGCCTGCCTTTTCTGAACCCAAAGAAATAGGGTCAAACTTGCAAGCGCTTGGCATGTGCATTGTCCTGGCACAGTACCAGCAAGTGCAGCGACTGTTCTCGGACCATGTTTGGTACACAGAGATTTGGACCGATCCAGCTTAATTAGATTGGCAGGCAGGTACACGCTGGTAGTCTTTTTTTTTTTCCTCTCCCGTCAAAACATGGATTATTGAATATTTGACTCTAAGAGCATCTCCAATAGTTCTCCTTTCCACTTTCCACCTTTTAGCTATATAGAGGATTTAGGGGAGAAAAACTTGCTCCAACAAATTCCCTTCTCCCTTTCCCCTATTTCCCCTATATCCTCCTTCTCTCCGCTTTCTTTTCTCAATCTGGCTTCTCCTCCCTTTCCTCTCCCTTTCCTTTCCTTCCTCCTCTACCGCACGATCTGCCTTGCCCAGATCGATGCAGGCCGCCCGATGCGCCGGCCGCCTCGATGTCGTGCGTCGCCGCTGCCCCGGCCGGCCCGCCACCGAGCGCCGCCTACGCCCCAACCGCCGCCGAGCGCCGTCCTCACCCCGGCCACCGCGCGGAGCACCTGCTCCGACCGGCGCCCGCCGCTACGCGGAGCCCCTGCTCCCCCTCCCCTCCGCCATTCGCGCCGCCGGCGTTGAGGCCGGCCTCGCGCAGACGAGGTGCGCCGTGGCCCGCCAGCCCCTTCGCGCGGCCAAGGTGCGCCGTCGCCAGCCAATCGGCCTTGCCTGGACGCCCGCGGGGCGGGGAGCGGCAACCACGACGCCCTGCTCGTGTCCATGTCCTGCGTGGTGCGTGCGGTGGTGCTCTGTTAGAGCAGAGAAACGAGCAAGGAAGAAGAAGCATATGTTGTGTCACTTACAGACGGGTCCCGCATGTCAGGAGAAGTAAAGGGGAAAGGGGAACTGATTTTGTCACCTCTCCCTAATAGTGAAAGGGGATTTCACTATAGGGTAAGAAAGGGGAAAGAGAAACTGTTGGAGATGCTCTACCCCCATCCACTCAAATAAGCCTCGATTATGGAAAACTACACTAGTTCCTCTCCAATAGAAATTCACGGTTGGTAGATCATGCATAAGAATCCACTATGATCATGTGGATCAATCTAAACCGTTCGTTTACCCACTATAGTCTAAAATGGATTGGGTCTACTTGGTGATGTAGGGCCTGATTGGTTGGATGCCAAAATGTTGGCACGACCAAGTTTTGGCAAGGCAAAAGTTGCCAATTTTTTTGCCGCTATTTGGTTTAGTACCAAAATGTTGTTTACACCTCACATTATATAGTCAAAACATTGGCAACCTTTTGTGCCTAACATTTGGCTTGCCAAGACTTTGGCATGCCAAAATCTTGGCACTCAACCAACCAGGCCCCTACTCCCTCCGGTCAAGAAAACTTGATGTTTCAGACAATTAAAAGAACAGAAGTAAACTTAACTGGAGGTAGTAAATAAACAAGTTTTGAATAATTTCATCTCTTGAAAGTGATTCAAACTTTCCAAATGGAAAGATCAAACTAATAACTGAATGCCTCAACAATTTTGTGGCGAAATTTGAAACTGCAGCCGGTTCTACCGACAAACCTACCCACAATATCATCTATATTTAGTATGCAAACATTGGTAAAATATGGCTGTCAAAAGCAACAGAAAACGTCAAAGCATTGTAGCTCAGCTCGATGGGGAACGTGGTCAATCCGAGCCAAGAAAGCAGTGCAAGCAACCTACTAGCGCTTTCGACAAAAAGGGAAATAAATGTTCGGTCACGCACTTTATCCACATGGAAAAAAGAGGAGAGATGAAAAGGACGACCATGTTAACCATGAGAACTACATGAATGGAACATATCAAAAGAAGATTAAATCATCTAGTGAAACTAGCTAGAGAGTTCAATAAAATGAAGATCGACGACGACTCAACATAACAATTTGACATGATAACTAACAGGTAACTACCATGAGTCCACGACTACAACTCAATGAAAGATCGATTGCACAGCTACTCCTAATGAAACTAGTACTTGAAAACTCAATTAGGCGGCGGACAACAAGCTCCCTAGCTAATCTCAGCATGACCATGGGACTATCTGGATCGAGCTAGGCGTGGGTGTAGAGCGCGGCGAGGCTGCGGCGGCATCGCGCGCAGGAGAACTTGCGCTTGTTCTTGACGCATAGCGGCAGGCAGCAGAGCACCCGCCGCGCGCTCTCCACGTCCGTGGCCACCACCGCGCCGCCGCACCGCGGGCACGCCCCCGGCGCCTTCTGCTCCCCCGTCACCGTCTCCTCCTCCAGCCCGCAGCACGCCGCCGCCATTGCCGCCGCCATCGTGTCCTGCTCCTTCTCCTTGTAGCTCTCAGCAAGTAAGTTCTTGAGGTGGATGTGAGACAGGTGTTGGGGAATAATGAAGATGGAGATATTAGTTGGGAGAAGAGAAGGGGCAAATGTGGAGAAGACAAGTAGACACAAGAATCCTGGAGAGAAGGGGAGAATGGTCATGTGACTGGAGGTGTGCAGTGACGTGCCTATAACTACAGCAGCTACTCTCCTCCATTTGTTTGGTCTGACCCCTGCTCGGCATGTCGCTGGCTCGCACAACACGCGCGCGCTACAGTGCTCCGGCGGGGAATTCGTGGCATCCAGGTGTAAGATATATCCACAAATGGATAGGCCCATGTATGTATAGCCTGCGTTGCACAAATACTTAACTACGAATACGGTAATGCGATACTCTGATACGCTGATACGTCATTTTTCCAAAAACATGGATACGGGATAGGCGAGTATATATATAAATATATATCATAAAAATAAAATTGCATACTAGTTTCTTGATGATACCGCAACACAACTGTAATTAATTAAGGGAAACATTTTAGTCTAGTGCGAAAGACCATTGTTACATAATTTAATGATATAAAAATAGGTAGGTAAATGATAAGTCTGATTGTTGCTTGGTGGAGGTCTTACAACATCAGCCCTCATATAGATCCAAAGCCCCTATATCATTTAGTATCCTCTTTAGATTTCAAAATCGACACCACCATCATGGTCTTTTAGGGTTTATGGTGTAGGGTTTAATGACCCTAAAGGTATCTCCTCCAACATCCCCCGTAGAAGATGTATTTACGGGCAGAATTAGGGGTTGGGATTTTTAATGTCGAAAAAGAATCGAAGAAGTGTTGACTAATTATCAGAATTATTTTATTTATTTAAAATTAATTAAAATAACTGATACTTGTCCGACAAGAATCGAATGATTATTAGTGTCCGGACAGTATCAGACGAGTATCAAGTATATGATACGAGGGCATTCGCAAGTATCCGCGCATCGTAGTGTATAGCATCAGTGATGGTTACCTTTTGCATTTGGGGAAGGCCATATGGGGGAACATCTTATGCGCTACTATTGCACTTGCCACCACTTGGAACAGGTAGGTGCTTTTCTAATTTTGTTAGATTATTGGACCAGTGGCCCCTTGTTTTGCCTAAAAAGTAGCTTTTTTGTGTGTGTATGTATACGACCTCTAGGTAGGATAATTGGCAAAGCTAAATAACTTTTCTGCAACAACCTGCTTTATTTTAATTTGCATATTATACTCCAGGTATGGTTGTGCTAATTTTGGCCAGGCATTGATTTCTGTTCAACAATCTGGTTGGAACGTCTTGACAATATACAATTGACCATTTAGTTGTTCCTTTCAAGCAACCAACCGTTCTTCTACTAAGCAAGCATGCGCCTTAAATTAATGGAAGAAGCACGTCATGCTTGATTTTCTTGGATTTAAGAAAAATGTTTGCATTGACACCATGCATGTCCATCTTAGCTAGCTGTTAGTTTATACTGTATATATGGCCACTTGTCCACGGGGTATAGGTGTGTATTATGGTTTGAAAGCAACAAATTAGGCTGGTCCCTGGTGGTAGCTTTCCTTACTCTTTTCAGTACCAGTCAAATCGGTCTAGGTTTATTTGGATAAAATCGACCGGCCGGCCGTATGCCTGTGTGTTCTTTTTTTTCTTTCATTTTATCTGCAAGTTTTTCTGTACGTGATAATGATAGGAGAGAGAGACTTCTATGTGTGTTGACGAGTTGATTAGAACCTGAAAACAAGAGACATATCACATACGTATGTGTGCAGCAGTACTTACTAATAATTCCCATAAGAACTGAGATTGCACACCATAAAGTGTAGACTGGCTGTACCGGTCGACAATCAACCAAATTATTTTCTCCTGATCCCGGCCCATAACTCCAAATTCATTTTTTTCTAAATTGAAGGTAATAACTCCATAACAAGTAAGGCAACCTTGATCGACAATCGGCATAATTACTTATGAGTAAATTGCACCCACCATACAACAACTTGTCAGGTGGGTGCAAATTAGTCCAAGAACTTGTAAAACGCTTAGTTTAATACAACAACTTGATAAGTAGGTGCAGATTGGTTAAACAACTTCTAAAATGCTCAATTTAGTATAATAACTTGGTAAATTAATTAGTGCTTAAACGTAATCAATCCTTAAAAGGCCAAATGTATTTGCTAACACGCGATCGCAGTAAAGGATATATTCATGTCGGAACAAATTATTCAGCATTATTTGATCACGGATATTCGTATCACAATGGTAATGTATTTGGCTAAGACAAAAACATTTAGTGTTAGGAAGTTAATGTTTTGTCTTTATATTGATTATTTTTATACAATAAATTAATTTGTGTTAAGAATATTAATTTTATATTCAATATTGATAGGGTCGTCACTCATTTTCCAATCACGATGTTGTGTGCTCGCGTACTGTTTTTTACATGGCAAACTCCTCAGACGTATTATACAATAAATTTACAACTTGTCAGTATTTCTTGTCTGCTAAATAAAAAGAAATCATGATGTTGTTAATAATACCTATGAGGAGTTTGCCATAAATATTTTTTTAAAACATCATGTATGTACTTGTTTAGATTGGAAAATGAGTACGCGAGCACACAACATCGTGATCACGATTAACAAATGTAATTGTAAAAAAAGGAGTTGTTGATGGGAAGAAAATCTATAGGTCCATCTGGTTTGCTTAATATGTACCGTTGTAATATTTGGACTGTGAATGCACCAATTTGTCAAGTTATTGCACTAAATTAGGCATTTTAAAAGTTGTTGGATCAATCTGCACCCACCTGTAAAGTTGTTGTATTACATTGAGCATTTTACAAGTTCTTGGACTAATTTGCACCCACATGACAAGTTGTTGTATGTTGGGTGCAATTTACTCATTACTTATATGTTTCTAGTCGATTTTTTTGGGATATGCTTATAATCGAATTAAAATTTCCAACATAAACCATAAAATTAAATCGACACGAGAATAGCTCCAGGTGCATCCTAATGCCGCGGCAGTTTCTCTGAAAACAACATAATCTATCCATCTTATCCGTTTGTAGAGTTCTCCACTCTCCAAGAACGAAAACAACAAGCAGTTGGCTGCTTCCCACTGTTCGCTTATTATGGCTTATTTTGTGAATGACAAGTTGTTGTGGAGTGTGGACACACACACACTCCTTCCCAGCAGTCAAATCAGCCGAAGGCTGGATGACAAGAATATTCGCACAAGTTGTTGCGTGCGTTTTGTGGGTTTTCTGCGGGCGAAAAGGAGAGGAAAGGGAAATCTTTATCCTCATATGCCGATCAATTAATGATTACTTGAGCTAAGCTAGCTTGGAAGCAACAGCACGTAGGACTTAAGAGCAACTTCAACAGACTAGGTCAATCCTTCTAGTTCGGTAAAAAGGGAAAACAACATTAAAATCTCAATCCAACGGACTCGCTCCTGTTCCCGTTCGCCATCTCCTCCTCATCCCTCGGCATATATTTGCATAGCTAGTCGCCTCGCCATCTCCCTCCTTTCGCGCCACATCACCTCCCGCGCCCTCACAATCCCGCGTTGCCTCGTCACCGGAGGCGGAAGCTTTCAGTGCACTACAGAAAAATTGACCTTTAAGTACCGGTCACAGGACGGGTTAGTACCGGTCGCTGTGGCCGGTAATAAAGGTCCGGTACTAAAGTGCCGCTCGTTACTACCGGTCATAACCAGCCGGTACTAACGTGCGCAGTACTAACTTGTCTCGCTGCCGTCAGCTCGTCGTCCCCTCCCCCGTCCCTCCTTTTCCTTTTCTTTTTTTCTTTTTATTCTTTTATTTTTCTCATTTTCTCTATCACAATAAGATGAACCACAATCTCAACAAGATCACACAGGAATCGCATTAAAACACATCTCACAATACCACATTCACACATCACAAAAATCATAAGAACAATCCATCTCACAATCACTGTGGGGGATATAGTACCCGGGTACCTCACGAGCAAGCCTGGCAGCCCACCAAAAGGGGGCGGCCCAGCCCACCGTTCTGGACCTGAAGACGTGCGGGACAAGTCGGCGCACGGAGGAAGGATCTGGAAGGAGAAGTTATAGTTGGAATAGGAATTATTGTAAAGAAGGAAAGGATTCTTAGAGATAGGATCGGCTACAAACCGACTTGTAACCCTGCCCCCCGATATATAAGGCGGGCAGGGACCCCCTCCAAAAACATCAAGTCTCAGGACGAAATCTCTCAACACGCAATACAACACCCCAAAACAGGACGTAGGGTATTACGTCGAGTTGACGGCCCGAACCTGTCTAAACCCCTGTGTCTGTCCATCCTAACCATCTTGCTTCCGATCTTTGCGATCTTCCCTGCATTACAAATCACTTCCGTGGGCTACCCCGTGGAAGACTGCCGGAGATAATATCACCGACAGTGGCGCGCCAGGTAGGGGATATCGCCGAGATCAATCTGGTAGGCTTGATGGATCGCGTCAAGATCTTGGACAGCTGCAATCTCCCGGACGTCGACGGATTCGAGATCCAGTTCGGGGACGCCACCACCGCCGCCTTGGATACCCAAGCGGCAGGAGCTACGGTCGCCACGGAGGTCTCCTCTCTGGCGCCGACTTCGGCCATCACGGCCCAGCCCGGTCCGATCGCGTCCGATCGTGCCGGTTCTTCCCCGCTGAGTCCATCGCAAAACGCGAGGCCCAACTAGTCGGGAACAGATCTACAATCACTCGGTTCCGATCCGGCTCCTGAGAGTCGCGTCGCCGAGTCATCGCAGAGCGTAAACGCTCAACCAGCACGCGTCCAGAACCCTGAGGTCATCACTATCCAGACCCCTGGCTTTTGTGCGCTTGCTCAGAAACAGAAGATGAAGAACATCGTCCAGGCGGATGATTACATCTCTGGGAGCGACTCCTATGAGTTAGATCCACAGGGACCCTCAATCCTGGACGATCTGCCGGAAGGATACACCGTGTCCGACGCCTCTACAGAGCCGGAGCTGCTAGGATCACTCGGAGAACTAACTCCTAGTAGTTTGGAGCGTTATACGCCCACATCCGACTTCTCCGAGTCCGAGGAAGACTACCTCGCGCAAGAAGGAGTCGGGTCATACTGCTATATGGTGGCGCCAGCAACGCCAACCAACCCTGTCTCAGAAGACGAGGTCACTCCGGCCGAGGAGACGACTGAAGCCAGGGACCAGCGTCGAGGACGCAACGCCAGTCGGGCGACTCGCAGAGCCGCACGACCGCATGGAGCCACCGCGTCAGGATCTGGCACTGCTCGACTCTAGGAACCACACTCTGAAGATCATCGTTGCCAACGGGATCGGCACGACAGGAGGAGCACCCGGAACTTGATGCGCGACGGCATGTTCGAGTTCAACGGATACGATGTCTACGAGACGCCAGTCCAGAACCTCGTCACCATCAACGAGGAGATCAGTCGGCTGCCACCCAGCACTCCAGGCCTGGAAAAGGTAAGGGCTCTCGTGCAGGCCGCCTCCGTCCAGGTTCACCAGATGCAGGGCAGAGCGACCACGGACGCTCCTGAGCCCGGTCCGTCTCGACACCGGGCCAGCGGCGGATCGGATCGTGATGAAGACCTTCGCACCACGATCAACAGAGATCGAGACGCGAGGAACGTCATCCGCAACAGCACCGAAGAGCGCCATCGTGAGGAAATCCGACGGCGCGAAGAATACGATCGGGATCATGGAAATCCCCGTCGTAACTCCAACAGGAGCGGCTACTCGACGGAGTCAGACTACTCTGACCCTTCCGGTAGTCCAAGGCACGGCAACAACGGCGGTCGCACTCCGCCACGAGGACGAGCGCTTCCACCACCCAGGCGACCGACTCCGCCAAGGGAGCGAACTCCACCGTGCAGCAGAACCTACTGACGGGACCGAACTCCACCCAGGACTCGGAACTATCGGAGGACCCGTTCCCCGCCCAGGGACCGGGATCGCAGGAGGGATAGCACTCCCCCAAGAACAACAGACGGATCGGGTCCGAGCAGTTCCCGCCCTAGAGGTCGGATCGGCGGATTCCAGTCGTTCACCGAGCGCTTGAGAAGCGTGACATGGCCCAAAGGCTTCAAGCTGTCGAACATCGACAAGTACGACGGGAAATCTGATCCATCTCAATGGCTTCAGATCTACTACACCGCCGTACAAGCGGCCGGCGGCGACGAGGACGTGATGGCGAATTACCTTCCCATCATGCTCACCAAGGACTGCCGCAACTGGCTGGCAGGACTCCCGCAGGACACCATCGACAACTGGGAGCAGCTTACCGAACTCTTTGTCGGTAACTATCTCGGTACCTGGGAAAGGCCCGGGAGCAAGCGGCTCCTCGGTCAGATCAGGCAGCGCAAGAACGAGACCCTGCACGACTTCGTGCGCAGGTTCTCAGAGAAGCGCAACTCCATCACGGACGTGACGGATCAGGAGGTTATGTCAGCCTTCCAACACGGCATCTCCGATGGGAGACTGATTCACAAGTGGACTCGAAAGCCACCCGCGACTGTCAATGACATGTTCCGGATCGCTAGCACGTGGGCGGACGCAGAGATCGCGGAAAAGGAACAACTCAGCGAGATCAGGAGCCGCTGGGAAGAAGAGAACAAGACAACCCGCAAGCGCGACCACCGCGAGGACGAAGACCGACACGACAACCATCGGCGCACCGACAGTCACCCTCGTAAGAAGAAGAGCGAGGGAGATATGGTCGCCGCCCTGGACCGGTCCAGAGGCCGGGTAACTCTAGAGGATTTCCAGCGCATGCTCGATGAGCAATGTCCTTACCACAAGCACAAGCACTCGTCACGAGAGTGCTACAGGCTCAAGCGAGCCTTCACTGGGGGCAACAGAGGCCCTCCATACAGAAAAAGGAACGATGGTTCCCCGCGAGACGACAGGCGGAACGACGAGCGCGGCGACGACTTCCAGGAAGCCGACCGAGTGGTTCGCATGATCTATGGCGGACCAGAGTTCGAGTCGAAGCGCCAGCAGAAGCTCACCCATCGCCAGGTCATGCACGGGAGGGAACCACCGGTACCTGAGTACCTTAAGTGGTCGGAAGTTCCGATCACCTTCACCCGGGAGGATCACCCAAACTTCATACCGAAGCCCGGGTCCCACGCCTTGGTAGTAGCCCCGACGATCCGCAACGTTCGGCTCACCAAGGTACTAGTCGACGGTGGCAGTGGCCTGAACATCCTCTTTGCTAACACATTGAAGGAGCTCGGCCTGACTACTCTCGACCTAAGTCCCCCCCAATCCGCATTCTACGGTTTGATACCGGGAGAGGGGGCGGAACCACTCGGGCACATCACATTGCCTGTTACCTTCGGAGACCGGAACAACTACCGGACCGAGCATATGCAGTTCACGGTGGCGAACTTTGAAACTGCATACCACGCCATCCTTGGGAGGCCGGCGCTCGCCAAGTTCATGGCGATTCCTCACTACGTCTACTTGCAGGTCAAGATGCCAGGACCTAAAGGCGTAATTACCGTCTTGGGGGACATCCGAGTCGCTTACACATGCGAACAGGAAACCCTCAACGCGACAGCTGCCCTGGACATGTCCAAGCGCATGGAGCAAGTACTGGCTGCATCACAGGAGGTGCACAAGGACTCTTTAGAGATCCCCACCAAGAAGCCAGCAAGAGAAGCCATCGCGCCAAGCAAGGAGACGGAGCTGAAGAGGATCTCTCTGGACCTGGATGACCCGAAGAAGACGGCCATCATCGGGGCAGAATTAGACCCCAAATAGGAAGAAGTGCTCGTCAAATTCCTAAGGGAAAACGCCGACATATTCGCGTGGAAACCATCCGATATGCCAGGTGTCCCAAGGGAACTTGCCCAGCACTCCTTGAAGGTCAATCCGACTGCCAAACCGATCAAGCAGAGGCTTCGTCGATTCGCGCAGGACCGCAAGGAGGCGATTAGGGCAGAGATTACAAAGCTGTTAGCGGCTGGTTTTATTCAGGAGGTGTTCCACCCCGACTGGTTAGCTAATCCAGTTCTTGTAAGAAAAAAGAATAATAATGATTGGAGAATGTGCGTCGATTATACAGATCTCAACAAAGCTTGCCCTAAAGACCCCTTCGTTCCCCCCCGCATCGATCAAGTCGTTGACTCCACGGCAGGCTCCGCCCTGCTCTGCTTTCTCGATTGCTACTCAGGCTATCACCAGATAGGCCTGAAGCTGGAAGACCAGATAAAGACCGCGTTCATCACGCCGTTCGGTGCCTTTTGTTACAACACAATGGCCTTCGGTCTGAAGAACGCAGGCGCAACCTATCAGAGGACGATTCAAGCATGTCTGGATCAATTGATCCCAGACATAGTAGAAGCCTACATCGACGACATCGTGGTCAAGATCATGAACCCCGAGGACATGACAGGGAATCTGACAAAGGTCTTCGAACGCCTACGCGTATTCCGGTGGAAGCTCAACCCGGAAAAGTGTGTCTTCGGAGTACCCTCAGGTAAACTACTCGGCTTCATGGTCAGCAACTGCGGGATCGAGGCAAATCGCGAGAAGATCACGGCCATCACCAAGATGCTACCACCAACCTGTCAAAAGGATGTGCAGAAGCTTACTGGATGCATGGCAGCGCTCGGTCGTTTTATATCACGACTCGGCGTTCGTGGATTGCCGTTTTTCAAACTGCTCAAGAAGCAGGACAAGTTCGTGTGGGATGACGAGGCGAAGCAATCTTTCCAGGAACTCAAAGATTACCTACAGAGTTCGCCCATCCTCGTCCCACCTCAACCAAGAGAACAGCTCTACCTCTACATCTTTGCTACTCCCCGAGTGGTTAGCACGGTACTAGTGGTCGAGCGTCCTGAAGAAGGACACGCATATGGAGTTCAGCGACCAGTCTACTTCGTCAGCGAGGTCCTGACCGTATCTAAGGTACGCTACCCCCATGTGCAGAAATTACTCTACGGAGTTCTCATCTCAGCAAGAAAGCTGAAGCACTACTTTGAGGCCCATCCAATCTCGGTGGTGAGCGAAAATCCTTTAGGGGAAATCCTCCATAACCGAGACGCCAGCGGCCGAATCGTCAAGTGGTCAATAGAATTGGCTGCCCACCACATAACCTTCGTTCCACGTACTGCTATCAAGTCTCAGGTCTTGGCCGACTTCGTAGCAGACTGGACAGAAAACCAAGCTCCGGCTGACGACGAGGTAGTTGAGTACTGGGAGATGTACTTTGATGGCTCCCTCCAGATAAAAGGAGGCGGCGCAGGCGTACTCCTGATCTCTCCAAGTGGACAGGAATTAAAATACGTCCTTCAAATCATGTTCCCAGTATCCAACAACGCAGCCGAGTACGAAGCAGCCTTGCACGGTCTCCGCATTGCAGTATCTTTGGGTATCAAACGCCTGATGGTACGCGGGGACTCTGCCCTGGTCATAAACCAGGTAAACAAGGATTGGTCCAGGACCAACAAGAAGATGGACGCTTACTGCGAGGAAATTAGGAAGCTGGAAGGGAAATTCTATGGCTTAGAGTTCCATCACGTGGTGCGCGACCATAACAAGGCAGCAGATGAGCTCGGTAAGATGGGGTCCACCCATGAAGGCGTCCCACCCGGAGTTTTCATACAAGATCTCGTCAAACCATCTATCAAGATAAACCCGGATGGCACTATCGCGAAGCAACAAGTCGGAGAATCCCCGGAGTCAGCCACATTAGTGGTAGATGAAGCTTTGGACTGGAGGACCCAGATCATCGACTATCTTGACAGCGGCATATTGCCCGCAGAGGTCGCGGAAGACAAAGATCTAAACTCGCTCCACGAACAAATCGTGCGGCGCAGCAAAAGCTACGTCATCATCGGAGACAAGTTGTATCGTCGATCTGGAGCTTCCCAAATCCTCCAAAAGTGCGTAAGTCGCGCAGAGGGTATAGAGCTCTTGACAGACATACACAAAGGAATCTGTGGTAATCACGCCGGGGCTAGAACCATCGTTGGTAAAGCTTTCCGATCTGGTTTCTACTGGCCGACTGCCGTAGCAGACTCAGAAAACATCGTGCGGCGCTGCAAAGGGTGTCAGTATTTTGCAAGGCAAATACACGCACCCGCACAACAGCTGCAAACCATACCAACGTCCTGGCCCTTCGCTTGTTGGTGCTTGGATATGATTGGTCCGTTCAAGAAGGCTCCTGGTGGTTTTGATCATGTCCTAGTAGCTATTGACAAGTTCACCAAGTGGATCGAGGTGAAACCAGTCAGAAAGCACACGGCAGCCAAGACCATCGAGTTCTTCACCGACATCACCCACCGCTTCGGAGTCCCAAATCGTATCATCACCGATAATGGTACGAACTTCGTGGCGCAGGAGTTTAAAGACTGGTGCAGCGAGAGGAGCATCAAGCTATGCCCTGCATCCGTGGCGCACCCAAGGGCCAATGGCCAAGTCGAAAGAGCCAATGGCGAAATAATCAAGGCGCTCAGGGCCCGCATATTCAAGCAGCTGAAGCAACATGATGGACGATGGATCAAGGAGTTACCAGCTGTAGTCTGGGGGCTGCGCACTCAGCCGAGTCGTGCCACGAAGCAAACCCCGTTCTTTCTGGTTTACGGCTCGGAAGCTATCCTACCAACGGACCTCGCATACGGCTCCCCCCCGAGTGGAGTTCTATGACGAATACGACGCGCAAGTGGCGCGCATTGAAGACCTCGACAGCATCGAGGAAAAGAGATTGGCTGCCCAGATCCAAGCCGCGCGTTATGCTCAGGTTCTGCGACGTTATCACGATCGATCAGTTAAGCAGAGGTCCTTTGAAGCAGGCGACTTGGTTCTGTGGAGGAAGCAAGACACCAAGGGCGCGCACAAGCTTGCGTCCCCTTGGGAAGGGCCATACATCATCAAGTCAGTGAGTCGCCCAGGCTCATACCGCCTCATGACGGAAGACGGCGTAGACATCCCAAATCCATGGAACATCGAGCACTTACAGCGTTTCTACGCCTGATTCAGTTATGTATTTATCTTTTTTGTTTAGATTTGTTTTTCCGAGTGATTTTGGAGGGTAATCATCCCCAGTCACGACTCGGCAAGATTTATAATGAGTTATCAATAAAGTTGATTTCATCTTTTATCTATTTCTACTACTCGAATTTCCTCTTTCGCGTCACGCACATAAAGTATGAGTGGAACAAACTTTAAATCGAGAGGGAAAGTACTCGCCAAGTCAAAGCTCTAAACGTACGACAAAGACTCTGCGGCATGAGACTGAGACCAACGAGGCTAATCTACTCCGTAACAGGTCAACCACTCAGAAATTAAGGCCAGCGCAGAAAGAAAGGGAGTAGTAGTCCCATAAAAACTTATATACAATAGCAAAAGCTTAAACATTGTTCAACAGTACTACTTCTACCAAATACTACAAATATTCTATGTACATTAAACTGCAGGATCACCAACACCAGACGGGGCCGCTTCATCAGAGTCATCAACAACATCCTTGGACAGGACATTGGCGATAGGCTCGACCTCAAGGAGCAGTCTGCCCACGTCATCTTCGGAGGTGCCGGCAGCGTATCCGCGGCTGAGTGGCTCCAGGTCCGATGCCGGGAACAGAGACTTGAGCACCGCCAGGACATGACCACAGCTGGCCTGGCTGATGGAGCAGAGCTGTCGCCGGAAGAAGCGTGGAAGCGCCCGAACGCGGTCGAGGATAGAAGCCGAAGATGATGACGCCTCCGGCTCGATATCCTCCGCCACCACTCGGATAGCGTCCTCCAGCGCGATCCTCTCGGTGCGCAGTGCCTCCGCCTCGCCTTGCAGCCGAGCCACCTTGGCAGTGAGCTCTGAAAATTGGGACATAATCCGGTACCGGTAATCTACAGAAAGTTAGATCTGGATAATATATTCACGTCTGACAGGAAAACAAACAGGGAATAACATACCTCTGAGCTCGTGCACGGCCTGGGCTTCGTTGAGTTTAGCCTGCTCCACCTCTCCGCGAAGATCGCGAGTGGTGCGTTGGGCTTCCTCCAACTCGGCCTGGTGTTGGGTCGCAGCAGCTTCGAGTTCAGCCACTCGGGCTGCCAAGGAGTCGGCCTTAGCGACTGCAGAAGAAAGTTCCTGAATCACCGAGGATTTTGCCTCGGCATCAGCAGCTAAGTCCTGCAAAGACAAGTCAGATGACAAAACAAATAGATGTACCACTCGGTACTTGACCTCAACAAGAAAAGTGGCTCAGGAAATACCTTGGCTATCTGGCCCATACGAAGATGGAGCGACATGAACTCTGCCAGAAGAGTCATGGGAGCACCACCAACCGAAGCGCTGACCACTGCAGAAGCGACTTCGACCTCCGCAGTCTGGGGCTCCTCCGCTGCAGCAGTCTGTTCAACCACAGGAGCAGGCTGGGGGCTGCCTTGAGGAACTGGCGGTGGGGTCGGCGACGCTGGTGTAGGACTCGGTGGAGGCGGGGTGGGTGCTCGCAGCGACTCTGGTGGCGGACCCACAGGCTGATCGCTGAGAAGATCAGCCGAGTGGGTCGACACCTCTGGCATTTGGATTGGTGGGATCTCTGTCTCAACGACCGACTGAGGCGCAGGACCCGCAAAGGGGATCTCAGACGGCGTGCTACAGGATCAAGGACAAATGGATTAGTCACAGAAAAACATAAAGGACAATCAAAGGATGACAATGATACTTACGGAGTAGATACGCGCATTCTCGGGCGCTTTCCTCTCCGAGTGGGGGAAGGAAGGTCCCTCGGACTTGCAGCACTCAGAGGTACTATTGCAAGGGGAGACTGCTCCGAGCTGATTATTGGGGGCGGGATTGACGACTCGGCACCACCAGCTTCGTCTTCTTCCGAGTCAGATGACTCAGAAAGGAGGAGTTGGCGGCGGCTCGGCGCGTCCCCAATCACAATCCCCGTTGAAATTTTTCGCTTCTTCGGGACAGGGGCAGCCTTCCCACCACTCGGAGACAGCACGTCTGGAGAAGGAGAGGACGACAGAGTGATATCAGAGTCATGCAGGTCACTCTCACTTCCTCCGACTGCTTCTTCAGCACCACTGGCTCTGCGCCGAGCCGGCTGATCCACTCCCTTCGGCATCTCAGGCAAAGGAGGGAGGGATACAAAGGCAGCTCGACCCTGCAAAAATAGGGTTCAGTTCTTTACGGAGATTACACCCAATGGGTGGAATTGAAACACAAAATAGCAACAGACTGGTTAAATACCTCAGGGCGTGGATTCGATAAGTTGAACGCCGGAGGACAATCAGTAGTCCTCAGGGAAGTCCCTGTCACGAAGAATTTGCCAAGCCGAGCTGCGGCTTGGACTTTGTCGACACGCTCGGGGGCTTCACGCGTGTTGTCCCCCTCGGCGTAGTACTCATACGCCGGATGAGCCCGCTGCTTGAGGGGCTGGATCCAGCGCAGCACGAAGTTGGCTGCCACTCCGACGGCAGACAACCCTCTGTCCTTCAACTGGGCTATGAGACCCAGCAGTTCCCGAACCTCGTCCATCTCACTCTCTTTGGGAAGAGCAGTCCAGGACTGGGAGGGAACAGGACGTGAATCGATTTCAGGGGAGATGGCAGGCGAGTGGTTTCCTACGTAAAACCACTCGGACTGCCACCCCTTGTTGGAGGTAAGGAAAGGGATATCAAAATACTCCCGAGTTCGACCCTCGCGGAGTTGGAATCCGGCGCCTCCGACTACTCGCGGGCACTCGGTTCCGGGATAAGGTTTCAACAGAAAAAGATGAAGGAAAAGATTGAAGTGAGGCTCTATCCCAAGATAGGCCTCACAGAGGTTGATGAAGATGGCGATGTGAAGAATGGAATTGGGATTCAGTGCACAAAGACTGATCCCATAAAAATGCAGCAGCCCGCGGAGGAAAGAATGCGCGGGCACGCCAAAGCCGCGCAGAACGAAAGACTCGAACACCACCAAAACAGAGGATTTTGGGGTGGGGAAAGACTCACCAGAGGCTGCGCGCCACTCGGCGGTTTGCTGGTCAGGGAGGATGCCGTCGACGACGTGCTACTCGAGGCGCCTGGTGGTGGTGATGGACTCCCTCCATTCGGCGGCGCGATCAACGGCGACTTCAACGGCGGCCTTGGTCTTGGCTGACCGGGCCCTTCCCGGCGACCTCTCCTTCCGCTTCGGGGCTTCCTTCCTCTTTGGCGCCATGGCAACGAGCGGGAGCTGAGGATTGAGGATGAAAGCTGCGGGAGTGGATCTAGGGTTTGCTCTCGCGCGCGGAGGAGAACTTGAGCGCTGGGGAGGCAAATGGCGAGTAAAGGAAGAAGATTGCGGCGGGGATGGCTTATAATGGAATGAACCGTTCCTCCCGCGCGCGGCGCGATGCGTGTCTCGGGAACTCAACCGACGCAGGCACGTCCCATCGCTTTGAATTCAAAGGTGCGGTAAGGAGTCGCGATATCTCGCGATATTTTGCCTTCCGTAAAGCAACCGTTAGGTTCCTTAGGAAACAACGGACTTTACGGCATTAGTGGGCCTAAATGGGCTGAAATGTAGCACGACCTTTCGGTTATGTTACGCTAACAAATTTGTGGGTTCCTGAGCTAGTGTTCAGGGGCAGAAACCACTCGGTCGTGAGGCTAAAATTAGTCGACGGCCAGACTTGTTCTTGCAATTAATATTGCATCCTTGCAATTGATTTTTACGTAAGGCATGCGATACTATCGCTATATTCGCCCAGAAGTCTGGGTCAAGTGCTGACAAGTATAAATCTTGTGAGAAGGTGGCTTACCATATGGTCAAGCTGGGTCGTGGGACACGACTCGGGAGTCACGCCAAGTTCAAAGAACTTGAGAACAGAATCCTTAGAAAGGGGAAACAAAAAAGCCCCAGAAGGAGAAAATTATCTGAAATCCATGCCCAGAGGCATGGGGGCTGAAAAATTCAGTCAGGATCCACGGCTTTCAGAGTCTTGACACGATCGTGCCGAGTCGTATCAAGACTCGGGGGCTACACCCAATGGGTGCACCTGGAGGTGCACACCATTGATGGATTAAGTTCAAAAAGAGATTCATAATATTTTATTTTTGACCCTCGACCAGAATATTCTATTCTGCTCAAGGCTCGGGGGCTACACCCAATGGGTGCACCTGGAGGTGCACACCATTGAAGATCAAGATATGGATGGATAAAAGTTGAAGACCTTTGGCCAATTTCATACTAAAATTGCCCAAAGCCCGGGGGCTAAGTGTATTCACTTCGCTGTCGCGTCGTGAAAAAGAGCACTCCTTCCCCTCACTATGGCCATAATTGAAGAATTGTTTTCAGGAGCGTCTGATCATGCACTCAGATCTTCCTCGAAACCACTCAGATCTTCCTCGAAACCATTCGGATCTTCTTCGAAATCACTCGGATGAGATCTTAACAACTTGGGAGCACTCGGATCATGCAAGAAAAGACGGATCAATTACAGCCAATGATCGGTCAAGAAGTGCTCGGGGGCTACTGTGGGGGATATAGTACCCGGGTACCTCACGAGCAAGCCTGGCAGCCCACCAAAAGGGGGCGGCCCAGCCCACCGTTCTGGACCTGAAGACGTGCGGGACAAGTCGGCGCACGGAGGAAGGATCTGGAAGGAGAAGTTATAGTTGGAATAGGAATTATTGTAAAGAAGGAAAGGATTCTTAGAGATAGGATCGGCTACAAACCGACTTGTAACCCTGCCCCCCGATATATAAGGCGGGCAGGGACCCCCTCCAAAAACATCAAGTCTCAGGACGAAATCTCTCAACACGCAATACAACACCCCAAAACAGGACGTAGGGTATTACGTCGAGTTGACGGCCCGAACCTGTCTAAACCCCTGTGTCTGTCCATCCTAACCATCTTGCTTCCGATCTTTGCGATCTTCCCTGCATTACAAATCACTTTCGTGGGCTACCCCGTGGAAGACTGCCGGAGATAATATCACCGACAATCACACAATCTTACATCACAAAAATCACAAGAATAGATCCCAAAATCACACAACGAATCAAAAAAAATCAAAAACAATCGAACTGGCCGGCGGAGGCCTCCAAGCTCGCCGGTGGCGGCGCCCTGCGGCGGCGCTCGCATGGCCGGCTGAGGCCCCCACGGCCGCGGTCACGCTCGCCGCCGACGGCCCCCGCGCCCGCGGCTGGGGAGGCCCGCGCTCGCCGGCGCGTTCCCCCATGCCCGCGGCCTGGGGAGGCCCGCGGTCGCCCGACGTGGCCTGGCCTCGCTCCGGCCACGCACCGCCGCCGGCGCGGCCTGGGGCCAGCTTCGCCTGAGCGCCGTAGCCGGCGCAGCCTCGCCCAGCTCCACCCTCCCGCCTATGCGCCGCGGCCCCGCGCAGCTCCGCCCGCGCGGCGGTGACCTAGGACCTGCGAAGGGAGAGCTCGAGGTGAGAACGAGAGAAGAAAAAAGAGGATAAGGAGAGGAGAGGGAGAAGCAGGCGGGGGTAGGAGGAGAGGGAGAGAGAGGAGTTAAAGGAGTCCACCGCGACCAGATTTTCTTCCATGAGGGGATTAGTACCGGCTGAAATATTTGACCGGTACTAACATGTAACTTTTTGTACCGGGTTGAGTTTTTAGCCGGTATTAAATGGGCACGCCACATTAGTACCTGTCGAGGGCACCAGCCGGTACTAAATGACGTACGTTAGTACCGGCTGGTGCCCTTGACCGGTACTAACGTGGCTCTACAGGCACTGTTCTCTGGAGTCGGTACTAAAGGGGACCTTTAGTACCGGCTCCAGCTAGCCAGTACTAAGGGAGAGGTATGAAAAGTCGTTTCTGCCGTAGTGGTGCTCCTCCCGGAGGCGGACAGGACACCGGCGGAAGGCCCTGTGTGGTAAGGGAAAGAGAAGGGTGAGAGGCAAAATGAGTTCACGGTGCCGTGGGGGAGCCACAGCTGCGAGGAATTGGCCGGCAACTCACCACCGGCAGTGAATTTTACCGGCGTCCTCCTTCCTCCCCATCCTCTTGTTTCTGCTCCACCCAGTCCTCGGCGAGCAAGCGAGCGGCGGGGACGCGAGCGGCGGCGCGGCGGGCAGAGGGGCGGGCGGGGGCAGGGGCAAGGGCAGGTGCACTTAGAGGTCGAAGGGAAGAAGATAACGTACGTGGGAAAAAAGGAAGTGGATAACAGATGTGCCCACATATGACAGGCGGGACCCATTGATTTGAAAGTGGGAAAAGAAAGTCTGTTGGAATGAGCAACTTAATATAGCTAGCAATTGTTTTACCAAACCACATAGAGAATCAATTAGAGAGTCTTTTGAAGTTGCTCTGATCATTCTTCATTAGGTTCCTTGCCTGCATAAGTTCATCACATGCCTATTGCATAAAGAGTCCATTCATGATTTATTTTGACTTAGAAAGATTCGAGTAAATATCCGAGTTGCCATTGGCAAACATGTTCAAAGTTTCAAACAGAAAAAAAAGAGAGAAAATGTTGAGACGTACTCTTAAGACCAAAAAAATATATAGCAACAAACAACACCTCAAACACATGATTTTTAAATTTGTACCGCAGTCTCCATTGATCCCAAGTATCCTACAGACCGACACCTCAAGGCTCAAGCCATGGTTAATCTTTTTTTTTTAAGAGCCATGGTTAATCTTTGCTTGTTGGCACCAAGCAATAAGTGCATGTTATTTGTAGTTGAAAGCCATATTATAGCATATTGCTAGTTTATACTATCCTTATTTTGAGCTTTCTTAGGGATAAGTTGTACTTGTGAAAAATGAGAAATGGCGGGTGATGACTGCATTCGTCGCTTCATGCGGCGGCAATGAAACTTGTTTGTTCTTCACGCCTTCCATATGATCCGATGTTGTTTGCCAGTGGACCATCTGACAACCGGGCCCGGATCGCAGGTTGCTACCAAGGGTTACGTACGACTGTCACTGCATAGTCGCCGCACACGCTCCTCGAGATTCGGACCTACAACCACGAGGTCCCCACACGTGCAAGCTAGTAGTAGTCTCGCAGACAACCACGAGGTCGCAGTGGCTATTCACGATTCAGCCGGCACGTGCCTAGGCTTTAGGCTGTGCATGGGCTGCTGTACGCCTGTACGGCGTCGCCGCATTCGTGTTTCAGGCTTTCAGAGCAGAGCTCAGGGGCCGCAAGGGGGGAACACGGGAAGCACCACAAACAGGCCGCCTGTTGGCACGATGGATGAAGCGATGGCCGATGGCTGGATGGTGGAGTAGGGAAAAAAAATGTCAGAATACAACGAAAGCTATACATATGTCTTTTTTAATTATAAGGGTTTGTTTAGACCGAGAAAAATGGGTGAAAAGTACGAAAAAGTACTATTTTTATGAAAACGTGCATAGAGATAGAAATAAACTGACACGGTTCAATAGGTGGATAACTTTTCATTATTTAGTTCATATAGAAAGACCTGACTGATGGTACCTTACACATAAGCAACTCACCATCCTCAAGCTGCCACCATCCTTCACCATATACAACTGATGACCATGATCCCCCCAAAAGGAAAATTTTCAACAGGAGAAAGAACTTCCATGTGTAGTAACTAGTAAGTTACTAAACCTCTTTGTTTCATTAAGCCTCGTGAACTGTTTTTAAACTAAATTGGCTTTAGCCCCTACACAAGCCGATAAGGCTTATGCAAAAAATAAAGAAATAAAAGCAAAGATGTAAAGAAATAAATAAATAGAAATATGAAATGCATAACTGAAAAATCTCTCTCCTATTAAATATTTTGAACATTTAGGACATTAGAACTAACTAGCTTTGCCCAAATGTCATATATTTAAACTTGGAGGGAGTAGCTAGTATGGATACAATTCTTGGACGGCAATTCCTTTTAGAAGAACTAGTCAATAGAACATTGAAGTCAATTTATGAGTGAGGCAACAAAGCATTTCTTTGAAAACAGAACCTGTGCAGCTTGGTTTTGGCCATTGAATCTTGAAGGTAATATGTGGGGGCAAGAGGACAAAGAACTGAAGGACCAATGTTTACACAACTTATCAGATTTTCAAGTCAAACCATTGCCCTTTATCTTAAAGGTCAGAACAAACAAAGAAACAAGTAGAATAACTATTATTCTGACTGGATGACATGCTTGTAAAAAGGTAAAAATTGCCAAGGTTTTCTTTAAGAAAGCACAGTTGAACTTTCTGCTTATCTCCAAATAAACAAAGGAAACAACTGATTCGAAAAAGTGTGTATTGTATTATCATAACTAAGCTATATATGTGATAAAACAAAATCTGATAAAAGTTTGATCTTTTTAATCATAATTTTATCTGCATTTGTTTTTCTACACAGATGCATCAAGGTTCACAATGAAGTTTTTTCACAGCTCATGGTCGCGTTGCGTCATTGATGTTTGACTGCCAATTACATGCTTCTGTCAAGAAGATATAAGAAAAACTATAACTCTAGCATAGACAGCAGATATGAATGTCTAATATTAGTGAGATGGCATAGAGAGATGAAGGTTTGAAGTTTGGAATCGCCATGATACAGCAGATGTTTTTAGATAATGGAAAGTTTCCATTCAGTCATCATGCATCACACACCAGAAATACGTATTAAAAATGTACATGTATACTTCTCAAACTATCTTTTGAAACTAAGGATATAGATAGCTTCAACTTACAAGGCTATGGCACCAAGTAGACTAACTGATGTTGATAAGAAAACACAAGCTGCGTGTCCTAGAATTTGCAAGATTTAGCTGTTTTCTCCCACATGTCTACAAAGAGGGCAGGGCATTCTCTTTCCAGGTGCTTGTACCCTTGGCTTGCTACTAATCCCTCCATATCACTCTTTCTATCCAAAGCGTTGATAAATTCAATGCAAACATCTTTAAGCTCGGCGCAATGATGCCGGTCAGCTAGAGCTAGAATGGTTCCCACACTGTCAATACTGAGTCTTTTGCAAAGGATGCTCTCGCACAGCAACTTCATCCGCTCCATAGCGTACCTGTCTGCGGCTACAAGTAAATGCTTGATCATTTCATCGCCCTCACCTCCGCTAAGATCATCCATATATAGTAGGCAGTGAGTGCCCTGAAAACAACTGGCTGCATATCATCAACCATTATGATCCTTTCGCTCGTGTATCCGTTGCTCATTGGTATGGCATCGCCTCCAGTTTGCTCTTCTTGAACTTTTTTGCGCCCAAGGTCTGGTCGACCAGCCGGATGTCGACGAGCACCGTCAGGTCCCCGGTGGCCTTGCTGACGAGGGCGAGGCAGACGGCCATGTAGTCCTTGCTTTCATGGTCCTCTGTGAAGGTGTGCCCGTTGGGGAAGTAGATCAGGCGCCAGTTGTGCCCGCCGACGGAGGCGGACCGGACGAACTTGCCGGCGGGGAGGTCCTTGTACAGGCTGTAGCCGGCGATCTCAAAGGTGTGCGTGCACTGCTCTGTCGCCGGCGGGCTGCACCGCGACGCAGTCTTCCTCCATGGCCTCAGGGCCGCCGCCATTGCCAGAGCTTGTGGCCGGAACCTGATGATCGAGTTGACAACTTCGGCGTGGGAGCGGAAGGGCCGATGAGGAGAGGATATCTATTTTGTTTGGGAAGGGGAGGCCGGAGATGCATGGACTTTGTAATTTCAAATCTCGATCAAGGTCATACCATTTTTCATACTAAGCTTCCAGTAAAGAGTCAAGAAATTAATACCTAACAAACGCCTGCCACTTCATGTCTAGCAGCTTCGCTCCATTCATTTGGCTTATCATCTCACAAAATACTATTGAACCGGCCCAACAGATTATTCTCCTTTCAGACTTTCTAGCCCAGGCTAGCGAAACAATTGCACTGTTCAAATATGTCGCCTGCTACTTGGTCAAAGCAAAACTATGTCGCACATACAAAAGTTGCATCTGTATCAGTCCTGGCAAAGTATAAAATACAGAGAGAATATGCTTTCCTGCCAGCACACCTGTGACCTGTCCATGTTGGTGGTCATATAGCATAACCTGACTGTAATTCTACACACATGAAGACGGATAGAACACAAGGCAAAAGAAATATCCCCTATAATGTAAAAATCGAGACTCCATATTTCTGTACTCAACTGCCTCTGTTCGCCTAAACGGTCGTTTAGTCCGTTTAAACACCGTTTAAACGGTAAACAGAGGTTGACTGTGTCGTTTAGCCCTAAACGGTGGATTAAACGGTTAGACCGTTTAAACCCGTTTAAACCGTTTAAAATCATCTAAACCGTCTAAACACACTCGAGTTAATCATGATTACATAAGTTAAATAACCATTAAATTCATAATTTAGTCAATAGGATGATTACAACTACCATAATGAACTTCGAAGTAATTAAAATCGTAAGTATACGAAGTGTTGTAGGATATAGATTTCTCCTAAAAATATTATTTGGTAGAATACTTACTTTTTAGATGTGCAAATATATAGAACTTCTGTCAAGTTTGACTTTTATGTACACAAATTTGTATGTTTTAGTGTTACTATGCAAAACCGTTTAGACCGTTTAACTCCGTTAAACGGACTGAACGCTAAACAAAGGGTGACCGACTGTTTACCATTTAGCGTTTAGGATAACATTGTCAACTGCACAATGTCACTATCCAAACTATACCACCACATTCTAGTCCAGCTTCATCCAGGATGCTGCAAAAGTGTCCATCTCTGTCCCGAACTTCCATCACAACAGATTTCCTTTGAGCAACCGGTCAAATTCTATGCAGGTTTTCCATGCTTCCTTCAATGTGGCTGGACCTTGGAGTCAGCGATACCCTTGCCTTCTCCATCACCCGACTTGCCTTCATTGTCATGCCTTGTGACTATTTTCAGTGGGTGGGCTTCAGTGTTAAAGACCCACTCATCGAAGGAGATTAATGATGGTGGGGAGAACAGCAAGTACAGATACTTTAGTGTCTCCGCCAGGAAGAAGCTCTGCATCATGTCATCTTTTGTACCAGTATTCACCTAAAGACCCAAATATTTCAACAAGCTTTATATAAAAACAAAGTTTTGTTCCAGCATTTCATAGGATGGATACTATGTTGGTGATGATGAGAACTCACGTCTTTCAGACCAACATATCCAGATTCTATACGGGAATTCTTCTCAAATGCTTGGAATATGTCCCAACCCCAATCTTGGTATGTTTTATTCCCAGTTAGGCGCCACAAATACATGAGTGACTCAATAGTCTCTGGTCTAAGGATGTTCCATGATGTGCCCACGACCATGTCCTACGGTGCAAAACCAATAGCATCCTATTATGTTAAGTGCACAGGGAAAGACAAAATAAAAGAATTATACAGGCTGCAAGGAAACCTGTCCGCCATGGAAGTAGTAGTTTTCTCCAGCCAATTTTGTTGGAGTTGATTGGTAGAAGTTATAACAGGTCCATGCAAGCTACATCAAAGAGAGTATAAAGAGAAGGCAAATAATAACATGAAATTAGGAGAGAATAAAGTCTATAGAAGACACAAGTTCTGCACAAAATGGGAATATTACTAGCAATCTCAGATTATATTGACAATATGGGCCTTACAGGTTTCTGGTCACTGTTTTCTGATACATAATTGGTCCCAGTTTAATCATTGGGCAATATCATGGTAGTATACTTTGAGCAGTAGAATATAGTTTAGTTATACTATTAACATCTTTAGCAGACTAACTCAGTATAAAGATGGCAGCAATAGTTTCATTGCATTACATTTACATTCATTTTTAAAATATATATATATAAACCATACTTTTTGGTGAACCAATGTGCGACATGATCACATGACACCTTGTATTTCAGTTAAGTGGTAGGCCCTCTAGGATCCAAGCTCAGGTGTACCGCATCATTTTAGGAACCTTTTTACAGGTAGAAGTTAACTGATACTGACAGGAGTAGCAGTAATAGAATGATTAGGAACAGTGATATGATTAGGCAGAAGGCTGCTATGGTAAAAAAACTAATAGAGAAATATGTCACGTTGTATGGCAAAATTTGAAGTATAATATGCAAAGTTCCAATCATAACTTGGCCCAAATATTACATTACAAATTCAGGATAAAATGCATATGGTGATGAAGCAAGATCACCTCTTCTGCAAGATTCATAATTTGCTCTGCTTTTTCTGGGCTATAGCCTGATGCTCCCAATGCCAGCATACCAGGCACAAAGCATGCAAGTTCATCCATCTGTTCTAGTTATAGGCTGAACAAATAAGAATTCAGAGAGACACATGGGATAACTATTAACAAACCATATACCCAGTGACTAGGAGACTCTTTACCTTCTCAGATAATGAATTCCCATTCTTCTCGCACACATAGTAGAAGTTAGAAGGAGAAGTTTTCCTTGTCAAACTTAACAGGCCTTCCATTGATGTTTCCCACATTTGCCTACGATAGCAGTGATACAAAAACATGGTTACACAAGTCAGAATTTGTAAAACTTCGACCAACGTAACAGATAAGAAACTATCTGAATCCAGGATGATCATAGTATTGAACCTGTAATGTTTGACACTTTCAGTTTTGTTACCCTGTATCCAAACCTTAAGCAAGTACTCATAAAAACTGTAACATGAATAACATAGTTAGATATAAAAACAACTCCACACTAATCTAGTTGGAAAATGTGAAACTGCCTAGATACAGAAGAAAATTTGCAAACCAGATGCTCAAGTTTTAGAAAATATATAGAACAATGACAATTAGTCGAGATAAATGATTATACCTATCCCCCATAGCACCAAATGTGATAGTGGAGTATGATTTCACAGCCCCGGAATGAGGATTTATATTAATAGGAAGCAAACCATCACTGGGGAATATTTTCTGAAATTGCCTGATTACATTCTCCGCCTAAAGTTTGACAAAGTTCCCAATTTCCATAATTAGATTAATAGAGCAGTGGATGATTATAAAGCACATCAACAGAGTATATGGATTACAATAGGTGAAAAAATGTAGGTCATAAAACCACTAGTTGAGAACCATCATCAGTTTGTGTTTACACTATGCACAAATTAACTGTACTGTTCGTTGTACAATTTATGAAATGATGGCAGTGATATGCATACCTAGCCAAGAGTTACAAAATTGTACCCATGGAATAAATAACTTCAGAAACTTATATGTCTGAAATATGAACGGTGGTATACAATTGCTAAGCAGCTGAAACAATATTAAACATATGATCATGACATCTTTTGTTGTTTGGTTGTGCTTTATACAGATGTCAACAGGGTAATTCATTGGCTGCTTAGGGCTAGGCCTGAGAGTTAATGCATAACCAGCAAAAAAGGGTAATGGAACAGAGGAGAACAAGAAACAGTTTGGAGAGAACAAGAAAACAGTTTCTTTCTGGCTTGATTCAATCTAATGCACAGCTGACACTTATATATAGTACTAGATGACCATTGACCAATACCTCCCAGAGCTCAACATATTTAATTGGCCCCTTAATTTAACTTGACTTAATTGGACTCTTCCTCTTTCCAGATGCACTAGCCAAACTGGCCTGCACTCCAGCTCCATTTGTACCAACTCCTGATGTGACTAACAATCAGCTAAACAAGGCCATGACTACAGCATCTGACCACAAAGCCTATCATCATGCCCTCATGATATGTATCTAGTACTTTTACTGCAACCAGCAAGAACAAAATGAAGAAACTAAGCACGATTCTTATGCTTTGCCAGTACAATCCAGATGTGATGGCAGTGTAAAAAGAAAAAAACCTTTTGCTGATACTTTTGATCTCCAGTCCTCTGAGATAAGGCTATAAATTCGAGTTGCTCCGTGCCTGAATCTGCAAGTATGCTGTTGCCCTGTACAATAGGTGAAATTAATTTTTCCACCTATGCCCAAAAGGGTAAGATGAAATTCCATAACTAAAATACAACACAGTTCCTAACAAGATTGGTACAACAGGTTAAGTTGAATAAATAAAATGTTAACAATAAAGAGTAACTCAATAAGAAAAAATTAACTTCCACCAGTTATGAAAAGCATATTTAAAGCAATGGCGGAAAAAAACAATTATTATTGCTATTACTATGCAGTTCTTTATAAATTACAACAGTTGGAAAATGGAAAAGTAGTGTCTTACACCATTCCATCCTGGATTACTGGCTTGGCCTTGAGCTAGGTTGATTCTATTGTATGGGATACCGGATGATGTATCCCAGGCAGGTAACAGTCGATCAGTGATGTCTCTTGCCTTCTCCAGAAATATTTTATCAGCTGACAAATCATATGCACTGAGGAGACCTCCAACAACTCTGAATATAAATCAACAAGAATACAAGCTTTGACAGATTAATAACACAAGTTAGTTACCCCAAAATAAATACACGTGCGCACTAAGATCCTAAGACAAACAATTATGGAAACACACTTGCTTTGAGATTCTTGTTGTTTCAAACACATCACCTTATTGTTGTTTCAAACACACTTGCTTCGTAATCCTTGTCAAAGTCTAATGATTCTGCAACCCAGCTGTCATCATCAAGAGATCTTAATTAGCCAGAAATGATATATCATATATATATAACCGATGGCAGGGGGCATTCACACCCTCATTTTATAGAGTTATGCCCATATTTACTGGCCATGATAGAAGTAAACAGTGGAGACATTTGGCCCAACACTAAATTAAATGCAAGGGTGCATAACAAAATACAGTACTGCTGCATTCATAGTGTCCTCTTCCGCGAAGGAAGATTTATGCATGGCAGAATATCAAATATCAATAAGAAATTAAGAATACTATTGAATGAACTATAAGGCAGCAGAACCCTAAGATTGATATCATTTACAAAATCCAAGCAAGATGCAAAATAAAGGCAAAAGATAAAAGTGCAGACACTAATCCACTTTGCAAAATCTGTATTATTGAATTCTGCAATTAAAGCTCAATGGAATGCAATGCAAAAGTCACTTGCATGGCAACTCCAAACAAACATAGAAAGTAATTTCCAGCGAGGAGAACCAGCTTAGCTCTACCATATGTTGGTCCAGCAACACTTATATGTTAGTATAATTCACTAGTAAACTGAAGATGCGGTATAAAAATACAAAGCATAACATACTTAGCCATGCAGACAAGATTAAAAATCAATCTAATTTCCTGTACATGGACGAGATGGAGCTGTGTTCTGTTTATAGTTATACATGGCAGGACTAAAAGGAGCTTACTCTCTAGCTTTCTTGAATTCCTCTTTCAATCCCATTATATATAGTGTATCAAGTGAGTCCACAAGAGTTGCCCCAAGACCACCAAAACTATTGACACCATTCTTTGACTGAGGCTGGACAATTGAGGAATACAAAAGGGGGAAAAAGGAAAGAAATAGAATAATTTAAAAGCTCATCAATAGAAAATAAAAGGAAGCAGATATCCGAGTCAGTACAAGTGAAACAAACCTGGAGCTCATCCTGTCCCCACGCATACTTTACATATGAGTTCCAAGCATGAAGCATAGCTTCCTTAACCTTTTCTCTCCTCTCATTATTGACAGGGTCAACTTCTAGATGATGTTTCTTGATGATGTTTTCAATATTCGGATGTTCATCCAGATAAATCCCCGCCATTCTTAACTGCATAAAAGTGGAATCGGACTAAAAGGGTTGAACTCACCACACAAGAATTGATACAATTAAGAATTCACTCAGAAAGCGCACATTAATTTGAAATTAAATGTGGCACATATATGTACCTGGTCATGCAACCGATTTACCTCATCATCCAATCGGGATATCTCAGCCTGCGAGCAAACAAAAAGATCATAAATATCATTTCAAATCAGCATTGGCAAGTTAACATATTTCTACATTTCACTGCATAAAGGGAAGAAATGTTAAACAGTACTCTGCATAACTTCACTCCAAGGCACCATGTATATCGAAATAATGCAACTGTACAACAGCTGACGATGCAGATGATTCTACTAATTGATATTGTAACCAGTCAATGCCAAATATAAGTCCTGATGAGCTCCTAATCAACAAAAATCCAATCTTTAACTAATGTCTTCACCTATCAGTAAACCTTTCGCGTTTCAGGTACCAAAGAGCACGGGAACCAGCCAGATCCCCGCCGGTAAAGCTCGGATCTGGTTGGGCGCCGGTATCATCCTCACCTCATAGTCGCGGACGAGGGAGAGGCGGTCCCAGGTGGCGAAAGTAGCGGCGACGAAGCCGATGACGAGGAGGGCGAGGCGCGCCGGCCGCTTGAGGTAGTACCACGGGCTCAGATGGCGCCACCCCCTTGACGATGAGTGCGACCGCCGGCCCATGAGCGGCGCGGTCCACAGAAGATCGCCGGGACACTGCCTTTGCCGCCTCCGGCGAAATCTGGAGCCGAAGGGTGCGGGCTGCGGTAATTGATGTACAATAATGAGAATTTTTCGCTCGAAATACCGCAATAAGCACGAAAGGAAAAGGAAGAAAAATGAAAGAAAATTAGTTCATGGGTCATGGCGCGTTGCTAACTGCTGTGTGGGGAGTGGGGACAAGGGTCTACTAGTTGGGAGTGATTCCACCAGTAGCAAAAATATATTGAAAGGAAGAAAAGAAATGATTCTTTTTTGCGGGAAAACGAAATAATTTGGGATAATATATTTTTGATTTAGCTATAGGCTTTGTTTGATTTCGATTCTGGCCAATTCTAAATACTTAATTTTGAAAAATCTAAAAATCTGATAACTCTTATGATTGAGAATCCTGGATTTCAGGCTTTTGAAAAAATATCAGCCTTCCAAATCAGTTTTAAACAGGCCCATAGTAAGATGGCCCCGAACGCTCTGCTGATGGGCCTACCTATCCTATGGGCCGAGCCTTGGGCCAGGCACAGCCTGCCCTGCAAAGTGCAAAAATAGGCAGCATCCTGGTACCCAAAGGGCTGAAAGTTCAGGCTTTTTGATAAGACTAGAACAGGATGCGCGCTATCGCGCGCCCTCCAGGACAGCTTTTTCTCAAATGTAAAAACGTCACAAAAAACTAAACAATTCAACAGTGAAAGAGAGTGCTATAATCAGAAGCTCATTTGAAATCAACATAGCGCTATATAGCAACATCTGAAACTCATCTCACAACAAGCATGTCAAGAGACTAACAACATTAATATTTCAACACAATATCCAACCATCATGGCTACAAGCAAGGGCGCATCCAATAGCAATATAGGCGTTTGTTCGGCATTTGAATGAAACATGAGAACGCATCCGAGCACCTTGGCTATCCTACGGATCAGAGATGTCTATCCGGCATTATAAGTACATGATATTACAGCATATCCGATCAATCATGATCATTTTGAAAGTGGCAGTCAGTATGCCAAGCTACCAAACAATGTAGCTGGTAGCATCGAATACTAACTGAACTGAGCACAAAATGATAGCTGATGTCGACTTCATGAAGCTTGCAGCCACACCTCTCCAACACTTTCAAAAGCTGGCCATATGTGATGGAGGCAAAATAATCATGAGCAATAGTGCTCATGCGCCCTTGCTTGGACTGCAAAGTTGAACACAACAATCAGTGTAATGGCACACAAGGTGTGATGCAAGTTGCAAGCTAAACAACATGAGCATGCTTGTTATTTTTGGAGGACAGGTTATTTAAACTTCTTAGAGTTAAACCTGACCGCTTGCTATTCTCCTACCAAAAAACCTCTAAGGTAGATGACACATGAAGACCAAGCAAACAGGTAGTGTACAATACCTGGTATGATCAGCGGCACCTACACCAGTACCACCGGCATCATTGTCATCTCCAGCCTCTTCACCCGTGAAGAGCTTCTTAGAAATCTTTTTTTCAGGGGATGGGCGAGACCTAGAAGTAAAAACACAGACTTCATGTTTAACAATAACCAAACAACAGAACCAATAAAGAAGGAAATAAGAGTAACAGGCTGCTGACGGAGGTACCTCTTCTTTGTATAGCTTTTCTGTGCCTTTGTAGAAGAACCATCAGGCACAGCTGCAATGGAAGACAAAGACTTCTCCTGTGGTAAGGAATGCCCAAATTAGCAGTGGTGTAGCCTAAATACTATTTCTGCAGGAACGAATGTTTAGCTACAGGGAGTAGTTACCTCAGCATGACCAGTGTTCCTCACACTTTGTGGAGTTTCCTATGGTGCAACAACACAGATAGACTCCTTGTTTGGTGTGGTGCTAGAGGCAAGGCTGGTCTCAGAAGCAGCAGGCTGGGAGGACAGAGCGAAGGGTTGGCTTTTCTGAGGGGTGTCCTGCATGCTGGTGCCCGCACCTCCGGAAAGCATGAAAGACGATGCCTGGGACCCTTCTGGTGTTGCTGGAATGACAGCATTCCCATCATCGATTTCTCCTATCACTGCATTAACTTGGAAGGTAACATTGCCTGAGTCAATTGTGCTCTCTGTAAAGCTGACACTCCAAGTAAACGTCCTTTCAAGAAGGCCTGTAATCTCATCAGGGATAAATCCAACAGGATTATCAGCAATAAGAGTGTCAGCTGTCTTTTTTGTAAGGCGTTGGGCCTGCCGTCCAAACAGAATGAACTCTGCGTCTCCCGTTTCGTCTCCAGCAGTAACAGATAATTTGTACCTGCATGCATAGCATGGATCAGAAAGTCCAACGTAATGTAGAACAGTAAAAGGAAGGCGTATGTAATAAGAGCAAGGAACAGACCTCTGAGTTGGCATTCCAACGGTAGCACACCTAGGGTTAGTGCACTTGTATGAATCACCATGGCGCTTAGTTGTTTTCATACATTTCTTGCACGCATTGTACCACCATGAATCATCAACTTTCTTTATAGTCACGACGATCAGGAACTCACTTTTCTGTACAACAGGAGGCAAAGGTAAGGAATAACTTATGAGTAGCACCGAACATGCATGCAACGCTGTTAGAACAGTACCTTGAATTCAAATGGATTAAGGTCCACAATATCAGAGATTTTCTTCTCCACAGCAGCATCTCTCTGTACAGGGCGCTCCACAGTCGCCCAAGTAACAGGATTGTGCACAGTCCTCGCACTGCACAGATCAGAGAAAGTTCAACCTTTAAAAGAGAAACAAAGCACAAACAGGAAAAATGGCTAAGAACAAAACCATGTATTTTTTTCTAACCATACCTTGCCATAAGCTTCTTTGCTTCAGGGACATCAGGATTTATGTACCACTTGCATGATGAACCACCAGACAGCGACAGGCCTCCATAGCTTTTCACAAAAGTTCCAACAAAGATCACTACTTGTGGAGAAGTTTGCCCATCCCTATGTATCTGCTCCGCTGGGAATGAAGTGGCTCTCTCTTCCCAAAGCACAACATTTAACAGAGCACCACTGGAACATAGAAGCATATGTCAGTGCGCAGCACAAAATACAGCAATAAACAGCGACATGAATAAAGAACATGCAGGGCAGAGCTAACCTCGGCACACATATAGTGACGGTCCTCTTCGTGCTTTCACTCGAACCCATCGCTGTCTGTGTTGCCCCAACATTTGAAATAGAAGCGATGACTCCAATAACATCTATTTTAAGAAGTAACAATGCATCAATACCGTTATTGAAATGTTGAAGCACTCAAGAGGTAGGAACTGATATTACCTGAGCATAGCACTCTACTGCCCACGCGTGCCTGTAACTGGTCCATGGAAGCAAGGGAGTAGGTATAGAGGGGAAAAGCAGGGGGGACATCAACCACCTCCTCGATCTTGGTCCACTTAGAAAAAGAAAGCATGAGATCATTTGCGACTGGCTTGTAGTTGTCGCCGGAGCTCTTGACTCGAAAATAGAAGAAGTTGTAGACACCCCCTTCCTTCACCAACTGTTTGAAGTGGTCGCTGGCAGCAGGGTAGAGCTGGGCATGAATGCTGTTGCCCTGTGCAAGAAAATGAAACCAAATGAGCTACAGCAAAAAGCACACCGCCAATCGAAACTAAGCCAAACAACATTTCTGGATGAATGCACTTACCTCCTCATCAACAAGAACCATATTAGTATGCAACAGCCTCTGCGGGTCATGAGGATGATAGAAGTCCCAGAGCCTTGAGACACGCACGCAAATGCGGTCATTGCAGTTTCCCACCATAAGATGGGGAAGCAGTAGATCTCCCATCTGCAGACACGAAGAGCAGTTAAGCAGTGATAACACAGTTTAATAACAAGATCATATCAGCTATAGTAGTAATAAATTGAAGCAGATGATTGAGCGAAACCTTAGACAAAAAGCACAGCCCAAACAGACCACACTATACAATCCAATCAGCAACAAAAGGCAACAGAAGTCTCATCAATCAGTCATCATAAAAAAATCAACAACTTAAGGCAATAGAAGTCTCAACAATCAGACATCATTAAAAACAAGTAGGAATACAAAAATATGTACAAGAAAAAATCATGGTTGCATGTCAGGAGTACTAAGCCGACGCTGCATTAGCAGCATCAAGGACTTCCTGGTACACCACGTTCCGAGTCTGAGATCCACATGAACCGTCATCATTTTCAATCAGAATCCTAAGGCCAGCTCTAGACGTAGCTCTTGAAATTGCAACATAAAGTTGACCATGCGTAAAAACTGGTTTTTTCAAGTAAGTGCCAACACTTGATAAAGTTTGACCCTGACTCTTATTTATTGTCATCGCGTAGCACAATCGCACAGGAAACTGTCTTCTTTGCAGTGTGAAGGGCCATTTGACATCAGCCGTGTTAAGGGCAGTTCTAGGTATGAAGACACACTCGCCAATATTAGAACCAGTAAGCACCACGCACTGCAACAGGCGCTGCCCAAGTTCAGTGATAAGCAATCTAGTTCCATTGCATAGGCCCATATTTTGGTTCAGGTTTCTTAAAAGCATCACTATGGCACCTTTCTTAAGCACAAGCCTATGGGAAGGAAAATTGTTCACTTCAATTGAGTTGAGGAATTCAGTAGGGTAGAGTATATCAAAATCAGGGATCTGTTCAGATGTTTTGGTTATAGTGTCACAGCTTATATAGTCCACACTATCACCAGGAAGCATTGAGACAACATGTTTATTTATTTCATCAACCGTCAGATTATTTGGACACACAATGGCACGTGAAGCTAGATATTTAGGGTTCGTGTAGTTCGCTAGCAAATCAGGGTAGACCTCAGATACAAGGGCAGCAATCTTGTCACCATCAGTGTGAATTAGCAGATCGTCAGGAATATTAACCCATGAGGCCTCTCGTTCTTCCCCTTTTTTTCAGCAGGAGCAGTACCATCACCAATAGACAATATCCACTTACTAAAGCGGGCAAGCTCATCTCGCTGGTCTCCTTCTAAAGAAGGATTCAAAAGTCTCATGTTCGTATGCAATTTTAAAAGCACCACATGCTGCCATAGCTTAGAATTCGTAATAGATGCACCAACCACAGCGGATCGTGAGCCCTTGCGCACTACAGGTAGGATCTGTCTGAAATCGCCGCCAAGAACAACAGGCTTACCCCCAAATGGAAGCGAGGCACTGGCAGGGTTGTGTTCAGAAAGGATATCTCTCATAGTTCTATCTAACGCCTCAAAACAACGACGGTGGGTCATCGGTGCCTCGTCCCATATAATGAGAGCAGCGACTTGTATAAGTTCAGCAAGCATGGTACCTCTTTTTACACTACATGTGGCAGTTTCTGTTATGTCGAAAGGTATTTTAAATCTGGAGTGTGCAGTTCGGCCCCTGGGTAGCAGCAGAGATGCTACACCAGAGGAGGCAACAGCAAGCACAATTTTCTTTTCAGATCGTAACTTTGCAGTTATAGCATTCCACAAGAATGTTTTACCAGTCCCACCATGGCCACACACAAAGAAAAACCCAGCAGACCCACTAATGACACGCTCAATGATTATATCAAACACTCTTGCCTGATCAGTATTCAACTGTGAGACCAAAGAGGAAGCATGCATGGATAGCATTAACGGTTCAGAATTGAGCTCATCATTAATCAACCGATTATCACTCGAACTATACTCATTTGTTGTCAATTTCGGTAAGTTGTAGCTATTTATGTTGCCACCACTATTAGCAAACAGATCCGTTAACTTCTGTATAAGCAGATTATTAGCTGTTCTTGTGGGACAACGTAATTAGGGTTCCCAAGAGCATTTTTCAGTCCTTTATGTATATCATCGGTAAAGTAAAGCCAATACTTGTCAAACAAAGCACGGACATCACTCACAGAACAGAAAAGCACCACAGTGACAAACAAGTGCCTAAGCTGATACGAAGATGCAGATACTATGGCCTCATCAAACAAAAGGGTCCATTCATTATCGCTCTCAAGCAGGCCCCTTGCTTCACACGCCTCTCGAAATGTATTGTACACTACATTGTTAAAGGTTCTTAGATCAGGATAGTTTGTCGCGCCTTTAACTATCATTAGCAGCATTCGTAGGTAATAAAGCTCTCCAGCAGCAGGATGCACATAGTACATACGACCAATCTTAGCACAAGGCGCTCTTTGTCGCCAGCAACGGTCAGAAGAAACCCAAGTCCATTTTTTTGGAAAATCACAATATGTCAAATTTCTAGCATGCTCATGTTTTGAATTCGCATCGAACCACGCAGTTAACATCGTGTTCTTCGCAGCAGGGCTAGAAAGTAGCGCCTGCAAGTCAGCCCCTGGCTCGTACCGAACATGGTTCATCCCTGGAAGATGGACACACAATCGCTCTACTGGAGGAACTCTATAGTGAATGTCAAATTCAAAAGCACGCCATAGAGCCTCACAGGCAGACAGAAACCTAGCATCAATGTATTCTTGTATTTCGTTTCGTGGAGCCAATTGAGGCCCAGGAGATGCATTGGATGTCTTCGCAGTGACCTCAAAGTAAATTTTGGCTCTATCACTCCCTTTTGTAACGTATTTAAACAAGTATTTGATCATGTTTGATTTATTACACCATTCTACGTTAATGTGTGCGTTGTACTTTTTCAAAAGGCTCATGTTATACGGCACAACGTTCTTGTTATCTAGCCTGACCCCATTTTTCACAACATATCTACCATCATTTCTACGCCTATAGATAGTAAAACCAAAGTCATCAACAATAGTCTCGTCCTGGAATGTCTTGGGGAAATTTTTTGAGCACTTGTTTTCTTTCATGCATGGGCATCGTGGGTTGTCATTGCCACATGGACCGTGTATCATGAACTCGTCCACTAATGCGTAACCCAGCGGGTCAATGCTTACGTCAGGAATTTCAGCACAAATAAAGCCATCAATGAAGGAGGCACTGAACTCCGAACGAGCATCAACTAACCAAACAAGGCAATGTATATGGGGCAGACCACGCTTTTGGAACTCAACAGTGTACAGAACTGCATAAGGAGTGGTAGGCATCAAACATACTAACAACATAAACAAAATAGCAATAACAACTATCTACTCTAAATCGCCTCTCACCTGCACGCACCGGACCAAACGTCCTACCCTCTCGGATATCGTCTATGAACTCATCAACCTTCATATGGAAGACTCGTACAATCAAATCAGAGCGATCAGAAGGCTGCTGGCCAGGTTCATATCGCATTGCATCTACAATTTCTTTCCACTTAGTGTTGCACGTGAACGTCACAAAAAGATCAGGAGGGCCAAATACCCTACATATAGCCATTGTGTCCTGATAGTTCATCACAAAATACCTCCTCCCACCAGTAAAAGTGGCAGGCACAACAGATCTACCGCCAACAGAATCAGCGCTGGTGAACCCTCTATCAATCGCATCGGCTATTCCCTGAACAGTTTCGTATCTTAGCTCTTTTTGGTGGTCCGCTATCCACTTTAGCCGAGAACCTTCAACCGTTGAGTAGAAATCAACAACTATTTGATCACTCAACCTACCATAACATGTGAATGGATTCGCTTCATCTAATCTGTAATGCATATGGAATCTACCAAACTCAAGCATGGTGACATATTTACGAAGCACTCCTTCATCGTCGGCATCTGAGTATCTAATACCAAGATGAAAGCCAGGATCACCATAAGGGAACAATAACGGGTACTGCAGAGCCATGTAGCATGGATGCAAACAGGAAACACACTTTAAGCCACTGTTCCTATCGTGCACAAGGACGTCATACGTGTATTCATCAGCCGAATAATCGCCCACTATAATCGCTGCGATCTCACCACTTGTTGGTAGGTTGTATCGTACATCGTCTCTCGAGTTGCAGCCTAGCAGCCGCAACGTCACCTTTTGGTCACCCTCTTGTTCTAAACGATCTCTAGCATACCGGAATGCTTTTACAAGGCTGTTATGTTCGTTCAACATTTCCAATAGGCAGCGTGCAATGATTGGGTCTGGTTGGTTAGTACCAGCGCCGTCAGCCTCAAACAAGCCTAAACGGTTCTGTGCTTCGTGTTCAGTATCGTATATATAAAGCTGTGCAAATTTGGGTTTCTCCTTACGCGATGGAATTAGGGAGCCAATTCGGTGGTGGACAACTCCATTAATTTTGAAGACATAAGGAGCAGTCCCATTGTTTATCGTTTTATCAACATTCGCACCCAAAGATGTGAACGCAAATAAGGAATTATATGATCGAATCTGCCTAAGGAATTTTTTTGAACGTGCATCACCATCGAATCTTAACAAGCTATCTAGTGGAGCAGGTGGCTTCTTGTAAGGCATTAGACTAATCTTACCACCCCTACAGCAAAGATTGTACACAATTTTTCTCTTCGATACAACAGAAGTGCTCTTTACTCGTTCCTGAAACCAAAAGGCAGCGGCGCAATACGGGCACTGATGCGTTGGGCCACCAAAGTAGGAACGCTCACGGTAGGATTCTACATGCGTACATTTAAAGGTCAGAACTGTCGAAACAGCAGCAAGAAAAAAACCTCTAATCAAGCTAAAAAGGCTGCCTACAAACCTTTCAATTGTTCTACGTAGGTTTTGTCAAGAGGCAGCAGAACAGGCACATGATCACCACAGCCATGCCCCTGGCCAGAGGTTCTCTCAGAGCGCATTATAGCAATGCGACGTCGTCGGTTCAACGCTGCCATTTCTGCAGGAACATCCATCAAAGACCTAGGCCCTGTTTTGTTCAGTTAACTAAAAAGGTCACTCTTTTAACCCTACACCAAGATGCACATGCATAAAAACGTCTAAAACCCACTCACTTGTTCTTTTCTGAAGAACAACCCCCAACTGTTCAGCACTGGCAGGAGGGATGGGCAATCCAGGAGAACCTAAGTAACAGCTCGCAGTAAGCAAAAAAAAGAAAAGAAAAGCATGACACATTCCATGATAAACCAAACCAACACAGCCCTATGGACCTTGAACGGTGCTTGCTCTCCTTGCCTGCGCTTTTTCACGACACCTTGCGACCCTCTCATGCGGAGACCCAACCATCGCTATACATCAATCACAGTCCAAACAATTAAAAACAACACCGTAACAAACACAATCATGCAACGCAACCATCCAAACAATCAAGAACAACATCAATTTACTGAAACAGGCAGGAGAACCAAAGAGAAGGCACTCTATAGACAGGAAGATAAGAATAGGGACAGAAAGGGACCAATACAAGGAGAGACATAAGAATAAATCGAGGCGCCTAAAGAGAAGAAACCTTATAGTCAGAAAGAAAAGGACAGGGAGACCCTAAACCCATTACTTGTGAAGTAACCCTACAGATAAGAAAGGAGACCAGAAAGAGATAGGAGAACTAAAGAGAAGAAACCTTATAGTCAGAAAGAAAAGGACAAGGAGAGAAAGGGTGTAACACAGCAGGAGAAATAAGCATATATAGGCCCTTTCTCTAGCTCTCCTACCCTACCAGAGGCAGGAGAAATAAGCATACATAGGCCCTTTCTTTAGCTCTCCTTCCTACCTAATAGAGGTAGGAGAACTAAAGAGAATGAATCTCACAGACAAGAAAGCACCACAAAGCAGGAAAAGAAGCTAAAAAGAAAAGAACAGGGACTGATAACAAAAATAGGAACACAAGGAAAGAAGAGAAGCTGACCTTTTTTTTTCTGGGAGCACCCACAACACAGCAACAGCAAGCAGCCGCAACCTTGCTCCTGCAAGCAACACACAACAGTACCAGTAAGCCCAAGAACATGACCCTAAACCCTAAAAAACACAACAATCTGCCACACAAAGAAGATACATTGAAGAATCACTAAAGAAATAATAAGTAGAGTGCTCTGAAAAATAAAAGAAGACAGGAAGCTACTAAATGGCTAGAGGACACAGTAATGGCACTTTGTTCTAAAGCCACATGTTAAGTTCATTGCAATGAATAAACATCCCACCAAGATCACTTTGTTCTAAAGCCACATGTTAAGTTCATTGCAATGAATAAAGTAAATATATGCTGAAAACTAAAACCCAGAGAGCTAAATAGTGTTTTTCGGTTGCAACCACCACCAGAAAACATCCCACCAAGATCACTTTGTTCTAAAGCCACATGGTAAGTTCACTGCAACGAACAAAGTAAATACATGCTGAAAACTAAAACCCAAAGAGCTAAATAGTATTTTTCGGTTGCATTGCCGTAACAAATAACATCAAACCAGATGGGTTTTATGTCCCCGTATGAAACTCAGTTCTACAGGTGTAAAGAAGATAAATACAAAGCCTAAAACCAGGTCCATCCCTTCTGCGAGAGCATCACGGCTCAAAGGGAAAGCTAAAGATATTGCTTGATAATCACAGCGCCATAACAACTCAGAACAAACAAACCAGGAAGCTACTATGAGACAGCATCAGTACCTTCGTGGAATGGTCGATGACCCGAACCAGGCGCCTCCCAGCAACCCTAAAAAAACAAAAGAGGTAAGCGATGAACTCAGTTCCACTCATCCGAACTCCCAAACCCCAGGTCGAGCAACTCACCTTGCCGTACGTCGACTCCTCACTGGGCTAGGTCACCGACGCCATGACCAGATCCGAACCTGTTATGGCACAACGGAAGAACAGAGATCAGGTCAAAGCAAAGGAGATCCAGAGTAGCTGAAGCGCGAGGATGAAGCGCGAGGATGCTAGAGCACATAAGGGCCTCACAGATCCAAGACCCAGCACACGGAAGGAGGAAACAGCTAGAGGAAGGCAGCGGGCCGAGGGAAGCTAGGGTTTTGAACCGGAGCGAGACGGAGGGAGCAGCGGTGGAGGCAGACAGGGGGGGGGGAGGGGGGGAACTTATCTTGCGGCGACGGGCGGGGCGGAGACCGAGGAGAGGCCGGTCGGGGGGGGGGGGGGGGAGACCGAGGAGAGCGCCTCCTCCATCGCCGAGCTCGACGGGACAGCGGCGACATCTGCCTCGCCGACGGGTGGGAGCCACGGCTGTACCACGGCCGCGCGGTGCCGCCTGGGACTGTTCCGACGTCACACTGTACCCTAATCGCCTCTCGGTCGCCGGCGGGATCGAGTGGCCTAGAAAACCTACCCCATCGCCTCCCAGCGCCCCTATCGCCTCCCAGCTCCACGGCCCCCTGCGGATATCTGGGGCGCGGAGGAGGCAAGCCACTGCCCGCGGGGCCAGGCAGCCGACGCGGCCCACCAGGCAGCGGCCGCGAAGCGAGCGCAGCGCAGGAGCCGAGCGCACACGGAGAGGACCGCGCGCACGCGAGCGGGGGGTCCGGGGGAGGCGCCGCGCGCACGCGAGCGGGGGGTCCGGGGGAGGCGGCATCCTCGCCTCCCTCCACACGAGGCACCGCGGGGGCGGGCGCGTGATTACCAGCCTCGAGAGGATCGCGCAAGAGGAAGAGCCTCGAGAGGACCGCGCCGCGCAAGAGGAAGAGAGGCGGCATACGTGGGCACACGGCTGTCGAACACGTAGGCCAAAAAACGCCCAGGAGCGCTGTGGGACGAGCAAAACGGAGGGGCCTTTAACCATTGCGATTTGAAGTCAAGCTCTCAGTGTCATAGAACACTCAGCATCTACTAGCAACGATGAGAAGATCAATTTGGTCAAGTAAGCACCAAACACCTACTGTATCATCTGTTACAGTACCTTTGCTTGCTTGTTGAGCATACCAGTGCAAGAGAAAGTTCAGTGATGCCTGCTGGCTTCTCTGGAAGACACGTGATTGCGCTCGGTTGTAAGCTCTCTGTTTGTCAGTATATTTAGCCATGGTGTTCTAGTGTTGAGAGAGAGAGAGAGTTGGACTTAGGTGGAGAAACGAACAGATTGGTCAGGATTGGCTTGTAAAACAAACATGTTTCTGAACCTGGGAGGTTAAAGTTAAAGAGAGGGTGAGGTCTGATTGACCTGTCTCCTGCCTGAGTCATGTGATAAGAGCAGAAGGAAATGCCTTCCTCAGATGAAGGTGAAAGCTTCGTTATCACAAGGGAGCATCCACACAAGGGCGTCCACACATCAATGCCGTGCCCCCACGCCTTGCTCTAGAAACAAGAAATCTGTCCCATCCCCACTGGCTGCCACCGGAACGCGCCAAATTCCGGCAAATTATTTCCCTCCCTCCAAACTAAAAGCATCGCCATCAGATTTCAAGCTCAATTAGAAGAAATTGTAGACTTATGTATCCACACGGGCGAGGGCAACACTTCACCTTATTCTTATAGCACCAAAGGACTTGCAGATTCTCAAACGGGTTTGGTGCGTGGAACTCGATTTGGTATCCAGATGTCAAAATTTGGTGAATTTATATATGTTGGAAGAACTTGAATATGATAAGAGCTCATGCAACATAGTAGTAGTATTTAATCAGCATAATCTAACAAGTGACATTGACACAAGAAGATTAACTACAAATGGGGTCCCTATTGATCTTCTGAAAACAGCCAATTAGCATGTGGACATTTTGTTCCCCAGGTGATGACCACCCACCACAAGCACAAGCCGGCCACACTCCCCCTCCTCCACTTCCCTCTGGTTTGCCTGCTTGCTCGAGTCCCCAAGGCCCAGACACCGGCCTCTCCTCCACTACCTTGCTTCCAGAATCATCCATGGTGCCCAGGACCACAGCCCCCAAGTAACGCACCAGACCCACCTGTTGTCTCTCACTTCAGATTTCATTTCAAGTACAGAAGAAATTGACAACCATGGCGTCCTAGAGGAATCAAACCAGCAAGCCAAGAACCATGGCGCCGTAAGAGGGGAAGACGCCGAAAGGCCCAAGAAATGGCGACAAGCATGGCCGGCGGCGGGATGCGAGACGGCTGGCGGCGGCGTTGAACGCATGGAGGAGGAGGCGGGGGCGGCGTCGTCGTCGTCGTCGCCGCCGCCCATCGCGCAGCTGGGATACGACCAGCTGCTGTCCGTCCTCCAACTGCTCCCGCCGGAGGCCGTGCTCTCCTTCGCCGCCACCTGCCGCGCGTTCCGGGCCTGGGCTTCCTCCGACGCGCTCTGGGAGGCGCTGTGCCGCCGCGACTGGGGCCCCCGCACTGCCGCCGCGCTCGCCGAGCGCCGGCGCGAGCGTGCCGGCGGCGGCGCGCCGGTGCCGTGGAGGAGGGTCTACGCCGAGGTCGCCAGGCTGGGTGCCCTGACGGCGCGCCACGTCCCCGTGAGGGGCGCGGGCGCCTCGCCGCGGCCCCGCGCGTCGCACTCGCTCAACCTCGTCGCCGGATGGCTCGTGCTCTTCGGCGGCGGCTGCGAGGGAGGTAATTGCATCCGAACCACATCACCACACCGTTCTTGTTACATAATTGATTCGTTAAAGGCTATAAAAGGGTGATTGCTTTGTGTGCGCTCTGTGAATGAATCAGTTCGCTAGAGAAATTTGATTCCTGCTGTACAGTACTAGAAAATGGGCATCATGAACTGCAGTTGGTTCGATTGTGATAGTTACTTATAGTCTGCAAATTATATGCAGAATCTGTGTTGGTGTTCCAGGTGTTTGATACTTAAATTCATGCTTTGATATGATTGTTTAATTCATGCTTCGTGTTCTGGAAAATTTTGGAGTTCATTTTGAGTTTCAACTAAATCCTAAGGATCGAATACAAATAGTTCAATTGAACTATTTGTCTTGCAAATCAAGTTAATTGCTTCCCTTCAGAGTATTTTGTTTGAGTGATAGCATTGGTAATTTGATAAGTTATTTAGTTTCGAAAAGGATGGATACTTCATGAGTTTTTCAGAGTTAGAAAAAAAAATCTTCATGCTCTGTATTTGCTCCTCCTATAGTTCTGCCCTTTTAATCCTCTTTTCCTCTTTCATCACAGTTAGTTATCTACTTGTCTTTGATGAATTAGGATTCAGAGATATTGGAGTTGAATGAACTTTCTATGATTTGGGTTATTTTAAACCTGTTTGTTGTAATACATTTAGAGGTCTAATTGTTAATCTAGTTAAGACTATTTGATTTAATACACGAATTGTGTGGACATTGGAAATCAGTATTCAAGATTTGTAGTAGAGTACAGTACTTAATATGCACTACCTGCGAAAGGGCCTCTAGCTAGATTGGTTAGATGGTCTGAGTAGCACTCCTCAGGTCCTGGGTTCGACTCCCCGTGGGAGCGAATTTCAGGTTGGGGTTAAAAAAAATCCCCTCGTCTGTCACCACGCCAAAGCACAGGCCATAGGTCCAGCCCAGGTCGTAACTGTGGTTGGTTTGGGCCACTCCTACATGGGGTAGTTGCAGTGGTCGCTAGCCCAGTGGTTGTCTCACAAAGGGTTACAGACCCTGTGTAAGGGTGGGGCAGAGGTTCGGGGGTTTTCTCGTCGTGCGTGAGAAGGTCTTCTCTTAGCAAAAATGCCTGGGGGCTGTCTTACCCCCCGCAGGTCGAGTCTTTTTTTAATATGCACTACCTGAAATTACTAATTTTAGTTCTATCTAGCTGGAAGCTATAATTTTTCGCCATTGATGCACTGATGGTGTTTTGTGGTCCTTTTTGTTATTGTTTCAGCTTCCTTTTTGAAGTTTGCTGGTTACTACAGTAGAAGATTTCCATTGCTCTTTGTGTACTTTAATGTGAACATTATGTCTGTGGTCCTGAACTCCTGATCTGTAGGTTGAATACAATCTTGGTAGTTCTGTCAACAAGTAGGTTAAAGAAAAATGTAAAAAAAAAAATCTTTTTACTTTTGAGAATTGAGAAACCTTTATTGCTCTAAGATTAAAACATTTTCAACCAATATGATAGAAACTGTCTGTAAGTAAGTATTATGGTCTAAAAGGAGTCCGAGTCCCTGATCCTGTGACAGTTATATTCTCCTTAGAGTCATGATACTAATACATAGCTCTAGAAATAAAAGTGTGGGGGTCTCCAAGAAACAATTACTCTCCTTAGATTCAATAAATATGTTGCTACAAAACCAATGCTAACCCTGGCCTTAACTGCCTAGATCCAAATCCCGTCCCATCTGCATCTGCCTACCGCTCCATTTCACTGTTGTTGTTGCTCCCTCATGTGCTTGTCCATGCATTTCAGTCGAACTATCACATGGTCCACCTGCCGCTCCTTAAAATCATGCCACTTATTCTTTGCACAGAAGTAACCCTGATGAGAAAGGTTCGCATCATTTGGTATTGAACACCACTGCATTTGCTACAGAGAACATGTTAACCATCGGCAAATATTCGACGCTGCCTACTATGTGGATTCTGAAAGAGATGAGTAGATGACCGTGATACCCTCGGCGTTATGATCTACAAGTGCTGTGACAATGAGTGTTCCTCATCAAGTCTTTGTTTCTTATGGTGTTATGGGGATGACTGAAACACGTCATGAGAAGTCAAGGGTTCCAGCCTTCATTAAATACAGTTTATTCCTTGATGAGGCACAAGCTTTAGGAAGGCACCAAGACAACATTTCTGTGATGCCTGGTGGCAGCTTGATATTGAGTTGCTGCTTTCTCTTCCATGATCAAGAGCTCAAGACATGAATGGAATCCCTCTTACCTTCAACAAAAACTCACTGGATGAGAGCTATGAGTTTGATGCAGTGCAGAGCAACAAGTTGAAGAAGGGATAGCAAGATGCTGCAGCTACCACGGCCACTAAATTGACCAAGAGACCAACTTAACTATGCAACTGTTGATTCCAGTACTGCTACTCACCATACTTAATGTGCTACCTTCACCATCATTGCCACTAGGACATGGAAAAAATGTTGCCGTTGCTCCACCACCATGTTCTCTGTGTTGTTGGGGGGAGTCATCTATGGTGCTGTGTGTATTGATCATCACACGCTGGTGTTATGATGTTATTGTGCCACTGCTGGCCTTGCCCGTATCACTCATTGCTTCCATGATGTAGAGCCATGCTAGGGGCAGTTCACCACCAATGCCTTCTTGTCAATGTGGGGCAACCAAGGGCCTGCCACAGCTGCTGCTTTTTCTAAAGGGTGGAAGCTTGAGGATAAGGGCTTGGCTCTTAGAAGTTTTTTTTTTCCGATAAGGGAAGTTTTATTAAAATCAAGATCGTTACATCGAGGTGATATAAAAATCTTAAGACCCTCCTGACCTCTGCATGATATGCATACAGCATTACAAAACATATAAAAGAAAATGACACTCTAATGACCCGTAATCCTTAGACTAGACTGCCACCCATGTGTCCGGGTAAAAAACTCCTTGGCCACCTGCACCAAGTGTTGACATGCCGCTACAACAACGGTGGCGGTGGTAGATATGTATGGCTCTTAGCAGTTATGAGCACCACGATGGTGGTGGTAGATATGTGTGTCTGCAGCAATATGATGTTAACATAGCAGAAGTCCAGGAAGTATAAGAAGATAAGTTAGACTTGCGGCTCTTGTTTGGTTTCAACTCTAGCCTACCCCAACTGCTGGGACTGAAAGTCTTGGTTGTTGTTGTTTGATCAATTTTATCATAAGGTGCTCAGGCATGTGATTGTGTCTAGTGTCCATTTGATTGCAGATAAGAGTTATGTCAGTTGAGTTAGAGTCCATTGGTCCATCCCCATAAAAGGGCAAGTATCATGTCCTGGAGGAGAAGAGAAAGAGAAATTAGTCCATTTGTTTCCTAGTATTATCTCATCTATAATCCAGCTACTTTCAATGCTCTTATCTCCTTCTATCCATGCTGTCAATCCTTTCCTCTGCCTGATAGTTGTAAACTTGATGTTCTGTTCAACAATATAAGATCTGTCCCAAGGCTGCTACACCTACAGCGTGTTTGGCTTGAAGATTTACTCCATCTGGCATGATGTCGTCCTGTGTGCATGGAGAATCAGATCGTCCGTTGCTTTTTTGGAGGAATGAGTCGGCTCCTGGATATTGACCTGCGGGAGGAGTACCTGATGACAGACGGCATGAATCGGCGCCGCAAACCAAATGCTGCGCTTAGCTTCGGTACTAGTATCGGATGATGCCGGACCGCTTGATCCAGCAAACAAAACACGCCGCTAATAGGTGGTATCAAACCATTAAACTTTATACATGTATATGTAGTTTCCCTTTTATCTTCCTCTTTCTATGTGAAGGAATTAGGATGATTGCATACTATTGTTCTATGCTTATGTTACCATTGTGAAAACCTATTTGATCGTATTTTATCCCAGTCCTTGGTTTCTGACTATTTTTCTGATGTTCTCTATTGCTCTAGTTAGGTCACCATCTCGATGATACTTGGGTGGCTTATGCTGGAATTGGAGCTGGAAATAGGCCGCCTACTCTACTCAGCTGGCAGCAATTAGCCTCTGGCACCCCAAGTGGGCGTTTTAGTCATTCATGCACTCTTGTTGGTGACGCATTAGTTATGTTTGGTGGAATTACTGACCGGGGGCAGCGTTTGAATGATACATGGATAGGCCAAGTCATTTGTGAAGAACCTCGAAGGATGCGGATCTCATGGAGGCTGCTGGAGGTAGGTCCACTTGCACCACCTCCTCGTGGAGCCCATGCAGCCTGCTGTGTTGATGATAAGTTCATTGTAATTCATGGTGGGATAGGGCTCTATGGCAGCCGGCTTGGTGATACATGGCTTCTTGATCTCTCAAATGGCCTCCGATCTGGCAGTTGGCATCAAATAGGGAATGCATGGCCTTTGCCTCCACCTCGTTCTGGCCATTCTTTAACTTGGATTGGTGGGACACGCATGGTTCTATTTGGTGGTAGAGGATCAGAATTTGAGGTTCTTAATGATGTCTGGCTGTTTGATATTAGTGATCATTACCCAAAATGGAAGGAACTAAAGTATGACTTGTCTACTGCTCTTGGTGAAATGCCTTTTCCACGGGTTGGGCATTCAGCAATACTTGCATTGGGAGGAAAGGTCCTTGTGTATGGGGGTGAGGACTCACAAAGGCGACGGAAGAATGACTTTTGGATCCTGGATACACCAGCTCTACTTCAATACGAATCAGGTTCCAAGAAAGTGACCAAAAGGATGTGGAAAAAGCTGACAATTGATGGTCAGTGCCCAAATTACCGATCCTTCCATGGTGCATGTGTAGATACTTCTGGTTGTTGCATGTATATTTTTGGTGGAATGGTTGACGGCCTTGTTCACCCTGCAGAAGCCATGGGTCTGAGGTTTGATGGGCAGCTGTATCAAGTAGAGCTTGTGCTGCATCTTTAGAATGTGTATGTTCTCTTGTAAATCTGAGAATTTCTAGGTTTAATCTTTAGCATCTGGTGTAGTTTGTAAAAACTTTCATGATAAATCTGGAGGTCTCCCAGAAAATATTGAAATGGCCATGTCATTTAGGTTTTGAACATTGTAGGGATGCTCTTAATGGTGTCTGCCTGTCAATTACGCATGGGTGCACGCCCATACCTGTTGCTGATCTGTGAAAGGAACAGTGATCCATGGTAATTTTTGGCCATTAAGGACCGATCTGTCTGTATATGTGTTTGAATCTCCATTCCTTTGTCAGATTCATATGTTCCAAAGAATGTCTGTCAATACCATCTGGAGCAGATGGTTGTTTCGGTACCTGATGGGCTCCCATATGGTCATGAGAAGAGGGATAAATGTTGTTGCCCATAATAATCCAATGTGCGAGGATTGCTCGGGACCATCTGGAGCTGTTCTTGATCTTTGCATCCCAGACACCAGTTGGCTCACTGCAAGAGGACCATGTCTCATTCAGCCCTTGGGTCATCACATGCACAGAACCTGATATTTGTAATGAATTTAATGATGGTGTATGGGTCACACTGGCAACACTACACAGCACAATTGTTTTGGAAGACATGGATGGTTTGATCTTAGGTCCACTGGTACTATATATTTTCAAGTCTTGTAACGGTGTATCAGGATGCAGGTTATGTCATGTGCGCATTAATTCTACACTATGGACCGAGACTTGTTTGGATTATTTCAGTGCAGTATGATTGCTCCATCATGCATACATCACGGAGAAAAATATGGAGTTCCTGTTCAGATCCACTTTGTGACAGCAAGGCAAAGCTTCAGCACGAGAAATCCAGGACCCATGTATGCTACCTCTGAATCTGAAAGGTTTTACTCAGACTTGCGCTCAGTTTGTCTTTGTGATTCTGTAACATTCTTGATAGATTACATTTGCCTGAGATGCTTTCAGAATATCTGAACCCAATGTACTTCATGCTTTACTTAAGTTTGAATCTGAGTCTTTGCAGGTTCGTCAATCCAAGACCGAGACAGAACACCCTTACCATGCTTTTCTATTACTGCTGCATTCACATCTACCCTTTCGTTATTGTAATTTCAAGTGAGAAGACCCATAACCAACACATTATGAACGCTGGAAATTTCCAGCCATGATTGCAGCTCCGATTGCTATGTTTATTTCTTATTCAGGTTTATTTTTTTATGAAACTCTTACTCATCCCCTGTTCCTCCTAGGCATTCTAATTTTCTTATAGCATAATAATTGTGCATGGTTCCCACCAAATGCATGTGTGAAATAAGGGAGTTGCTGGCGCCCGGACGTCCGATGGATTTTTTTCCATCAGACGGTTGTTGCAACATCGAAAATATATAGTTGCAACATTGAGAATACATGTTGGAAACATTAGAAATTAAGTACTGAAACACAGTGAAACATCTGGGTGCGGAGAGTAAAAATTCCCGCCACAACATCGTGCAATGTTGCATGCAACACGTTAATTCATCGTTCGAATTTTGCAACATTGAAACAAACATATTGCAACATCACTATCATGCAACTGTCGCATTCAAAAGATTCTACTGAAACATAGTGAAACACGGCGTCGTTCCCGACACTCAGTCGCACGCGAACTAGTCAAAACCTCTAGATAAAAATGCAACATCCAGATGAAACAATTGCAACATGCCGTGAAACATATGCAACATTTGCAACATCCAGATCTACTTTTGCAACATCCGCGTAAAACAGGTGCGACATTCTTCTAAAACATATGAAATACGCGAAACATACACTTGCAACATGCAGCAAACCCTAACACAGGTAGCAAGCAGGGAGAGGAGGAGGAGGATGACAAACAGGGAGCTCGACCCCCGGCCATGGGGGAGCTCAACCCCAACCATGACGAGGGGAGCTCGATCCCCGGCCGTGGCTCGCGCCGCCTACCATGGAGGATCTCACGCCGTCGGCAGCCATGGAGAAGAGGAAGAAGAGCTCGTTGCCGGCCACGTCGGAGAAGAAGAGGAGCTCACCGGAGGACGAGCTTGGCCTCGTGCGCCGCCGGCCGCCGTCCGTCAGGACCTCACCACCGGCCGCCGGCCCGGTCCCTAGGTCTGCACGCCGCCGGCCCAGCCGAGGAGGAAGAGCCCAAGAGAAATAACGGTGGGGGAACGATAGAGAAGCGGTTCGAGAGAATGCCGTGAAAGAGAAGGGATAATCTTCCTAGCGGGCCCGCTCACGTGAAAAAGGGAAGGGACGGGCGCTGGTGGGCAGTCGGCGTCCGATTCAATCGGACGTGCGGAGGAGAGCATTACCGGTGAAATAAAAGCAGACAAAACGCTCACATACGGTAATCTATCAAAGACAATGACTATACTTGATGCTAGCAGTCTATACATTATTCTGAAATTGATTATGCATGTAATGGTGATCCAATAATCCTAAAGACAGTGCCCAAACAAATTTCCGAACTATATAAACTAGAGCGATGTTTGTGAAGGGACCGTGGCACCCTAAGAGGGGTTGAATTAGAGTTCTCTTAAAAACTATGTCTAAGAGCACATATAAAAACCTATTTCAATTTCTATGTAAATGTGCACTAGGTTTTTTCTATGTGTTGCTAACTCTACCGCTAAAAGACTTGCACCCTAGGTTCCAATCCTAGCAACTACACATGGCAATTCTAGGAAAGGTGAATGCGGAATGTAGTGCAATAAGTAATGCAGAATGTAAAGAGATAGAGCAAGCAAACTCCCGACACGGCGATGTATCCCGAGGTATCGGAAAGCCACGGCTTTCCACTAGTCCTCGTTGTTGGAGCCCCTCTCAAAGGGAATGCCCGCGCAAGGGCATGTACTCCCCAGTCGAGTCACTCTGTAGGATAGCCTACGGGACTTCCCCACTCGCGAGTGGGTCTCCGCTTGCTCTCTCCCGGATGCTCCTCGCCGCCTCCACTTGGTTGAGCTTCGGCAAATGCCTAGGGCCTCACCTCCCTAGTACAAAGTAATGACGCCCACTCCACAAGCGCGGTTGGAGGGTCTCGCAAGACTTACAAGCCCCAATACTTACAACTCTTGGTGCGTGCAAGCACCGATACACAAGAGGTACACAAACCTCGCCTAACTCTAGGCTAACACCTAAAGCAATGCGCTAAGTGGCCTAAACTAGCTCTAATCAAAGCCTAAGCTTGAAACTAGTTGCCTAAATCTTCTATTAAGCTTTTTGGTGGCAAGAGCACTTGTGTGTGCGTGAGAACCAAGCCAATAGCTTCTCCAAGCTCTAGCACGCTCTAAATGGCCGGGGGTTGGGGTATATATAGCCCCAAGACAAGAAACTAGTCGTTGCTCTCACGGCCAAATTTCTGCGTAGCACCCACCTATAGCACCAGACTAATTTGCCAACTAGCCGTTGCCTGTGACCATTGCTTCAAACTGAGCACCGATCCATCCGCTGCTCTGGCACACTTAGCACGGTATCATCCTGTGCTATCTTGAAACCTTCTAGAGCCGATCAGACGAGCCGAGCCGAGCACCGACTGATTCGGTGGTCCTTCCTTCTTAGCACCGAATCAATTGATGGATTGCACATACGAAGTGCACCCATGGCTGGCACGTTCACCGATTCATCCGGTGGTGCTTCTCCTTGAGCATCGGACCATCCTATGGTCCATGAAGTCACGCACATCTTGGCCCTGCCACGTGTAGCACCGACTCATCCGCTGGTGCAGCGAGATGCTCCGGTGGTCTTCACCAATTACGTCGGTGGTCCTCTGAGCAGGATTCACTTCATTATCTTGCGTGATCTTGTCTTGGTTACAACATACCATCGCTTGGAACCTAAAAATACCTTCAAATATACATCTTGACAAACATGTTAGTCCCAATGACTATGTTGGCATCAATCACCAAAATCATAAACATGGCCTAGGGCCATTTTCCTTACAGTTTGGAAAGTGGGTTTTTTTATACAGGGTTAAATAAAAATTCCAAGAATTGTATTAGTAATCCCTCAATTCCAAAGAGAAACAAACTAGTTCAATTTAAATGTTACACCTTGCTACTAAAAAATGTGTTCCCGTCGACCTTTTTCAAATGTGCTCACAATGGTTAAAACTATTTTGGCTAGTAAGATAATTAAATACTTCATTTACAAAATTATGTGGTAGTGTGTTAAGCCTTCATTTGGTTCCCTCGAGTACTGCTTTAGGGACTAGCTTGAATCAGGTTAGGGACCCTAGGCAGCTACTAGTTCCTCCGTCTTCCTAGACTCACATCTTTTGTTATGGATGGAAATGGATAGGATTCCTATGGAAACGGATTCGGATATCACCTTTTACCACATTTGAACTTGATTACGAATACAGATCCGAAAGTTCTCGAATACGAATACAAAACGGATGTCTCGATTGCGGATATACATTCGGATATTTACTCAATTTGTAAGACAACATTTACCTTTTTTATTGATACTTTACAATAACAAAATGACAAAATGATTATACAAGTAAAGATTAAAGTATGAGTACATAACATGTTAGACAAAGATCACTCATTAATAATACCACATTCATCCATAATTATTTTAATGATTAATCATATAATTAATAAATAAAACTATTAACAAATATATTTTTTAAAGAAATAATAAAAACTATGTGAATTTTTATAAATACATAAATAAACTAGAACTGTACTTTATATTAGAATTAATGATATTAGTCATTAAAATTGAAGAAAACTTTTAAATTGTTTTACGGATGAAATAATATTTTTAATATTAAAATCAATATCATAATCATTGGTCATGGAGATAATTTTTTTAATTATACACTATCATTATTAGTATTCAAATGAAAATTATTTGTCAATAGTTGTAGAGATAACTAACAGTTTTATACGGTCGAATACAGATAGTGCCGGATATTGCTGAATACGGATCTGGAATCGGATGGAGAAGATCGACAGAAACAAATTCGGATGTATCCACTTTATTACCACATTTGAATTCAAATACAAATATCCATATTTTCGTTTTAGCGGATACGGATATCGGATAATTCAGATTCCATTTTCAGATTTCCATCCTTATCTTTTGTAACAAACATGACATTTCCATTGCTTGTTAATATATGTAAACCTGAGTTAATTGGACTAAAAATTGTTAACATAATATTTTGATTATAAACGTATGTAATTTAAGCCAATTAAAGTAAAAAATGGTAATCTTATTCTTTATTAATAATAGGTATTTGGATTGCTCGAAGCTTTGTGCTCGCTTCTTCTCCGAACAAGGGCTTATGGATTATGGTAGAGAAGTAGAGCACTCCTAAGCTTAGAGGGAGGGGTATGGACAGGCCCGTACCTGAGTTTTTGGGGCCTTGGTGCAAAAGCAAAACACAAAGTGGAGGCCTATATTTATAATATGCAAATAATCAAAACGTATTCAGATTTCATAAGTTCCATAAGCATTCATGTTAAATGGGTAAAGAGCTAATCTTCCTTACGGATCTTCTTAGCATCTATTAACAAGCATCATTCATCTAGTATTCTTCGAAATGAAAAAAGTATGAGCGGCTAGTTCAAGCCTTGAGCTTTTCAATACCAGATTCATATCTTGTAATTCTACTAGAAGACATGATAAATAATAGGCCTCCCTATTTCATGAATTAGAAAACTACAAAATTAAATTATCCAGCAACCTATCAATGACCAACGGAGAATTATTTAGCAGCAACTTTAGTTTTATAAGTAAATCATTTGCCGATTGATTGCAATTAATTTGCAACTAAAAACAATGGAGCCGGTCACCACATACATGTAGTCAGATGCTTGCTGTAATGTTGCGTATTTGTTGCATCATGCCTGGCCGGCTGTAACGTGTGTCGTCGGCGACGGCGAGATCGTAGCCCCTCGGCAGCTTGGCGTGACGGCGCACTCATGACTCTTCGCAGACCAAGGTTCCCCAGGACGACCAAAGCATGAGGTGGTTCGGTTGCTCCCAAGATTGGCGGATGGCTGAAGCTGAAGGACGGACGGACGAGTCGACGAGACGAGGAGACGTATCGGCAATTATCAAGAACACTAAACGTCAAAATGGACCAGGCCTATTAATTTTGGGGGCCTGGTTCGGTATAGCTCCACTTGCACCGAGCTTTATACGGGCCTGGGTATGGACGTAATATGGTGGTCATGGCTTGCAGGATATGCCTAGGCGGCTCACAGAGTAGGCTGTGTGTGGGGGCGCAGAATGGTAAGAGGAATGGTTCATATTTACAGTAAATAAGTCGCGAAACATGGGCATCATAGTGATGTGTTTACAGTGATTTCATCAACCTGCCGTCTCGTTGGTGTTCATGCGGTAGACATGTACATGCTTTATAAGATACCGTTTCGTTTTCGGGAGTAAAGTAAAATATAGGTGTATATTCCATTGGAAAAAAGCGCAAGCCTACCAAACCGTGTCGCTTTCGGGGAGTAAAGTAAAAAATATACCGTTTGCACATCGTTTTTGTTCCGAGATTTGTTGAGACTTGCCTTGTGAGCTGTGGTTGTGGTTGGTAGATGGTGACCGTGAGTGAGTGATGCTACAGCAGCACATGATGTGACTGCAGACAGGGGACCAGAACACCTATGTGCCCGGCAACCCCCGGTTGTTTCCTGATTCCTGTCCAACGGTAATGAAATGCAGCTTTTGTAGTTAACCTCTAACCTAACGTTGACAACGAGTGTGGTACACCGGCCGGTAGGTATGTCTTCGGGATTCAGAGAAATGAAGCACCCGAACTGTCCAGTGCCCACGACATGGTTTAGTTTCCCAAACACTACACGGACAGGAATCAATTACATTGACTTCTTACCATTGCAAATATTGAAATATACCTACCATGTGAAGAGAGCTTTGTTTTATGGAGATCATAGGTACAAACAGGGAATTGCAGGCTTCATGATACTGCTGGAACCCTACAACAAAAAAAAGCATATATAAACTGGAAACCACTGAATCTCCAAACAGGCTCCATGGTAGGTAGGTAGTACTGACATCAAGCCATCCATGTAACATGTATCATCCATGGCTCAACCAAAAAGAGAAGAGAAAATTACATATAATATACTATACAACCAAGCTCCAGGTAACTGACCACCCACTGATATTGTTGTACTTACTTAGCCCATATAATCACACCCTGCATTTGCACATTCTTCCAATCCTAACATCCCACTGAAAACCAAATCAAAAGTCAAGGCATATTTTTCTCTCTTTCTCCGGACCAGAGAATCACCGGAGCCAAGCTCCCCTACCTAGACTGGTATCACATCCATGTCTGATGTATCTTCGCACCTCAGGACCAGGCCATCAAGGCTGGTTGGGAGCATGCACTTGGCCCACTGGCAGCCAGTGGAGATGGGTTCAGCAGGAGCAACGATCATCAGTACGTTTTCATTCCTTTGGACAACACCCATCACGCTAACCGTGCTGCCCTCCTTGATGTACCTGCAGCACAAACAGCCATGTCAAAATGAAAAGGACAGCTATCACTTGACGAGATCTGAGGATGCAAATGAAGCAAAATAAAGTACCCTTCTTTCAGGCGCATGATCCGATCATCGCTCGAGAGGTTCCTTCCCCGCAGCCATCTTAGGAATTCAGGCGACATGTCCTTGTTGTCTGGGTTTATGTCAATAACAACAGATTCATCAACATATGGGGTTACACGCGCACCAAATCCTGTTTTGACCAGCGCCCGTAGTCCTGATTGAAAATCAGAGATGTAGAAATCCACTGCATGTCGCTGCCATTGTTGCATAGGGAAAAATGTGAGGATTAAGGTGAGTGCCAGGCATTCTTCAATATTTGAAGTTTCAAGTAAACTCACCTCCATTGACCTGAGTCCCCAAGTAAATCGGCGATGTGTAGTGTTAGCAGCTTTTGAATCCCAACCCCTGTACTCATACAAGCAGGTGGAAGTGTAAACACATCTTGGAACCCGTTGGAATGAGGACTCAAGGGGCAAATTTCCACAAGTAACAACCTGCAGAGTACAATGTGGTGAGTGAGGACTGGCTGTTATTAATGACGGGGAGAAAGGTTCTATCTCTTAAAAGCGATTCTGTGCTTCTAAAAATAACTAGAAAATCGCTGCATGGGAAAACTTATTGCATAACACGCTTCTATGCCATTTACTAGCTCTTGTACAGGAAAACATCATGTAGTGGTATTGACAAAGTCATTTGCCACTGTAGTCATCAAACCTGTGGAAGTAAAGTAGCATTTATACTTCCTCTGCGTCTAAATTACTTCTTAAATAAAAATTGAAAACAATTGTTATAACTACATAGAAATTATCTTGGTACTGAAACAATCAAAGTGTTGCAAGATTATATTATAATATAGTTATCAGAGCAGTTTCAAAGCATCGCTTGACAGAACCAGGCAGACATGCAATTGCAACTAGACTACCGGACTAGTCAAAAATAACACTGTATTGTGTGCAAAGCCAACGTGAAACAGGTTACTTAGGAAACAAACTGTAGCATAAGAAAATACATATAGGATGGCATCAAAACTGCATATAAAACACTAGAGGCTGATGAACAAACAGAATAACTGAATATCATTAAAACAAAGTGATCAGTACTTTACATACCCCAGTAACCTTCACATACTCTCCATCTTTTGCAGTTCTAAGATCCGCATCAGGATAGTGACTGACAAACCCAGTCACGCCTTTTGTTCCCCAACAGATGTTCCAGGTGACAAGTGCAGCGACAAAACCAAATATCACCACGACAACTATGAGCAAGATCGGATTATGAATAGCGGCAAGGATGAAGCTACCTGCCACAAACCCAACCACAAAAAGCAATACAACCAACCACATTATTGCTGTTGGAATGCTGCCTTTAATTGAGTAACCATCTTCTGCATTGAGATTTGTCACAGCTGGGTTGTGTGCAAAAGAGGCGGTACGCATCTTCATTGATACACTAGGATCAAGAGGGCCTGATACTTTCCTTTGAGCACCAGATGAATTCATCTGGCCCGAGGTGATTGGACCTGATGTGATTAGCCCAGTTGTAGGAAGAACAGGAGGCAGAGGGCCAGAGTTTTGGCGGGCCATGGGGGTTACTCCACCTGATTGGGGGCCAGACGACCTCTTTGTTGGTTCTCCATGCTTATTGAGAGGTCCAGAGTTAGATTTTGTCCTTGAAGATCCTCCAGTGCCAGGAACTGCAGATGAAATAGAACCAGAGTAGTTGGAGCGACCAACAGCATTGGAAACTGGTCCAGAGTTGGAGGCAGCACCACCAAATGAAGTATTCCTTGAAGGTTGATTACCCAAAGGACCAGATTTTCTATGGAGATCAAACATCTTTCCAAGCTCTCCAGATTTCTTTATGTCCCCACCAGTGTATGGCATAGCTGAGGAGCAAATGACTGGGGCCTTCTCCTTAGGTTGCTCAGGACGGCCCGAGACATACAGCCCATTGCTCAGCTGGTGGGACGGAAACCGCGAACCCATGTTCCAAAATGGCTGATCCAACAATACCTTCAGAGTGATTGCGTTGTGTCAAGTGAGATTGTTGATCTTTTGAAAGCCTTGCATCAGCACCTGAAAACAGGAAACGGAAGTAAACCTAGATCACATAAATGATCTTGAAAAAATGGATTTGCAACAGATTCAGCACAGCACATCCAGATGAAATGGAACAGCTGTACAACAGAAGGTACAAAAAACATTAAGAACACAAATATCACGCTGCATAAAAGGATTACCAAAGATCAAAGAGGTTTCTCATGGTGCCCTACCATTAAGTACAAGGTGCAAATCCAATGATGCCATAAGTATATCATGCTTCAACCAATATAAATTAGCCTTTAGGAGTAAACAGTTATGTAGGTAACATAAATCTGGGCAGCGCAGATACTACCAAAACACGTTGCAGCTAAGTAGGTATTAAAGTACTATATAAAGTAGCTAAGCTAAAATGTTACCAAGTTTACAATAAAGAGCAAAAAATGAGCAGTAACACAGTAGAACTTTTCTTTTTGTACTAGCAAACTAAAGAGCATGTTGCTGATACCCTCTAAATCTGGCTAAAAGCTGGATTAGCTTAAATCAGCTTTGATGTTTGGCCTATTGTCCGGCTATATTTGGTGGTGTTACCTAGGCTAACAATAGAAGAAGTGGTGTAGTAGCCTAGCACAATTGTCAGTTAGGGACATCAAAAGGCTTTGTTTGGGTTATGTTAACTCTGATGAACCCATTGGGATTTAGCGGGCCTAAACAATTGGACAATTTATTAAATCATTTTCAAGTCCCAGCAATGACATAATTTTGCAGAATGCATTTTCCAATAATGGAAAGCTATAGTTGCGCTGACAACAGAAGAGATTCTTCAAGCTGTAGATTAAACGCGTGAAAACTACACACTTTACTTTGATGGTACAATAAATAATATAACACAAACACATATATAGTCTCAAGTAGACACAGCAAGCACTCACTGATTCAAACTATAGCTTTGGCAGAACCGATTCAGATTTCAGAAACAAGTACGGAGTAACGCATATCATTGGATAAAGTAAGATCCACTTTCCTCCAAAAAAAGCTAAAGAGTACTGACAAACACCCCAAGACATGCAGAATTAATGGAAACGGCACCCGCCCTAGCAACCGTAATCACAGCCAAGCAGCTAAATGTCCTGCGAAAAAAAAAACTGATAGCGACGGTTACATCTGTGTCTCAAAGTGCATCCCACGCTAAGAGCACACTGTGCCTACTAAATGATTTCAACCAGCACAGGCAGTGGATTAAACAACAACCAGGCCACCGACACCATTAGATCACGAGCATAGCTTAAAGCTTGGGCAAAGAACTTGACAGGTACATGCCAACATAATTTCAACATGAAGCAAACTCAGCAGCACATGCACAACCTACAACCCACCCCCAGGGCCCCACCACCCCCTCCAAAGAAAATTCTACCACTCGCCAAAAGCCCGATTTCTCTAGGCTTTCAGCCTCAAACCTGGAGCTAAAAAATCTATGCGCAAAATAAAAGTTAGCACACATCCTGCACTCACTGAACTGAAATGAACAAGCTTCAGCTGTGCCATGAGAGAATCAATCACACCCTACACGCAGCAATGCCACCATCCCAGATCCAGAAACCAGCACCAGATCCAGGCACATAACTCACATACGAAGAGTTCGAAACTAAAAAAAAGTCCCGCAACTCTCCACTGCAATCGGAAGGGGCAACTGACTCTACCACAGCAGAAGGTGAACCGTCAGAAGAACCAGAAACACCCCACGAAAATTCGAAGCAATTCAAATCCCATGCTTCGCACAGATCTAGCGCCTGCGAGTGACAAATCCGTGGAGATCTCATCTTCCCCCCGAATCCCACCGACATTGCAAAACCCTCGCGCCACACCGCTTCCAACTGCGGAGGGCAACAACCAAGAACGCCTAGATCCCAAGAAACGCAGCGAAACGGCGAAAACCCATCCGAACTCGACCATCCACGCCTGCTCAGTCCCCACTCCCTCCCTCCTTCGCACCAAGAAAACCAAGAAACATCAAGAACCGGCCTCCGGATCCCGGCACGCACGCTCAGGCCAGCAGACTGCGGCAGGCAACCAAACGCACCGGCGGGACAAGCGCCCCGTCCCAGATCCCAGCAACCCCCAGCAATGGCAGCGCATCACATCGGCAGCAGCAAGAAGAAAGAAGCAGTGCAGGCTCCGGCGCTCACCTGAGGAGAGCGGCAGCCGACAGTGCTATCCCCTTCCTCCTCCCCACCGCGAGACGGTGGGTTTGGGCAGTCTGTGGAATGGCAGAATGGGGGTAGGGGGAAGCGAGAGGGAGGGGGATAGAGAGAGGAGAGAGAGAGGGGGCGCTGCTGGGCTACCCCCACACGCAGGCACTGCAGGCGCAACAAACAGACAGAGTAGAGAGAGAGAGAAAGGGAGTAGAGAGAGAATAAAGAGGGAGGTGGAGACCGGCAAGAAATATCAAATACTATCCTCGTTTAGCTTCTCACCATAAACAATGATAAATTGGGATACAGTAGGAGAGAGAGGCAAGCTGCAGCAGGCCTCTCTTTCTCTCTCTATCACTAGCAGTCCAACATGGTCATACCCGTGCTGCGGTCATTTTCTCTCTCTACCCTCGTGCGTGTCTGTCAGGTAATGCTGATTCCATGGCTGTTACAGCGCTACAACGGCTCACTGCCCGCTAATCTTGACACTGATTCTGGTTACTATTTATAACCCCGGAGATTTAGAGAAGGTAATGCCTGTGTCCACGGTTTTCTACCCAAAATGAGGAGGAGGGGGGGGGGGGGGGGGGGGGGGGGCAGATTGATGGATGGAAGGAAAGTAATGATCACCTTTCCAATTTTGCTGAATTTCTTTGGTGTGAAGAATTATAGTTACTGGCTTGCTGCTATAAAAATGTACTGTATCAAGTATAGGCTATGTATTTTCATTCACATATTAGGTTGTGTTTTCACCTAAAATGAAATTTGAAGAAATATATTTCTATAAAATAGATGTGGGTAATATTGTGGTATTGTTTGCGCGAGTAATGTCTTTTTTGCAAAAGATGAGAGTAACGTTTTAGCTAAAAAAAAATCCAATTTTTGTTGGCGGGTGACATTTTGATAAGTAATGGGCGCATTGGACATTTTGATAAGTAACGGGCGTGTTGGCTCATCAAATTGTAACCGCCAATAGCACTTCATGTGTCGTAGGCTACAACCTTATCCAATGACATGTTGCTTATGTATGTCTGTCGCCAACCTGAAACATTCAAATATTTGTCGCTACTTGAAATGACATTGCTGCCTACTCTAAGGATGGTGTGTAATATCCATAAATAAGGACATTATGCATATTATTACTGATGATGCCATTTACATATTCACTTTTGCTTTTTTAGTATTAAGACTTAGTTGTCACTAAAAATTGTGTGCAACATGTAATAAACTTTAGTCCAATTATAAGGTTATATTCCTTTTCCTTAAATTAGATCTCAAATAAATATTTTCAGTGTAAGATTTATAATTGCTTCTATAAAGATATCTGCACTACAGGTTATGTATTTTAGTTCAAATATTAGGTTGTGTTTCCTCTTAAAATGATCTCAAAGAAACATATCTACTCTATCAATAATTACATGAATTGGACCACAAATCAGCACGACAGCACTAACCATCGTGCAATGTAGGCAAGACAATGATAGGGTTTGAAAATCTAAAAAAGGCTTGCTGATCCAAAATCACATGATTATTGACTATCTATGTCTGTATATTTTCTCACTTGCATTGCATGCCTACACTTTTCATATATATGTGTATAGTGAAAATTTTGCATTTTTTGGTTGTATGTCACATATTGAACCGCTTCAAAAAAATTGTTGATGTGCTACCGGTTCTAGAGTTTGATGAAACCAACGTTAGGTGTATGAGGCTAGACAAATTTTTGATCACTTCGTTGGTAACAAATATTATAAAAGATAGTCCATTTTTTTATTAAAAAATCTTAGGGCGCTCAAGCATGCATGTGCATGCCATTAAAGAAGAGCATTTGGTTCATTTCCATAATTTGTCACACCTTTACCAACCATGCAAATGTGATCATAACTTAAGCATAGTTTGGCAAAGATCTTTGTGATAATGTATGGGCATGAAACTCTGAATGTTGTTGTAGTACTAAAGTGAAGGTTTTTTCTTTAATCGGAAGGAATCAATTTGTATGTGTAGTGTTGTATTTGTCTTGAGGGAAGTGGGATGTGGAGAGGTAAATGTTGGTTCACTCTTTATTTGAATACCTTGGTCCAATCACAAATACCATAACTTTAGGTCATTAGGTGAGATGTCCCAAGGACGACAAAACCCAACTAGGAGGTACAAAATATTATTATTAGTGATGCCCTCTCATCTGCATGGTACTAAACTAAAGCCTAAAGGAGCACACATATAAGTCCATGTTGGAGTTTAAAAGCATAATTGTCTGGGAAAAAAATGTTGCTTGAGATTCAGTACTCTACTACTCTTACTATAAAGGTGAGTAGAAAATGAAAGCTTAAGGTCATATCATCTCCAAGTCGTCATGTGCCATCCAATGAACTGAAATTGACACTTGAAATAACCCCCTTCATAAATCCTTGTGTTTTGGAAAATATTTGGCCAAACTTTTAAAAGTTTGAAAACATGCAAACCACATGTGTAGATTTTTCTTGAAACATATTTTTATAATCCCATAACCTATTAGATTATAGCTATATCCTAATTGAAAATAGTGGTCAAGGATATACATCAGAGAGCCTAAACCACAAGTTTTTTTCATTTAAGTAAAAATAATTGGCAAATACTACTCTAGATAATAAAATATAATTTCTGTTTGCCTAGTTTCTCTATTGCAAACCTTTGCAAGGTACACTAAAAAATGTATTCTAATTAGTATAATGGCGCGGCTGCCAGCTGCATATATCTATTACAATAAATTGCATGAATGAACAGAGTATTTATTTTTTAAATTAAGAAGAAACAGTGTATATGCTACCAGTAAATATCACTGGAGGATTGTGGGGACGATATACCTTTGTTCAAATCACAAGTTGGACAACACAACTACTACGAGACCCCATATGCTTTTCTAACAACAAAGCTAAAAAAATGCCAAGATTGTGTTCTCATTTAGTCAGACATATCTACACTTTCCCTTTGTGACTCATTCACTTGTTGGCTACATGTAAACACCAGCAAAAAAAAAAAAGAAGGAATAGGAGGTAGTTCCGAGCTGACATTAGGTCAGGGTTCTTGGGATCACATGGCTTTAGGTGTGGGTCCACCTACACCACCCTCCCTCATGCCTTTGGTTGGAGCCACCTAATTTGGCATCAACTTATGCCAACCCCAACAAACTAGACATATACTCTCGCAAAGTGCACAAGATATGTATGTATGTATTCCCAAGAAAAAGAGGGCGTAAAAAGAAGGAAGAAAGGACAATCGTGAGTGTTAAGAAAGAACAAGAAGATCTTGAACTTTGGCTTTGGCTTCTCGATGTGGAAGCAGATCAAAGATTACAAGCGACGGTCTGAAATCATGAGGAGTTGTGGGCTTGGCGAATGGACTCTAGTGAAGGCAGATGATAATGATGCTGATCACTCCATGATCAGGGTTTTTTTCTGGACAGCTTAATGACCCCTTTTGTTTCTTTAAGTACACGGCACGTGGTGATTTAGTGGGTCTTGTTGCACTCAGGAGGGTACTAAGTGCTCTTTATGCTTGTGTTCACACAAGCATCGTCCTTTGTTTCCTTGTCATCTCGATCTCTTTTACTTTCCTGGGAATGGATGTTGTGTGACGAGCAGGGAGCAGCATATGGCATGTGTGTGGTATACTGAACTCATTTGATTCTGATAATGGAAACGTAGGGGGTTGCTATGCTCTGTTCCTAGCCTGCTAGCTTCAGGAGCATGTACAACCCGGGCAGCAGACATCCATCAAGCTTGCTAGGAACCCTAAGCACTGTATAATGGACTAAAAATTTAGATGGTTCTGGCTTTTTCAGTACTATCACTGTAAGAGCATGCCACCTGAGGTTCAGGAGGGATTAAACGGACCAGAAACAACACATACAAAGGGTGCAAATTTGTGCAACTGGAAACAGAGGCATCCTTATGTTTGAAGTGTTGCAGACAACTGATGCTCAAACAAGGCATAGCAGGCTCGGGCATGGTTTTTCACGATGTAGGGGCCCTGTTTAGATGAAACGCGAAATTTTTTCGAGTATGTCGGGCACACATTTGAAGTATTAAATATAGACTAATTACAAAACTAATTACAGATTCTGTCAGTAAATCGCAGGACGAACCTAACGAGTCTAATTAATCCGTCATTAGCACATGTTACTGTAGCAATTTATTGTCTAATCACGACCTAACTAGGCTCATTAGATTCGTCTCGCGAAGTACACTCCATCCATATAATGAGTTATTTAGGGGACGGTGCTCAGATGGGAAATGCTGGCTTCGGTGCCTGTAGAGTGCAGACTGCAGTTGCATCGATGCTCAAACATGTTGAGACGTTCGGGTACGGAAAATGAGTAAAAAGTACGAAAAAATATTGTTTTTATAGAAATGAACTAACACGGTTCTTTAAGTGGATAACTTTTTATGAAAATGGAACACTTTTCTTACATCTAAACACGACCGTAGGCCCTGATGCCACCTGGGATTCAATGCTAGCGTGCTCTTAATTGCTCTGAGCACGTATGATGTTGCAACGTACCGTACAGCTTTCGCTTAGAAGGCTGCTAACGCTTCAGGACGAGCTCCCTCTCAATGCGAAATGTTCTGGCACCAAGTCGCATGATTTAGCTGTTATGTGAGTGCAACAGTCCACCCAGCATCTGTGGGACTGGTGAACTCCAAACTAGAACCCTGTCATCTGAGCCTGCGAGACTCTGCAGCGAAATCCAGACTCAATAGATGAAGGAATAACCCTCGCAGTCGCTGTCAGCCACCGGAGTGTCCGGAGACGATCGCCGTCTTGCATTCCATTCTGAGACCAGTTGAATATTGAATTGGCGACCCCATGGCCCAATAGCCCATGGGGTATTTTCGGGAGAAGCTCCCTCCGAAAGATACTTTCTTCGCACATACAGCACCGGCTTTGTTGAATTTCGAGATAATATTAACCACATGCGCTTCCTCTATAATACAAATGTCATTCAAAGTTCTCAAATTCTACAGCATCTCTATTTTGCACTCACTACCAACTTGCTCTACACAAACTAATTGGACTACAATTGCAATCCACACTGTTTCCATATCAATAAAGGGGTGAAAGTTTCCCTATCGATAAAAAGAGCGAGATTTCGGAACACACAAACATCATACAAGCACAGAGCACAAAAACATCGGAGAAATGTTTGTAACACTTTTAGAAATGTTTGTAAAAACCAAACATGTAAAACATCTTGTCCACATGACATGACAACACCATTGATAACACTTTTAGAAATGTTTTACATGGAAATAGTCAGGATCATAGGAGGGCAGGATGCTCACATCAATTTTACAAACATTGTTCGTCGTACTTGGCAAAGGAAGCCATCTAGAGCCTATGCTGGAGTCCAGCTACTGAACCACTACCAAAGTCCAGTACCATAGTACACATTCAGCTTCCCTCTCCGTGCTGATTATTACAAACAGAACCTTGATGAAGGGCTTGTTGATACAGTAAACACTTGAGCTTCAGACCAGATTTACAGCAATAGTGATTGCAATGGTTTATCTTCCAGGAAAGATGGAGTGACAACATCAATGGTAGCAGTTGCAGTAGTTTAGCAGCAATGGGTCCTTGCCATCCATATGTACATTGGTCATGGCATAGTCATGAAATTCTGCGCTGCCTTTTCTTGTAGGACCCTGCACAATGAGGCGTCATGGGATGAAATATCATTCTTATTGTGTACTCCATAGCAATAAATGGCAACCATACACAGGTGGGTAGCAACTGTATCAACTACTGAATCAGTCTGACAGCCAGTAAGAATCTAGTTTTGTTGTCACCAGCTAATTTGTGTGGCATTTCTTAAAGAATTGTGCTTTCAATGTTAAAGGAATGAAGATAAAGAAATGTAAGAGAATATCAACATGTCCATCTTGGGTATCAACAATAACAAGATACTATTGGTGCTACACCGACATGCAACCCATGCCCTTGTTGACCAGAACTCCATTGTTAGCATGGTTTCAATGTTCCTAGTAAGACAAGATGCTTATCCGTGTCCCCATATATAAAAGCATGTAGGTGAAGTCATTCTTGCTCCAGTCAAGTTGCATGATGAGGATATGGCAGACTCGTATTTCGTATACACAAAAAGGGAATATTCCCATTATCTAACCTGCAAAATCCGTACTACAGGCCTATTCCCGTAGGCCAACAGTCTAATTATGATGTAAAAAAATGTCATAGGAAACCTGTGGCGCAGGCAGCAATGATAACCACCAGACATGGCAGCAGTAGTGTATTCTAGCTACGATCAGTAAGGCTGTGGCATGAAGAAGAGGTTACCGCACGAGCTAAGGAATGCTTAATGAATAAGATAACACAAATTAACAAAACTTCACTAATATCTGTATGCACAAATTAATTGCTGGCTAGTTCAGAACTGCAAGATCCGATTACCAAAATTTGGTAGGGTCTTCAGCTCCCCTTTTTCAGGTTCTAGTGAGATTCACAAACATCATTGCATAAAATAGATCAGTCTATTAGTCTGTCAAGACAAGTCCATTAGCCAGTGGCATGATAGCTTTCTTTTTTGTGTGATCCAGATGTGAATCTGCACTCTAAATATAATATAACCCTACACATATTTAACATTCAGTAAGAAGCGCATGGAAAGAGAAGTGGGCTTAGGTAGAAGATACTTTTTGCCATATCTGACATGACAACTGACATAACTAAAAGAAATGCCAGATTGCATCTAATAATACCCTAATGAAACTCTAGGTAATAAGGAAAATCTCACGGGTCGCATATTTAATACAACAAGGTTGGCCAATCTTGAACTTCAGATTAAGACTGCACCTTCTCTAAACTTCATTAACTACGTACATGGAAACCCCAAATCAAATAACATTTTTCCTGACAAGTATTAAATGGAGGCACAACCATATGCAAGAACTGCAAATGGAGTAATCAGGTGCACGTTATAAAAGAATCACCATGAAACTCAAAGCTAGAAATAATTATTACTTAGAGCAAGTAACAAACAAGACACTACAAGGAATTTCTATAGATGTTGTTAATGTGTTAAGAAAGCATGTTGGTTAATGAAGGTAAATCACCTTACCCCTGGCAATGTAGCACAAACCAATCAGGTTTCTTCATCATCAAATTGAGTTGCACCTCTTCCTGATTTCTTCTTTGAATGTTCAGATTTCCCTTGAATAGGACAAACAAGCAGATAAGCAAATGATATATCATATGCACACACGAGAACCAAACAGAATATTGTTCATCCTCTGGATACTATACTACTACATTCACCAAAATAGATATCACCAATTGAAGGTAACTACTAACTAATATGCATCAACATATGGAATACAAAACATTTTAGTTGCGTCTACCCTTCAGAGATGAAACACAAAGGAGATAAACTGACATAAAACACTGCCACAATAACGGTTTGTTCTATCTTTTAAGAAAACTATAATCAACTATAGTAGATTGGCATATACTCAAGTGTAAGTATGCCTACTCTTATAAAATTTATGTTTTTTGGTTTTCTTTAACATCATTACCAGCTATAGTTCAGTCTACTTGATGATGAAACTAATGAGTCGAATAGGTGGGAACAGCATCAATAGTGACATAATCAACATTTTATAGAGCGCTGTCCGATTAGGAAAACAGGGCCATGTCAAATGGCAGATTTGCATGTCAGAAGAAATGGTCAATGGAGGTCATTTGAGAATCAACTGGAAACACGCTTGTGAACAAAAGAATTATGGAGACTCGGCAGCCTAGACCTCAAAAGTTATGGACAAGCCTTGTGCAGCAGATAGCCATGGCATGAGTGGAGGTCACCAGATAAACCTTTGTTGTGCATGTGATTGTCATTGAACGCCACCAATCACCAACAAAAATCAGAAATGGCAAGAAAACTAGCTTTGGCAGCATAGTTGCTTAAATGGACTGAGGCCAAACAATACAAAGGCAATTTTTTTCATAGTATCCAGATAAGAGACAAGAATTAATCATGATTTTTTACCCTAGTGGTGAGTGCACGACATGATGCCCTTAGTTCTAACTTCTATCCTCTTTGAAGGACCGATGGTCTTACAACCTAACATTTGCAACTTTTCGACCAGGATGGTGATCCAAAATATTTCCCCCCAAAAGAACTGGGTTATGAATTACATACTAATAATACATGTGTACCAAAGGAAATCGAGGGCAGTGGGACAAAATAATAACAGAATCATGTGGACAACACGAGCAAAATCAAATTCTGAATGTGCTTTCCCTGATCCACCCAATAGACTAGCAGTAACTTCCTCCAAGAAAACAAATTAAACTAGCCTTGTTATCACACATGATAGACACTCATCATCCACTGAGTTGGTTGGGGGTATATCCTTAAATTTAAATCAGCAGGTGCTAACAGCTAACAAGCAACAGCCATAGACAGGGCAAGGCTAAAACGCAGCAAAAATCCTCCTACATAATATTCCCATTTCCCTTTTGCAATTAATTTCATCAGGCCAAATGACATCATTAAGGTGAGACAGGTATGTCTTTTGACACAATGATCCACCGCTATTTCCTCCAAACATGGCGCCCATAGACAGCAGAAAAAAAAACTGTGAAATTCTAAGGACCAGATCACGGATGGGGGGTCTCACCATCGACGAAGTAGGATGCCGAGGGCCAGCCCCGTGCGGTGGAGAAGGAGAGCGCCTCCTCCTCCGTCATGGGCGCGTCGATCTCGACGACCTCGACCGCGGCGCCCTCGGCCCCGGGGACCCCCACCGTGCCTCCCGCGGCCGCGATCCGGCTCACGAGCTCGGCGACCCCCTGCGGGCGCCGCAGCGGGGGCACCCAGAAGGACCTGCCCGGGATGAAGGGAAGCCAGTCGGGGGTGGCGCGCCGCACCAGGACACCGTGGATGGCGTCCTCCAGGCGCCGGATCCCGGTCGCCTCGACCGATGGGGAGGACCCGGGGGACCGGGGGGAGGACGACCCCGCGCCGTCCTCCTCGGTGAGGTCGATCTCGATGAACTCGACCTTGGTGGCGAGGCCGCGGAGCGAGGCGGACGCCGCGGCGGCGGTGCAGGGGGAGGGGGTCGGGCGGGCTAGGGTTAGGGTTAGGGTTTGCGCGAGGAGGCGGGCCATCATCGGCGGCAGCGAGGCGACGGTGGCGGAGGTGCGGGTCGGACGGAGACGGAGGCCGAAGAGATTGGGACGGGGAGAGATGCCGCTGCTGGAGGGTAGTTGGGGCCAGGATGAGCAAGATGAGTCCTCACGTGGCCCCACATGTCAGTGGCAAGCGGGGCACGGGGTTTTTTTCACCAATCGCACCTTTTTTTTATAATAAAACACCAATCGCAAGTTGTCACGCGCTTTAGCATTAAACATTTCCGATTAGAAATGTACTGCCTCCATTCCCTCGTGATAGACTATTTGATCTTGCCTCAAATACCAAGAGAAAAGAGAAAGAACACTACTTATCTCTCATTAAACATGTCATCACAAATTTTAATGAAAACTCCTCGGTGCCAACGACATTAACACCATGATCCACATTAAAAATTGTTTCAACCAATCTCATTTCCTCCCTCCATTCTTCTTTTTCCGTGCGTGCAAGTCGTGGAATAATTAGGAGTGAGACTAAATATTATTGTGCATCGGACCCGAGGCAATGGCCAAATAGTCCTATCATATAGAGATTTTTAAGATTTGAAAATAGTCTCATCATAAGGGGATGGAGGGAGTATATATTACCTCCGTTCCGTTTGAGGTTTAATTTCTAACGCAAATTCTCTGATTTTGACTGGGTTCACTAGCCCAGTAACGATCGGTGCTGGCGGCGAAATCGTATCTGTGCTGGCGGGTATGACGCCCGCCAGCAATCTGTTGCCAACACAAATGGCATCTGAGCTGGCGGGTGCCCTCCCGCTAGCATAGATGCCATCTGTGCTGGCGGCTTATTAAATGGTCCGTCAGCATAGTTTTTTTTAATATTATACATTATAAATTAATTTCTACCCAATTAAGCGGCTAATTAGTATTTTTCACCAGAATATTATAATTGGACACATCAATTAACATGACTACTGTTATTTCTTGTCAGAATTAACTAGGTGTTACAATGTACTTGATAATAATATTTAGACAAAATAATATTAACATCATTTGTTCTTTGCTAAGCTAGTTAGATGTCGTCTAGTTGCTAACAGACTTGTGCTCGTCGAAAGCAAGTAACCCATCATGGTCAACAATGAACCTGTGTAATGGCAAATCTCGCGTTGGATGAACCTTGCCATGTCAGCGCAAATGTTGTCGATGTGACGATCGGTCAAACGATTGCTGGTGGTAGAGATGGTAGGCATATGAAACAAATGTAGTACGATGTATTATTTTCATGTCATGATTAGTTATAAGATGAGTGTATAGTGGCATATATAACTTACGTCTTCAGGGTTCGTCCGGTACCTCCCACTGTTTCTAAGAAACTCACACACGTAGTATCCACATAGCACGAAGCCTGAAGGTTGCTTGTGGCACTTCATAAAAAAACTAATATATTAGATACTATATATGAAAAGTGTGTAATTACATAACCAATGAAGATGTTGTGTTCTTACATGGAAATGATATCTTATTTTCATAATGTCTGGCCTGTTCGGATTGTGCGGGCCGCCTTTGAGGACAGTGAGCTTGTACGCGCTTTAAGGTTAGAATGACAGAAAGTAAGTATTGTAACTTGGTTATGCATTAATTACTGACAACATAATTTTAAATAGAATCTATTGTTAATTAATAACTTACTTTTGTAAAATGCTTATGAACTCCTTGTATCTTTTTTTGTCGATGTCGGCTGAGTCTAGGATCACTGCTTTTCCAACCTTCACCATAATTATTATGCATATCCAATGGTTGCTGCATAATAACAACATATTTTATAGCAAAATGAACATTATTAACTAGCATAGTATTTAACAATATATATCAAACTTACTCAAATGCGTATGGAGCATAGAAATAATCCTTATCAGGCCTCGACTGGAAACATTATGAAATGTACGCAGACTGTATGTTGGTATTTTTTGCAAAACTTGATAAAGATTAGAAAAGTCTTTCCGTTAAATATATGCTGGTATATTTCTGTGAAACTTGATAAAAGTTTAGAAAAGTCTTTGAAACGGAAAGACTCATTTTAGGATCTTCCTCTTACGCTTTATGTCAAAAATTATAGAGATTGGTAATGTAAAGTGATGTTGCTAGATCAAAGTGAGATATATTATTTTCTAATATTCTACTTGATGTTTTGGACTAGGGTTCCTCTTTTATATGTCTTTATGCAAGGGATGTGTGCATAGGGAGTAAGAGAGCACAAACTTTGGAGGGCCAAGTGGGCATCTCCTCTTCTTCTCTCTCCGTATCTGTTGAGGCTGTTAGATCAGGGGAACATGATTAACAACACTTAAATCTCAGGATCACTAGTCTAGATCTAGATCACGCCTAACACATTAATCTGATGCGGAATCTTAGTAGATCTTAACACTTACCAGTGTTTTCTCTGTCCATGGTTGAGGGTTGATGAAGTAGATGACGACGAACTACAGGTAGATGTAGAAGAACGGGACTCCGTGCTTCCAAATCCAACGCCCTTAATGACCGGTTCGAGTGGATTAGGGTTTAACCCTTGTGATTAACTCGAGATTAACTCCGTTAATCTGACCCTGGGGTTCTTCTCTCATTTATATAGCGTTGTGGTCTTGGGGCCGGGCCCAATGGACCTTAGGGTTGCCTCCCGATCAAGGCAACTTAACAAGGATTAGTGTAGGATTAAGATTGGGCCTAATGGCCCAACAAGGCCTGACCGAGGTCAAATCCAACATTCTCCCCCTTGACCGATGGTCAATAACTTATTCTTATAATATTCAATTTTATTGATCACGTGAAGAGGTGGATATACACAGATCAATAATCTCCCGCTTAATCGAACAATCTTAATATTTAAACTTACTTTTGTTCGTCTTATGTTCACACTCAATACAATAGCAAAACCTAACGAATGAGTCATCGGTAGACATGACAGACATACCGAGACATCATTAACTAAAGTCCACTATAGTACCTTGATAGAACACTTACTACCGCCCACCGCCGCCCCTTGCTCATCTCCCCCACCTCCGGCGAGTGAGGGACTTAGATCCCGAAGGACCCGGCCCTGTGCATCCTTAGCGCCACCTCGCCAGAACTCTGCGGGCCCTCTCGGCGCGCCGCAAGCGACGCGCGCGCGGTCCGTCGAGGGGCGCCGCTGGGACTCCATGGCCGGCGGTGGTGCGGACCTTATGCGCCGCTGCATGGAGCATGGCGCGCACGTTATGTAAGCGCATGCGCGGCCACTCTCAGCCCGCCGCCGCCATTTACACTTCTCTCCCCCCCTTTTCGGCGAGTGTGAGCAAGCCTCAAGCCCGACGCTCCTTACGCCGGTGCTCCGTGGGCCCTCTCCACGGTGCCGCGTGCGTCTCGCGTGCGGCCTGTCTAGGGGCTCCACCGGGGTACCAAGGCGCCGCGGCGGCCCGACTCGCCGGAGATGAAGTCCGGCGGTCGCGCATGCAGATCCTCATGCCGCGCGCGTCCGCCATGGCTAGGTAAGCCATCTTAACTGAACTTAGGGTTAGGGTTTCTTGAACCCTAGATCTAAGATCTAGGGTTTGGAATTTGGGAGGTTTCTGAGCTTTGAATCTGACTTTTCCCCTTTTCCCTTTCTAAATGTTTCGGGTTGGGCTGAGATGTACTAACTTATGCATGAAAAAGTTATGAACCGAGGGGATGTGAATGTGACACTTAGAAAACCCTAACTCGATGCATGATAAGTGCCTGGATCTTAAACTTTAACATGAATATCGCCTAAAACTTGTACTGATCTGACGAAAAATGCATCACAAGATCAGCGACTTTGAAATAAAGCTAACTAAAACTTGAAATTGAACTTGAATGTTCACTGTTCTTAGGAATACATACCGTGCTTGATCAAAAAAACTGAACTGAGCGAATCTGATGGTATTTGGAAACAAGCACAGATCGTATCTATACTTTCTTAGGCATGAACTGATCTAATACTAGACATGAACAGAGGCTTAACATGGACTTAGGGGATCAAGATTAGACTAGTAGGCTCTGATACCAATTGTTAGATCAGGGGAACATGATTAACAACACTTAAATCTCAGGATCACTAGTCTAGATGTAGATCACGCCAGTGTTTTCTCTGTCCATGGTTGAGGGTTGATGAAGTAGATGATGACGAACTTGAGATAGATGTAGAAGAACGTGACTCCGTGCTTCCAAGCCCTCTAACGCCCTTAATGACCGGTTCGAGTGGATTAGGGTTTAACCCCTGTGATTAACTCGAGATTAACTCCGTTAATCTGACCCTGGGGTTCTTCTCTCATTTATATAGCGCTGTGGACTTGTGGCTGGGCCCAATGGACCTTAGGGTTGCCTCTCGATCAAGGCCCAACTTAACAGGGATTAGTGTAGAATTAATATTGGGCCTAATGGCCCAACAAGGCCTGATCGAGGTCAAATCCAACAGAGGCTTGTGGAAAATTGCATGAAAAACTGTTGGAATTTCACAACACATATATAGGCTCCGAAGTCAGTATGGAAAGCCCAACATATTTGTTTGGATAATCTTTTTATTCTGGATCCAATTAATTCGCTCTCATAAGAAGTCGAACCTGGGTCTGCTGGATGCTACTCAGGTGCTTTAACTACTAAGCTATAGACCATTTTACCTTGTCACTTGTCTGCAACAAAACTATAACTTTTTACTAGTTCCCTTTCATGTATGATCAATCAAGTATTACTATTTCCCTTTCATGTATGGTCAATCAGGTGCACGTGTCAGACACACTTCATCAAGTGAGACATATGGTCTCTTTAGTCATGAACTCTACATGATGCATGCTGAAATAGAGTCTAGGTGGCCATGAAAGCAGGCAAAGTTGATATAGGCTGAGTTGACAATTTTTCAATGATTATTGGGATAAACCAATCATTCATCCTAACTTTCCCTAACTAAAAGGGAGTTGTGATTCTTCCAATATAATAGTTAGATTGAACCAATATTATTAGAAAAATCATCATTAGCTAGTTATTCGAAAGTATTTATCGAGTAACTGCTAGAGATGCTCCAATTGGGCGATAAATCATAGATGGATGTTGTATTCTAGTACAACGAGTGGCAAGCGCAGGGACATGCTTCATCATCTTTGGAGGCTATGTTGTGGTACGTGTGTAGCTAGTGACGACAGTGCGGGGACGCTCAAGCATGAGTTGGTAGAGGCATGGTATGAGACACTCCTCTCGTCATCAGAAGGCTGTGCTATGACAAGGATGGTGCGATGCTATGGTATCACATTGGCTTATGTTGGTCCTAGTGGTGATAGTATGGTATGGGACGCACTTCGTCGATGAGAGCTGCAATGAACATTGTGTTGTGATGGAGACAAGGCTGCTTGTGTTGCTTCGCGATGGCGTGGTATGGTACATGTCTGAGCAACTTTGGGCTAACAGTTGTGTGAAGGCCATTGTTCGTTGACCCAATGGACGGACAACTGTGTTGTATTCCTCTTATAGTGCGTCTGTCATGGCTGTACCCTCTATGTCTTGGGTTCTTCTTGGTGAAAACCTTATCCCATGTAGGATAGGCAGCGTCGACGACGATGGCGTCGTGTCCTCCTTGGAGGCATGATTTTGGAAGTTCTTAGGTCTTCTCTGCTCTGTGTTAGTCATGAAAATTTGTTTGGGAGATTTGTGTTCTTACCCTTACTTCAAGTGCTAATTGTGATTTTACCCTATTTTTTTTGGTTTGTGATTTTGCCCTTACTTTTTCGAAATGAAGCAGCCATTTGCCCCCGGTTTCAACATCTGTTAAATGGGACCCGCTTAAGTGAATTAGAAAAAATAAAAAGAGTACCGAAAATAGAGGAAATGACTAAAGTATCCCTCCTACCTTCTACCTCTCTTCCAACCCCATCTCCTTTCCTCTTCCTCAGAAATCTCTCTCACTGTCCTGTCTCCATCTATCGGTGCGCGGCGGCCAGACAAGCTTTGCATGCTGGGCAGCGTCGAGCCTTCGATTCGGTCGGAGCGGCGGCCAGGCTGCGCTGCAACCGCGACCCGGCACAGGCCACGCAGTGCTGCGTCCAGGCGAGCAATCGAGGCAGCTGCGCTGCGTCCCGGGCTCCCGGCACAGCGGCCAGCCGAGCCCTGAGGCAGTTGCGCGGGCCAGCGAGCCAGCAGCCCAGCACCGCTCGCGCTGGTCAGGCCGGGAGCGTGGCTGTACGGGGCAGACCGCCGCCGTCGCCGCTGCATGCCTGGAGCGCAGGCAGCAAGCGATCACAGATCTTGCTGCGGGTGCATTGCGGGGAATTCGATGCGAATTCATGTTGCAAGTGCTCGCATCCTGAATGAAGATCTGTCCATCGATATTGCGAATGGCGTCGTGCTCCTCCAAATATTCTCCTACAAGTCGATGGACAGATCTTGCGGTGCCATCGGGGAGGAATCGACCGACTGGAACAGGAGATGCAAATGTGGATCTTTTATTTTTCTTTACTAGCGATACAATCGATTAATGTGATAAATTGAAGATTTGGTCGGAGATTATTTGACTCCCAAAGTTGCATTGTTCGTTGCTTGTTAGAGCATCTCCTGCAATAGCCCCTACTTTCGGCCACAACTTTGTTTAGTAGGGGGCCGATCTCAACTTTCTGGGGCTTTAATTTTGTGCTCAACTCCAGCAACAGCCCCTACATTTCAGCCCAACTTTAACTTGGGTCCCATTCGTCAGTGGGCTAGCTCTCTCCCTTTTTTTTCCGTCACGCCTTTCTCTCCTCGTGATCCTCTGCTTTCAATCCTTCCGCCGCACGCCTTGTATCTCTCGGCCAAGAGCACGACGGCGCCACTCCCTCGTGCATTCCCCTGGATGAATGTAGCGTCGCAGACTCGTCTGTCCCCAGCCGAAGATCCACCCCTTTCCCTTGGATGAAGGCGACGGGGGAGCTGGTGGCAGCGGAGTAGATCAGGGGTCGCCGTCGCCAGCGGCCCCTCCTCCCGTTCTGCAGTTTGGCCGGCGCGGTGCAATTCGGATTTGACGGCGGCGGCGGCGAATCTGAGCCCGTCTCCTCTCCCTTTCACCATGGCCTATTTCCTCAATTGAATCCGCTGCACTCGACCTTCAAATCCGGCAGACTCGGAGCGGACAGCGATAGATCTCGAGCTCGGGGCCGGGCGGCGCAGGCGCACGGGGCTGGGCGAAACTCCGGCCCGGTGGCCGGCGCACAAGGCCAGCGGCGGAATGGGGCCGCACGGCACAGGCGGATGGGGCCAGCTCCAGAGTAATCGAGCAACGAATGCAGGAGGACCGGAGCTCCGTGGCGAGTTCGTGCGGCGGCTCTCGCGTGGGGTCCGGTGGGGAAGTGACAGGAAGTGACGGCGTGGGGGTGGGAGAGCGCAGGGAGGCGGTGGCGCTCGACCACAAGGTGAGGAGGAAGCAGGTCCAGGTGGTGGCGCGCGAGCTGGGACTGGGAAACGACCACCACAGTAAAGTAGGGGCCTCCCTGGAGACCCGTGGGAGATGGGGCTTGGAGAGGGAGTTTGGGTGCCTCTCTGGAATAGGGACCCGAGTAAGGGCCCTTGTTGGAGATGGGTTTTCTCTCTCAGCCCTTACTTTTTGAGTAGGGGCCTGAGTAGGGGCCTTGCTGGAGTTGCTCTTATCATTTTGTGCGCTCATCACCTGCTTGATTGTGATGTTTTTCCTACACGATATATTGACTTTGCCTTTTTTTTCTTCTTTACAACGGGTTAAAAGAGGGGCAAAATCATAAAGGGTATATTTGTCTTTTTTATCATGAATCTAACACTGTTAACTCCACTTAGCAGAACAGGGGCAAACTAGAGCTTCGTTTTCTAAAAGCGAGGACAAAATCACCTAAAGGGCAAAAGTAGAGGCAAAATCACCATTTGCACCCAAAACAGGGGCAAGAATGCCAAAGCCCCAGTTTCTTTTGTCTATCTAATGGTTCATGCTCATGGCCTTAATTAGCAAGCTGATGAAGAAGGTTCATGAAGAATTACCTATTGTTCAAAATTGGTGAAGCTCTGATTTTACTCTTGCCCTACTATGGGTGTGAAGATGGATCATCAGAAATCGACTTTACCAAGCAAGCCATAAGGGAGGAGTACTTGACCTGCAATTTGGAGGGACCCCTTTTTTTTTTTTTTTTTTTTTTTTGCCGTAGGCTACATGTTTCTTATACATTGTGATATTGTAACAGTGGCTACCTTTTGTAATAACTTTGGTCTGATGTAACTTCGTTCATGGATGTCTGAAGCCAAATTTTCTTCATTAATTATCTTAATAAAGTAAAATGCATGAATGATCATTGATTGTTAGTGTATTTCAGTTTGACCCTTATATTTAGAAAAGTGTAGATCGTACTCCTATCCCACAAAGACGGTTCGTTTAGCATTCAAAATTTGTTTTACAAAGAGTGTTCTTTAGCTTCTAGTGAGGACCACCTAATTAAAGCAACATCAATTACCAAGAAAAATATGTATAGAGAAGCGAATGGAGCCAATAAAATGTTTAATTGATGATACTTTTCTAGTTTCAATGTGTGGGTAATTAGGGGTAATATGGTCATTTCTCATGACTAGTAATATGTCTAAAATTTTCTATATGAGCAGTCTTTCTGGGATGGAGGGAGTACTAGTTAGACTCATCCAAGTATGGCGATATGGTCTATTGGTTGTACGTATTTGGATGATGTATAGTGATGAGGATATCGCCACGCTGAACACGTACATGCTACAGGCTTCCCCAAGTTACAACTCGTCTCCAACTCAGTCGCCACGTTTAGTTCGGATTCAGCCGACACCCCTGCACGGTTTCGGCGATATCCCTCTCATATGACATCGAAACGAGGCGTAGTATGCGTTTGAAAGGGGACGACGACATCGTCATTTTGGTTTAGGTCCTAGCTCCAGAAGGTTCGTGGATCACACTGTGTGACTATGACAAGGTGTTGTGTTACCTGTTTTGGGCCTTTTCAGGCTTTGTATCGTGTCGGGCCTTCGGCCCAAGTTGAGGATGCCCCACCTGGTGCGCCCCCAACCCTAGGACATCCCTAGGATAATAAACTCAGCAGCCGCCGCCGTTTAGACTCGGGTTTTGCTTAGATTATTCTATTTGAGATAGTGTCGCCGTTCATCGGTTTGTGAAACCCAACTCGTTTGCTTAATCATTCATCTGTAGATTGTCACTATATTTGAGAGCTGCGTTCTTTCGTTTCGCAGGCAGGGATTAGCCTTCTTGGCGAGGTCAACCGGATTGTGACTGCGGTTGATAACCAGAGGAGTCGTGGTGCTAAGATTGTAGGGTTCGAGTTTGCTGACTTGAAGCCGGATCGGTGTGTCGTGCTCCGCCCAAAACGAATTATCCTTTCCCTGACGGAAGATCGGACACCCTAATTCCCATCATATAGTAGGTTTGACTAATAATTCATAGCCTCCAGCACATCCTCCTCTAGCACCTCATCCTGGTGATTCAACTGCTTGATTTCTTGCATTGCTGCCGTGAGCTTTTCTTTAAGCCGATCAACATGGGCCCGCTCCTCCACGAGCTGGGATCCCAGGCCGATCGAGATTTCAACCTCTCGTTTGTGCATCCATGGCCCTCTAAAGCGTAAGCTTTGTTTTCCTTTGATGGAACAAGTGAACAAGAAGTCCGCCGGCCAAGAATGAAACCACACATGAGATCAGAATTAAAACTAGTGCCACTATCAGAACCTTTGACCGGGAGTTGGAAGATGTTGTGGCATATGAGGTAACCATCCGACGACGACATGGCGGCGGCCGCGCGGAAGGCTCTGTCTGAGGCCGCTCGCTAGGCGTCAGCTCGGTGGCCGTGTCGAAGGGAGTGGCTGCAATCTGAGGCCAGCCGCTGGAGGGCCACGTGCCCTCCCCCCACCCTCCCCGATGGAGGCCAAGGTGCCTGCGCCCTGATTTCGCTCAGGGCGCCTCGTTCATTTGCCGGGAGGGTGAGTGTACAGATCGAAGGGCGGCGTTGAGGGAGGAACAACACCAGTGGTGAGTTGGTGACAGGTGGTGTGTGTTAAGGTTGAGAATTTGGGAACGGCGGCGTGGCACGCGGTGGCCGGGAGGCGAGAGCTGCGCATGTCCATCAGGCTGCCTACAAAGCAACATGCAGTGCATTTTATAGTTTGACACACTGCAGCACACTATGAGAGACGCTATCCTCCAATATCAACCGCAGGATGCTAAATCCAGCGGAGGTAGAGGAGGACCGCTATGCGCCACGTTGGTGAGGGGCCAGCCTCCTTCCCGCGCCCGCCGAGTCCCACTGCGTGCGAGCTGCTCCGCCGTGGGGGGTCCCCGCAGGGAGGAGAGTGGTAGGCTGCCCTAGCACCAACCGCCGTTGTCAGCACCTATATGGGAGCAAGGAGCACTGCGCGGGAAGAGAAGACGCGACAGGGGATGAAGAGTAGAGGAGGAAGCCCGCTTACACCGCTTGAGCTCGATTCGGGCCGCCTAGGTTCGATTGGGGTCGGGGAAGCTCTGCTCCTCCGCTGCCGCAGGGGGAGGAGATGACGCTGGAATTGGAGAAGGGGAGGAGGCGTCACATCAAGAAGGAGAGAGGGAGGTCACCATGGACACTCCCAATACGCCAATTCATCAGAGACCTCACTCGCGTGTGGAAACTCCTTGACGCGGCGGGCGGATCCTCCCCGGCTAGCAACATCTCCCACGGGCGACATCGTGTAGGGCAGCGCGGAGAACAGGGGAAGGCCACTGCTGCCGCCTTGGCCATGGAGAGGAGAGAGGGTGGACGGATCTAGCCGCCGCCGCCATGAACCTGGATAGAGAGCTCCAGGGCGAGATCCACGGAGATCAAGGAGCCGACTCGATCTGGCCACCCCGTCGGGATTTCACCGCTGCCGCCTCCTCTGCTAGGATCTGTGACCGTCCATGCAGGGCCTGGCTCCGCCTCCGCATTGCCGGACACGTGGGGCCTCTGCTCCGCCTCCGCGTTGGCCACACGCGGGGCCCGGCTCCATCTTCGCGCCGCCCTTGCTCCTTCGCTGAGGGAGGAGACCGCTGGGGAGAGGAGACAGGCAGGGACGGAGCCAGGATGGAAGAATAGGAGGGGCCAACAAAACTATTTGCCTATGGTGTATGCCAAATTAGTGACGTAATCAAAGAATTTTGTGCCAAATTAGTAAGGTAATTATAAAATCTTATGCTAAATTAGCAAGATAATTAGGATATCTCTTATGAAAAGAGCAACCTTGGGGGGTGCCAGGCCCCCTCAGCCCCCCTTCCCTTCGCCCCTGGAGACAGGGAGGGCGAGGAGGCGGAGGGGAGTGGGGCGAGGCGAAGTAGATGCGGCCGGTGCAGGAGGTCGCGATCATCGGGGACGGCCGCCGGTGGGAGGCCGCGGTCGTCGTAAGGGGAGTGGAGGAGCAGGTACGAGCGGTGGGAGGATTTAGTGGTGGGGTGGGTTGCGGCCTTGCGGGGAAGAGAGACAAGTGGGGTGTGGGAGTAAAAAAAGAAAAAAAAAGTCTAATGCATGGGCTCCACATGGTGGTAGTTGGTAGTGGCAAAGCATGAAATGAAATTAAGGAGGGGCAAATGAAATAAATTCCATCATTGCAGTGCTTATTTGCTCATTGTTGGGCTGCTAGCTGGACCAAAGTAGTGATTTTTTCCTGCAGCAAGGGGGTGGGCGCCCAACTTTCCATACACGTAGCTCCGTCAGTGGTGGTTGGTATAGAGTAGGAGATGTAGAGTATGACAGGTGTGGAAGAAATTGATATAGAAGAAAAGAATCTCGATGATTAGGACATGTAGCTGTATGGACTTTGGAGTGCAGCCGTCGGCGACAAAAAACATTATGCACGTATAGGCCAAAATACTAATGATCCCAATAATCAGCATATTTATAGTTACCTAAAAAATCAGCATGTTTATACGGATAAAACAAGCCATTTTCTTGATTATTTTCCCTTTCCCTCTGGTATGACTAGAAGTTTCCACCGTCCTGATTTGTGAATAGTTCTTGTTGTAGCCATATATACTCACCAGATATGGACTCCCAACTCTGATACTACATGGCGGTGCTACGGCCAATATATACATCCCAATTGCAGGCCTCGCAACCATCAGTCCCCGACGCACTCGCCGCCACCGCGCCATTGACCAGCCAGCCACCGTCCGAATTACCGCCTCCGGCCGAGCCGCAACAGCGGCGATTTGAGCCCCACATGGCCGGCGACCTGACGATCAAGAGGACCTTCGAGGTCCCTGCTATAGCTACCTCAGACGGGATCCTCTACTTGTGTCCCTACTTCCACCGGTCTCCGGTCTTCGCCGTCGGCGGCTACGACTGGTTCATCTGCTACTATCCCGACAGCCTCTACGACCACGACGGCATCGACCTCTGCCTCATGTTAGATCAACTAATCATGATTAACAATAGCTTAACCACAGGATCTCTAGTCTAGATCTAGATCACGCCTAACACATTAATCTGATGCGGAATTAGGTGGACGTAGTACTTTAATCTGTCCATGATTGAAGGTTGATGACGCTGTAGCAGATGCGTAGATGTAGAACAGGGACACCGAGCTTCCACGCCTTACAGCACCTTAGCGATTGATAGGATTAGGGTTAACTAGAACCTTAAAGGCTAATTCGTGATTAACTCACGGATTAGGGAATCCAGGGGTTTCCCCTTAGTTATATAGTGCTGTAGACGTGGGGCCGGGCCCTTAAATGGGCTCAGTTTGCCTTCCAATCAAAGGCAACTAACAGGGATTAGTCTAGGATTAGGATTGGGCCTGAAGGCCCAAATAGACTGACCAAGGTCAAATCTAACATTCTCCCCCTTGACCGATGGTCAATAACTTATTCTTATAATATTCAATTGATCACGTGAAGGTGGATATACACAGATCAATAATCTCCCACTTAATCGAACAAACTTAATCTTAAAACTTACTGGTATTCGTCTTATGTGCACACTCAATACGATAGCAAAACCCAGTGAATGAGTCATCGACAGACATGACAGACATACCGGGACGTCATTAACCAAAGTCCACTATAGTACCATGATAGAACACTTACTAACTTATTTGGGAGTTTATTAATTCGGCCTCATCCAGAATCATATTTGAGGTTAATCTTCAAATCCATACTAATCTCGCAAAAATAGGATAAGAGACAAAACCTTTAATTAGTCATGTCGCTAGCAACTTACTTAAAGCATTAAATTGACTTGATTCTAGGACCCTTCTTTCATAACAATATATTTGTCAATGTACTTCACACCATCAACTATATGTTATTACTTGAAAGGAATACTATAATCAAATATAGCAACATTGATTTGAAATCAATGTTAACACATTAATAATACCGGAATATAACTCATATGCCTGTCTAAAACATGCCATACAAAATTAGCCTTAATTATGCTAATCTTGTTTTAGAGCTTTCTGCAGAATCGCTCAGATCTGTAAGAGTGAAGGACGTAAACTTAATGTGCACAATTACATCCATACACTTTTACAAAACTTTATCTGAATAGTACTTAATTAAATAAGCATGATGTTTGGTGCATTCATCTTTTATACACCTTTCTCCAGTGGACCTTCCCTGGACTAAGATTAATAAAAAATTGTCAAGCATTCCGGCTTGTCATGCTAAGTCAATCACTTATAGACCTTAGCATATTGCTTCTAACTGAAGTATTAGGAACGTCTTCCTATTTAATTAGACTTAACGTTTATACTTATGATAAAATTTGCTATATTACGCAAAGAAAACAGGCATAGCTGTGTATGCATTCACATTTTATCACTTCAGAGCTACTCTTAACATTTGCCCTTTAGTGACAATCCTAATACTCATTTTGGTCCAATCTCAGTGTTATGCTCCCCCAGAACTTAATAGAGAGCTTCACTAAGATGCATCTTATGATACGATGAAAATTTTGTCCTTTCTTGGAATGCAAACTTAATTGTGTTAGCTTATAGAGAAAACATTCACGTTAGAGTATCAGGATAATAATTATTCTACCTTAGCTTTACAAATGAACCATGGTTGCCCATGATACATACACACTTATTGTGTGCTATGAACTTAGCATCTTAGTTTCTTTTGGAATCACTTTCAAACCTGTAGACCCATCATAGCCTACTGCTTTGACTCCATTAGAAAATTGCTATGAAAATAACTATACTTATGTTAAAGTTCACATACTCCTTTATGACCTCTTTATTATACACTTAAAACAATTGAGGCTCTCAATTTTGTGCCCAATACTTAACTTATCATTAAACATTACTTATCTCTGTTGTGGTTATACGGCTAATGTACATCCTCAACAGGGTTAGATAAGGAATGGAGAAAACACTTATGGCACGATATAAATATATATGAGAAAATCATATGTGTATATATATCTCATCTTAAATCATCAATACAGAGAAAACTTATCATGTATCTCATTAAGATTTTCTTCTCCCCCATTTCCTTTCTTCTTAGTGAGCTTCCATTGAACTCTGAACAATCAGAATATTAAATTTGTCGAACCATAAACTTATCTAAAGTAATTTACAATGGATGCTCTTTAACTTATTTATCTTTGGCACGACATTTACTATATCTTTCTTAGATACCACTGATGAACTTCCCTTGCTAATCTAGCCCACATCAGTGGTGGCCAGAAGATGAACTAGAGCAGCAAAGCTATGATTAAATGTTCATAAAACAGCGGTGGCCAGAATCATGAACATAAATCATACTTCAACCGTCTCTGATTCAAATTGAACTAATCCCCAACAGCGATGGCCAGAAAATGGATAGAACAACATAACCGGTGAAAATTATCTCGTACCCAGCGGTGGCCAGAATAAAATCACACTGACTTATTTGAGGCAGTTGGTAATTGTGGAGTATGACTCCTATTACAATGGTATTATATCTCGCATTATAAACTTATTCTTAATTGAAGCAATGAGATGTAGCGAGTATTATAAAACTTATTCTTAATTTTGCCCTTAAAACTTATGGACAATAAAATATTATGGGGAGAAAATTATAACTCTACTATATGAGAGCAATTCTTAACTAGTATTGTTAGCAGGAGCATCTCAAAACTGAAGAGACATTCCATTCTCCCCTTCGAATTTGTGGTTCAAGAACTCTAAATGCCTGAAGGAAGATTAATATGTGCAAATGCACCTGAGTTATTCCACCAAAATCAGTGGGAGCAAATAAACTTAATAAAACTTATGAGACAATTTAATTACCTCTTTTCTGAAGCCATGTAGCAAATCCGGGGCACCAACTTTGCATGTGTCCAGGTTCCTTACAAAAGTTGCATATGCCTAGGGCATAATTCTCAGGGAGAGACGCAGTGATCAAATGTGAAAGCATTGTACTCGAGGTATGAATCCCAAGTGCTTTTAGCTTTTCAGCTATGTAGACCATGTTATTAATGTGCGTTCCTAATGCACCTTGACCATTGTAACGTGAGGTCACTAATTTCTTAATGAGGAAATTGGCTAACTTACGTTTATATATTTTGTCAATTGAGTACATGAACTCCTTAACTGATAATTCCTTACCGTTGATCTTAGTAGGAAGAGAATCTCTCAAGGCCTCAATGACGGTATGTCTAATGACCATCTTAGCCAAATCATTGGATCTCTCCCATCTTTCCAAATTTGAGTTGTATTCACTTATCTTACCAACATAATTTTGAGTTCCAACCGCTGGAGCAGTTGGCTTATACTCACGTAACGCATAATCAAGATCCAAGGTCTTGAGAATGCCTAGCACATCCTGATTCCAACTAGGGAAATTTGTGCCATCATAATGCTTAATGGTGCTTAGCAACTTTAAATAATCAACTGAAAATTTATAAATAAAATACGTCTCAGTAACAGTACAATACGATGCACATAAAAGCATGGAAATAACCCTACGGTGGTCTGATTAAAATCACGCAAACAAGTAACAACTTGCAATCACCGGTAGGGAAAATAAGCAAAAATTGACTTAAACTCGTAATTAAACAACGGTGGTTGAATTAATCACAAGTTTACTCTAAATGAATTTCCCGGTGGTTCCATTCAAATAGAGGTATCTGAATGCACATGGTGGAAAGAGAATGAACTTTCAGCTTAACTTATGTCAAAAACAAATAATGCAAAGTTTAAACTTAACTTATGTGAAAGTATGACAAAACTTAATCATAATGCACATTTGTCTAAAATGAAATGCTAAGACAAAAGCATTATTATAAGTAAACTTATGATGAATTTAAACTTTAACTTAGAAAAATACTTAATGGTAAGGCAAAAACAGTGCAAGAAAATAAATAGATTGCACAATAAAATTAACAGACTCATGAAAACATAAAACTTATTTTATGAGCGCATGAAAACTTAGAATTTCCTAATTGCATAAAAGAAGCAAGCGAAAGCATGACATAAAACTCTACTTAATAGCTCAAAACTTAATTTGCAATTAAGAAATAAGCTTGCACTGAAAATAATGAGCCACTGAAAAATGACAGCTCAAAAACGTAAATATACATCTTAAATAAACAGAATAACTTAATGATTAAAAATCTTACTTAACGCGGAAGCAATAAACTTAAAACTTAAATTTAAATCTTAAAACTTAAAGTTTAAAAAACTTAAAGTGACATATCAACCATTAAAAAAAGTTGAGTCATGCACTAAATAACTTAACTTAGTGCTAAAATAAATGTAATCTTAAATGTGAGCTTTAAGAGAAAAGAGGCTAAAAACCATAAATAAAAGTGAAATTTATTTCAGCCCGTAACAAGAAACGGCCCACGGAAGCCCAATAACGCGCGCAATATCCTTATTGGGTGCGTAGCCCAAACTAACGCACGGTCCAGCGGCCCATCGACTGAACACGCGCGCGCGCGATCAAAAATGGCCCAGCCCAGCACTCTCCCGCGCGGCTCAACGTGCGGTAGCTCGGCTTAACGGCTCAGCGGCTTGGAGCTCTGGGCTCGGCTGGCGGCTCGGCGGGGCAGCTGCTACTCCTTAACGGGCCATCAGCCCAGCAGCTAACCAGTGGGCTGCTACTCCTTAGCGGGCCGTCAGCCCGGCAGCTAACCAGCGGGCCGCCATTCCGGCCCAGCTCGTCGCCCCCCTACCCCGCATGCATCCTGGCCGTCCGTCCGATCGGACGGACGTCCGCGCAGATCGGAGGTATATAAGGGCGGATCGGCCGGGGAAAGCAAAAACCTAATTCATTTGCTCTCCTCCTCCTGCCCGAGCGCTCTCACTCAGCGCCGCCGCCGGCGCGGCTGCTGTCCGCCCGCTGCCACCTCTGACTCGTCTCCCCCACTTCCGGCGAGGGAGTGGCTTAGATTCCGAGGACCAAGCCCTCGCACTCCTTGTGCCCCGCCGCCGCCCGGTGTCCGCGGGTTCTTTCACCGGAGTTGCGTGCGTCTCGCGCGCAGCGCCATCGAGGGACTCCGCCGGAGCTCCATGGCCGGCGGTGGCGCCGTCCTTATGAGCCGCCTCCAGGGGCGCGTTCGCTCTCCGCTTTCCGCCACCTCAAACTTCTTCTCCCCCAGATCCGGTGAGAGAGAGCCAACATCCGAAGGACCGAAGTCTCTGCGCACCAGAGCTGAGCAAGGCCGGAGCTCCGCGGGCCTCCTCTGCGGCGCCGCGTGCGTGTCGCGCGCGCGACCCGTCGAGGGGCTCCGCTGGGGCTTCAACGGCCGGTAGCGGCGGCGCGATGCTGTAGCGCCGCCTTGGAGGCGAAGGCCGCGGCCAAGGCGTCCGCTACGCCGTGACCAACTCATGTAACGAGCGCGAGCGGGCGCCGAGGCGCGTCGGCATGAGAACCGGCGGTCGCGCTCGACGGGACTGATGTCTTGCGCGGCCGCCGAGGCTTGTTAAGCCACTGAATCTTAGGGTTAGGGTTTCGGAAACCCTAGATCTGAGATCTAGGATTTTTTATTTTTATGGGTTTTTGGGCTGTGATGTATGTAATCATTCGGGTTTGGGCTGAGATGATGCGACATGCACGGATTAACTTAAAACCGAAAAACCCTAATCTTTTAGATATGTAACTAAAAACATGATAAAAACTTGAACTGAAACTTGATAGATCACATCGCTTAGCATCTAATTAGAACTTATCTAATAGGAAGCTGAACTATGACGCTGAACTAAACACTAAAAGTTTACGTAGGGAACAACCACTGACGTAAAGAAACTAATCTTAAACATGTCAAACTTTGAGAAAATCTAAAAACTAATATATGATAATACGCCACTGAACATGACTGACTTAGGGGCGTGTGCTAGGGATCTAGTAGAACTAGATCAGGCGTCTGATACCAATTGTTAGATCAGACTAATCATTATTAACAATAGCTTAACACCAGGATCTCTAGTCTAGATCTAGATCACGCCTAACACATTAATCTGATGCGGAATTAGGTGGACTTAGTACTTACCAGCACTTAATCTGTCCATGATTGAAGGTTGATGACGCTGTAGCATATGCGTAGGAAGTATGTAGAACAGGGACACCGAGCTTCCACGCCTTCCAGCACCTTAGTGATTGATAGGATTAGGGTTAACTAGAACCCTAAAGGCTAATTCGTGATTAACTCACGGATTAGGGAAACCAGAGGATTTCCCCTTAGTTATATAGTGCTGTAGACGTGGGGCTGGGCCCTTAAATGGGCTCAGTTTGCCTTCCAATCAAAAGCAACTAACAGGGATTAGTCTAGGATTAGGATTGGGCCTGAAGGCCCAAATAGACTGACCGAGGTCAAATCTAACAAGTCCACCTCAACTCATCCCAGGGCGCCGGGGTGAACATGTCCTCCGGCGTCAGCCTCCTCGACCCCACGGGCAGCCTGCCACCGCTGAATCTGGTAATGCCGTCGCCGCCACTAAAGTTCGTCTCCGACGACGCTGACAGGAGGATGGTGACACACTGGGTGCCCAAGAGCATGCTGACGGAGGAACCAGCCAAAGGGTACTACTTGCATGAGCGTGGCAGCCTCATGTTCGAGTGGACCATCACCGTCCTTCCAGAGATGATGGCGCCAATGTCGATTCCGATGCCAATAATGTCGATGCTGATGCCGATGCCCAAGCTCCCAGCTACAGATGTGACACCGCCGCCCAAGTCGATGCCGTTGCCAGTGCCGGAGCAAGAGAAGTTGCTGATGCCGATACCGGAGCCGATGCCCAAGATCCCAGCGACAGACGTGGCACCGACGACGCCCAAGGTCCACTACTAGAGAAACGACCTTTGGTCCCTGATACGTTAGTACCGGTTGTGTTATAACCGGTACTAAATGCTGAATTTAGTACCGGTTTGTAAGCACAGTACTTCGTGGAGCACATTAGTACCGGTTGGCAACCGGTACTAACGTGCGCCTCGGGGGTCGGGCCGCAACGGCTAGAGGCACGTTAGTACCGGCTGGTGTTACCAGCCGGTACTAACGTGCTTCGACTTGGGGGCCCCGCAAGCCGCTGCACGTTAGTACCGGTTGGTAACACCAACCGGTACTAACTGCCTACGTTTAGTACCGGCTGGTGTTACCAGCCGGTACTAACGTGCTGGGTATAATACCGCGGCAGGCTTCTTCCTCCCCGAGCCCGAGCTCATTTCTGCAGAGAGCTTGGTCTCTCACTCATGGCGCCATAGAGGGGGGAGTTTTTGCCCAAGTTTTCCATAATTTGTGGATTTCTCCTATATAAGTGCGTCAAAAGGTTAGCAACTTCATTCTCTGTTAATTGACGGTACTTGTGCTTATTTTTATGCTCTATACTTAGAGAAATTTGAAAAATTGTGAATGAGAAGGATTTTGGTATTTGTAGAATGATTTGAGCTAAATAGAATCATGACCTTAATTAGATGGTAGCTTTTAGTAGTGAGTTCATACCCTAGATACCTAGATAATGAGCATGTTTTTTGTGACAATATTCCGTATCTTTTTAACTATATTTAATGTTATGTAATGGATTTTTTTTAAAAATTTGATTATATATATGTAATGTTGTTTAATAGATTTTTCCAACTTTTTAATTATTACTAATACCTTTTTAACTAATAATTAATGAAATGTTGCAATATTAGTAATGTTGTTAGGTATTTTCTCAATGTTACTAATAATTAATAAAATGTTGCAATTAATGGATACATTTATTTTATAAATATTTTTTATGGTAGGATTCAAAATGGACCGTCAATGGATGTACGGCGGTAGGAACACCATGGCCTGGATTGTTGGCCTAGACGTTTTTCTCAATGTGGCTGAAGCAACCAGGTCCACGAATGGTCTCATGTGTTGTCCATGCCGTATTTGCCGCAATGTGAAACAGGTCATGAAAAGGGATACTCTACACGTTCACCTAACTGAAAACGGTTTCATGGATAGCTATAATGTTTGGACGAAGCATGGTGAACTTGGTGTTTTGATGGGAGACGATGAAGAAGACGACGATAACAACATCCCAGACTTTGCATACTTACATGAAGCCGGTGCCTTTGACGAGGCTGATGACCCAATGGAAGGGGTTGATGCAAATGTCGTAGAGGAGGAGGAGGCACCTGATGAGTTTGGTCAGGTCTTGCTTGATGCACAGAAAGACAGTGAAACTGCGAGAGAGTCAAAAAAGTTCGAAAAGATGTTGGAGGATCACAAAACAAAACTATACCCAGGGTGCAAGCCGGAACTGAAAAAACTGGGTAGCACGCTGGATATGCTAAAATGGAAAGCAACCAATGGTGTCAGCGACAAAGGATTCGGTGAGCTACTACAAATCGTAAAAAACATGCTTCCTGAGGCTAATGTGCTGCCGTCGACCACGTACCAAGCCAAAAAGATTGTGTGCCCTCTTGGATTGGAGGTACAGAAGTTACACGCATGTCCTAATGATTGTATCCTGTATCGCGGCGCTGAATATGAGAATTTACAAGCTTGTCCTGTTTGTGGTGCGTTGCGGTACAAGATCAGGCGAGACGATCCTGGTGAAGTTGACGGGCAGCCAGCGAAGAAGAAAATTCCTGGAAAGGTGATGTGGTATTTTCCTGTGATTCCACGATTGAAGCGTTTGTTCAGAAGTAAGGAGAATGCAAAGTTGATGCGGTGGCACAAAGAAGATCGTAAGCGAGATGAGATGATGAGACATCTTGCAGATGGGTCCCAGTGGAGGAACATTGAGAGAGAATTTCCACAATTTGATCAAGATGTAAGGAACATACGGTTTGGTTTAAGTACAGACGGAATGAATCCATTCGGCGATATGAGTAGCTGTCATAGTACTTGGCCAGTTACCCTATGTATATTTAATCTTCCTCCTTGGTTGTGCATGAAGCGAAAGTTCATCATGATGCCGGCTCTCATCGCAGGTCCAAAACAACCTGGAAACGACATCGACGTGTTCCTAAGACCTTTGATCGATGAGCTTTTACTGTTGTGGAAGGACGAAGGTGTAAGTGTGTGGGATGAGTACAAACAGGAAACATTCATCCTCCGAGCATTACTTTTTGTGACCATCAATGGTTGGCCTGCACTTGGAAACCTTTCGGGACAGTCAAACAAGGGATACTCGGCCTGCACCCACTGTTATGATGAAACAGACTGCATTTATTTGAAGCACTGTCGAAAGTGCGTGTATATGGGCCATCGTCGGTTTTTACCACCGAAGCACCCTTTAAGACATGAAGGAAAACATTTTAGAGGCGAGTCTGATAATCGATCTAAGCCTTTGTTCTGCAACGGAAAGCGTGTGTTTTCGATGGTAAAAGATGTGCAGGTAGTATTTGGAAAGGGCCCTGGTAGCCAAGCCGTTCCAAATGACGAGGACGGACATGCACCCATGTGGAAGAAAAAGAGTATATTATGGGAGCTACCTTATTGGGAAATGCTTGAGGTCCGCAATGCAATTGATGTGATGCACCTGATGAAGAATCTTTGTGTGAACTTGCTAGGATTCATGGGTATTTATGGAAAAGGGAAAGATACAGTGGAAGCAAGACGTGACCTTAAAGCGTTGGAACAACGAAAAGACCTACATCCTAAAAAGAAGGGAAAAGACCAGCGATACTTAAGGCCTGCCAGCTACACTCTCAGCAAACAGGAGAAGGAAAGCATGTTTGATTGCCTGAACAGTATCAAGGTGCCCACTGGATATTCCTCAAATATAAAAGGAATAATAAAAATGAAGGAAAAGAAATTCACGAACTTGAAGTCTCATGACTGCCATGTCCTGATGACACAATTACTTCCAGTTATCTTGAGGGGTATTCTACCAGAGAATGTAAGGTTGGCAATCGTGAAGCTGTGTGCGTTTCTCAATGAAATTTTCACAAAAGGTGATTAATCCAAGTCATTTAATAAGGCTACAGCAAGACGTGGTCCAATGCCTTGTAAGCTTCGAGATGATATTCCCACCTTCATTCTTTAATATTATGACACATCTCCTGGTTCACCTAGTTAAAGAGATAACTATTCTGGGGCCAGTATTCCTACACAATATGTTCCCTTTCGAGAGGTACATGGCAGTCCTAAAGAAGTATGTTCGCAACCGTTCTCGACCAGAAGGATGCATCGCTAAAGGCTATGGAACGGAGGAGGTCATTGAATTTTGTGTAGACTTTATTGAGGATCTTGATCCGGTTGGACTCCCCGTGTCACACCATGAGGGACGACTCTGCGGAAAGGGAACACTTGGAAGAAAAGCTATAATGGACCTCTCTCAAATTGAAATTTGCCAAGCAAACTACACGGTTCTACAAAGTTCGACCTTGGTGGCTCCATATATAGAGGAGCATAAGGATATTATACGATCCGAAAACCCAAACAAGAGTGAAAAATGGATTACCCGTCATCACATAGTGACTTTCAGAGATTGGTTGAGACGAAAATTCATCGGTGATGGCACGATTGATCAAGAACTTCAATGGCTGGCTAGGGGACCATCAATCACAATCTTGCAATACCAAGGCTACGAGATAAATGGGTATACATTCTACACAAGATCTCAAGACCAGAAGAGCACTAACCAAAATAGTGGTGTCCGTATAGATGCAATAGGAAATGATGGTATAAAGGACATCTACTATGGCGTCATAGAGGAGATATGGGAACTTGACTATGGACCTATAAAAGTTGCCCTGTTCCGCTGCCAATGGGTGAGCCGCGCCGGTGTAACGATAGACAGATATGGGATGACAACGGTGGACCTAAAAAAGGTTGGATATAAGGAGGAACCATTTGTCCTAGCCAAAGATGTGACCCAAGTGTTCTACGTGAAAGACATGGCAAGCAAGCCCAAGAAGAAAAAAATTAAACCCAAGAAGAGAAAACAAAAGAAGCAGATGGAAGAGGAGCACACAGAAAATGAGCAGACGGTAAAGAAGCCAGAAGATAATGAGCCTAAACGTCACATAGTTCTTCCAGGAAAAAGAAAAATAGTTGGAGTTGAAGACATTACGGACAAATCAGAAGATTATGATCAGTTAGATGACCGTCCTCCATTCTCAGTTGATGTTGATCCCAGCATTCTGTTATCCAAAGAAGACGCTCCGTACTTACGGCGCGATCACAACCAGGGGACATTCGTCAGAAGGAAGATTAATTTTGTTTTAGCGGAAGATGATGAAGATGAAGATTAATGGCCTCAATTATTTATTTTCTATTAAATGATGTAATGTAATGTGTGTAATGTAATGAGTGTCGTTTTGCATTGTGCAATTTGACGTAATTATCTCAATGTGTGTTCTGTCGATATAATTAACTCAATATGTGTGTGACATTACTATGGACTTATGTAATTTAATTTTCTTTTTTCTTTTTTTTTTATGAAAAGTGTTGATTATTGAAATTTGACGTTAATTAAATAACTAATTTTCGATTTGAAGAAACAGTTATATGAGATTTGGAAGTTATTATTTATAAATATTTTTGCATGCAAAAAATAATTACCTCTTCGTATTTTACAGATTTACTATATGTATGTGAGATATTTAATGAGATATTTTATAAATTACAATAAGTGTGTATTTTCAAATTTGAAATTAAACATGTAATCATCAATGTGATACTAAATAATAAGTAATTTGAAAGTGTACGCAGTGCCTTTACGATTTATAATAAGTGTTAAACGAGAATAAAAGTAATATATACAAACAGAAAAGAAAAATAAGAGAAAAATTATACCATTTACAGGGGAGGCAGGTTAGTACCGGTTTGTGTTACAAACCGGTACTAACCTGCCACCCCAGGCACGTTAGTACCGGTTTGTAACACGGCCCGGTACTAACGTGCCTCACGTTTTCGCTTCCCGCCAGGGGAGGCACGTTAGTACCGGGCCGTGTTACAAACCGGTACTAACGTGCCTGGGGTGGCAGGTTAGTACCGGTTTGTAACACAAACCGGTACTAACCTGCCTGGGGTATAAAACCCCACTCTTCTTCCTCCTCCGGACTTAACCGTTTTTACCTCTCCACTTCCGCCGCGCCGCCGTCGTCCGCGCGCGCCGCCGCCGTCCCGCGCCTCCCCGTCGTCTCGCCGCCGCGCCGCCGTCGTCCGCGCGCGCCGCCGCCGTCCCCCGGCCCCGCGTGCCGGCCGCGCCGCCATCCCCCGCCGCCGCCATCCCCCGCGCGCCGCCGTCGACCTCGACCACGCCGGCGCCACGCCGCCGCCCGCCCGCACCGCTGCCCCGACGGTGCCGCCGCCACCTCGCCCACGACGCCGCCGCCTCGCCCCCGACGCCGCCGCCTCTGCCGCGTGTGTACGTGATGTGCTGACGTCAGCACCCAGGGTGCTGATGTCAGCACATTTTTTTTTAAATTGCTTTAGAAATATATCATATTTGTTAGAAAAAATTTAGATGTGTTAGAAAAATTTCATATGTATTACAAAAATTTCATATGTGTTAGAAAAAATTCATATGTGTTAGAAAAAATTCATATTTGTTAGAAAAATTTCATATGTGTTAGAAATATTTTAGATGTGTTAGAAAAATTTCATATGTATTACAAAATTTTCATATGTGTTAGAAATATTGAGATGTGTTAGAAAAAAATCAACTGTGTTATACGTCAGCACATTTTTTTTTGTTTAAATAGATTTAGAAATATATCATATTTGTTAGAAAAATTTTAGATGTGTTAGAAAAATTTCATATGTATTACAAAATTTTCATATGTGTTAGAAAAAATTCATATGTGTTAGAAAAAATTCATATGTGTTAGAAAAAATTCATATTTGTTAGAAAAATTTCATATGTGTTAGAAAAAATTCATATGTGTTAGAAAAAATTCATATTTGTTAGAAAAATTTCATATTTGTTAGAAAAATTTTAGATGTGTTAGAAAAATTTCATATGTATTACAAAATTTTCATATGTGTTAGAAAAAATTCATATGTGTTAGAAAAAATTCATATTTGTTAGAAAAATTTCATATGTGTTAGAAAAAATTCATATGTGTTAGAAAAAATTCATATTTGTTAGAAAAATTTCATATGTGTTAGAAATATTGTAGATGTGTTAGAAAAATTTCATATGTATTACAAAATTTTCATATGTGTTAGAAAAAATTCATATGTGTTAGAAAAAATTCATATTTGTTAGAAAAATTTCATATGTGTTAGAAAAAATTCATATGTGTTACAAAAAATTCATATTTGTTAGAAAAATTTCATATGTGTTAGAAATATTGTAGATGTGTTAGAAAAATTCATATGTGTTACAAAAATTTCATAACTTACTCCTATCATATACTAGGATAAATGACGAGACGTAGCGAGGATGAGGAGTTGCTTCATAATATGATTCGAGACGGTACAGACCCTGTAGAGTTTGACGGCAGTCAATTTCTTGATTTATCTAGACAAGGAGGGGATGGAGGGAATGGAGATGATGAGGAAGATGATGATGGAGACGACCAAGAACAAGAAACTGGTCTTGACGAACACAATGAGACCGAGGTATACATAAGGATTTTGATCGGGCATCTGGATTAATTTTGTATTAATTATTTTTGTATTAAATAATAGTTTAATTATTTTCAGGCATCTGGATCGAAGCCTCCAAAACGGAAGCGAGGCTGCAAGAGAAAGATGACCGGGCATACCCTGGTCACAGCAGTTACAGATGATGGTGAACCAACGGAACCGCCTGGGATTAAGACTTCTTATGTGAATCAATGTGGATATCTTGTTAGGGAAAACATCCCCATCAAGTACGAGCTTTGGAGGATATCGAAAAACAGCGATCCAAATGTTCATGTTCGACAAATAGTCCCGGAGTCAGAGAAGGAAATGTTATGGAAACAGGTGACTACACACTTCACATTTCCGGCAGACAAATTAGACAAAGTCAAGAATTGGACGATGAGTAAGATGGCTAACCAGTTTCAGTCATTTAAGAAGAAGTTGAAAGCCAATTTCGTCAAGAAGAATCTCACACCAGATTTTGAGAAGGTGTACCAGAACCAAAGGCCGTTTTGGGATGAATTCGTAGAGAATCAGTTGTCGGCCGACTACCTGAATCGAGTTAAAACTAACACAGAAAATGCCTCGAAGAAAAGTCAGTTCCACCATCTAGGACCAGGAGGTTATGAGAAGGCGATTCCGAAATGGAAGAAGATGGAAGATGAATTGATACAACGAGGAATCGTACCGCAGACACTCTCGTGGCCGTTACGAGTGAGGTGGTACTTCTATGCTCATGGAGGCAGACTAAACATGGAAAATGGTGCGTTTATCACTAGCGATGCCATAGCCGAAGCGATCGACAGGCTAGACGAAGCAATGAAGAAAAAGGAAGATGGATCTTTCAAGCCTGATCGAGAGAAGGACGAGCTGACTTACGCTCTTGGCAATCCGGAACACACTGGTCGGACTCGAGGCATGGGCGTCGTACCATGGAAACGTGGCTTCAGTCAGGATATACAGACGTACCGAAGCCGTTCCAGAAGCAAGAAAGCCATCCAAGAAGAATTGCGTGAGCTCCATGACAGGCTGGCTCAGGTTGAAACTAGAACAGCCCAAGAAATAAATGAACGAGTAGATCAGCGCCTGGCAGAAGTCCTTAGCCAACACCAGGGACAACCTAGTGCTCCTGCAGGCGGCGAGAATTTGGAGATCAGCCCCGCATCTCAGCGTCGTAGCAGCATTGCTTCCACCAAGGCCGCTGAAAGATATCCCGTAGATGACATCACTACGAGGACGGACTGTGAGCTTCTTTATCTTGTCGGGAAGAAGATGAAGGTATGTGCTGAAGGTGTTGCTGAAGTACCGGTCCCGGGCGAGAAACTTCACAACGTGCCTATTCCCGAAGGGTACGCTAGAGTTTTGGTTGACCGAGTGGCTGGTGTTTGGGCTGAAGACCTTGCGATCCCGATCCCTACAGGTGACGGTGGAGAGGAACTGCGAGATGGGTTGCATACATGGATTGCTTGGCCTAAGGAAGACATCAGATTGAAGCCAGGAACAACAGATTCAGCTGCAGCATCGGCTACGAGGGACCCCAGCATGGATCCACCATCTCCACATGGTCCCGACAACGACATGGACCCGCCCTCACCAATTGGTACAAGGGGCCCCAGCATGAGTCCACCTCAGCCGAAGAAGAGGTACGCCAAGGCTCCAATGCCGCCGGCTCCTAAGCGGCAGAAGAAGAAGAAAGAGAATCCTCCGCCTCCGCCTCCTAAGCTCGCGTACGAGAAAACAGATGAGGAAACCGATGCGACCGTCAGCCAAGAGGTTGCGGATTTTTTTCAGAAGGTTAAGGACAAGAGGAAGCCAAAGCCGAAGGAACCGGTTGACCCGACAGCCGTAAGACACTTTATTAAACAGGCCAGACCCGCGGTGAAAGAGACGGCTTCGGACTACGACCGCACAATCATGAAGTCGTACAAGAAAGTCGAAAATAGAAAAAGTGCATCGTCGTCGAAAAGCTCTCAGTCAAAAGGCATTGCACAGCTGGGACAACAATCGAAGCAATCGATTCCTCCGCTTGTTGTGCTATCAGAGGAAGAACAACAATTGGTTGAGATTATGAAGCAAACCAACCTCACCAAAGCTCAACTACGAGGTGAAGATGATATTCCAATACACGAGGGAGGCAAGAAAAAACCGTTCGAATTGGGGCAATCACTGGTATGGCCTGAGCTGCTAGCACACCTAGGGACCAGAATGTATGAGTTCCACAATTGGTACATGCGAGAATCTGGAAATGGATTGACCATGTTCGCAGCACGGATCAGAAATTCACCCTATCGACCGCCATGTGATATGTGGATTGATTTCGAAGATATCCATTTTTTATACCATCAAGATGCCCTTTCCAAGTCTCTCATGAGTGCATGGATTCTGTAAGTATTTAATAAAATGTTTATATTGTACCTCTAGTTGTCAATCCTATCTAACTATATGTTATTGTGTATCATGTAGGATGGAGTATCAACATTGCCGGAAGAAGGGATACTATGGCATTGGCTTCTTGGATCCGGATATCTTACACATGGAGAATATTGCAAATTATCCCAATCGAACGACAACAAATATTTTCAATGCCTTGATGGCACAACATACATGTTCATTGATACTTTTTCCGTACCTCTTCGGGTTAGTCGTAGAACATATTTTACTATTTCTATATTCATTCATGTTACGGTTCTAAATGACATCTTTATATGTACAGGTTTCACTGGATCCTCCTTGTACTCGAGATTAATCGAGGCCGGATTACGGTGTTCGACTCATTGAGAAAGCCGATGAAAGACTATCAAAGCCTAGTTGATACTCTTAACAAAGCGTGGAAACGCTTTGTTAAAAACCAAGTTGGAGTATCAGATACGGACGAGCTTCACTGGAGGCTTGACTTTCCGGTACGTTCAAAGTTTCATATTAGTCTTATTTCATTTAGTCAAACATCGAGAGTGTATTACATAACCGATTGTTCATATACGTGTATATATAGTGTATGAGACAGGAACAGGGAAACAACCTGTGTGGGTACTACGTATGCGAATTCATCCACGGATTTGTAGGCCCGAAGATGATGACGGAAAAAGAATTTGACGTACGTAAACTTCCTACCATTTTATTAAATTTTTATTATGCAAATCTGTTTATTAAGACTAACGAAGATTTTTCTTGGCAGGTTATGGTAATGACAGAAGACCTCATTGAACCGGAACGAGTCAAGGCAGTTCAAGAACAACTAGTGGGATTTCTGCTCGATGAGGTCGTGAATCCGAACGGTGAATTTTATACGGATCATAGAATAAGCATTGGTTTAATGGATCCTGATCGAGGAAAGGACGAGGAGGAAGAGGAGTTCCAAAAGAAGAAGAAGAAAGATTAGCTTAATTGGTTTTTCTTTAATCGAAACACTTGAAAAGTTGTATATATATGTAATACTTTTTAGAAAGCTAACTAAGCACATGTAGATTATATATTATTGTAACGTAATATTACTTTATACGCAAGCGCATTAGAACGGATACGATACGAATACGCATTGTAACGGAAACGATACGAATACGCATTAGAACGGATACGATACGAATACGCATTAGAACGGATACGATACGAATACGCATTAGAACGGATACGATACGAATACGCATTAGAACGGATACGATACGAATACGCATTAGAACGGATACGATACGGAATACGCATTAGAAATAAAATAAAATAAAAGAGAAAAAACAGTTTAGTACCGGTTGGTATTACCAACCGGTACTAAACTGCCTCCCCGGGGTGGCGGGCAGCGCACGCAGTTTAGTACCGGTTGGTAACACCAACCGGTACTAACGTGCGCGTTTTAGTACCGGTTCTGGAACCGGTACTAAAAGACTGCCACTTTAGTCTCGAAACGTTAGTACCGGTTCCAGAACCGGTACTAAACTTGGCTTCCCAACCGGTACTGAAAGTCGTTTCTGTAGTAGTGGTCCCAGTGGCGACTGACCCGGCGCCGGCACCCAAGGTCCCAGCGCCGGACGTGACCTTCTCGGTCGGGGGAGAGCTCTTCCAGGCCCACAAGGCCATACTCTCCATGGTGTCACCGGTTTTCAAGGCAGAGCTGTCGTCGTCCGAAGCAGCGGCGACGGCGGTCATCGTGGTCAACGGCATGCGGCCTGACGTTTTCGAGGCCTTGCTGCTACATGTACACCAGCACTCCGCCTGCTGCCACCACTGACCAAGCGATGTGCGATCTACTCGCAGCGGCGGACCGGTACGGCGTGGAGGGGCTCAAGGTCCTGTGCGAAGGGAAACTCTCGAAGATGGTTGACGAGGACAACGTGGCGGACATGCTGGCTCTCGCGGACGACGTGCGCTCCCGGATGATCGAGGACGCTTGCATCCGGTTCATGGTGAACTCGGGCAGGACGAAGGACGTGGTGGAGAACCGGGGCTAACTGGATAAGAAAGTTATTCCCTCCGCCCGCCACCTCCGCCGGGCCGGCGGCCACCCCAGACCCCTTCTAAAGCTGTCGGAGCCGCCGCAACCCCCAACCCCGAGACCCTAAGCCAGCAACGGCGGCGGCGCCGCCGCCGGGCCCACATGTCAATGGCGGCGGCGTTTATCGGGGCTCACATGAGCCCCGGCGCAGCACAACATTTGGGCAGCAGCGGACCCGTACGGCGTGGAGGGGCTCAAGGTCCTGTGCGAAGGGAAACTCTCCAAAGATGGTTGACGAGGACAACGTGGCGGACATGCTGGCTCTCGTGGACGATGTGCGCTCCCGGATGATCGAGGACGCTTGGATCCAGTTCATGGTGAGCTAGGGGAGGATGAAGGACGTGGTGGAGAGACAGGGATACCAGTGGCTCCGCATGAAGCACCCCTCGGTTTTGGTTGATTTGTTGGAGAAGTTTTGGTACACACAGGTTAGGTTTTGGAAGGACAAATGGTTAGGAAATTCAACACTGCGAGAATAATATCCCTGTTTATATAATATAGCCTGACACAAACAGGATATTGTGGCACAAGTCTTTAGCACCTCACCTTTAAACATCTCTTGGCGAAGGGATCTTATATGCCATAAGTTAACAACATGGAATGAACTTGCTCCACGCATTGCTAACATTGTGCTAAGACAGGAACCCGATGAGTTTCAATGGAACTTACACTCCAATGGACATTTCTCAGTGAAATCCCATTACCTAGCAATGATCCATAGTGATGTCCCAAACTTAAATAAACGCTTGTGGAAATTAAAATCCCCTTTAAAAATTAAGATTTTTTTGTGGTACTTGCGATGAGGAGTAATTCTAACGAAACATAACCTAGCAAAGCGCAATTGGCAATGAAGCAAAATATGTTCCTTTTGACACAAAGATGAAACAATTAAACATCCTTTTTTTGAATGTCGCTTTGCTCGTGTAGTGTTGTCGGAGATTCATGTGGCGACAGTTTTGTCTCAGCCTCGTAGCTTGTCCAATATGTTTGGTAGTTGGCTATGGGGTATTGAAAAGGAAATGAAACCGGTAGTTATACTTGGGTGGCTGCGCTAGTTGTTTGTGGTTATGGCTATGCAGAAATGATATTGTTTTTGATAAAAAATATAACCCTTTTCCACTGCAGGTTATCTAGTCGATTATACACTGGCTCCGTACATGAGCTATTTTACATAAGCCAACCTCTCAGGATTTTGTTGTTGCGGAATCTCTACGCTTGGCGCAGGTGGCCAAGGAGTTCTTTACCCGGCACATGGGTGACGATCTAGTCTACGGATTGATTGTCATTAGATGATGGAGCTTTAAGTTTTTTTAATTAAGTTGTGTGCATGTGCTAAGCCGAGGTCAGGAGTGTTTCAAGACATTGTATCAACTCGATGTAATCCTCTTAAAATCTAATAAAGCTTCCTTTATAAAGAAAATGTCGGTGACCGATTTGCTGCATGCCGCCCTGCCCCCTGTATTTGATACCAACCAACCACAACCGCCCTTAATAATTTCCTCGCTGCAGCCCACAGGTCACAGATATGAGCTATGCACATGTGGGGTACATACACACATCCAGTGTTCTTCGTTTGCAAACATGCATGCTTCACCTGTTCGAAAATTATTATTCCATCCACACATAATTTATTGAGCTGGTTCGACAATGAGATTAGTCGCTATAGTAACCATGAAACCCAAACATGGAAAAACACATGCACAGGACGTCTAAACATGTTGAATTGTAAAATTTTATCTTTCTTTTGTTCTCATAAAATTAGTAAAGCGCGGAGACCAATTAGCATGCAATACCATCATGTGAATGTGAATGAATAAATCCGATCGAATATAGAATTAACATAAAACAATCAGTATTCTATATGCTGATAACTGATATTTGCGTTGGTCAGAGAGATTCGCACAAAGATGTTCAATGGTGGGGGAGATCTTATTACACTCGTTTACTCCTAATAATTGAATGTGGAATGGAAAGATAGTTGTCTGGATTTATTCTGCTCCTTCAAGCGTTCAATCTTGTTGGTTTAGACTGGGCAAAAGACTGATTATGTTTTTCTAGCCTAATGGGTGCCGGATGAAAACAATAAGGAACGAGCGAAAAAACACCAACTAGTTTCAATTTTAGATTCTTACTCAAAATTGAAAACAAATCTGGAAAGCCAATCGGGGAAACAAGAGGCGCGGATATTGCGGGATGTCAAAAATGAATTAATTCGACACAAACATGTCGATAGCGGTCAGGAATCGATAATCCAAATCAGGAATAGCGAATCAAATAACCACTTCAAATGCTAAACACAACATAGATGAAGTATCGGTGCCAATAATTGCTGATCAAATCAGGAATAGATGAAGTGTTAAGTTCTCAAATAACCACTTCAAATCAGGAATAGCGAATCAAATAACCACTTCAAATGCTCATACATGATGTAAAACGAAGTTCATGCTTCTACTACCTCTTAATTCCTCCCAAGAGAAGAATTTGTTCAACATTAGAAGAATCAGCCGAGAGCATAATCCATCATATACAGAAACACAACCAATAATTGCCAAGTCTATTTCGCTATTTAGTGTTCCTTGAATCTTTGACTGCACGAAAAAAAAATGATATTGCACCCTGCGTAAGTTGTCAGATCAACTAGCCCTAAAAAATAATAAAAAAATCGTCAGATCAACTAGACTAGCAAATTGCACGCATCATTCCCCATTAAAAAAAAAGGCACTGAGATCTATCAAACACAGATGAAGTATACTATTATTTTGCTAATTGCAGCAAAAGACTTAACCCCCCAAAACTACAGCTGAACTATTGAAGAACAGATCTCACAGATCACAAGAGGTTACCACATGCCACTATCCACGGATCTTAGAATCTGAGTAATGCTCCCTCCTTCCTAACAAGACAAGTGATTATGTAATTTGTCCACACACCAGGGCCTTGTCCATCTTGATTGTTATTGCTACTAACGGTAAGTGAAGCGTCGGTGCAGATGTACCGGAGCAGGATCCTGAATGTACCAGCTCGCATGTCGTCAATCACAAATTCACGATCGATGGCCTGCGCTGCACCACCCCGTTCTCCCTTGCTTAGACCTCTGCCTTGAAGACCGGCGACTGCATGACGATATATAGTACACATTTAGCCATTCCAGAAACATTAATCAGTTATTCTCCCAACATTTACTCTACATGCCTCTGAAAATTACTCGACTTCTCCAACACTTGGAAGAGAAGATAAGGGTGAAAAATTTTCAGCTGCATGTAACCGTGGGTCCCCGCCACTTGGCCCATCCTTTGTGAAGTGGTCATGAACTCGATGCAAGCATCCTTGAGCGTGTCACAGTGGTGCTGATCAGCCAACGCCAGCGTGTCAGCCACGTTCACGACGTGAAGCCTCGTGACAATGATGCGCTCGCATATCAGCTTCAGCCTCACTGTCCGCGGCCATGAGGAGCTCCCAAACCCTGATGTCATGTTCACTGTCATCCCCTTCATCTTCACTGTCGTCATCACCACTGATAATGGTAGGTGAAGCATCAGTGTAGAAGTACCGGAGCAAGGCCCTGAACGTGCCAGGTCACAACTCGTCGATAACGATGGCCTGTGCCGCCCCATTCTCCCTCATCGCCCCCATAGAGTGCAGCCTTGAAGACTGGAGACCGCATTGCGAGTATGACCTTGTGTGCCGGGAAGAGCTCTCCCTCGACGGACGCTCTTCCCTCGATGGAGAATGTGACGTCTGCGCCATCACCCGTCTCGAGGACCTCACCGAGCCACCCTAGCATGTCTGAAGGCGGCATGACGATCCACACTGAAGCACCAGGCGTCGTATCCTCCGGGGGGAATACAGTGACCGTGCATTGATGAAAGGATCAAGATGCCTAAGAGGGGGGGGGGGGGGTGAATTAGACTTCTACGAATTTATCTTGTTGAAATTAAAACCTATGATCAAGCCTAATCACCCCATGTGCCTAAACCTTAGAAAGTGTGGCTATCCTAGTCGTTCAAAAGTTTAGCAACCTAGTTTCAACCCTAAACTAGCATGACAATTCTAAGAAATGAAATTGCAGAAAGTAAATTGCCAAAAGTAAAGATTGGGTTAGAAATCCGATTTTTAGCCCGAGGTATCAAAGAGTCGGCAGTCTTTACTAGTCCTCGTTGGAGCACCCACGCAACGGTCTAGCTCCCCTTGATCCGCGCAAGGATCAAGTGCTCTCTAGTGATAATCCTTCTCCATCTCCGGATTGGTGGATTCCAACCAAGCACAACCTTCTTGGGTCTCTCACAATCGCCTCCTTGACGGCTCACCAAGAACCAACCAACACCAAGCCGTCTAGGTGATGCCGATTATCAAGAGTAACAAGCAAAGAACCTCACTTGACCTAGACAAGCCAAAGAGATGGGTGGATGCACACTTGCTACTCTCAAAGCACTAATGATGTCCTTAACCTTCACTTAAGAACTTTGCAAATCACTTCTAGTGCTTCTCTTGCCCTTGAACACCAAATAAGCCTAGCAATGAACCTGAGTGGCAAGAGAGCTCAAATGAACCATCCCATGGGGTATATATAGGCCAAGGCCAAGAAACTAGCCGTTGCCCCACGGGCTGCTGAAATCGTGACCACCGACTCATTCGGTGGTACCTCCATTGGAGCACCGAATGAATCGGTGCTCACTTCAGTTCAAATTCCAACAGTAACTGACAGCTAGCACCGACTCATTCAATTCTTGAACACCTCTACCACCGAATCAATTGGTGTTAATAATATTTCCATGCAGAGCCGAATCTGAGCCGATGGCAAGCTGAGCCAACGAGCACCGACCCATCCGCTGATCCTCTGAGTTAGCAACGAATCAGTCGATGCTAATTGTGCACGTAAATGCACCCAAACCCTGGCACGTTCCACGATTGATCCGGTGCTCTTCCATGCATTAGCACCGTATCGATCGGTGCTCCCTTTTTCTTTAAGGCTGAGCCGAGCGCAGGATTGTCCGATGCTCATCATGAATTGCTCCGGTGCTCTCTGTCTTGCCAAAACTTGTCCAAATCAATTTCTTTAAGTTTTGGCTCTTCTCTATTGTACTTCTAGCCTTCATCTGGGCTACCTAGTGCCAATTTCACAAGTGTGCGTCCACCTAACCTCTATGGCTCACCTAGGTCAAGATACTACTCTTTAGCCCCCTTAATAGTACGGCCAAAGGAAAATAAAGACCTAAACTACTTCAAGTGTCTCTCAACTCCAATTGACGCTTGAAACTAGCTTATCCTTAGTCTTCACGCATATCCTTTGTACTCATACAATGAAAACCAATCGATGGGGGCCAAGAGTACCAGGAAAGCCCATCATTGCATTAACTTATTAATAGCCATTGCAAAATACACGTTAGTCGCAATGATCATGTTGTCATTAATCACCAAAATCGAATTAGGGGCCTAGATGCTCCTTCAATCTCCCCCTTTTTTGTGATTGATGACAACACTTCCTCAAATAAGATTTGTTAGAGAAGTATTGAGGTGAATATACTTGAAGTGCATGAACTTGATTTCAATAAGAACAAAAGGGTTAGGCAAGTTCATGCAAATCAAGTCCAAAAATGCGTATGATAAAGGATATAAGCAAACAACTCATATGCAAACAACGATTGACATGGCATAAGATATGAAATAACGCAAGCACATGTCAACCACGGTAGCAAAACATCATATGCATGTGCACAAAAGTAAATATGATGCATGAGAGTAGCACACATAAAAGATCCAAAAGCCTAAGCTACCAAAAGCTCCCCCTATCTAACAAATCTACTCTCTCTCCCCCTTTGGCGTCAAGCACCAAAAGATCTAAGCGGTAGGGTCTGGAGGGGGCGCGAGAGTGTCCGCGAAAGTATATGCAGAACCTGAAACCTCTGTAGTAACAACTGTCGACTCTGTAGTGACTGCAATCTGTGGAGGAGTAACAGAAGCCGAAGTAGCCGTGGTGGAAGGCTGAGCGTCGAGGGTCTGCTGGACTGACGCAACTGTCAAGATCATAGCTGGCACAGTGGCAGACTCAGAAGCTGAAGCGGTAGCATGCGGAGCCGACTGTGCAAACTGTCCAAGCATCACTGACGATGGAGTACTGAAAGTCGTCGGGATGTCTGGAAGCGGTGAAGTCTCAACTGACGAGCTCGGCACTCCTATCGTAGCAGGTGGCTGACTCTGAAGTAGCGTGAACAGCCTGATCAGCGAGAATGGAGGGAGTCCTGTAGGCACCTGCTGAGGTGACAGCTGTGGTAGCGCTGTGCCTGGAGTAGCCTGAGCAAGTGGGGCTCCAAGTGGTGAAAACGGTGGAGGAGGAGCTATCCCAATTTGCCTGAACAGGTACTCGAACCTGTAGTCTGTCTACTGGTGGTGGTGGTGGATCGCCTCAAGCGTGCGCTGGTGGTGGTGGTGAATAGACCTAACGGTCTCAGTAAAGTAGCTTGCTGACACTCCTGGCCCAGGGCTAAGGCAACTACGGCCTGTGTGAGCCTGTCAAGGTTGGCCGCGAGGGTCGCAAACTCGGGTGACATCGCAGTGAGGACCCGGTGTGCCCGGTGTGTCCGAGGACCGGTGGATGGTCGCTTCTTGGTGTGATGAGTGATTGACAACGTGGTGTGGATTGACGTTTCCCTTGGCTCAAGTATTGCAGGTGTAGAATGCGGCTTGATTGCATTGGTGCAGGTGAAGAACAGGCGCGAAAGGTCTTAGCCATGGCAGCCTCCGAGGAGCGGAGAGACAAGTAGGCTTAGTTCGAGGGACCCGGTGGCCAGATGGATCAAGTGCGGTTCACATGGTGCAAGAACGAGCAAGGGGACGTGGTTCCGGTGCGAGGTAGCGGCTCACAACCGAAGCTCATACGCGGACGAGAAGCCGGTGCAAGGTAGTTGCTCACAACCGAAGCTTGCACGCGGGGTTTGGTGATTTGGCCACAAAATCATCGGTGGACGATTTCTTGGTTTGGGCCTCAAAACCAAGCCCGAGGACTTGACGAGGCGAAGTCTGGGCAGCTGGGCTGAGGTGACCAGCCAGACCCAAGTTCGGCGTCGAGGAGCTTTGATCCGGAGGACACGTGGCGTGACCGCAAGGCTTGCGTCGGAGGGAAGCTAGCTTGCGGTGGAAGGTGTCCCAGCCAGAAAATATCTGAAACCAAATGTCAAATTTACCCCTGAGGGGTATGTATCACTTAGGGGTAGTTTAGTCTTTAGAGCACCACCACTTGGACTATATAATAGACCCCCTAGGGGTTGGTGGCTGCTATCTCTTTGCATCCTCTCTAGTTATCTCTCTAGTTTTCCTTTGGACTTGTATTTCCCTTTCATCCTTTCCACCTAGAACTATTTCGAATCATTTGTAGTTTGTATAGGTGAATTCATGGTTGGTTGATTGAGTTTGTGCTGCTCATCTTTGTGCCATGATTTGAATCGATGAGCTCTTCTTCCTTTCCTTATTTTTGGAGGTATTTTCGGAGCTATTTTTGGGTGATTTTCGTTCTTCACTTCCTTGGGCGTTTTCTCTCGGATTTCTTTGGGGGATTCACGTATGAGTGCCTTGTGCCTCTTTTGCTGGTGATCTCTTGCCCCAAACGCCGGTAATCGCTTTGGATTTGAAGTTTTTGGGATGAACTCGAGTTCTTGGTGTTCTTCACGAGATCTGTGATTCCAGGAGTTCTAGGAGGTTTGGGGCCAAGATCTTTGGGGCATAGCCTCTCCTTGGTATATCATCTACCCAAAATCTGGTCTCAAGACTCCAAGTCGTTTGGGAGATCCATTCTCGAGTTGACCTTTTGACTGCGCCGATCGATCGATCCGATCGGTTATCCTTGACTGGGTCGAATCAATCAACCGCTAGGAGTTCGCAGCCCTGCAGTCTTGAGTTGAAAGTTTCCTCTGTGTTGATCTATCGATCGGATCGCTTCTTCCTGCCTCGATCGGATCAATCGACCGCTTGCCTTCGCAACCTTGCAAACTCTCTGGTAGAAGGTCGATATTTCGATTGAATCCTCCGGTCGACTCTTGGTCGGATCATCCGATCGACTCTTGTACAGGTCAGATCAATCGACAGTGTTTTTTACTCAACAGTGGTCGGAGCATTGGCGATCAATCCGACCGGTGCTTTTCATGTGCGGTCGGATCAATCGACCCATGCAAATGTCGCTGATTCGATCTGTTGTTTTCTCCCAGTGACGGTCGGAGCATAGGGTGTAACTCCGATCGACTTTTTCCTTACACGGTCGGATCAATCGACCTGTGCACTTTGCGCTGATTAGATCTGTTGTTTTCTCACGGTAGCGGTCAGAGCATTGGTGATAACTCTGACCAATGCTTTTCCTATCCGGTCGGATCAAACGACCCGTACAAATTTCGCTGAACTCTTCCTGTTGAGGCCGCGTCTTGTGCTCGATTTGTTCGATTTTTTTTCCGCTGCTTTGATCTAGTTCCTAGGGTCAGTAGCTTCTCAGTAGCTACGTGATCTTGGCTAGATCATTTGGTTGGCTTGGAGTTGATTTGGGAAAAGCCGGATTTGGGAAAGAAATTTTATCGGCTCCCATTCACTCCCCCCTCTCTGGTCGCCTAATCGGTCCTTCACGCAGGAATCGGCTGAGCTGTTGGAGTAGTGGCTGGAGTAGCCTGAGTCGGAGCTACTGGGGTATCAACCTATGTGTCAACGTGTGAACCTGAGCTGCCAGCCTTGTGGTCGTGTGCCATCCTGACAGGTGGAATTGGGGCGAAGTCCTTGTCCTCTGAGTCTGACTCAAGCTCAACGTCCATGAATCCCTCAAGGCCTGCCTCGACCTCACCGGCAAGAAGCTCTGCGTCCTCGATCTCTATCTGGGCATGCTGCTCCTCAGTCAACTCCTGCTGAATGGCAACAGTGGCTCTGTGGCCGTGCCTCTTATCTGTGCGCTTGGCGGCCCTGTACAGCTTGAATGCATCTCTAGAACTCTGCCACTTCCCATACAAGGGACCCATAGGCGGACCGGCACGACATATCATGTAGCTCAAGTAGTGCCCAAAGGGAAACCGGTGTCCGACTTTCAGTCCATCTGCTATGATGTCCTCAATTTCGCACAGCAGAAAGTCCACAATATCAAAATCCCTCCTGTGAAGAATATAAGCAAGTGTCCACGGCTGGAAGGCAGTGATCGCCTCTCTGTACCCTGTCCGAGGCAAGATAGTTTGAGAATGATAGTCACCAGAGGAGTCAAATCTGAGGGGTGTCGAGGCAAAGCTGGACCGAAAGGCTCTCTGAAGCAGTTCCTGACAAGGTCGTAGGGTGGGAACGCAGTGCCGTACGCTACGTGACGTTGACGAGGAGGACCAACGTTAGGGTGACACTACTCATGTAGACGGTCGCCTCGTAGCTCAACTCGGAGTGCCTCTGCCATCTCCTCTCTGCTCAACTGCCTTGGCTCTCCCTCAATCATGTAAGCAATCCGTCGGCGCTGGGAGTCAATCCAAACACTGGCGTAGGAGATGTGAATCCAGTCATCCACGTAGCGCCCTGGCAAGGTGATCAAGTTATGTAGCCCGGGCAGGTAAGAGAAGTACTGACTGAACTCTGTCTCTGGCATACCAAATGTGCTAGCAAGTCGCTCAAGAGAGATCTGTTTGTGCTCGAAGTGCTTGACCCTGATGTGATAATAGGCCATGTGGAAGATGCGCTGCAGACTGTCCAAAAAGGTCCGCCCCTAGTCTGTCTGTCAATGGGAAACCACTCAATCACGTCCTGGGCGAATCTGTATCTCTGAATGACTCGGCCCTTGGCCCGGACAAGATCTGCCACTGTCGGAAGCTGCGCTCCTGCTGCTGCTCGTCCTCCGCGGACCCTGAGGACTCTTCCTGGGACACCTGTCCGTGCTCAAGCAGCTGTAGTAGCCTCTGCTGCTGTCAATGCTGACGTCTGGACTGAGTACCCTGAGCAGGACCCTCTCGTGTACGCTTGCTACCACTAGGACCTGTAGAAGCGGTGGCTGCTGGTGTGTCAGTAGCTGAAGCAGCCTGTGTACGAGTGCACGTAGAACGGCGTAGCTGGGGTGTCACTATCACTGTCCCTGAAGCTGGAGCTGAGTTGGCATCTAGTGCTGCCGGTGACCCTGTCCTGTCAATAATACGAAATCCGGCTGCAGGTCCACCTCTATCGGCACGCTCTGCGGCTGCTGCTGCTGCTAGTGCCCTGTCCCGGTCAGGTGAGAGACCACTGCTCTTCTTCTTCTTGACACTAATCACCTTCTTAGCCTTCCCCTTGTCCTTTTGAGATGGAGGAGGGTGACGCTGCTCATCACCACCATCTCCTACACCACTGCCACTAGTACCCTGAATGTCTGCCATGACTGATCAAGCAAAGAAATCCACGGACAGGAAATCATTGAGAGCAAATATTCATGAAACTCCCCCTGACACTGCCAACTATCTCAAACTGAACCTCATCGGGGCTTGGCCTCGATGTTCGTGCTATGCACCTGAGGCTTGGCCTCAAGCAACTGTCACTGTGAATGCCTCAACTGCCCATATCAAGCTATCACTGTCACTCCCAAGAACACACCTGCACGAAAAAAGGGAATAGGGAGAATAATAGTTTATAAGCATTAACTAGAGGGAGAAAAATCCTATGGATAGCATGAATTAGATGAGAGCTCGGACACGGCTAGCCTAAGATAGATATGACATGATAGATAGGATTTGATAGGAACATGATATACTAAAGGAATATTCGACAATTCGTGTGTGACATGAAAGTGTGTCGAAAGATTGATACAACAAGATCATGATCGAAAACTAGAGTTCACATCTAGGAATTTTGCTAACCATTTAAGATCAAAAATTTGTGGCATGGCTAGATGACAAAGACTGTTACCTAGATAGAACTGATGAGATCAAAGCCACAACAACACACTGTGCATGGCCACCACAAAACGTCCCCCTCACTGATTTTACAAGAAAGACATAGAGGACTTGATCAATTACGGAGCAAGGATGAAATAGTAGAACCATGGCATAGGAATTGATCAGAGAGCATCACCTTGAGCCAGAGAAGAAATGTGCAGTAAGCACGGCGACAGCACCAGAAGAGAGCCCTGGTGGAGTGGAAGGACGACGCGACGCGTGAAGGGCTGAAGGAGGCTCGGTGCGCTCTCAAGACGATGTGGAAGAGCTCGCCGCGGTGTGGTGGAGCAAGACGGCCGGCAATGGCGAGGCAGCGGCGGCGGCGTAACCCTAAGCGGGGGCCCGCGCTGGTGGAGGCGGTGGCAGTGCTACGCAAGAAGCCGTGGACGGATTGTAGGGCGAGCGGCGGCGACCGGAGGAGGGCGCGCGCGAGTGGAGGCGGCGATTCGCCGGCAACGGGGACGGCGGCGGCGCTCGGGTGTGGGAGTAAAGGGCAGCGCGAGTTGAGGATGATGACTGATGTGCGGGGCCTGCAGGGCAGTAGACTAAGTCAAAAAAGAACAGACGGCTGAGATCTAGCTTGATTTGAATGGACGACACAGATCTGAATGAGGCTCGGAGCACCAACTAATTCGGTGGTGGAGTTAGGTCAGCATCGGATGATACTGAGCTAACGTGAAGGGAATAGATTAAAAGACCACCGACTGATTCGTGCTTAGATAAGAATACCACCGGACCATACTTTGGTGTGAGGAAGCTTAACTGCACAGCAGAGCATAGATTGATACGGTGCAAAGCACCAGGTACCACCACTGGACCATCCTATGGTCGATGAATGACAGTACTGAGAAGTGGACACCGATTTGTCCGCTGGTAGACGTAAAACTCCGGTGGTAATGCGTCGGTGCTATCTTCAAAGCTCCGGTGCTCCATTTTTGCTGATTTTGATTTGGATTTTCATGGAATTTTCTTCCTTCATGTCCAAGAGTTCAAATAAGAGGCAAATAAACACATCTTGGATAGAAGCAAGTCAACCTCTCTCAAACCCTCATTTTAAAAATATTTTCAATATTTTCCATAGGCTAGTAGTCATTTTGCAATAGAAAACCAAATGCAAAGACATAGGAGGGTAGCACACACCTAGGGGTTTCAAGAATTGTCAAAGACAAGTAAAGCTCCCGCTAAATGCCTACCACAACCAAATGTCAAACAAAACAACTAAAACAACAACCATGCATATGCATGCAAATGCAAGACAAGGAATTAAATACGGAATTTAAATCTATCTTGTCAAGTTTGAGCCCCTTGCAAGCTTATTCATGATGAGCCTCTCCCGTGCCTAGAGCAACCAAAAACCATCGGCTCTAACCAAACCAATCTCATCACTATCTTGTTAGGGTTAGACAAGCACCTAATGCATATGGCATATAAAACAAATGCAATGCAACCACAACAACACTAGATTACTTGTTAGTTGAAGTTAGTAAAGTCAAGCACATTAAGCTCATTCCTCAACATACAAAATCTCGCCTCATCTAGTGGTTTTGTTAAGATGTCCGTCAATTGATCTTCCATCCTTACACCATCTAGCAAGATATATTCCTTAGCAACATGATCTCTAATGAAGTGATGGCGAACATCAATGTGCTTGGTGCAGGAGTGTTGTTAGCAAGTTTAACCGCGCTCTCATTGTCACACAACAAAGGTACCCTTTTTAGAATCACATTGTAATCAAGAAGGGTTTGCATCATGCAAAGGATTTTTGCACAACAAGAACCGGTGGCTATGTACTCGGCTTCGGCGGTTGAAAGAGCAACACTATTTTGCTTTTTGGATGACCAAGAAACTAGTGATCTACCAAGCAATTGACACCCTCCGGAGGTGCTTTTCCTATCAACCTTGCAACCCGCATAATCCGAATCGGAATAGCCCACGAGCTGAAAACTAGCTCCTTTGGGATACCAAAGGCCAATGCTTGGTGTGAACTTAAGGTACCTAAGGATTCTTTTCACGGCCACTAATAAGTGAGCTTCCTTAGGTTTGGCTTGGAATCTAGCACACATACACACACTAAACATGATGTCAGGCCTAGATGCGGTGAGGTACAACAAGCTACCAATCATAGAACGGTAGAGAGTTTGGTCAACCGGTTTACCTCCCTCATCCATGTCGAGATGTCCATTTGTTGCCATTGGGTCTTGATGGTCTTACAATCATCCATCTTGAAATGCTTGAGAAGGTCTTTGGTATATTTTCTTGACAAATAAAAGTCCCTTCATCAAGTTGCTTGATTTGAAAATTGAGGAAGAATGTAAGCTCTCCAATTATAGACATCTCAAACTCCTTTGACATCATATCACCAAACTCTTTGCAAAAGTCTTCATTTGCTGAGCCAAAGATAATATCATCAACATACACTTGACAAATGAAGAGATCATCATTGATTTTCTTGGTGAATAATGTGGTGTCCATCTTCCCAATCTTGAAACCTTTTGCAATGAGGAAGTCCCTAAGGCGCTCATACCATGCTCTAGGTGCTTGCTTGAGACCATAGAGAGCCTTGGACAACCTATACACATGATTGGGGTTGAATGGATCTTCAAAGCCCGGTGGTTGCTCAACATAGAATAGTTCATTGATATATCCATTTAGAAAGGCACTCTTCACATCCATTTGATATAGCTTCAAGTTGTGACATGATGCATAGGCAAGAAGGATGCGAATAGCTTCTAGTCTTGCCACCGGTGCAAAAGTCTCTCCAAAATCTAGTCCTTCAACTTGAGAGAACCCTTTTGCCACTAGCCTTGCCTTGTTCCTCACTACATTTCCTTGGTCATCTTGCTTGTTGCGGAATACCCATTTGGTTCCAATCACTCTTGCATCTTTTGGTCTTTCCTCCAATGTTCACACCTTATCCCGGGTGAAGTTGTTTAGTTCTTCATGCATTGCATTCACCCAATCCGGATCATTGAGAGCTTCTTCAAGTTTGGTTGGCTCTATGATTGAGACAAATGAACTATGCTCACATTAATTGGATCGTTGCTTGGCTCTTGTTGTGATTCCATGAGTAGGGATCCCAATAATGAGATCTCAAGGATGAGCTTGAATTCTTGGATTGTGTCTTTTAGTTTTAACATTTTGAGGGGCTTGTGGAGCATCAACATCTTGTGCTTGAGCCACAACTTGATCTTGTGGTACATGAGTATCTTCATTTGGAAGAGGTGAATCATCCACTTGATCTTGAGAATCTTTCCCACTACCATCAACTTGAGGCACCATAGATGAAGAAGATAGTTGATTATTTACTTGTACTTCATCATCATCTTCTTTTAGTTTGATGTCTCCAATTGGCACGTTTTTCATGGCCTCCCTCAATGGTTCATTACCAACATCATCACAATTTTCAAGCGCTCCTTGGGAGCCATTAGATTCATTGAACTCCACATCATATGTTTCTTCAACCATGCCGGTGGCAATGTTGAATACTCTATATGCTTTGGACTTCAATGAGTAACCAAGTAGAAAACCAATATCACAACGTTTTTGAAACTTCCCTAGGTGTTGTCTTTTCTTGTAGATGTAGCATTTGCACCCAAACACCCGGAAGTAAGAGATATTGGGCTTTCTCCCAACAAGCAACTCATAGGGGGTCTTCTTCATTAGCCGGTGTGGAAAGAGGCGGTTTGATGCATAGCAAACGGTGTTGATAGCTTCGGCCCAAAACTTCTCATGAGTGCCATATTCATCCAACATGGTTCTTGCTAGAGTGATCAATGTGCGGTTCTTTCTTTCTACTACACCATTTTGTTGAGGAGTGTAGGTTGAGGAGAATTCATGCTTGATCCCAAGTTCATCACAATATTCTTTATGCTTGTGTTGTCAAATTCTCTTCCATTGTCAGTCCTAATCTTCACCAAGGTCACTTCATAAAGATTTTGAGCTTTCTTGGCAAACTTCTTGAATGTGTCGGCTACCACGGTCTTGTCTTCAAGAAAGAAAACCCATGTCTATCTTGAGAAGTCATCCACTACCACTAGACAATAGAGATTTCCACCTAGGCTAACATAAGTTGTTGGCCCAAATAAATCCATGTGAAGCAACTCTAGTGGTCTTCTAGTTGACACATAAGCTTTGCCTGGATGAGTGTTTGCAACTTGTTTGCCCACTTGACAAGCACTACAAAGTTTGTCCTTCTCAAACACTATATCTTTTAACACAACTACCAAGTCTTTCTTGACAAGTTTCTTGAGAGTACTCATGCCAACATGTGCAAGCCTTCTATGCCAAAGCCAACCCTTTGATGTCTTGGTGAATAAACATGTGCCCAAACTAGCTTCTTTTGTAGTGAAGTCCACAAGATAGAGATTGTTGTATCTAAACCCTTCGAATATGAGATCATCATTTGACTTCCTTGTGACTTCCATACCCTTATCGGTGAATATAGCCTTGAAACCATGATCACATAGTTGAGCAATCGACAACAAGTTGAAGTTCAAAGAATCTACCAAGAGAACATTAGAGAGTGTATGATCATTGGAGATCTCAACCTTGCCCAAACCTTCAACTTTGCCTTTTGAATTGTCACCAAATGTAATCTTTTCATATCCATGAGCATCCTCCTTTAATGTGGTGAACATCCGGGGATCACCGGTCATGTGTCGAGTGCATCCACTATCAAGTACCCAATGGTGTCCTCCGGTCTTGTAGTTCACCTACATCCACAAAGCAATCAAGCTTGGGGTTTAGCCACCCAAACTTTGTTGGAAGCTTGAGCGGTAGAAGTAGATGCTATAGTGGAGCTATGAGGATCAAGTGAGCTAGCAATTAGAGACTTGGGCACCCATATTTGCTTAGGCCTTGACTTGTCTTTGGGACCAAAGAATCTTGCTACAACATCATCCTTAGAGGTTCTTGACAAGCCATAGTAAGTATTGAAGGCTTTTGGTCTAAGATGGTCTTTCAACTTGGGAGGAGGTGGAGTCTTGCAATCAATAGCAAAGTGATCTTCTTGTTTGCATTCGGTGCAATATCTCTTCTTTGGGCCTTGGGGCCTTGGCTTGGGAGTTTGCTTGGGCTTGCATGAAGGAAAACCAAGACCTTGTTTACCATAATTGACGGCCCTTGATAACACCATCTCATCATACAAGTCTCTACCTTTGATGAGAGTCTTGTAACCGGTCTTGAGATCAATCACTTGTTGCTTGAGAGCTTGAATTTCTTTCATAGCAAGCTCATTTTCTTTGCTAAGCTCAACAACCTCACTTGAAGCTTCAACCTTGGAAGAATCATGCAAGGGAGCTCCACGGTGGTTAGCCCATACCCGTCTTCCGGTGCCAGTGGGTCAAGCCAATGGTATATGCATGCTTCGAAGTTAGGCCTGAAGGATTTCATTGTGAGTGTCCCCGTTGAGTACTTCCACTTGGAAGAAGACTGTCAGTTCGTCGTTGAATTCCATGACATGTATAGGCTGATGCGGCGCAAGGACCTCGACATCGCCCAAGTCACCCTTTTTGCCATGTAAGCCTTTTTTTAACCTCTAAATCGCTTAGTGTACTATGTTCCATTCGATCAAACTAACGTTGCCATGACAACGACTCTTGCTTTCAGGTTACAATCATATTTGTGCAAGGAACTAGGTGGTAAAGAAACAGTTGTCTACCTATCTCCTATGCATATCACCCAGAGGGCCATCATTGGGTATGATATACCGGACACACATCCCCAGTTGGTGAATTTGAACGGGCTTGAACGAGTGCGAGTCCGGACTAAGCTGCAAAATGAGCTGAAGTATAGAAAAGCAATGTACATCTTACAAGCAATGAAGAAGATTCAGGAAAATGGGTGTATCCTTGCCGCCCACCAGTTCGGGTGAGTACGAACGTTATTTGCTATAGCTATTGGGTTCACCACTTTTCATGTTTCAAGATCCGATCCGATCCATATTGTTTCAATGGTGTAGCTTGGGCGTTATGGGCCACTAGGTTGTGTTCATGATCTATCCTCAGGACGGAGAGGCGGTTATACTAGACTCAATGGAGACGACGAGGAAACAAGGCTACAAAGATTTCGAGGATTGTTTGCGATTGTAAGTGACGACACATTCTTGTATGTACTCAAATTACGTCAAAAATTGGTTGTTAACACTAATGGTTGGTATGTGTGTACAGCGCTTACAAGAAGTACGTCCAAAACCCCGAGTCCTGTGATCGGAGGCCTGAGGAGAAGAAGAAGAAACAACGCCCAAGATTGTCCGTGAGGCGAAATTTCCCGGTACGCACATGAAACTCTATTCATCTTTGATTTTATTTATATATGTCTTAATGACTATATGTGTTATTCATCTATTCACCTTTTGGCTCAGCCACGTGTGGTACTATGCTTGTGAGTACCTCAGGAATTTCGGCAAATATACAAACGGCTGGCGATAGCTCAAAAAGTCTCGAGGAGGGGGCACTCTTGAAAATGTGGGCGCTAAGAGCTTTACTAGAACAGTGCAAGACATTTGTAAGTTTACTTTGGATCTATGTTGTGAGGCTACAAGAAAATTCTTCAATACCGAGAGCGAGCTAGCGACGAGGCTGAAGTTCACGAAGCTACGTCACTGGAGAACTAGCGGTCTAGACATGAGCGACTACAAGTTCGTGGAACTCTTTGATTAGGTGACGTGTAAGCTTTTCCATGTGAACATGTGTGATGCGTTATTTTGAACTCTGTGATCTGCATGAATGTAATAATGTGTTAAGACTTTGACATTTATGTGTGATAATATATAAGAACATGAATGGATGTAATGAGTTTATCTGACATGAATGTCTGTAATATGTGTGGCCCGACCAAATTAGGAATCAAAATCTTTTTTTTAATCTGCAAAATCATTATCAGAGGCGGTTATTGTAACGAAACTGTCTCTGTTAATGTCCATTAACAGAGACGGTTATTGTAACAAAACTGTCTCTATTAATGGACATTAACAGAGACAGTTATTGTAATGAAACCATCGATTAACAGAGACCTCAGCTTAGAGACGGTTGCGAAAACCGCCTCCGTTAATGCCAAAAAACCGCCTCCGTTAATGTTTTTTTTGTAGTAGTGTCAACATCAATATTCTTTCCTTTACAATTTGCACAACTTGATGGTTTCATTGGGGGATCAACCAAATCATCACAAGAGGTGGAGCAATCAACTTTCTCAACTTTTGATGCCTCAACATTATCATTTGTCATAGCCTCAAATCTTTCATTTGACATGGCATCAAAGGTAAGCTCAAGATTCTTATAGCTAGTTGAGAGTTCTTGAAAATCTTTCTTTAACTTTTCATATCTAGTGTCAAGCTCCTTATGAGTGCCCTTAATCTCATCATGCTTTTCACTAAGCTCAAGATAGCTAGCATCATGTTCTCTACACTTTTTAAGGAGAGTTTTCTTTTCATCTTTAAGTGCATCTATCTTAGTGTATGTCTTAAGCAAGGTAGCAAGTTCATCGTATGAAGGAAGTTCATAGCCACTATCACCATCATCATCACTATCACTATCATTATCTTTAGGCTCTTCATTGCTCACCTTGTGACTGCCCTTGGCCATGAGGCATGTGTGACCATTTGGTGAAGAGAATAGTGAAGGTGGGGGAGGTGTAGAAGCATTGATAGCTAGCCTGGCAACGCCTTCATCATCACTATCACTTGAAGAAGAGGAATCATCGGATGTTTCTTCATCGGTAACCCTTTCTCCAATATAGGCCTTGCCTTCCTTCTTGTTCTTCTTAGATGACTTTCTCTTCTCATGCTTCTTGCCCTTGTGAGAGTGCTTCTTGTTGTGCTTCTTTTCCTTCTCATCATCACTAGACTCATCTTTGTTCTTGTTCTTCTTTCACTTGTCGGGAAGAGGGCATTGATGAGCCAAGTGACCAAGCTTGCCACAATTGAAGAAATCCATGTCCTTGATAGATTTCTTGGTGGTGTAGAATCTTTTCTTATTGTTATCAAAGTTCAAACCTTTCTTGTCAAGCCTCTTGAGCATCTTGCCCGTCATCTTCATGAGAAGGGCAACATCTATCTCATCATCAGTATCTTCATCATCACTTCAATCTTTCTTGATGGATGACTTTTTCTCTTTATGCCTTGAGAGCAATGTCATTCTTCTTGGATGATGAGGTAGCACCTTGTTCATTTGCAATACCCATATATTGCTCATGACCATTTATCTTCCCAAGAATTTTAGTGATTAAGTACTTCTTGAGATCCTTTTGGTGAAGGCATGTAACAATGTATGCATACTTCTCTTTGGGAAGAATACCAAGAATTCTTCTAATGATGTCAAGTGTACTCATCTTGGCAATATCAAGATCATGAAGCTCCTCTACAAGAACATTTAAGCGAGAGAACATTTGATTAGCATTCTCATGAGGAAGCATCTAAAAAGCATTGATTTTATCCATAATAACTTTATAGCGCTCCTCTCTCTCGTCTTTTGATCCCACTTGTATTTCCACCAACTTAGCCCATAGCTCATGTGCATTCTTGTGGCTACGCACACAATTAAACACATCCTTACTTATGCCACGGATAAGAATGTTATGAGCTTTGGCATTCCATTTTTCATAGTTGGCTTCATCGGATGTGGGCTTAATAGGATCGGCAATGGGGGAAAACCATCCACAGCAGCTTTAATCACTCCCGCATCAACGGCATCAAGATAAGCCTCCATGCGAATTTTCCAATAGGACAAATCGAAGCCATCGAACATGGGAGGGGGACCATCCCCACTAGACAACTTTCTCTAGGCGGTTAGGCCTATCCAAATGAGCACGAGTCTCTGATACCAATTGAAAGGATCAAGATGCCTAAGAGGGGCGGGGGTGAATTAGGCTTCTACAAATTTTTCTTGCGGAAATTAAAACCTATGATCAAGCCTAATCACCCCATGTGCCTAAACCTTAGAAAGTGTGGCTATCCTGGTCATTCAAAAGTTTAGCAACCTAGTTCCAAGCCTAAACTAGCATGGCAATTCAAAGAAATGAAATTGCGGAAAGTAAATTGCCAAAAGTAAAGAGAGGGTTAGAAATCCGATTTTTAGCCCGAGGTATCAAAGAGTCGGCACTCTTTACTAGTCCTCGTTGGAGCATCCGCGCAAGGGTCTAGCTCCCCCTTGATCCGCGCAAGGATCAAGTGCTCTCTAGTGGTAATCCTTCTCCATCTCCGGATCGGTGGATTCCAACCGAGCACAACCTTCTTGGGTCTCTCACAATCGCCTCCTTGAGAGCTCACCAAGAACCAACCAACAGCAAGCCGTCTAGGTGATGCCGATCACCAAGAGTAACAAGCAAAGAACCTCACTTGAGCTACACAAACCAAAGAGATGGGTGGATGCACACTTGCTACTCTCAAAGTACTAATGATGTCCTTAACCTTCACTTAAGAACTTTGCAGATCACTTCTAGTGCTTCTCTTGCCCTTGAACACCAAATAAGCCTAGCAATGAACCTGAGTGGCAAGAGAGCTCAAATGAACCAGCCCATGGGGTATATATAGGCCAAGGCCAAGAAACTAGCTGTTGCCCCACGGGCTGCTGAAATCGTGACGACTGACTCATTCGGTGGTACCTCCATTGGAGCACCGAATGGATCGGTGCTCACTTCAGTTCAAAATCCAACGGTACCTGACAGCTAGCACTGACTCATTCGATGCTTGAACACCTCTACCACCGGATCAATCGGTGGTAACAACATTTCCATGCAGAGCCGAATCTGAGCTGATGGCGAGCCGAGCCAACGAGCACCGACCCATCCGCTGATCCTCTGAGTTAGCAACGAATCAGTTGATGCTAGTTGTGCACGTAAATGCACCCAAACCCTGGCACGTTCCACGATTGATCCGGTGCTCTTCATGCATTAGCACCGTATCGATCGATGCTCCCTTTTTCTTTAAGGCTGAGCCGAGCACAGGATTGTCCGATGCTCATCACGAATTGCTCCGGTGCTCTGCCAGAATTGCTCCGGTGTTCTCTATCTTGCCAAAACTTGTCCAATTCAATTTCTTTAAGTTTTGGCTCTTCTCTATGGTACTTCTAGCCTTCGTCTGAGCTGCCTAGTGCCAATTTCACAAGTGTGCATCACACCTAATCTCTATGGCTCACCTAGGTCAAGCTACTACTGTTTACCCCCCTTAATAGTACGACCAAAGGAAAATAAAGACCTAAACTACTTCAAGTGTCTCTCAACTCCAATTGACACTTGAAACTAGCTTATCCTTAGTCTTCGCGCATATCCTTTGTACTCATACAATGAAAACCAATCGATGGGGGCCAAGAGTACCATGAAAGCCAATCATTGCACTAACTTATTAATTGCCGCTGCAAAATACACGTTAGTCGCAATGATCATGTTGTCATTAATCACCAAAATCGAATTTGGGGCCTAGATGCTCCTTCACATTGGAACAGGAGCCAGCCGCCGCGGACGTACTCAAGGCACTGGTCCTGCAGGGAGATCTTGACGACGTCGTTGTGGTCGCGGTCGAAAGCGAAGTGCCGCGGCGGCGTTCGGAAGAGTGGTTTTGGGGACAGGATGGCGTTGGGGTCAAGGACGCTCAGCTCGTGGGACGCCATAACCCTGGTGGCGCCCCTGGACAGGAGCTGCAGGTTGGCGGCGACGGCGACGGCGTGGTAGCGGAGGACCCCGTGTATCTCCACCGTCGTCGACCCCTTGGCCTCCATGATAGATGAGGGATCGAGATCGAGGTGCTAGCTAGGGTGATGTTAGGAACGAGGCGTATCGGTCGGTCTCTACCGCGTGGCTGCTGGGATGCATCTAGGTTAAATTAATAGCGAGGTTGGGCAGCCGACTTCGTCTCGTGATCGGTGAGACGACGAGCAAAGAGACCGACAGTCTGATACGAGTACAATATGTTCGTCGGGTGAGGTTGGATGGGGCCCCTATTGTGTCAGCAAGGTTTTTGTCGTCAGGCGTGACAGGGCATGTGCCACGCACACGTTCCGGATCGAGGGCTACAGCTTGCACAAGCTTAATTCATTTGCCTTTTTTACTTACTCTGGCCATTTCTTTTGAATTGTACTCTCTGGCCATCTCTTTTGAATTGTACTTTTACAGACCAGATATTCAATGAACAAATAGAAACTGAATCAGTTCATTTTTTTAAGAGAGGAAATATTTGTAATCGTCATTGCCACAAGTAAATGTGCCTGAAAATCACATTGTTTTTAAAGAAAAAAAATACGGTATAGCAACTTTACTTTGTGCACGATCTTACTATTTCATTGTTTCATGTATGGAGCTAAAATATTGCTGAGGGTTCTCTGTGTGTGCGAATGCTCGAAATTTGGTTGAATTAATTTAGAAAGATTAGCCAACGCGTGTGAGGTTCTTTGTGGTGGAATCCACCCACTGGAGTTCCAATCCTCGACTCGGCATGAGTAATATCTTTCCAAATTTATTCTAGAAATTAATTGGCGTTATTCTTTCAGTGGAAGGTCACGTGCACCTCGATAGCTAGCCGCCGGTCGTGAATCCTTTTATTCACGTGAACTTTCTTTTGATACACAGTACAAGCGTATACAATACAACCATATTCAAATGCAATCTTTTTCAGTGCGGTGTATCTAAAAAAAAAGACGTCAGAATTATTTATTGGGAAAAAACTAATGTTCTTCTAAACTTGCTATCACCAAGCTCTTCGTACTCTTCAGTTCATGTTAGATCATTGTTGTTCAGTCCATGTCATATCCAGAAGAAACAGCAGGAATGGTTCACTTAACCAACTATTCATTTGTCAATCCTGCATTATGCGTTGTTCCTTTTAGACTAAAATAAGAAATTTCAGATTGAGGATTATATTTTCTGATTTATAACTATTATTAAAACTAAAGTATAATAATAATATACTTGGCGTAACCTTACGAATTTACTTGCATAATATGAGACATCATCTTTCTCTATTTTTTCAAAGATCAATCTCTGAAGCTTCGAAACAACAGATGTTGGAGCCAGAGGAGTCTGGTATTGGGCAGCAACAAGGTTTAGATCAATTGGTTCATATCTAATCAGTTGGTGCATGATGTAAACCATAACTTTATCAATAAGACAGCATTAGGAATAAATACTTGAATGCTTGGCCGTAGTTTTTGAAAGACTTTTTATTTCTTCTACAAGTTAGTGACGAAATAATTTTCTCCGGATACAGGTTTTATGAAATTGGCCTAGTTACATTTCGCACTAGTGGAAAATGGACATCAGTACCGGTTGGGAAGCCGGGTTTTAGTAACGGTTCCCAAACCAGTACTAAAATATACTAAAGTGGTACGTAGTTTAGTACCAGTTGCACAACCGGTACTAAACATACAAATTTAGTACCAGTTAGAAACATCAACCAGTACTAAATGAGAGAACTCAAGAACTCCCACCATTGTATGCTTCATCTTCCTCCTCTCGGCTCTTCAAGAACTCAAGAACAGAGAAAGATAAGCAAGCAATGGTAGGAAAAAAATGAGAGAAAAAGAAAGAGAATACGAGTGGGAGAAGCTTCACTCAAATTAAAACATTCAAACTAAAATTAAAATTATAGAGAACCAAGGATTACAAGTATACAACATGATACATCAAAGAATATTGAACATTCTGCATGTTTGAAAATTAAAAAAACGTCGAGCTTGAGCTCCCGCACCGGCGGCGCTGAGGGGCGTGGCCACCCACCCGCATCGTTGGGCCTCACTCTCGCTCGTCCTCCCGCGCCGGGACACGCAGACGCCGGCCCATGCCGCCGAGCCTTGCCCCGTTCGTCCTCGCACGCCAGCGGCGCTGGGGCACGCAACTGCCCTCTTGAGCCGCCGGGCCTCGCCCTAGCTCGTCCTCCCGAGCCGACGTTATGGGGGCACGCAGTTGCCTGCCCGTGCCGCCGAACCTCGCCCATGCCCGTCCTCGCGCCTGGCGCCACCGGGCCTTGCCCCTGCCTGCCCTCCCGCGCCGGCATCATCGTGGCACCCGACCGTGCGCCTACGCTGCCAGGCCTCGTGCCGGGGGCCCACACCACCGCCGCATGCTATGCCTGCCCACCTGAGAAGATAAGAAGAGATGTGAGAAGGTGAAAGAGAGAAGGAAGATAGAGATGACAAGAGAGAAAGAGACAAGGTAGAGAAGGAAAAAAGACAGAGATAAAAAGGTGAGGGTTCGGTGATTTTTTGGGGGTCGTGTTTGGTACCGGGTGGGGTGTAGAGCTGGTACTAAATGTTCAAGAGGCAATTTAGTACTGGCTCAGGACACCAGCCGGTACTAAAAGGCCCATCCGAGCACCGGAGACGCACTTTAGTACCGGTTATAACACATCCGGGACTAAGTGACCAGGGACCAAAGGTCGTTTTTTTACATGGTGTCGCTTTTTGTTGTTGCTGACTTTTATGTCTTTGTGTGGTGGAATATACTGAGCCTCTAGATCCAATAATTCCTGCGTCTACCATCACGAAAAAAATATTTAGATATCATGATTATGAAATTTAATCACCAGCACGCCTTGGCCTATTACCGGTTCCTTTTAGAGGTTGAAGGCCGCCGGCGGGCGGCGGCAATAGCTGCGATTCCTCGGAGGAACGTAGCCATCTCAGAGCGCGATGTAAAACTTTGATATGGAACACCAATGATTTGTCAAAGTATTTTATTACTTGAAGGTATGCACCAATTGCATGATTGGACATGTATGTATGGACACTCACCCCTATCAAGAAGTTCAAAATTGAAGTTTATGGTAGCCCATATTTAGCAATTCCAGAAACATTAATCAATTATTCTGCCAACATTTACTCTACATGCTTCTGAAAATTACTCGACTTCTCCAACACTTGGAATACAAGATGAGGGTGAGAACTTTTCAGCTGCATGTATCCCTGGGTTGCTGCCACTTGGCCCATTCTTTGCGAAGTGGTCATGAACTGGATGCAAGCGTCCTTGAGCTTGTCACAGTGGTGCTGATCAGCCAGCGCCAGTGTATCTGCCACGTTCTCGACGTCCAGCCTCTTGCAAAGGGCGCGCTCGCACATAAGCTTCAGCCTCTGCACATCGTACCGGTCCGCGGCCGTGAGCAGCTCCCAAACCCTGATGCTGTCATCTTCACTATCATCATTATCCCCTTCATCTTGATTATCGCCATTGCTGGTAATGGCAGCAGGCGAAGCGTCGGTGTAGATGTACCGTAGCAGGGCCCTGAACGTGTCGGCTCGCATGTCGTCGATCACAATGGCCTGCGCCGCCCCGTTGGCATTCTCCCTCATCTCCCCGTAGAGCTCCGCCTTGAAGACAGGGGACCGCATTGCGAGTATGACCTTGTGTGCCGGGAAGAGCTCGCCCTCGACGGAGAACGTGACGTCCGCGCCCTCGCCTATCTCGAGGATCTTGCCGAGCCGGCCTAGCATGTCCGAAGGCGACACTTCAATCCGCGCAGCCAAAGCGCCCGGCGCCGTCCGATCTGGCTCCTCCGGGAAGACGGTGACCGTGCATTGGAACAGGAGCCGGCCGTGGCGGACGTAGGCACGGCACTGGTCCTCCAGGTAGGCCCTGTCGAGGTCGACGCCGGCGCTCGAGAAGAGGCGGCCGTCGCCGCCGTGGCCGGGCACGAAGTAGCGCGGCGGCGCGGTGGACAGCGACCTCGGGGGCAGGGTAGTGCTGGGGTCGAGGACGCTCAGCTCGTGGGACGCCCTCACAGCGGCACCGCCGCCCCGCCTGGACGACATGAGCTGCAGGCTGACGGAGAAGCGGTCGATGACGCAGCGTGAGTCCGTGTGGTAGAGCCGGACGGACCAGTAGTAGCCGCCGGCGACGAAGATTGTGGACTGGAGCATGACGAGCGGGAAGGTCACATACAGGGGTTCGCCGCCGACGGCCGGGTACTGGGCGAGGACCCCGGGCATCTCCAACGTCGACGAACCCTTGACCTCCATGACCGATGTATCCGATCGATCGAGAGTTGCTTAGGCGATCGATCGATGGGTCTCCGCCGTGGCTGCTCGGATGCGTCTAGGTTTATTAACTTAAATAGCGAGGTTGGGCAGCCGACTACATGTCGTGGTCGGTGAGACGACGAGCAAGAGACCGACATGACTACGGTATGTGCGCCGGGTCAGGTTCTTAATTACAAATGTTTACCCACTTCAAATTCACATGCTATATATAAGAGATCCCACAATCTCAGGTTGCGATCGTGATCTAAACCAATTAGGTTTCATATCTTGCAGACTTATAGGCAAAGTAATCAAAAAATAAAATATCAAAAAAAGCCATGCATCTGCAAAGAGACTAGATTTCAGTAGACTATTCACACAGGCAAAGAGACTAGCTTTCCTTTGTATCCCCATACTAAACACACTGCAGCTTAGAGGAATAAAGACAATCTCCATAATCGGTCTATGGCATGATATCATGGAGCTGAGCAGGAGTTTATCTTCTTTTTAGAGTTGTATATGGGCTGGTAGCAGAGAAGCGAATACGGTGGCGCATGTTTGTAAGAGAGAGGTGTCGCGCGCCTACCGAGCGCTCATGTTTCTGGCTAGATGCTATTCCTGACTCCTGAGTGGCTTTTGGGAGTAGTACTCGTGTTGTTGATTAATGAAACGCTCATTGATGCTAAAAGGCGAAAAGAAATAACGCCGGCGGCGCCGCGTGAGAGCCCCGCCGCCACCACTCACTACGGGAAGCCAGGTCTTTGCCGAGTGTCCCAGACATTCAGCAAAGCTTTCGTCGAGTGTAACACTCGACAAAGGGCACTCAGCGACCGGAGACTCGGGCACTCGGCGAACAATTTGTCATGTGTTAAAGTAGACACTTGGCGAACATTTCTAAAAAAATAAAAAAAAAACATCGGCCGGCCGGCCACCTCTGCCCGCCGTGGCTCCACCTGTAGAGGAGAGGGAGGAGAGTGCTCGCCGCCGGCGCTGCGCCCGCCGTCGACCTCCGCGCAGCCGTGCCGCGCTGCCATGACCGCGGCTGGACTCGGCGGCCGGCCAGCCTGCCCATGCCCCACCGCCCAGGTCCGCGCGTGATGGGCGGCCGCGAGGCCAGGGTGCCGCCTCCGCGCGTCGTGCCGCGTCGCCATGGCAGGCCGCCGTGGCCAGGCCCGCCGTGCCTCCACGCGCGGCTCGTCGGGGCCAGGCCGCCGGGAGGGAAGGGGGCACCGCCCGTCGGGGCCAGGCCGCGGGGAGGGAAGGGGACGCCGCCCGTCGCGCGCCAGGCCGCCAATGCGCCGCCGCCGGTAGAGGAGGGGGCCGACCGCCGCGCGCCCCTGCTGCCGCGCACTGCTGCCGGGTGAGGAGAGGGAGGGGGCCACGTCGCAGCGCCGCGCCACCGCCGCCCGGCCGGCCGCCGCGCGCCCCCGCCGCCGCATCAGGGAGCAAGTGAGAGAGGGAGGTCGGCCGGCCTTATCCTGCTGAGGGAGGGAGAGTGTGCTGGTTTTTCCAAGAATAAACACAAATCCATATCTATTTGGGTTTCTCAAGGCACAAATCCATGCTAATAGTGGTGTCAGCTCCTTTTTCCCACTAAGACAAATAACAAAGCAGGGAGCATGCAAAAAGAGACATAAAACAAACTCACTATATATATTTAGTCAAAGTACGATGTGATTATATTTGGTCTAAGTGCCTGGCAGTACGCAAGTGCACACATCAAATAATCATGAAAATGATATATCACTATAGCATAAAAGTGATATATCACAAGCACTCAGCTAGTGCTCTGAATGGAACTGCTCATGGTATACTGCAAAGTGGATAACATATCCACATAGGAGGACTAAAAAGCTACTACACTAACTGAATAAAAAGTTAACCTGCAGCTCCTATATACCTGAAGACCAAACATGCTCCTGACTTCTATAGCTGCTTGCCTGGGAAAAAAATGTGATCCTGATGAACAAGCACACCAAGCCTGCAAAGCTATACCATATAAATCAGTAGCACAAATTTTAACCTTACTGGATGGGATCCAGGAAGATATAGTAGCAAAAACAATATCTCTGCTTAATTCTATCTTTTCTTGTGTTCAGACTTCTGGTGTCCTGTATGAAATTGAAAGGAAAGGGGACCATGGTAGGGGCTCGGCTTACAGATGACGATGAGGACCCTTGACAGCTGGGACATCCAGCTATTGGAACAGCGGCAGCGGCACCATGGCTGGGAGATGAACCCTAGGCAGCGGCGCCATGGCTGCTGGAGCAGTGGCTTGTGGCTAATGGGTGGATCTCGAGCCGGTTCCAAGCGAGGCACTGCTACCGGCGGCGAGCTCGACGGGGAGGTGGAGGCCGCCGCCGCCGCTGCCTCCAGCGATTGCGACAGGAGGATGAGGCCGCTGCTGCTAGCGAGCTCGACGGGGAGGTGGAGGCCGCCGCCACCAGTGAGTGAGACAGCGATTACAACCATATTCAAACGCAATCTTTTCAGTGCGCTGTATCTAAAAAAAAGACGTCGAGATTAATTATTAGGAAAAAGCTAATGTTCCTCTGAACTTATTATCACCAAGCTCTTACTCTTCAGATCATGTTAAATCATTGTCGTTTCAGTCTATGTCATATCCACAGAAGAAACAGCACGAATGGTTGTCATTTAAGCAGATATTCATTTGTCAATCCTGCATTACGCATTGTTCCATTTTACACTAAAATTAGAAAGTTCAGGTTGAGGATTAGATTTTCTGAATTATAACTAGTATTAAAACTAAAGTATAATTATAATATACTTGGCGTAACCTTAGCAATTTACATGCATAATATGAGACATCATCTTTCTCTTTTTTACAAGGATCAATCATCTCTGAAGCTTCGAAACAACAGATGTTGGAGCCAGAGGAGTGTGGTATTGGGCAGCAACAAGATTTAGATCAATTGGTTCATATCTAATCAGTCGGTGCATGATGTAAACCAGAACTTTTATCAATAAAACAACATTAGGAATAAATACTTGAATGCTTGGCTGTAATTTTTGAAGGACTTTTTATTTCTTCTACAAGTTAGTGACGAAATACAATTTTTGTGAAACTGGCCTTGTTACACTTTGATTTTGTTGTTGCTGACTTTTAAGCCCTTTGTATGGTGTAATACAGAGCGCCACATCCAATAATTCCTGCGTCTACCATTATTATGAAAAATATTTATATATCATTAAGAAGTTTTGAAAATTGAAGTTTATAGCATTAACACTACATGCTTGTGAAAATTACTCGCACTGCTAAAAAAACATTTTAGGAGACACTGCCAAAACATTTTCCGAGACACTTACAAAATACGTGGTCTCTATTAATGCCCATCATTTTCGGAGGCGGAGAGCTTCATTGTGCGCTGCTACGAGGTGGGAATCAATAAGACGGTCACCATCGAGACCATCGCCAACCTCCTCCAGGTACGACGCTCCTCGCCACGTGTGGGGGGGGGGGGGGGGGGGGGGGGACTCTGCTTCTGGATTTGGAGTGCTCCTCTCAATTGGATTCGGGATATGCTCTGATTCAAGAGCTGGGATGCCTGGATCTGAATTTAGGACGCTCCAAACTTGTGGTAGAATCGGAGCTCCTGCCAAAACTGTGCTATATAATTGGGATTCTGAAAGAGGAATCTGGTTACTGCTACTCCACGAATATGTGCATGCCCTTTGTATAAGTTAAGTGGTAGTGTGTATGCTTGTAGCTTGGTGGATTGAAATGCTCAGTGTTGCAAAGTGACAAATCGCCCATTGAATTTTGTACCTAGTGTGCATGCTAGCCATTGCAATGCTAAAACCTAGCGTGAGTTTTCTCTGTCTGCCAGTCCTGGGTTGGAAGAGATAACAGCTCTTGAATTCGTGTGCTGAAATATCTCATAGGAAGTGACTGTAAGCAACTACAAAATTAAATCATGTTCTGAGAAGCGTATAAGGCGAACTTATAGAGCAGGTGTTCATCATGTTTAGTTCACGGGATAAAATTGTGTTCATATTGAATGGAGCTGTATGTCAATACTTGAATATCTCTGTTCCAACTAATGATGTCAATAAACCATTTTCCAGTTTATATCAATACTTGAATATCTCTGTTCCAACTAATGATGTCAATAAACCATTTTCCAGCTTATAAACTTAGCTCCAGTTTATATCCAATGACACATTAGAAACTGTGCTATTTTTTATTCTTGTCCTGCAAACATAGTATTTCAGATAGTTCAGTAAACGACGTAGTACATTGACACTAATTAAGCAAGTGCATGCACATCACCGTTGAGTTTAGCAGTCAATCCTATCTATGCTTAGTATACTTCAGGTTCAGTAGTCCATCCACACCATTAACTTTTCAGTACTCCACTCGACCAGTAGTGTATCCCATGAGAAATATAAAAAATGATAGAAATATTCTCTTTAGTAATCTTTTCTTATCATCATTTTTATTGGTTCACCTCGGTGTAATTCCTGTACCAGCACATTTCAGTAATTGCTGAACCAGTACGGTTTCAGTAATTCCATGCCTGCAGTGCTTCAGTATTTTTTATCTTTAACTTCTCATCAGGTCAGCCATATTCTGCTCAACCTTTACATTTTTTACTTTAGCTGGATGTTCCTGAACTTTCCAGAACTTTTCTTAGGTTTACATATCCTAATATGTAGTAGTAAAATATATTGCTGTCATCAGGTCAGCCATATTCTGCGCAAGGCCAGACTTTCCTGGACTTTCCTGAACTTTAACTTCTCATCAGGTCAGCCATATTCTGCGCAGGGCCAGACTTTCCTGAACTTTTCTTAGGTTTTACATATCCTAATATGTAGTAGTAAAATATATGGAAAATGTTTAATTGTTGTAGCATTCAAGAATATACATTTGAGATGATTGTTTAATTTTTATCTCTGTGCAGCCACATCCTTGTCATCTCGTCAAGGTTATCGAGACCTTGTTGGCTCACAACTGAAGGTTCATATTGCTGTCCAACATTTAACAATCTTTTTTTCAAAACTGTCTTACTACTCATGATGTGAAAAATAGCTTATAGTTTCAAACTGATTTAGCTTTTTAGGATAAAGGCAGCTTGTGTAACAGTATGATTCAGTAGCACATGTTGACTGGAGGCTTGTGAATGCTGAAGTGTAGACCAACATAAAGCAAATGCATTGTATCATTTTTGTTTCTTATGCCTGGTAATGCAATGTACAATTTGGACCTTATTTGCATAGTATCATGGCTGATATAGTATCTGAACTAACCATTTTCATGATTCAGTACTACTACAGAAAGCATATGTCTCTCTGCATTTTTCATTAAAGCTAGCCTTAGTATTTCCTAGTATAGATTGCATGGATGGATGAAGAAATCGGTATCGTGCCTATCCTATGTTGGTTCATGTATGTAGATTACTTCCGTGCCTGAAATTATTTGAGCTAATGTAGGTTTTAACGTCCCTGTATGAACACTCAAGATTTGACAGGCTTGCTGACATTTTCCATTTGATGTGTTACAGGTGACTAAAGTTTTTCAGCTATGATTATTCAGATTATGGTGCTTCTACAGGAAAAGTAAGTTGAACTAGAGTTGCTATTACTGTTAGCATGTGCGGAGTAGTTCTGTTTACTTAACTTTCTTCCATCTGTATGAAATAAATTAAAGCTTAGTTATAATAATCATACATTCATGAGCGGATATGCCCCCGATGGTCTTAGCCAATGAACAATAGTCCTCTTTGTTTACACTTTACAGACAACACTATTAGTCTATTACAAATTTACAGTTATATATTTGTGGGCTGTGGCAAAGGCTAACCTTATTGCCCTCCTATGAGATTAATTGATTAGTATAGTTACTATTACTACTTTTTGAAATACATGTTTTAGATGATGTCGTTTTCAACCTTCTGAGAAAAATCATAGAGGCCATTGGTAAATTGAAAAGTACTTATTTTGTGGTCCTATCTCTGCTGTTAATTTTTTGCAACCGTTAACTTATCACTGACCAACAGTTTGAGAAGTATAATAGATAAACACTGCTCATGTGCTTAAAGTCTGAATATGAAAGCATAAGCTAATATACTAGCTGTGTTGGGGTGTACTTGTGCATGAAGTATGACAACTTGCTAGTCTGAATATTTCATTTGCACATACTCTCTGCCCTTTTTATCTTGCAGCGGGCTGATTGGTTGGTAATTCTATTTACCAGGAAGTGTTGCCGCTAGCTAGCTACTGAATTGTTCACAACACTGCATACCTTGTGATGTAGGGAAAGTGCCTTGCTGAAATTCATGAGGTGAATGGCTCTGTTATATCATGTTTCATTATTGTAATGAGTACAACTGCATGCAAACATTGTGAATGTGAAAGTAGCTGTCATTATAATGTTAGAAGTTGTCTTTCTAATAGAAGTAAAATTATTTGCATTTGTAATGAGTACAACTGCTTGTAGAAGGAGTGCATTTGTTTCACATTCAGGTGCTTGTATTTTGTTTAGAAGGCTGGGAGGACTGATAATGTGGGGACCCCTTGGCCAGGACGTCCCTCGACCACCCGTATCAATCCCTAGATCAGTACGCTGATACGGATTTCGACACAGATTAGTGTCAGAAGCAGTAAATAACGTATAAGTTAAATATTTACATCGATTTAGCTAGCGGAGTGCGGCGGGCACTCGTTCGCCACCGGGGTGGGTGGCAGCACCATATCGCCCTGGAAACCTAAACCTATACGACAATGAAAGCAAGAGTGAGTATTCAGAGTTGAATACCCAGCAAATCTCACAAATTCAATAATATAATATATTAAATTAAAAGAATATAAATGTTGGGCCTGGAGGGGCATTTCCTCCCTGCCAGTCCTGACATTAACCCCAGAACCCAGTCATCGGCACTCCTGCCGTCCGGGTTCCCCATGCAATAAAGGAAATCTAATCAGTGGGGGCTTTGATTAAGTGGACTCATTCCGGAGTCACGGCTATCAAGATAGATTCTACACTCTGCAGAGGTCGTACTTATCTACCCCGCATTCGGTCAGTCCCTACCTTCGTCAAGGTAGGTACTGCCCTACGAGAATCGTACCCACCGGTGACCATCGCTGGTCAGCATTCCCTAGGTCCAGCCACAGGTAATACTGGGGGCTAAGCAGGGGCCACTAATCATCCGCCTCGCGGATGTCGACCCGGGTCTGTGAGCGCATTAGTTAGGGCCCTCGGCCCTCAGGGTCTCCGACCCTGTATCCTTGTCGACCCGTGCCGCCCAGTCCCAGCCCTCTGTCTGGGGCTGTCTCCAGTATACCCGTTCCCGACTTGGTGCGTGCCCGACTCGGCACCAGGCGCTACCCAGTTCGCCGGTCGGCACTCTGCACCAATCATACGGCTCCTTGGGATGGATTACTGGGTTCAGCTGGTGGGGTCACTACAAGAAATGTGGGCTTTTATAACGTTTCGTTTATGTCACAGAAAGTAGATTTTACGTCACATATTGCAATTTGTGACACTCGCGTGACGAAAACTCGTTCGTCACCTATTCCCCGTATTAAAAGGTATTAGGTGACGAAAAGGAATTTTTTCGTCACAAATTTTTTGACGATTCTTGTGTCGTCACTAATTTATGACGACAGTTTTTCGTCATTAAACATTCATAAAACGTCACAAAACCTTGTAAGCGGATGACGTGGCGATGCCTTGGAGCTGACGTGGCAGCACGCTTATGACGATTTAAACATCTACAAATCGTCACAAAACATTGTATGCGGATGACATGGCGGTGACTTGGAGTGACGTGGCATCACATTTATGACGATTTAAACATCTACAAAACGTCACAAAACCTTCCGTGCGGATGACATGGCAACACTCGGATCTGACGTGGCAACATTTTCATTACAGTTTAGTTCGTCACAAAATATTTAATGGCCCAACAAGGCCGATGCTGTGAGCAATGCACTCGTGGGCTAAGCCCAATTATGAACACTTTATTTATAAACAGTAATTTTTAGCACATTTTAAAGCCCATTTATTTATTTTGTGCATAGGCCCAGCCTAACTGAATAGCAGGCCTATATCATTTCAGGCTTGCGAATTTTTTTTATTTTTATATTTTTTTTACGATTTTTCAAAAATAAATTGTTGGCTAAAAAAATTGCAGTTTTGGTCTTATGTCGCCAGATGGAACGGCTATCGCCGGATGAAACGGCGACAGGGAGGGCTATCGCCGTTCATGGACGGCGATAAGGACCGTCGGTGCGGTCAAAGCCCTTTTACCGCGGTCAAAACAAAAACCGCCGGCCCATCCGGCGATAGGCTGTCGGCGCCAGGGGCCCACGGCCCTTTCGCCGCCCCATCCGGCGAAAGGCGCTTTCGCCGTAACGGTCGGCGAAAGGCCCGAGGCCTCGCCGTTTCGGCCGGCGAAAGGCCCCCCGCCCTTTTTAACCCCCGCGCGCGGCTGAGAGAGCTCGCTCTCAGCCTTTAGCTGCCGCGCGCCCACCCAGAGAAGGAAGAGGAGAGGAGAGGAGAGGGAAGGGAAGGGAAGGGAAGGGAGGGGAGGGGAGAGGAGGGGAGGGAAGGGAAGGAGAGGGCAGCGAAGCTCTGCCAGATCTACACTTCGCATCAGGTAAAATTTTATTTACCTTGCAGTCAATTTCATTTATGTTTTTAGATAGATAGTTGTAGATGCTAGCTTTTAGATATGAACTAGGTCATCGAAAAGTTTAGTTACAAGATTGTTTAGTTTATTTTTATTAGATATGAACTTGGTCATAGAAAAGTTTAGTTACTAGATCTAGACTGCTTTTGCTTAGTAAATTTAATTTTTTATACCTATATGTAGATGCTAGTTAGAACTAGTGGTATTATATTTTTAGTTTGCATGGTAGGTAGTAATATTGTTAGTTTGGATTTGTAATCTAGAAAAATGAGTAGTATAGTTTTTTTATATGAACTATGTGATTCGAATAAATGTGAACGGTTTTTTTAGTTATTAGATGTGAACCGCTACTAGCTATCTTAGTAATTTTTAGATATAACTATTTTATAGAAAAACTAATTAGTAATTTTATTTTTTATAGAAATGCTAGTTATATGTCATAGAAAAAATAGTTAGCCCTGACTTTTACATTACATTTGTTATTTAGTTCTTAACATATGAGGTATATAAAATATTTTCGTAGTCAGTGGTCACTCAATTTTTTTAGTGACATTTATAGTTGAAATGAAAAAGTAGTTACTCACAATTATTAGTGCTCTTACGTATCATGGCAGGCATGTCAGAGAGTTTATTTTTCAAGTGTTTTATGGGCCTGGGGAGGTTAGGTATGGTCCTGAAGGGGTAGACTTGTCTGAATTTAAGTCATTCACCAAACAAGTAGTTCGAGCAAGAGAGAGGAACTGGACCTCAGTTTGCAACTGGCTATTCAAGGCATTTGGACTTGACAGGGAGCAATTTGAGCTGTCAGTCATGGCTGTAGTAAGGTTTCGAATGGACACACCCCTGTTTTGGGAGTTGATGCCCCTTGTTGGAACCCAAAACTGGAGAGAGTATGTCAATATAGCTACCGAGCGTGGCTTACCACTAGTCTTGTTTGTTCAAGTTTATCAGAAGATTGGGTCTAGCAGTCAGCATCAAGATGACGACAATGCAATTACAGCCGATCCTGCCCAAGAAGATACTGAACAAGAGGAGGTAGATGGAGAACACGAGGAGGTAGATGGTGAAGACGCACCCCATGAACCAACCGGCGAGGCTGATGAGGGGGAACACATCCCTGAGTTAGTCGAGCAGGTTGAGAGGGAGGGGCAAGAGCAGTTTGATGCCATGGAGGGAGACACTTCAGATGAGGAGGATTGTTATCCCGTGCCACGCAACTGGGCAAGCTATGACTATTCAGCTCTAACTGTCAATGAAGGTGAAGCGGTGGATTGGGAGTACAGAGAGAATGAGGTTTCTGTCGGTGCAATGTATGCAAGTGGGGATGAAGTTAAGGAAGCCATAAAGCGGTGGTCTACACTATCTTTGCAAAGGCAGTTCCGAGTGGTGAAGAGCAGCCCAAAGGTATATGATGTGTGTTGCGTGCAAAGCAACTGCCCTTTTAGAGTTCATGCATTTAAAGGCAAGTGGACTGATTACTGGGAGGTGTCGAAATTGGTGGAGCATGAATGCCAACTTGAGGAGTTAAACCCACATCACCGCAACCTTACAGCAGATTTTGTGGCTCAATTCATGTATGCTCAGATCGTCGACAATCCCAGCTTCGAGCCAAAATCAATTATTTGTGCCGTGGAAGAAAAATTTCATTACAAAATCAGCTACAACAAAGCGTATAGAGCAAAGCAGAAGGCAATGGAGATGAAATGGGGGACGTATGAAGCGTCGTATAACAATCTTCCAGCCTTGCTGCACAACATATGTTTGAGAAATCAAGGCAGTTACTATGACTTGAAAACCTATCCCTGTGCTGAGAAACCAGGCAAGCAGGTGTTGCAGCGTTCATTCCTAGCCTTGGGTGCTTGCATTGAGGCTTTTCAGCATTGCCGACCAGTCATTTGTATTGATGGCACATTTTTGACTGGTAGGTACAAAGGAACCATCTTGACTGCTATTGGGTCCGATGGTAACAATCAGGTGTTGCCGTTGGCGATCGCCTTTGTGGAGAAAGAGTCAGGAGATAGCTGGTATTGGTTTCTTGAGAGAGTGAAGCAGATGATTGTTAAGGATGTACCGAATGTCTGTGTTATTCATGACCGGCACAAAGGCATTTTACAAGCAGTCGAGGACATGCAGAATGGCAGCATTGAACGTGAGAGGGCTGTGCAGTGGCCTGACTTGAAGAGTAGGTGGTGTATGAGGCATATGGGTGCCAACTTTCATAGCCAATTCAAAAACAAGACCCTGATGAAACTATTTAAGCGGCTATGCATCCAGAATCAAGAGAGAAAATTCAACCTTATTTGGAAGAAACTTGATGAACTTACAAAGAAACAAGCAGAAGAGCTTGCAAAGAGACCGGTTAATAGTGAGGACCAACATCCCGTTTCGCTTGATGACGTTGGCCTTGATGGTCCACACGTCGTGCGCAAACCCGGTCGGGCCATTAAGACATTCTCTCAGTGGATTGAGCATGAGCCCAAAGAGAAATGGGCTTTATTGTTTGACGAGGGTGGTGCTCGATATGGCATAATGACTACAAACTTTGCTGAGGTGTATAATTGGGTGCTCCGGGGTGTAAGGGGACTCCCCCTAGTTGGAATTGTGGAGTTCTTCTTATATCGGACAATCAAGTATTTCAGGGACCGTTTTACAGTGGCAAACAAATCAATGTCTGACAACCAGAAGGTGTATGGATACAAAATGACTGAGTACATGGAAAAGGCAATGAAAAAGGCTCGTAGACACCGTGTGACCGCCAACGGTGCCGCTGAACGACGATTTGAGGTCCTCTGCAGGGACAAAGGTCGATTGGGAGGGCGGCGGGAGAGACACGCACAAGAATGCATTATTACCAATCTTGGATGTGTTTGTTCCTGCCACAAGCCAAAGCTGCATCATCGTCCCTGCACCCATGTCATTGCTGCATGTCTTGAGGCGGGAGGGCTTCAGCCTCGTATGTTTGTGTCCAACTATTATTTCAAAGAAACAATTTGGGCCACTTGGAAGAATGAGGTTTATGGGTATCGTATCCTAGGAAACTTCATTTCTAATCCTGGAGAGCACGCACTTTACATTCCTGATCCTGATCCAGAAATGTTCCAAGGAGTTGGCAGACGGAAGAACAGACGGATTCGAAACAACATGGATCAATCTGAAGCTGGTGCAGAAGTGCGCCTCTGCTCCAAGTGCCATGAAACTGGTCACAGCTACAAGAATTGTCCAGCAATGACGTATGGCAGGGGAACAAGCCAAGCGGGGCCATCTACCGTCGCTCCAGTTTCCACTTCACGTGCTCGTGGCCGCCGTGGTCGTGCTAACAATGATGGTCTCCTGTGACCACTGAATAATGTAGTATTTATTTATAAACTATGTAATTTGTGTACTTTGAACTAGGTCATTTGTCTATTTCGGACTATGTAATTTGTGCACTTTGGACAACGTAATTCATGTAGTATGTATTATGTAATTCATCTAGTTTGGAATATGTAATTCGTGTGCATTGAACATCATATGGTTAATGTGGACTATTAAAATGTTGTTGTATTTATAATTGTTTCATTTACCTTATTGTTTAATTTAATTTATCAAGCTGCGACTACTTTCGTATTGACAAAGATTTCAATTCTTTCAGCTATGGCCGAAGGGCCTCCGCAGCCCTACGAGACTCCGGAGTTGCTAGGACAGGGTGATTGACGCGAAGCACCGGTCGTTCATGTCTGCCGTGCGTGGTTTGCCCCAGCACACGTTTCGCGCACGAGTGCCGTTGTCGACGATGCCCCTTGACGACCGTTGGCTTCCGAGGTACGTATGTATGGTTAACTTTGTAACGATATAATCTTATTTAGAATTAATATCGAATTTTGTATCTCCTTTTGTAGCACTAATCTAAATTTGTATCTATTTCTGCAGGTTAAGAGCTGCGGGCCTTTTACCCATGGCGAGGTTGGTCGAGGGTGACATGATGGATGCAGAGGTCAGGGGAGGGGACAAGGCGACACGTTTCCACTTCGACATGTCTCTCCTAGCAGCTTTGCTGGACCGGTGGCGCCCAGAGACTCACACGTTCCACCTACCAGTCGGTGAGATGGCACCTACACTACAGGACGTTTCCCTCCTTTTGGGTCTGCCTTGTGATGGCGACCCCGTCGCGGCCCTGGACGTCGGACCAGGGTGGCGGGACGAGTTGTTGGGCCGCTTTGCCGACGTTCACCGGATCGATCACGCGCCTCCGTACCGCACCTTCAGCAACACACATGGGCCCACAAAGAAGTGGCTCATGCAGTTTAGTGTGAGTGTTGCGTTTTCTATGTTTCATTTGCATTGACAGAATAATTGATGCATATCGATAATAACTCTTTTCATTGTGCAGGCGGATTACTTGAGAGCTGATGCAGACGAGGCTACAGTGGCTAGGCACCTAGAGGCCTACCTGCTGTGGTTATTCGGCTGGGTCTTGTTCTGCTCGTCCCACGGGACCTCGGCGCCGAAGACACTCATACCCTACGCCAGAGCGATCGCGGAGGCTCCACTGGAGGACGTACCCCAGTTTAGCTGGGGTAGTGCTGTGCTGGCGGCCACGTACAGGGGTCTTTGCGCGGGTTGCTATAAGGTGGCCTCCTTGGAGCCCATCTTTCTTGGCTGCCCGTTGCTTGTTCAGCTTTGGTCGTACGAGCGCTTCTCGATCGGTCGTCCACGCATTGACGTGGGCCCCTACGAGCCCCTTCCTCCGGAGCACGACCCCAGAGACAGGCCGACCATGGGGTCCATGTGGTGCCTCAGAAAGGTACGACAACACACGAATATGTTGCTGCATTATTTTGGTTTTAATTATTTACGAATTTCAATATTATTTTCAGCCTTCGTGGGTGGGAGTTCAGACGAAGAAGTCGTACCCAGACTTTGTCGGCATGTTTGACGCTCTTGTTGACGCTGACGTGAGGTGGACCCCTTACAGCGCTGCAGACATCAGTGATCGAGCCCCTCAAGGGCTGTCGTCTTTGTGCTTTCGCGACCAGGCCTTTTGGATGACGAGGAAGCCACTGGTGTACGACATTCACGTCGAGGAGTACGCGGTCCACAGAGTACTTCGACAGTTCAACAGGTACCAGGAGTCCCCGCTGCCGGTTACTCACACCGTGCCCCAGAGCGTGCACAGGTACTTGACATCTACCGATGCGTTAATTTTTTTCCATAACCAACTTCCAAATTCTAATGCAATATGATTTCTTCAGCTGGACCCGTCAGGGTCAATCTCGAGCCATGCTGTGGGCTCCAAGGGTACTACCCTTTGCTCAGCAGTGGGCCCAGGCCCTTGACGACGTGGTGGTCGAGGAGCGGCCACACTCGGATGAGGCTTTCGCGGCCTATCTGGCGTGGTACTTACCCAGGACACGGTCACGGGTGGTCGTTGTTCCACAGGACCCTCACGGAGCGCCAGCCAGAGTTACTGACACGTACCCTGTTTCGAGGGACCAGAACTTCGCCATCGCGGTATGTTTGTCAAATTTAATCATGGTATCATTCATTTCATATGATTTTATATTAAATCATAACCTTGATAACTATGTTTTTGGTAGACCGAGGCTCTAGCGTTGGTCGAGGCCGAGGTGGACCAGGACTTGCAGAGGTACATGTACATGGCGCCGCAGGACCACGGGGCTGCATATAAGAAGATCAAGGAGTACTGTGTCAGGTTCAGACGGGCCATCACTTGTCGAGGTGGACACGCAGACGTCTACCTCCCACCACGGCCACAGCACCCTGGTTCGACTTCTGCTTTACCCACACGGGCACAGCACCCTGGTTCGACTTCTGCTTTACCCACACGGGCACAGTACCCCGGGTCGTCTTCTGGTACAGTTGCACGACCACAGTACCCCGGGTCGTCTTCTGGTACACCTGCACGACCGGAGTACCCCGGGTCGTCTTCTGCTACACCAGCACGCCCTCCCAGCTACACTCCACGGCCGGCTGGTATGCACACTAAAATTTTGTTAATTTACTTCTGCATGTATGAAATGGTTTCATATTGAATTATCTTTATTTTTGCAACATAGTACCACGGTTCGCCCCACCCAACCCTGCTGCTACAGGGCCCTCTTCTGGTGGTCCGCTGTTTCACGACTTCGGTACGTATTAAAAAAATTTATTCATGCAATTTTATTACTTGCATACAACTAATTGTCTATTATCTTATTATTGTTTAGGATACACAGGGTACGGAGGGATCGAGGAAGACGTGCAGACTGCGGAAGATGGCAGTCAGCCAGATGGACCGTGGGTAGGATCCCTTTTCAGCACGAACCCTTACCCGGACGAGATCGGCACTTCGCAGCTTGGTGGTGCGCCGCTGTTTCCCACACAGGGCTCACAGGAGGACGTCCAGACACCGGTTGCAGATGAGGCGCGACGTCCCACACGCCAGGTTGCAGCACCAGACCCGCTCACGTATTCACAGCACCACACCCGAGCGGCGCAGGCGGCAGAGCGTCGTGCGAGGGGTGCACAGCGTCACAAGCGAGGGCGCATTTAGTACCTTCTTATCTATGTATGTGTTTTATGTTGTGCTCAGACTATGTGTTTTATGTCTTACTCGTACTATGTGATGCATGTAGTAGACTATTAACTATGTGATTTATGACGCGACCAGACTATGTCATTTATGCCCTGCTCACACTATGTCATGTAGTAGATGGTGAACTGATGGATCACTGAAAAGCCTACGCATCCTATGATACAATGGCTCACTGAAAAGCATTGACATCATTGCCTTTGATATGACATTTCACTGAAAAGCGTACACACTTTCTGAAAAGGCTACACAATATCAACTAGCCTTGGCAGTATGCATGCGAGTAGCCTTTTCAGGCATCTATCTAGGCTTTTCAGATCATCAATCTCGATTTCAATTATGACGTGCTCAGACTATGCAATTACTTCTTGCTCAGACCGTGTCATGCATGTGCCGCAACAGGCATTTCACTTTTCTTAGTCCTAGGCTTTTCAGTGCTCTTCGTAATAGGCTTTTCAGTCCTATGGACGTAGGCTTTTCAGGTGCATTTGTGTCACCACAGTATGGGCAACGACCAAGTTTCCTTCGCCAGCCTATATGTACACACAAGGGTCCTCCCATTGCAAGAAACAAGATCATTCAGCTCAGCAACAATGTCTAGAGGGTCAGGTAGTGGCAAGGGTTTGAGCTTTGGGAGTGCAAAGGGGGGAAGGAAGGGACCTCCCATTGTGTGGGACGATGTCGGGTCTCTTGGTCCTGATTACTTTGGGGAAGCAGTGTATGAGTTTCCAGTTCAAAGCAAGCATGATTTCACAAAGGATAAGCCTCTTAGAGGATACACTAAGAGTAAAGAAGACTGGCCAAAATGCATGCATGGTGAAGATTGCTTAGTGCAGATGAATACCTCCGATCTGAATGGAGGTCGTCGTTTCTTCAAATGCCCAAGAGCATGGGTAAATGTTACTAATAATCCTCAGTTAATTATGCTTGTCTTAGTTTCACCATCTTACTCGAGTTATTTGATTTAGGCTTCTGAAGCCGAAGAAAACTGTGGGTTCGTTAGGTGGGTCGATCCTCCTCCTCTTCTTCCCCATCATGAGTTCATCGAATATCTGCAGAACCAAATCCAAGATCTAGAAACCAAAGTTCAGCACTATGAAGAAGAGGAATACAACAAGAATGAAGCTGTGTCACAGGAGGCGCCGTGCAATGACCCATATTGCAGCTGCCCCTGTCACCAAAAGAAGCCTGCGTCGCCGCCACCGCCGCCTTCGCCCCTCCTCCGCCGCCGATGGGAGGATATTATGGAGAAGGTGCAACACAGTTTGCTATGTGGGGAGATTACTAGGACCATTCAATGGAGTTGTCGTAATTATTCCGTTTAATTACCTAAGGCATGTTAGGATTAGGTCGGCACATCATACATGTGTCGCACGTGCCACTGCCACTTGTGTAGTTTGAAGGTGAATGGCGCAAGCACGTTGCATTAAAATGTACCGTAGTGTATGCAACATTGCTACATGCACCATGACTTTCTTTGTCATGTATTCCAAATTCGTTTTAATTTAATGAAGTCATGTACCTTGTATCCAAAGACTCTACTATTTATCAGACTTCTTTTATTAACCGTACCATCCCAGGCCAGGGCATCCAATGTGGGGAATCCAGTGTCGCTTTTCAGACTACTCTGATGAACCATAGCATCCAAGGCTAGGGCATCCACTGTGGGGAAGCAAGGCATCCAATGCCGCTTTTCTGTGATACAGTGTCTCGCGCAGAGCATGCACTGAAGACGGCGTGGCGAACTTATCCGCTTGCATTGGATTCGATCTCTTTTTATGTACCACACATCCAAAACATCATGGACTCGGTCTATGGACCAACCCAATCATTCACTATATATGGCATGCCATTGCTATTGAACTTGTGCAGTGTCTCAGTTACAAACCATGGCTTGTTCAGATCCAGAGCTCCTCAAGTGGAGGAAGGTGAGAGTTGCCGTTCCACAAGGGGTGCATGTGCCAATGTGCTTCTGTGGTGACCTTTGCAAGCTTGTGCAGTCAAAAATCTTGGGTGACTACTATGGCATGAGATTTTTCATGTGTGACAACTTCGAGTATGATCCACCCAAGGTGTCTGCAAGCATGAGAGCCAAGGTATTCACTAACCCTACCATGTTTTTCTAACCATTTCATGTTTCGTATTCTTACTTTGGGGAGTTAAAGACTCCCCCACCTCTCTGTGATTTCTTGCAGTGGCTAGATACAGAGCAGTCCGATGAGGACAAGGCTCATGTTGAGCATGAAGCAGCCTCGGCAAGAGCAAGGTGGCAACGAATGATGCACGAGGAGGAGCAGGAAAAGAAGCGCAAGAAGGACCAAGAGGAGATCCGCAAGAGGTTCGAGGAGGTCGAGCATCAAGAGGCACAGGAACGTGAAGCTGAAAGGGAGAGAAAGAGAGAGAGGGCACGTCGTGCAAAAGCAGCTGGCCCTGAAGCCATTAGGAAGGGAAAATATCCCCGTTGTACCCAGTAAAGCATAGGCTTCACACCCGGCGATTTAAATTACCCAAAGGCATGTTAGGACTAGCAGTAGCACATGATACCGTTATCAATGTGGTACACATGCCATTGCACCTAGTAGTAGATGTTTAGATCAGAGGAGGTGCTCGACACCTTTACCTCCTGATCATTTCATTTCGCTAAAATGCATCTATGCATTCAAGCCGGGTTATGCAATTCTAATGTTTCAAAAAATGTTATTTGTTCTACTAGTTAAGTCGTTCTCTTTACATATAAAAAAATCCCATACATAAAACTCAATATTTAACTATTGCGTTACGGTAAAAATGGTTAACCGGAAACGTACAAAGTATCATAAACAAATCTACGACATTAAACGGTAGAAAATTTAAACGGTAGCAAATATAACCGAAAAATATTTATGCGTCAAAAACTACGTCAATTCATATTATGGAACCAAATCGAGCGGAAAAAATATATCAACTATTAATCAACATAAATTAAATTATTCACCTTTTTCATAAAAAACTTTTAAACAAATATAGCAGTTCAAACGGCTATAGCCGTTTGAACTGGCTATAGCCCCACCCCCCCCCCCCCCCCCCTCGGCGAAAGCGGTTCCCACGGCGGGGGGCACCTTTCGCCGTTCCAAACGGCGATAGCCTGTTGAAACGGCTATAGCCGTATGAAACGGCGAAAGGGCCCACCATCGCCAGGGGAGGCCCTTTTCGCCGGATCAAACGGCGATAGCCGTTTCAACGGCGATATAAGACCAGATCTGCTAAATTTTGAGCCAACAATTTATTTTTGAAAAATCGTAAAAAAAATATAAAAATAAAAAAATTCCGTCTCGTCAGTACTCGCGTGGCCTCACCCTCACCAGTGAACAGTTCACCCCTGTGGGCAGCGGCAGTGCCCCCCGGCACCGGCGGCACGGCGGTACCAACGCCTCCGGCGCCGCCTCCCCTTACGCTGCGTCTCCGCTCGCGCTACCTGCTCTGCCACGCCGCCGTGTTCCGTCGCCGCTGCTTCGGTGAGTCTTCTCTTCTCCCTTTCCAGTCCCGAGGCCAGCCAACAATTTTTTCTAGAAAAGGCGCCGTGTTCCGTCAGCCGATACAGTGCTGAATCCGCCATTGGGTGCGAAGCGAGACGAAGGTTTCCTTTTCTTTTCTAGTCGCCGCTTGCGTTCCCCTGATGGCATCCCAAGGAATAGAAATTTCGGAAACCCTAGCCCCTACAGATTCATTCATGAGTACCATAGGTAAAACGCTGGTTGTCTCCAAGAAACCCCGCCCCAATTCTGAATCGAAATGGCGCGCGCGCACCCTTGCCTTTGATCCTCACTTTTTCTTTCTATTTGCAAGGGAGCTGGATTCAGGAAGGATATTGTCTAACGTGCTGTTTTCTTTTTAATTGGATGCTTCGGTGCAATAGATTCAGTCAGGAAAGTGACTTTTGAAGTTCTAAAGCATAGAAGCATTGATTCTGCTAACGCAGCCAACCTATGGGGATCACTATATGGTCTTAGTGATGATACTACGATTCTTTGTGTGTTAGAGGATGTCTGCAGGTTTTTACAATCTGTACATTCTTTCATGTATTTGGGAGTTTTACATGCTTGAGTTGTTGCTTTAATTGTACAGTGTTGCAGCTTATTTCTTGTGATTTGGATATTGTTGCAACAAGTTGATGCCTTGATTAATGAAAACCCAAAATTTTGAAAGGTTCAGATAAAATATCTAATTTCACAAGAATAATGTCCTGATGAAGTGATGAACTTCACTACTATAATTCAAACATTTTCATACGCTTTCTTCTGAACTCTGATCTTTAATTTCAGCCCAGCACTGTTAGCATCAGCTGAACCGTGAGACTGCCTGATACTACTCCAGCACTGCTAAATGGAGGGTCTACCGCGGGCACTGCTTGAGGAGATTGTCAAGCGGATTACCAGGCGGACTGATCTTAATTCTCTTTCTCTTGTGTCGAAGCAGTTCTATGCAGTTGAGTCTGAGAACAGATATTCCATCTGTGTTGGCTGTGGCCTTTACCCTGCTAAATTGGTCATGGCATCACTGTGCTTGCGGTTCCCCAATTTGTGCAAAGTGGAAATCAACTACTCTGGCTGGACAGCTGAAAATGGGTTGCAGTTGGACAACGAAGGCCTCTCTGTGCTTGCAACTTGCTGCCTCTCACTGACTGATCTCACCTTAAGTTTCTGCTCAAACATCAATGACTCTGGTCTTTGTTGGCTTGCCCCTGCAAGAAGTTGACATGCCTCAAGTTCAACACTGTGCCAGGAATAAGTTCAGCTGGGCTTCTCACTGTGGCTGTTGGTTGCAAGAGTTTATCTGCTCTGCGCCTTATAGGCTTGGAGAAAGTAGCCAGTGTAAACTGGCTGGAGTACCTTGGCAGCAAAGGGTTGTTGGAAGAACTTGTAGTGGTGGCTTGCAAGGGAATCAGCCTGTATGACCTCTTAAAATTTGGCCCAGGGTGGATGAAGCTCCAGAAGTTTGAGTTTGATGAGGTCAAGGGACGTTACAAAATAGAGCAACCTCATGATCCCTCTCACATGGCCCACTACCAGTATAAATATGATTTCTGCTGTGAGAGTTTGAAGGTTTTGACTTTGACAGGGATTGTGACCTTGCCAGAAATAGGACTTCGTTTTTTCCTGAGCAACTGCAAATCATTAGAGAAACTTTGCCTGCATTATGTTATTGGTATATATGACAGTGACATGATTACTCTATCACACAGCTGCAACAACCTTAGAAGCCTCTCACTCCGACTCGTGCCTCTATTCAATGGTGGACTGGAATGTAGAGATTTCAGGACACCGTTGACTGATGATAGCCTTAAGGCTTTAGCACTCAGCTGCCCTATGCTTGAGACTGTTGAACTCACATTTCTAGCTTGCGAACCCATGTATCCATCAGAAATAAGCTTCACGCAAAATGGTCTTGTGTGCTCATTCAGTCTTGTCCAATTCATGATCTCATCCTAACTGGTGCCAACTTCTTTAATGATGAGGGGATGAAGGCTCTCGCATGTGCACAATATTTGGAGACACTCGAGCTTATGGATTGTGTGGCGACAACTGATACTGGGATGCGCTTCCTAGCGCATGCCCCACGTTTGATTAACCTCACACTCAGGCAGTGTGATAGGTTTTCTGACCATGCCGTGATCGAGGTGGCTCATGCACGGAGCTTGGAGTCTCTGATTGTTGAAGGCTGCCGTCGGATCTCTCTTGAAGCTGTCCAGGGGGCTGCCAAATCTGTTGAGTACAAAGTTCATGGGCCAGGCTTATTTGGTGTGAATAGGGCCTAAGCTGTTGCTTACTGCCATCATCAACTGTGAAAACTGCTGTCGTTTTGTCATACTGCCGAATATGCTTTTGCTTCCTCTATATCCTGCTGTCCTTGAGTAAGTTATGGTGTAATGGTGAGATTATGGAGGTGTTTGTGATGAGTGAAAACCATGACATTAGCCACAATATGGCAGACTGTCACTATGTGGATTGTTTTGGGGGTTTCATTTACTAGGTGTATGTAGTGGTCCTTTCCGGTCACTAGTCTCAGCCTTCATTTAATTAAGCAGGTTTAGTTGTAGAGATTTCTGAACTTGCATTTACCTTCTCTTTGTAGTGGTGAATGGTTGAAATGTTGAAAGACATCTGCGAATGCAAATTGTGGTGGTGATCACTGTGGACTATTTGTACCGTTGGTAGTTCTATAGCTCATGCTGCCAAATTTCTTCTATTCACAAGTTCGCATTAGGCAGTCAACATGAGCCATCAGGACATGACTATATGGAGCTGATGCTAATGAAGGATTGCTTGACTATTTACCAATTTGTGTTAATAAGAAAAGCAGCTCGAGTGCAGACAATAACAAGCGAAAGTAAAATATATCTAAAACTGCCCATCACGATGCTCCGCGGTAATGTGGCCACAAGTGATTGATCACGGAAATGTTCCGAGCATGCAGGGCAGAGGGAGTCTCAGACTCTCAGGGATGATGGGTAGAACGTCCATCGGCATCACCAGCAGCCAGTGCCAGATCGAACTTGATTTGGGCAGCAGCAGAATTCTATTAAAGTACCTCCTTTCCTCTGCCGCCACCTAGATGGAATTCTCTCGTGCTTGTGTCTTCTTTGACCATCATTTTTTCTGCCAAAATTTGAAGTGGATTAAGAATGCAAATTGACACTTTGAAAATCACTTTAAAGAGGCAGTACTGAGTTCATCAACTCTGTTTTTCTCAAATATGCAGGGCAGCTACATACCATTACATTAAAGTAGAAATATAATGTTGTTTGCCTTACAACCCCAACGAACACTGGAGCATTGATCGGTCATAAGACGACGCAGCAGCCCTTTTAGCTTGCCATCACCAAAACGCCCAACTTAATACGCAGTTACTCTTTACATAAGCAATCTAAATGCAACATGCCCGCAGCGATCCGATCCAGAGCTCAATCTCCTTCTTGATCTTTACAGCAGTTGTGAGATCGAAACTTGTGCTGTTGTGCAGCATGGACGGTGAGTCGTTGCAGATTTTTATTACAATAAGAGAAAAAAAAGAGAACAAAAATTCTAGATAATAGGGGGGCAAAGAGAACAAAAGTACAAGATAAAGAACTCGTGCTGTTGTGTAGCATGGACAGTGAGTGTACGCAATGGTCAGTTAATCCGCTCCGGTATAGACTCACGACCAAGTGGGCCATAGCCACAACATTTGAGCAACCATCTTTTTATGCAGAAAACTCACTCTTCCGCCCGACGTGGGTCGTGTTGCATCCCTAGTCCTCCCCGCGCCGTATGGTGTAGGCGTAACCCTAAAAAAAGTCATATCGTTTCTGTCATGTTAGCTTATTTACTACGTCGTGATGAAAGATGCTGGTGTAAACTCCACTCTCTATGCAGTTTGTGCGTGATCTTCTCTCCTGCTCATCACCAAAAAGAAAAAAATGATTAAAAAATAGCATGGTGGACGATTCTCTTTGTTTGTTTGGCTTACCAGCAGAACACTATTGAATCAGTTTACAATCAACCAAAATTAATAGACTTTTCAGCCCAGTCTTGTCAAGCGATTCCAGTTTGGTCAAACAAGCCCCTCACCAGTACAAGAGGACTTGTACGACAACAAGCACAGATGTACTGTACACCTCGAAGCTGAATTCCACAACTCTAACCAGCTGATCTCTCTGCTTCTGCCTACTGCCACAAGCTGAAGGCACTCGCAAATGCCGTGAACGATCACCAGGTCTAGGGGTTTCGAGGCTGTGGATCAGCTGGTGGACGAGGGCTCTGTTGGAAACAGGCAGGTCGTGGTCGCCGACTATGCATCTGATGCGAGTGTCTTGAGCTTGTGGCAGAAGCAGAAGCATAAAGATCGAGTCTGTGGAACTTAGCCTCAAGGTGTACACCGCAGCCATGATGGTGGTGTGAGGCAGAGTGGATTAGCCTATAAATAAGCAGCAACCAAAATTAAACGAGCGGTGGAGAGGACGATGCGATAGAATTAACAAATACTCCTCCATACTCGTATTAGATGATGTTAGGACAAGGTTTAGTCAAACATTGGGAAATTAAATCACGAATAACTTTTAAGTCGTTGAGTTGAAAATGTGAAACCATATGCATAGATTTGTCTTGATAAGTATTTTTAGAAAAGTATCCATATTATTTTATTAATAAATATTTTGTAAATAAGAAGCAAAGTTACATTTGGTGACCGGTGTCGTTGTCCTAAACATCATCTAATACGGAGTATGGAGGGAGTATAGACGACATCTGCATGCGGAGCGGTCGATCGGTAGTCGCGTGGTGCGCCAGAGAAGCGGTCATGGCACTGAGGACTGAGGGCCGTTATGCACGTGAAGCCCGGCCCAAACTGTGTTTCCAGTTTTCACAAGCTATGGTCACCATTTATCCGGAATGACGAATCAGTTTTCGGGCGTGGATGGTAATGCTTATTGGCATAATAAAGTAAGATTATGTCAGTTTATTTGAAGTTATTCTAAACCTTATACACAAAAAAAAATTCAATTATTCATCTACTGAAGTCTGTAGGAATATGCATTTTGGAATTATTTTCTTGCTGCAAATTGGATTTGGGTAGAAGGTACATTCTTTTATTTTAGATATAAGAAATATTTCTTCTACCTAAAATAGAATGCTTTGCTAGTTTTTCCGTGATATAATTCTTTTACTCCATAGTTAATTTTGATATAATAACGGACTTTGGGAAGATTCTAATAGGAATTCCAAAAGTTATTAATTTGATATGGTATCTCAGTTGAATATAATGGTTGCAGAACCTTTAAACTTTTCAGAATAGGCTATGTATTAAAAGCAAGCTCCAAATTTTGTAGCAATTCTAGAGGTACGAGTCCCACGCTATATACTAAAGCTCTAAATTTTCGAGCAATTCACTGGTAGGTGGCCCTACAAAATGCGGATCCCATGGATCCACCTAATGTTTATGTTACTTTAGAGTAAAAAAATTCTGAATAGTCCTTTATATTGTCGCATATAGCCCTTTATTTCAAAATTAATTAAAAATGTAGCATGTTCACATGAACGGATGCGCCATTCATTTAGACATATGCGAATATTTGCCGTTGCAATTGCAAACCTAACATCTTTCCCGTACATGCAAATCTATTATCTTATTACAAGAGAAGCAAAAGGAGTCATCAGATTCACCGAGAGAGCCTAGAAAATCCCACGTTAATCTAAAAAAGAGAAGAACTTCCACCGTCGGATTTTATGAAGATCTAACAGTCCATAACGCCGAGAGGGGCTAGAAAATCTCACGTTAATCTATAAAATAAAAAAATCTCCACCGTCGGATTTTATGAAGATCTAACGGTCCATAACGTGACTTAGACAACATCTATAAAATCAAAATAATAAATATTCCATATATTAAACATTCATCCACCACGTGAACATCAAGAAAATGCATATAATAAATATTCTATATATTAAACATCCGATACGTTAATTGGAATATTCCATATATTAACATTGTTTTCCAATTAAAAAAGACAAAGTCCAAAAGGGTAGAAAGTCCGATTAAAGAAGGATACAAAGTATCATAAATTTCCATGTCGGACTCTACACAAATAAACTCCAAACCACCAATCACGTAAGGCATCATGCATGTACGACTCTAACCCAAATAAACTCCCTCCTAATAAATAAATATAACATAAGACACCACGATAGATCACCTCAAACCGCAATCGCCAGAATAGACCGAGACAGGTCTGCTTCAACCCATCTAAAATTTTTCACGTTAATCCAAAAAAGAGAAATGATTTAGTCCCTCGAATTTTATGAAGATCTAACGGTCTAAAATAACTTTGAAACTCCATGCCGAATATAACTAATAAACATACAGATTCAGAACTAATGGAAAAATGAATTCCTTTTCTTAGAAAAGGACATGTACGACCCAATAGAACTATTCATTGCCAAGTCCTGACTTAAGATTCTATCCAAACCATTAATTCTTCATGTTAGAAAAAAAATCCAGCCTTTCACAACCGTTCAAATTAGTATGTTTCTTTGTACCCAAATTAATTCCATAGTCAGCCTGAAAGCATGCACAATCAAACGAGTCTTGCCACGCTCACAATGCGTTCATGAGAATAATTAGAAGAAAAGAGATGATAAATGAAAGGCACATTGTGACCAAGGAAAAAATGTGATATAGTTCCAATATGGAAAGACCATGAGTCTGCGATTCGCGTTTTTTTTTGCAAAACACAATACGTACGTAGACGTTCATATGCACGCACGCACACTCAGCCATATGAATACACACAACCCTACTCCTATGAGTACCTAGACTGAGCCGATTGACTCTCAAGATTTACTAAGTCACCACTAGCGCCTCAGTCCTAACTATAGATAGACGCATCGCCTACCACTAAAAGAATAATGCAGGTTAAATTATAGAATAAACCAAGGGAAATCTTACCGACTGATTTATGCTTAGTTCACCATGACTGGCGATTTTACATAGACGATGAGTGCAATATCGGCCAAGAAAAAAGTAGTGACTCAATGGAGATGAACAACCAGACATCTTTTATAAAGAAGATACAAACTTTTGGCTTATGATCAAAGTTGCAGCCCATGCCACAACCGTGGGCGGCACCATGGGATATAAAAAGATACACATCATTGATTTTTATGGTGATCCATGTCTTCTCTAAACCCAAAGAGTAAATATTGCATACATTTTAAATGAAAAAATATCAGTTACCCAAAACTTAGATGTTGAAAGTGATCAATAAACAACTCAATTCAAACCTAAAAATAACACATTAGTAATTGATTGGTATACAAATTGTTAAGGAAATAGATAGATAAAGTGCATACGGAAATATACAATTAATAAATAACTATTTTTCCAGTTTGTATTGAGGCTGGAAAGTAAATTACTTACGTAATGAGCTAATGTAGAATATAATTAGTTAAGAGCTAAATTTTGAATTATGAGAGAAAAGTTTCAGATTATATGAAGCTGCTACCCACACCGCAATCCATTGATGGAAGAGGCAACATACATGACACCAATGGCGGTTGAACCCGGGCATCACCACGGATGCTGCATTTGACTACAAATGTAGCTACACACCCAAGCAATGATTTACACAAGCTAATGCAAATATGAAATGACGTCTTTAGCATCAAGATTTGGAAGAAATCAAATATAGTAATTTCATTCACACTGAGCATGCGACGAAGGTGGATGGGTTGTTCTCCAAACATAAGATAATTTGATACCACCAACAAAGGAGACGACATACTAGGTCTCAACAGTAAAGCAGGGCAGACATATTGCACCAAAGACCCGTAAAATCAGGATGATTGCTAAAAGGCACAAAACTAAAATAACACATCCTAGATGCTCCATGGCAGCTCCAAGAAGAGTTGCACATTTGAAAAGTTGGAGCTGCTCAATTACCAAAGAAGGAAAAAGAATATAAGGATGGGAAATAATAAAAAATTGGATAAATCATTGGTCTAGGTTGGTAGGCCAAAATAATTGCACTGGAGCATCTCCACACAATTTTATTGGCAAATTCATCTAAAACTATACTATATTGAAATTATATTACAGTACTATCTTATATGAAAGCATACTACTATAACATATGGTACATAAAAGATATTATTTAATAATATTAGGAATTTTAAATAAGGAATGACATTATCACAAATAAAATCTAAAACAACGAACTAAGTGTTATCGGTAGGTTAGTTCCTTTGCATCACCATTAAATTTACAAAAGCAAAAAAAAAAGTGAAATCTTTAAGAAAATACCGCACAAAAGAGAAATATACCTACTTAATATTCTAACCACAGAAAGTGCTATTTTCCCTTGGAGAAAAGCACCCAGTCAAAGATGTTGGTGAAGTAAAAAAGGAGATGTCGAATACAACATATAAATTTCTACCAAATAGGATTGGTGAAGTGTAAGATTGGAGGAAAATCAACAAGGCCGACCTCGCCACATCACACCACCTATGCAAGAAAGAGAATACGTGGAGCCATCGTGGCTACAAGGCAACTTGGTCAACTCGCCAATGAATGAATCCACCAATGCAAGATTGAACAGATGAGAAAATTATAAGCTTGGAACTATAATCCAGTTAAGATTTTAATTAGTCAAAGTGCAAAAGGACCTCATTTGCCATTTTCTCTCAATAACTCATCACGTAAAAGTTGTTAAGTCACATATATCTTCTTCTTAGAACCTAACTGAAATTTATAACTATAACTAAAACTCTCTAACAGTAATTAAAATGAAGACATTATATTCCTTTTAGCAAACATAAAAAACAATATTTCCTATTCACTTTTATCATGAATTAATGTATGAGTGAGGATATAAAATAGTTTATAAATGAGATGATAACTTGGTTTGGACCATTTAAAAAATGAAAACAATAAAACAAATCATTTGAAAGATTTTTTAAAAAAAGTCAAATGTTAGTATGTAAATACAAGCTAACCGCGCAATTTGCGCGGGCCATCTCGCTAGTTCTTTTCATGTTAGTGACATTGACTCAAATAATTTGGAACATGTTTCATGTTCCAGGAACATCTTTCCAATCACGCTTGGTACGTGTCCCATCTTCGATACGTGTGAAATTGCTTATGCTTTACCGCTTGGTACGTGTTCCGTCTTTGACCATAGTGCGCATAACTCATGCACTCGTACAGAGACTTTAAACCCACCCATTTCTGAAACCGAAAACGTCTTGAAGTTGTGTTAGTACCTAATCAATCAAACTGGAAACGGACATAGGTGTTTGGCTTCCGAATTAAAGTTGGATTTGTATCTTGTTCTACGCACAGTATGATGTACATATATGAACACTACGATATCTACACACATGATGAGAGATTAACCCGACCAAGCATGCACACACACATTTACATACACGAGACCTCGATCATCCATATTGATCAGCCGTTGCAGGTACAGATTCACACCACCGTGTTCTACATACGCACATCATGTATAGTTACTCTTCTCCGTCGTCGTCGCCGCCGCTGCCGCCGGACGACAACAACCCTAAACTCACCGGCGTGCCGCTCTCCGGTATCCACTCTGCGCCGTGCAAGAAGTGGCCGACCGAGAACTGCAGCGCCCTGTCCCTGCTCATGGCGTGGAACCCATGCGTGTCCTTCCGCCCCGCGACGTTGGCGCCGTCGCCAGCCCGCGGAGGAAAGAATGCGCGGGCACGCCGAAACCACGGAGAAAGAAAGATTCGAACACCACCAAATCAGAAGAGTTTGGGGTGGGGAAAGACTCACCGCCGGCGGCGCGCCACTCGGCGGTTTGCTGGTCAGGGAGGACGCCGTCGACGACGTGCTGCTCGAGGCGCTCGATGGTGGTGATGGACTCCCTCCACTCGGCGGCGCGATCTACGGTGACCTCGGCGGTGGCCTTGCCCTTGGACGACCGGGGCCCTTGCCGGCGACTTCTCCTTCCACCTCGAGGCTTCCTTCCTCTTGGGCGCCATGGCAGCGAGCGGTGCTGAAGAGCGAGGAAGAAGGTTGCGGGAGCAGATCTAGGGTTTTGCTCTGGCGCAAAGGGAACTGGAGCGTCGGGGAAGGCAAATGGCAAGTAAAGGAAGAAGAATGCGGCGGGGATGGCTTATAAAGGAATAAACCGTTCCTCCCGCGCGCGGCGCGGTGCTTGTCTCGGGAACTCAACCGACGCAGGCACGTCCCGTCGCTTTGAATTCAAAGATGCGGCAGGGAATCGCGATATCTCGCGATATCTCGCCTTCCGTAAAGCGACCGTTAGGGACGCAACGGACTTTTAGGAATAATGGGCCTAAATGGGCTGAAATATAGCACGACCTTTCGGTTCTGTTACGATAATAAATTTGTGGGTTCCTGAGCTAGGGTTCAGGGGCAGAAACCACTCGGTCGTGAGGCTAAAATTAGTCGACGACCAGACTCGATTTTGCAATTAATATTGCATCCTTGCAATTGATTTTTACGTAAGGCATGCGATACTATCGCTAAATTGACTCAGAAATCTGGGTCAAATGCTGACAAGTATAAATCTTGTGAGAAGATGGCTTACCATATGGTCAAGCTGAGTCGTGGGACACGACTCGGGAGTCATGCCGAGTTCAAAGAACTTGAGGACAAAATCCTTATAAAGGGGAAACAAAAAAGCCCCTGAAGGAAAAGATTATCTAAAATCCATGTCCATAGGCATGGGGGCTGAAAAAATCAGTCGGAATTCATGGCTTCAGAGTCTTGACACGATCATGCTGAGTCGTAACAAGACTCGGGGGCTACACCCAATGGGTGCACCTGGAGGTGCACACCATTGATGGATTAAGTTTAAAAAGAGATTCATAATATTTATTTTTGACCCTCGACCAGAATATTCTATTCTACTCAAGGCTCGGGGGCTACACCCAATGGGTGCACCTGGAGGTGCACACCATTGAAAATCAAGATACAGATGGATAAAAGTTGAAGACCTTTGGCCAATTTCATACTAAAATTGCCCAAAGCCCGGGGGCTAAGTGTATTCACTTCGCTGTCGCGTCGTGAAAAAGAGCACTCCTTCCCCTCATTTTGACTGTAATTGAAGAATTATTTTCAGGAACGTCCGAGTAGGCACTCGGATCTTCCTTGAAACCACTCGGATCTTCTTCGAAACCGCTCGGATGAGATCTTAGACAACTTGGAGCACTCGAATCATGCAACAAAAGATGGAACAATTACCGCCAACGATCGGCCAAGAAGTGCTCGGGGGCTACTGTGGGGGATATAGTACCCGGGTGCCTCACGAGCAAGCCTGGCAGCCCACCAAAAGGGGGCGGCCCAGCCCACCGTTCTGGACCTGAAGACGTGCGGGACAAGTCGGCGCACGGAGGAAGGATCTGGAAAGAGAAGTCCTAGTTGGAATAGGGATTATTGTAAAGAAGGAAAGGATTCTTAGAGATAGGATCGGATACAAACCGACTTGTAACCCTGCCCCCCGATATATAAGGCGGGCAGGGACCCCCTCCAAAAGAGGAAGTCTCAAGACAACAACTCACAATCTACGCAATACAACACCCCAAAACAGGACGTAGGGTATTACGTCGAGTCGACGGCCCGAACCTGTATAAACCCTTGCGTCTGTCCATCCTAACCATCCTGCTTCCGATCTTTGCGATCTTCCCTGCATTACAAATCACTTCCGTGGGCTACCCTGTGGAAGACTGCCGGAGATAATATCACCGACAGAAGCGCAAGAGAAGGAACGTCTGGAAGCGTACCGAAGAGAAAAGGGATTGCTAGAGGGTGAGCCCGAAGAAACTCATTGGGATAGGGGTACGCAGACTGAGGATTGGCTATTAGGGCAACTCCTACCCCCAAAGAAACGCCGATGCTGGAGCGAGGAGGATTCTCCGTGAGAGTAGAATGGTTTTAGCTGAACTAGAGCTTCTCTTTGAATAATGGATGTACCCGACCTAGTTGTCGAGTCAGAATCTTGTACCTTCATGTTGTACTCTAGTTTCTATGAGAAACAAGTTGTTCACCTTATCCTTATTTTCAGATGGCCGAGGAAGGATGGACCCATGGTGTTTGTCAGGAAGAGCCGGGTTTTCCCCGCCTTTTGATCAACTCTCTGGAACGTCTTGGTATCACTGAACGCCCAAGGTACTACAGCAGGGAGTACGAGCATCTTGGCACTCTCCGCTGTAGGGTGATCCTTTCCGTTGCCAGGAGCACCCGCTACCCTGGTATAGAGCCATGGAGGGTGACCGCTACGGGATTTCGACATCAGGATACCTACCCTTTGGCTATCAGGAAGGCCCTCCGTTACTTGTGTCGGATCTTTGAAGAACACCTCATCTCCACACCGATGAGACTCTTTCCCCCGGCTGTCAGAACCCAGTCTGGCAGGCCCGCATGAGGAACCTGGAACGCCGCCGTCATCAAGATGACCTGTTGTACCATGTGGTCGCCTATCTCGTATCCTTGGATAAGCTTTTCAATGAGCAAGCTGGGTTCCTAAGGGAACAAATTGGTCGAGCCGAGCAAGCTGAACTCGCAGTGAGAATGTACCAAGTCCAGGTGGCTCAAGCCGAAGCAAGGACTACGGCAGCCATAAGCAGTGAAGCTATCGCACATGAGAGTCTCAGACAGGCTCAAGACCGGAGTATGCAAGATTGGACCAGAAGCGGAACGCCCGTCCCGGTAGTTGGAGAAGCCCGGATCCTAATTGGGACCCCCATTGCAAGATGGGGAGGACCTGGTGGAACCACGCCAAGCACACCCGGAGGTGCCGGAGAACCAGTAGCACCCGCTGAAGAAGGAACCCCTGCACAGCCCCAGGAGAATGGGATTCCAGAAGACGAAGAACTGCTCATTCCCCTGGAAGAACACTCCGCCCCGGAAGAAGGCTCGCCCCGCGAGTAGTGTGCACCCAGACATCCCCAGGGTTGAAGCCGTCCTGGCCCGAAGTTTAGTGTTGTACCCCAGTTGCGTAGTTGTACCCCAGTCGTGTCGTTGTACACCCGGTCGTGTAGTCCGTGTTTTGGCTTATCCAAGTGTTGTACTCCCTTTCCCTTTCAAAAGGAATAAAATCGTTTGTGCTTGATGTTTGCTAGACTCTGTGCTTGTGGGCAGAAGGAGGATTCTGCCTTTCTGTTTTTGCGAACTAAATAACTTAAACATCACTAAAACTCCAAATCCTAGTCTCTCATTTGTCCTCTAAATCTACAGATGGTCAACACGCGTGGACCCAGGGCTTCCCGGAGCCGAGTTCCGGCTGCTAGCAACAACGTGCAGAGTGCACCCCATGAAGAACACCAGGATGAAGTGAACCAAGAAAGGAGAGAGGAAAGTCAGGCCAGGTCAGAGCAAGCGCCGCTGCCCCGTGCCGCTGACTGGCTGCAGGTGGTGAACAATCAGAACCTGATAATGGAAGCTGTGGTCAAAGCCATCGCCAACCAGAGGCCCCGTGGGCAGGGTATGAATGAGAAACTGTCAGAGTTCCTCAGAACTAAGCCACCTACCTTTGGCGGGTCCACCAACCCACTCGATGCAGATGATTGGCTAAGGGTGATTCAGAGGAAGTTGGAACCACTTCACTGTGAGGATCGTGACAAAGTGCTCCTGGCCACCCATCAACTTGTTGGGAATGCTCTCGCATGGTGGGAAAACTACTGTGCAGCCACCCCAGATGCCACTGTCATCACCTGGAGGGATTTTGTGGATGAGTTCCGTCGCTACCATATCCCCGCAGCCACTATGAAGCGCAAGGCGGATGAGTTCCAGGCACTGCAGCAAGGCAACAAGACTGTGGAAGAGTACACCTACTGGTTCATGGAGTTAGCTCGCTATGCACCAGAAGAGGTGGATAGAGATGAGAAGAAGCAGGAGATGTTCATGAAAGGCCTGGACCCAGAGCTCAGGACTCTGCTGACCCCCCAGATTTATCCTGACTTCAACACACTAATGAACAGGGCTATTCTCACGGAAAAGGCCAAGGCAGACGAGAAGAAAGATCTCAAGCGCAAGTTCCTAGAGAACAAGGCTCGCCAGCAGGATCGCTTCCAGAGGACCAAGAGCTATAACCCTCCACCACCCAGGTCCCAGACGCCGATGCAGTACCGCACTCAGTCCCGAGCCTCAGGCTCACAGGTCACCAATCCCACCTTCAGAAGCCAGAGTGCCAAAGCTCCACAGAACAGTGCCAGTCAGGCCAGCAACAACAACAGGGCTTGTTTCAACTGCCGTGAGACCGGACATTATGTGGCCAACTGCCCGTATGCCAGCAACAAGCCAGCAGCTCCAATGTACTCCAACTCGGTGAACGGACCGAAGCCAGCTCTGTCAGGGGCCAACCGTGTGCCTGTCCGCAGCAACAACCTCGGCAACAACACCAACAACCAGCAGATGAGGCAGCCCCAGCAGTCCTATGGACGAGCCCGCGTCAACCACATCAACGCATAGGAAGCCCAAGGAGCTCAGGGCGTAGTACTTGGTGAGTTCTTAGTCAGCTCAGTGCTTGCCACAGTTTTATTTGATTCTGGAGCATCACATTCTTTCATATCATCAAGTTTTGTGGATAAACACAATATACCCACAGTACTACTAAAGTTACCCCTGTTAACCCGAACACCTGGAGCCGACATCAAGTGTCAGCTAGGCTGTTCTAGGGTAAGGATCATTTTAAGTGGGGTAGAGTTTCTAGCTGATTTGGTAGTACTCAAGTCCAAGGGAATAGATGTAATACTTGGAATGGACTGGCTGACCCGGCATGACGGCCTTATAGGATGTGCCGCTAGGACCATACAACTAACCAGCCCCGAAGGAGTCCAAGTAACTTGCCACACCCGAGAAACAGGATCAGACCCGATGGTTTATACTTTGGAGGCCAAAACCATAGCAGAAGTTCCAGTGGTATGCGAATACCCAGATGTGTTCCCAGAAGAACTCCCCGGAATGCCGCCAGATAGGGACATAGAATTCATTATCGACCTTGTCCCAGGGACATCCCCTATAGCTAAGAGACCATACCGAATGGCCGCGGCAGAACTAGCAGAGTTGAAAGAACAGTTGAGGGAACTTCAAGAAAAAGGATTCATCAGACCTAGCTCATCCCCGTGGGGATCACCCGTTCTTTTTGTGAAGAAGAAGGACGGAAGTATGAGGATGTGTGTGGATTATAGGTCCTTAAATGAGGTAACCATCAAGAACAAGTATCCATTACCCAGAATTGACGACCTGTTTGACCAGCTGAAAGGAGCCAAGTACTTCTCCAAGATTGATTTAAGATCAGGATATTATCAGCTTAAAATCAGAGAAAGCGACACCCCCAAGACGGCATTTGTGACAAGATACGGGCAATACGAGTTTACAGTGATGTCTTTTGGACTGACTAATGCCCCGGCATACTTCATGAACCTCATGAACAAAGTGTTTATGGAAGAATTGGATAAGTTTGTTGTCGTTTTCATTGATGACATACTTATCTATTCCAAGAGTGCCCAAGAGCACGAGCATCACCTGAGAGTGATTTTAGAAAAGCTGAGAGTACACAAGCTGTATGCCAAGTTTAGCAAATGTGAGTTTTGGCTTGAGAAGGTAGCCTTTCTTGGCCACATACTAACAGCCGAAGGAGTGGCCGTTGATCCTGAGAAGGTGGAAGCGGTGTCAAACTGGCAACAACCCACTAATGTGAGCGAGATAAGAAGTTTCTTGGGATTGGCCGGATATTATCGAAGGTTTATAGAAGGATTTTCCAAGATAGCAAGACCCATGACCGAGCTGCTCAAGAAAGAAAAGAAGTTCGTCTGGACAGAGTCGTGTGAAAGAAGTTTTCAAGAACTAAAGAAGAGACTGACCTCAGCCCCGATACTGACCTTGCCAGATATTCAGCGGGACTTTGTCATATACTGTGACGCTTCCCGAAATGGGTTAGGATGTGTACTTATGCAGGATGGGAAGGTAGTAGCATATGCCTCCCGCCAGCTTAAGCCCCATGAGCAGAATTACCCCACCCATGACTTGGAATTAGCAGCAGTGGTTCATGCCCTGAAAATTTGGAGACACTACTTAATTGGAAATAAGTGTGAGATCTACACGGATCACAAGAGCTTTAAAGTATATATTCACTCAGCCAGATCTGAATTTAAGACAGAGAAGATGGTTGGAGCTTATAAAGGATTACAATTTGGAAATTCATTACCACCCCGGCAAAGCCAATGTTGTGGCAGGATGCCCTAAGCAGAAAGACCTATGCACCCAAGAATGCTCATCTACAAGAAGAAATGGCTCGGCTTAATGTGCACATTGTATCTCCTAAGTCTTGCCCGCAGCTAACAGTGCAGCCCACCCTAGAAGAAGATATCAGGAAGGCCCAGGGATCAGACCCAGACTTGGTAAAAATTCGTAACCACACGGGAGAAAATAAAGCCCCAGATTTTAGAGTGGACGCAAAAGGAACCCTATGGTACAAGGATAGAATTTGTGTGCCCAAGCAAGGGAATTTCCGGCAGACCATCATGGATGAAGCCCACAACTCACCTTACTCTATTCACCCCGGAGCCACCAAAATGTATATGGATTTGAAGCAGAAATACTGGTGGAATGGGATGAAAGCCGAGATCGCCCAGTTCGTCGCCCAATGCGATATTTGCCAGCGAGTCAAAGCCGAACACCAGAAACCAGCAGGATTATTGCAACCGTTACCTATCCCGGTTTGGAAATGGGATGAGATTGGTATGGATTTTGTGGTTGGACTGCCCAAGACTAAAAAAGGGAATGACTCTATATGGGTGATAGTGGATCGACTCACTAAAGTTGCTCACTATTACCCGTACGGACCAACTATGGAGGCAAAAAGTTAGCGAAGCTCTATGTGGAGAACATAGTGAAGCTACACGGAGTGCCGAGCAGGATTGTCTCGGACAGAGGGACTCAGTTCACCTCCAAATTCTGGAAAAGTTTGCATAGAGCCATGGGAACTAAGTTAGATTTCAGCTCCGCTTATCACCCACAGACAGACGGCCAGACGGAAAGAGTAAATCAGATTATGGAAGACATGTTACGGGCTTGTGCCCTGACCTATGGGAAGGACTGGGAATGGAGTTTGCCCTATGCAGAATTTTCCTACAACAACAGTTACCAAGCCAGCTTAGGCATGTCGCCGTTTGAAGCTCTCTATGGAAGGAAGTGCAGAACCCCTTTGATGTGGTCAGAAGTAGGGGAGCGTACCTTGGTCGGACCAGACTTTATAAAAGAAGCAGAAGATAAAGTAGCCGAAATCAGAGAGAAGCTAAAGGCTGCTCAGTCCCGTCAGAAGAGTTACTCAGACAAGCACAGAAGGGAATTAAGTTTTGAAGTGGGAGATTATGTTTATCTCAAGGTTTCCCCGATTAGAGGGACCCGCAGATTCCAAGTTCAAGGAAAGTTAGCCCCTCGATACATTGGACCATACCAGGTGCTTGAAAGGGTTGGAGCCGTAGCATACCGCATTCAACTCCCCAATGAATTGTCAGACATCCATCCAGTGTTTCATGTTTCCCAGCTCAGAAAATGTCTGAGAGTACCCGAAGAAGAACATATACCTGTGGAAACAATAGATTTACAGAAGGACCTCAGATACCAGGAAGTACCCGTCAAAATCTTGGATACCGTAACCAAGCACACAAGGAATTCTACGGTACGGATGTGCCGAGTTCAGTGGAGCAGGCATGGCGAAAAAGAGGCCACATGGGAACGCGAAGATGCGTTGAAGAAAGAATTTCCCCATCTCTTTAAGGATCCAGCCGAATCTCGAGGACGAGATTCATTTTAAGTGGGGTAGGTTTGTAACATCCGGAAAAATTTACCAAAACAAATCGCTCGTCAAAAATTTGTTTCAAATATTTTCCGTTCAGAGCTCGGAAGTTTTCCTATCAAATCCGCCGTTCCGGCACAATCCCGTGAAGCCCGGCCACATCTTCTCGATTTCCGTGCGCGTGAGCCCGATCGATTCCGTGCACAGCACCGTAAAAATCTTCCCCTTTTTCTTCTCCCTTTCTCCTTTTTCCTTTTCTCTTTTCTTTTCTCTTTCTTTTTCTCTTTTCTTTTTCCTCTTTTCTTTTCTTCTCTTTCTTTTTCTTTTTCTTCTTTCTTCCTCCTCCTTCTTCCTTCTTCCTCTCCCTCCTTCTTCCTGCTGCCGCCCGACGCCGCCCCCACCTCCCTCGCTGCGCCGCCGTGCCCCACCTCCACTGGCGCCACAGCGCCAAGCCCCACGGCCACTGCTCCTTGCCAGTGCGCCGTGCCCCCACCTCCCTCGCTGCGCCGCCGCGCCGCACGGCACAGCGCCGGCACTGCCGCGCCGGCCAGACCGCCGCCCCCACCGCTGCCGTGCCACCCACCGCCTCGGCCCCGCCACAGCGCCGCCCTGTGCCGCGCCGCACGCGTACGGCCGCAAGGCGACGCCGCCGTGCCGTCCCGTCGCAGCCACACCGTCGTCGCGCGCCCCGCCGGCCCCCACTCCATGGCCGCCGGCCGTGCTCCTCCGCCCCGCCTATAAAAAGGGGGGGTGAGCTCGCCTGCCCCGCTCCACTCTACCACTGCCGCATCCTCCGCGCCTCTCCACCGCCAGCCGTGCCGCCGCCGCCCCAAATCGCCGCCGCCACCAGAGCCGCCGCCGCCGCCTCTGACCCGCCGCCGACCCGCCTCTACCCGCCACCCTAGCGCAAGGTGAGGAGGGGGATCGAACCCCCTCGCCCCCCTCGTGCTTCCCCGCCGCTTCTCGGCCGCCGCCGCGCCCCGCAGCGCCGGCGAGCGCCGCCGCCGGCCGCCTCCCGTCGCCCCCCCCCCCCCCCCCCCCCCCTCTGTTTCAACTGAAACAGAGAAGAAGAAGGGCATTTTGCCCATAACCCCCTGGATCTTCCAAAAATTCCATATGAACCCCTCCACCCATTGAAACATTTCCAGAAAACCCCCTGCCGCCCCTGGGTTTTTACAAAGGGACCCTTAACTCTTTATTTTTAATTACAAAAGGGCCCCTGTCCATTCTAAAACCACCCTATCTTTTTACAATATTACAAATGGGTCCTTTCTCCGTTATGAATATTCACAAATAAGCCCTTCCCAGTTATAAATATTTTTTATTCAAGTCCTTACACCTTTTAATCCTTCCAAAACCACCCCTGGCTCCTTAAACCACCCCTAAAACATTTGTTTGACGCGTCATTTCATGCGCCAAACTTCACCCGTTTCTCCCCAAATTCGACCATGGCCCCTCCACATATATTCCGGCCGAGCTATACGAAAATCTCCCAAAAATAATCTTTCCAAGATTTAATTCCTATTTCCCTTTCCCGAGCTCATTTAAAAATCATTTTCCGTTTTTCTTTTCTTTTATTTAATGTATGCTTGCTTGTGTGTACCGTAGATCACGGAGTGAACGAGGAGCAGCCCCGCGAGGAGTTCGGAGGACCGTACCCCGAGCCGGAGTACGCAGGCGAGTACCGCGAGCCGGAGCCCGAGGACCCGTACCGCGAGCAGGCACTTCCGGACGACTTCGAAGACGGCAAGTTCAATCCCGTCCTTTGATGCATATTTATCCTATGTTTTACAAACACAACCCATTGGCCTGTTTATAAAATGCATTGTTTTATTGCAAGACCAGGTTGGATAGCCACTCCTTGATTGCTACAAATATTCCTTGATCACCTAGGTTATCACTAAATATGACTTGCTCTGTTTGGATGATAGCCGTGCCAGAAACGCTTAGGACACGTTACTCTTACCATTATTATTTGCAAATACTCATGTGTTTTAAAATAAAGAATGGTGTGAGTGTTTAAAAGAAAAAGGTGGTTTTCGGTGAAAATGAAATAATGATGAAACCGATGGGATGGATGGTGTGTTCTGTGTGAAACACCAAATCGGTGAACTCGTGCCTGTGTGGCAGAGCGAGGTGTGGAGATATCCATCTTGTCATTATTTAAGGACCGAGTTGATTGTCATCTAGCCTGGCCCAGTTAGTGCTACCGCCCTACCGTTGTATGTGGCAACGGCTTAGCATAAATCCCACTAGTTTGTCGGTTAGCCAATGGGTGAGCTGAGAGCAATGGGAGAACAAGGAGCAGGAGTACGATCTATGTGAGTTACGTCCCGGTCATGCCTCGTTGGGAGGACATGGACCCCTTGGTTGCTTCCATATTGGCTAGTCCGGCTTAGCTACGGTGTGGTAATGGCTTTGACAGGTCCGCGCCGGCATTTCGGTGTTCGTGTTGCGGAAACCATTGGGGCGGGTTAAGTGTACAACCTCTGCAGAGTTAAAATCTATTCGAATAGCCGTATCCACGGTATTGGATGAGTCACGGCTTGGGCCTGAAACTAGTATTGGGAAAATGGTGGGATCTTTTAGTGTGAGTGTTTTGGAAAGTGTCCGGCAGGTGTGCCGTGAGCTACGGCGGACGGGGAGTCCGGTAGCATAAAATGTGGATCCTTTGTGGAGGATCAACCCACTTATTATTAAAACTGCTTTTACGAAAACCTGTTTAAAATAAACCCTTGCATAAAATCTAGCTTTTACGCAAATTAAACCTTAGCCATATACTTGTTTTATCCTGTGCATAATCTTTAAATCCCCCTCCGTGGACGTGGTTGGACTTGTTGAGTACGTTTGTACTCACCCCTATTTTGTTGCAACAGAGGAGGATCCGGACTTTGTCCCTGAAGAGTTCGAGTAGAGGTCGTGTCCGCACCCGACGTTGCCTGTGGTGTGGTTCCTACCAAGATGCTTCCGCTGTTCCTCGTCGAGATAGGGCTAGATCCAGTCATAGTCTATCTCTGGTTATGTATTGTTGTACTTTTGATTTCTGTTATCGTTTGTATCGAGTACCGTGCCCCTTTGAGGTCGCACGATGACTGAATCATCTGTGGAATAAATGTGTATCAGCCTCCTGGGACTGATATTTTGTATCACATTTAGTCTCTACTTAAGTGGGGACGCTTCAAACTCCCAGTTAAAACCCATTAAAGGTGTATGATCATTAGTACCATCGAACATCATCATCATCTTCTAATCAAAAAGGATCCAGGCCGCTCGTGACCGTGAGCACGGCTATCAAGATAGATTTACACTCTGCAGAGGTTTCGCCCTTTCCCCAACCGTTAGCGTAAAAGCTCAAAGGAGCTTTCAACCCAACCACGCACGTACCACACTTCCGAGGTGTGAGTGCATAGGGACGCTACAAGGCTTTGCGCTCGACACCCTAACAAACACAGTATCCGTTTTGGTTCAACTAGCAGCACATGACCCCAAGGAAACGGGATTGATTTAGGCCCAAGGATATTACGCACCAAGGGGGAATCAATGACAACCAGAGCGCGACATCCAAGAAGCACAACGTGGAGCTCCCATACCCTAAGGGCTCCCGACACGGGACTGTGCCTAACGAGACATAGCCAACGAATCTCAGAGCACAGGTGAGACCGTCCCCGATGGATCAAGTCCATGCTTGCACTGCAGTTCCCCACGTACGCCTTCCAGTAACCACTGGTAAGCTAGAGACGTACAAGCTACTTGTCCAAGACCAGAGCAATAATAGTTACGGCGGCGGCGACAGGTTCCTGGGTTGCCGCTTTAAGAACCGGACCTTACGGAGAGACACTAGAGCATACACGAAGCAAAGCTCTAGCTCCCTGAACCATGTTGCTAAAAAGTAGGTTTTATCATTAAGTTTAAGTGAACCATTAAGTCATGATTAACATTTAAATATAAAAGTGACGTAGCTGCGCTTAGCAAAAGACTACCCATATGCATGAACCCGGGGTATAACAAGGACAGGATAAAAGTACTAGTAATAGCCTTAAGGTAAACAATTTAAGACACATGCATGTGTATAAATGATTACGATAGTGTATAGGTATCAAGGATTTCACTAATAAGGCATCGCACGCGGGGCACGAAAGCAACAAGCCTCTCGTCTTCATCGCGTAGCCGCACAGGTTCCTCCCGGCCACCCACAAAAGGTATCTCAGATCCGCCGCCGGTGCTGGTCGCTTCTGCTTCGGCTGCAAGTAGATGGATATTGAATCCCCTTGAGCCCGCTTACTCTTTAGTCTCTATCCTGTGTTCCATTCGATGAAACATCCACACGAGTTATCCGTTCTTGGCCTCCCCGACCAAACGCTGCTGTGGCCGCGACGCCCACCCTCCGGTCGTTGCCAAGGCCTTCAGCTCGGCGTTAGATGACCACGCGCCGAGCAACTGCCACGATAGAAATCCAATACCAGGGTGGCACCGATGTGGCAGACCTCAGCGTGCCCCCAAGGGACGCCGCGCCACAGAGGTTGGCGTAGGCACAAAGAGCGCCGAGAAAAGGGTCCATTGTCAGCAATAGTTTCACCGGAGGTCTATATTCAAAAATTGTTTCTATAATGGGCCAAATTGAAAAAAAGCCACGGAACTTCGGCCGTAGGCTGCAGTGGTCGCCTGCTGGGCCGGTGGCAGTCCGCTTATTTGCTGCAGCCTGCTCCAAAAGAACAAATTTGACTGAGGCTGTTTCGCGAAATTTTTTTCGAGTATGTTCCCTCACATGCATGACATATTAAATGTAGTCGAAAAAATAACTCATTATATGGATGGAGTGTACTTCGCGAGAAGAATCTAATGAGCCTAGTTAGGTCGTGATTAGACAATAAATTGCTACAGTAAACATGTACTAATGACGGATTAATTAGGCTCGTTAGGTTCGTCTTGCGATTTACTGACAGAATCTGTAATTAGTTTTGTAATTAGTTTATATTTAATACTTCAAATGTGTGTCTGACATACTCGAAATTTTTTTCGCAAAACCATCTAAACCAGGCCTGAGTTACCGGACTGGGCGGCCAATGTTGATGGACTTCAACTGCTACATGTAGGCTGACATGGGTTGCCACTACATCTGCGCCTAGGGCGGCAGCGAGGAAAATCGTGTGGCTTTCTGCCCATCCGTGTCCGTGTCTGACGCGGAAAAGAGATCGCTGTTTTGCTGTGGGATTACGCGAAAACCAAGGAGCAGGGCCACATGTCGGTGATAGAAACGGACCAAACCAAAAAATTATAACAGAAACACTAATTGTTTTAGAAATAGAAAATAAGAATAAGATAAGACTAGAAAACCCAAAACTACCTATAATTTGAAAAACCTTATAATATCTATACTATAAAGGACGACGAAATTTTCGTTTCATCTGTCGTCATCTATATCCTACACCGTCGGATTTTATGATGATCGAACGCTCTAGATTAATCTAAAGAGTTCACGTTGATTACATATCCTTTGAGCCTACACCGTTGGATTTTATGACGATCGAACGCTCTAGATCAATCTAAAGAGTCCATATTAACTACATCTCTAATTTAATGATTTTTAAAACACGTGCCTCTGGCACGTGCCCTTCTGCTACTAGGATATAAAGGATCACAAAACATACTATTATATAAAAATATTTGAGTGGGACTACCCGCGTCACTGACAGTCATATCTGCTAACTTAAAAAAAAATGGATCTGCTTGCTCCACTCATCTGCTGCCACCCTTTCCAGGCCCGGCTCAGACCGCCCAGCAACTGAGGCGACGGCCGAGGGCCCATCTCAGATAGGGGCCAGAATACTATTGTTTATAGATTGTGATTACTTGATTGACAACGCATCCCATAAGAACCGACTTTGCACCTGCAAAGTACGAGAACTCCAACCAAGATCACAGGATCCTCATCCCAAGGCCAAGGGTATATGCAGGGGCGGAGCCAGGATTTTATCATGGCGGGGGCCAAGCCTCTAAGTCGAAAATAACCTCATTTTTTATGGCTGAAAATTCAGTGACACAGTTTATCTTTGAAGCCTTCAAAGTTCAGTTGCCATTCAACAAGCTTGCAGGCTCATAATTGTTTTGTCTCTTGCCTATTTGGGCCTTGGTATGGTGCATCAAACAACCTTTGTGGCCATGTAATATATGCACGCCGCATAGCTAGCTAGTACTTGTATATGAACTGTCGCTGACCTTGGGAGGGGCCATGGCCCCTGCTGGCCCCCCTTGGCTCCGCCCCTGGGTATATGTGGGCTATTTTAGCACTTAAACCCCCACTCATTCTAACCTAATTTCTTATTTTGCAAATAAGCCTCAGCCTAATTCCACCCTAATCCGCTTAGCTCTTCGAGGACATTTTGTCGCCAGCCCGAGCGCCGTCCTGGACGTTCCTGCCCGCCGCCTGACCCTGGACGTCTTGGACGTTCCTGCTCGCTGGCGTCGATGGCTGCAATAGAGACAGAATCAACGACGACGGGGGCGGAGTCCCAGGCGACGGAGGCGGGGTCGGCGAACTCCATGGCGTCTGCGGCGGGCTCGACGGAGTTCATTTTTGCGGCGTCGGGCGTGCAGGAGGGAGCGGCGGCGGGCGACGTTCTAGGATGGCGGCGGACGAGGCCCTCGGTGGGGATCACTACTGGTGGGGTCGGATTAGGCTGGGATTAGGCTGGGGTTATTTGCAAACTAAGGGATTACATTGGGATGAGTGGGGGGGGGGGGGGGGGGTTAAGTGCTAAATAACCCATATGTACCCCTGCCCTCAGATGAGGATCCTGTCATTTTGGTTGGAGTTCTTATAGTTTGCACACGAAGTCGGTTCTGATAAGATACGTTGCTGCTTGATTAGTAACCAAAGTATGCGCCCAGCAGGAAGCAGAGTGCAAGTGCTAGCGGCCGCTCACTAGATGCACGTTGCCGCTGCACTCGTCGTCACCATCGTCATCCTGTTCTACTCCCATGAGGAGTGGAATTTTTTTTATTTTCATGCTTAACAGGTTATTGAATTATTGTCTTTAATTTTTAGAGTTTTAAACTTCTGATCATATTTTAATTTCCTTTCGCATCAAGAAATTACTATTTGAGGTCATGTTACATGAAAGATATATAGAATGACTTGGCTATTTGCAATATTAAGAAGGATGCATGTCTTGGACAACACTAATATCACTATTGTCCTTAATGATTTACATCAAGAAATATACAAAAAAAATTATACAATGCAGCATTATTTTACATGGCATACATTATAGAGTTATGCTTTTATCTGAGACTGGTATCGTGCCCGTGCGTTGCTACGAAACAACAAAACTATGAACTAAAAGCATATTGGTCGCAAAAATAAATTAATAATATCATGAAATTTGATACTTTGCTCGAAATTACATTATTTTTATCATGAAAAGAAAATATTATAACTTAAAACTTAACACAATGTTATGCATAATACCACATCTCAGCTTCATCAACTCTACTTTATATTCAATTCTGTAATACGGTGAAGATAATGCCGAACAATTTCAGGCATTTCATGGGCTAATAAATTCACCAACAAGTTCTGACGCATCTTCGTACCATCCTGTACACGGGGCAGAGTATAAAGATGTAACATAGGTAATATCGCTTATCTTCCAAAAACTTAAAACAAAATCTAGCATCTACTCACCATATAAATAGTTATTTGTTTTTTTACTACACCACACATTCATGTATTGCACGTCTACTTCGCCTTTATGACGTCTGGAACGAAGCTTAGACCTACGGATTCCATCTACACCTACCTCTTCAAGCGTCTCCGTGCAAGACAGTGCAATAACAAACTTGTTTGGGGCTGCGCCAGAGTAGCCAAAGATGCCCTCAATGTCGCACGCACGAGATTTGATGCAAACCTTAGATGGCTGGGAGAGATTCTCGTCCACGGCTCCTGTTCAATTAAGAGGATGAGGATGAGGATGAGGAAGGAGGATGCACACATTTGATTAGTAGGGAAAAGATTGTTTGTCTAAAAAGTAGTAGGCAATGCAGATCTCACCTATCAGAGTAGGCCCTGGAACATTGAGTTCCTCTGAAACTGATGACATTGCCGAGGTGGCCTTGACATGGCTCGGCAAAGGACTGTAACGGCGAGCAACACACAAGCACGACGGCAGCGGCGACGGCGAATGCACGAGAGAGTTAATGACACTGTGAACAGTTCTGCGCCCCCAACACAGTTTCGAGTCTCGTGAACGATATTATTCACATTCATTTGCCATTAATGATATTGTGAACAGTTCTATGCCTCGAGCACATTTTTGTAACCCATGAATGATATTATTCACAGATTTGTTTGCCACTAACGATACTATGAATAGTTCTGTGGTCCGAGCATAGTTTCGTACCCCATGAATGATATCGTTCATAGATTCGTTTGTCGTTAATGATACTGTGAACAGTTCTGTTCCCCGAGCATGATTTCGTACCCCTGTCTATGATTGCGTACCCCGTGAACGATATTATTCACAGATTTGTTTGCCATTAATGATAATGTTGACGGCTGTTAAATGCCAACTTTAGGCCGTCAACTTCTGCATAAACACATAAAATATGATCATCAACATAGTGATAGGAGTTATTTACTAAGGAGTTTCACAAGTGTCGATAAATATTTGTATGCAGGTCACTTAACCATAGAAACGAAGTGGGAATGCATTAAAGAAGCACAACTAGCAAAACTCAGCCAACCAAGGGCTACCACATCATCTTCCCACGGATCTAGGGGCCCACACGAGTAAGGAAACACATCCAACCAAAATATTCAGTACATGTGTTTGGTGGAACATTACAAAGATGCTGATTGGGTCATGCAATGTCGTGTTCTTAATTTTATCGAGTTGGATCCTCCACACACTGGGATTGTCATTGCTCAGGCTATTTTTGTGTGCTTGGCTGAATGGAAAATAGAGGATAAAGTAATGACAATCACTCTTGATAATGCTTCTAACAACGAGACTGCTATCACAAGTTTGAAGGCCAAGTTGCTTGCAAGAAAGAACTCTAGCTTTGATCCCATCTATTTCCATGTTCGTTGTGCTTCACACATAGTCAATTTGGTTGTTAATGATGGACTTGTGCCACTAGAGACATTGATAAGTGATCTTAGAAATACTATCAAGTATTTTAAGAGGTCCCCATCTCAGATGTACAAATTTATGGAGCTTTGCAACCAATATGCAATTAAAGTAGGGAAAGGTGTGTCTCTTGATGTTAAAACAGGGTGGAGTTCAACCTATAGAATGCTTGATTGTTGCCTTGAATATAAGGAAACATTCGGTTACTACTACGAAGTAGACAGCAACTATGAATGGAAGCCTTCACCGAGTCGATGACAATTGTTTGAAGCAATCAAACCAATATTGGGAATAGTGGCAAGAGCAACTAGTGCATTCTCAGCATCAACCTACCCCACTGTAAATTGCAAATGTGTTTTATCCTTACATTGTTAAGATTGCACTGAAAGAGGCACTAAGGTCTGAGAATGTTGGGGAAGTTTGATAAATATTGGAAAGTGAGAAATAATGTTATGGTGAGACAATTCTGGGTCCTAGGTCAAAAATTTGGTACATTAGATATGCTTTTGCTTTTTTTTTTTGCGACCGTGCCCTTGACACGTATTTCATTAAGAGGAACAAAGGAATGGCCGTACAGGCTGATATGCTTTTGCTAAGATTTCTGAATCTTCAAGGCTTCAGAAAGAGACCAATGAAATTGAACTAGAGCTGGAAAGTTTGTACCAAAAATATGAGTTAATACATCGCTAAAAGATGGATGAGAATCACCCAAGCAATATCCAAACAACATCATCTTCGAAGGATACTACCAGTTCATTGGCTTCCATTGTTCCAAGTGGATTCCAAACATTTTGAGAGTCTAGTGCCACACAATGCTCGAAATCTGAGTTGCTCATCTACCTAGAAGAAGCAAATGTCTCCATAGAGGACAACAATTTTGACTTGCTGAATTACTAGAAGGTGAATGCACATAGGTTTCCTGTTGTGGCTAGTATGACAAAAAGGTTCTTGGCAGTTCCTACTACTAGTGTGTCATCTGAGTTCATATTTTCCATCGGAGGTAGGACAATCGATGACTACAGGAGTTCATTGAAGCCAACTATTGTCCAAGCTTAAGTGTGTGCATCTAGCTAGATAAAGGGTTCTTGTTGCTCTCCTATTGTTTTGGTATGTAAATATACGATGCTCATTTGAATTATTTTTTTGAATATGACTTCATTCTTGTTCATTGTGCTAGACTGCTAGATGATGCTGATTTGTATTGTTTTTTATTCAGGGGGAAGGTGGTGGAGACATAGAGTTCATCGAGTTTCCAAATTGCATGGTGGCGAGCAACTAGTAGGCAACTAATGTAAGTGTTCTGAAAATGCAATGCTTGCTGATTTTCTATAATCCATATAGTCAGATTTTTGATATATCATATATGCGCTTCTCTAGGTGGAGACTAGAGAGTGGACACATAAGAGGTTTGAGAGATGGACGGAAACATGGAGTGGACACTTGAAGCATTTGTGACTGGACAAGAACATGGACAAGTTTCTATTAGCTGTTGGAATGGATGCAGGATGCATGAATGCTTGTCAGCTTAGCATGTACTTTTGATTGTGAATCGTGATTGTGTTCTAACTCCTAAACTCTAGAGTCTAGACCTTGATTGTGATTTGTGAATTTGTGATATTTGCTAACAACGAGCTGGCTCAAGAGCTAAATGAGCTAGCTCGAGCTTCCTAACGAGCCAAGACGAGCTGGCCTTCTAGCTCCTTAACATAATGAGCCAAGCCGAGCTGGCTTGTTATGTTAACGAGCCAAACCAAGCCGAGCTACAACGAGCTGAGCCAGCTCAATATCCAGCCCTACCGAGAGGGTTGACCAAATCCCCAAAAAAGGAGAATTTAGAGATTACGACCGAGAGAGCAAGAAGAACAATGCACACAGGCAAAGAGGGTTAAGTGCCAAGTGTGGCGTATCAAGTCCAAAGCCGATGAAACGAAATCGGCTGCATTATTTAACATGGTTCTTTCTGCCAATGGAATTCAAGAATCCAGCCGATGAAAAAGTTGTTGAAGAAGCTGATATGGCCCAATTAACTCTGGATCCTATGCAAGCCACTTTTGATAAGCTAGCTGAAGAAGAGCGTCGTCATCTGAAGACTTTATATGTAAAAGGGCATGTGCATGGTAGGCCGATGAATAAGGTGATGATCGATGGGGGAGGGCAGCTATTCACATTATGCATATGCTATCTACCACAAGTTGGATAAGGGTGAAGACGACCTGATCAAGACAGAAATGATGCTAAAAGATTTTGAAGGAAAAGTTTCGCCAGCTCAGGAGGCAGTCAACGTCGAATTGACCATTGGAGGTAAGACCTTGCCAACTACTTTCTTCGTCATTAATGGAAAGGCAATGTATAATCTCTTGTTGGGCCGAGACTGGATTCACGCCAACTGTTGCATTCCTTCTACCCTACGTCAATGTTTGGCTAAGTGGAGAGGAGATAAAGTAGAGATTGTTCATGCTGATAAGCATTCAAGTGTTTCCTCTACCGATATGTGGGGTTTCGATGGTGTTCAATGCATATCTTCATAAAGATGTCCGATTTCGGGCTAAAGCCGATCCAAGCAGTTCGCTCTAGAGAAACTACCTGGTGGATGATGAAGAAGGCAAGCTTGGGCACGAGTTTAAGTCGGCTGATGTATTAGAAGAAGTAGACATTGGAAATGTTGATACACCAAGGCCGACGTTTATTAGCGCTAAGTTGGATCCTGAGCACAAACGAGAATTAATTAGTTTACTAAAAGAATTTAAATATTGTTTTTCTTGGGAATATTATGAGATGTCAGGTTAGATCGTTCTATTGTTGAGCATAGATTGCCAATCAAGCCAGGGCATCAGCCATACCAGCAACCCACTTGAAGGTGTAAAACCAATTTTGCCTGATATAAGGGCTGAGATCACTCGCTTGATTGAAGCAAAAAATTTTCAGTAGTGTCGATATGCTGAATGGATTTCTATTGTTGTTCTTGTTTTCAAGAAAAATGGAAAGCTAAGGGTGTGCATTGATTGCAGACCTCCGAATAAAGCCACCCCTATGGATGGTTATCCCCTTCCGGTGGTCGATGTGTTGGTGGATGCTGCTGCAGGACATAAAGTTATTAGTTTTATGGATGGCAATGCTGGTTACAGTCAGATATTGATGGGTGAAGAAGATATCCAAAAGACTGTATTTAGATATTCGGGATACATCAGATTATTTGAATGGGTTGTGATGTCTTTTGGCATGAAAAATACTGGTGCGACTTATCAAAGCGCGATGAACTATATTTTTCACAGTCTCATCAGCTAGATCAGTGAAATTTATATTGATGATGTGGTTGTCAAGTCAAAAGTTTATCAGGAACACTTGGCCGATCTTCGCAAAACTCTACAGTGTGCAAGAAAACATGGGTTGAAAATGAATCCAAACAAATGTGCATTTGGAGTATCGGCCGGCTAGTTTTTGGGTTTCATGGTTCCTGAGCGTGGAATAGAAATTGGTCAGAAAAGTATCTCTGGAATAAACAATATTGTTTCCTCCGAGAACAAGAAGAAGGTACAGTCATTGACTGGCAAGATAAACTTCATCCCAAGATTCATCTCTAATTTATCTTGAAGAATTCAACCATTTAGTGAGTTGTTGAAATTAAAGGCCGATCAAGAATTTGTATGGGGAGAACCACAACATCTCCATCGGTTCTTGTGCGTCCTCAGAAAGATAAGCCATTCAAGCTGTATTTGTCAACCGATGATCGTGCTATTGGATCAGCCCTTATACAAGATTTTGAAGAAAAAGAGCATGCAATTTATTATGTAAGCAGAAGACTTCTTGATGCAGAGACCAGGTATTCTCCTGTTGAAAAGCTTTGTTTGTGCCTCTATTTTTCCTATACAAAGCTTAGACATTATTTATTATCAAAACAAAACCTTATTTTATCCTGAAATTGAGGGCATGTGTTGACACCGTTTTTTGACTCCTGGGAGATGTCAGCAGCAAGCCTAGCTAATTTGGTCCGGCTGATGAAGGGGTCTTGATGGCCGATGAAGGTAGAAATGGCCAAGCCGATGCAGGAGAAAGTTGGTCGATGCCAGTTTGGAAGTCTTTAGCCGATGAGAAAGCTGTCAAATGGAGAAATAGTGAGGACTCTAGAGACGTGTCTCAGCCGAAGAAGCGAGATTGGAGCAGACTTTTGATGTCATCATAGTTGACTCCGAGTCATTTTAGAGTCATTTAAATTAGGGTGTTTAGATTATTTCTTAGAGATCAAGTTTTAGAGAAGTTGTGATCGACTAGGAGTTTGTGTAATCCGCGCTATAAAAATAGACCCCAAAGTTTTTGTAAATAATAACGTATACACATCAAACAAACTCTACCTTTTCGAGCAATCTACATACTCACAATTTACTTTCTCAAGACGGCGACTTTGCCCACCTTTAGTTGAAGTACACTTTGTCTTTACGAGTTCTTTTAGTGAGAGCAGGAGTACACCGACAACCTCTGGCTTCATCTGTGAGTTATAGGTTTAACTGGTTTACCTAGAGATCACAATCATCCGGGAACATCATTGTTGCTTGCTCTAAATTGCCTAAGAGTTATCGTTTTAGCTGGTTTTTTAGGTTTTTATCTAGTTTTGCTAGTTGTTACACCAATTTATCGAGTTTTCTATCCTGTACGGGTAGATTCTCATCCAGTTATGAAGCGTTCTTATACCTTTGTAGATCTGTTTCGTCGGACGATCTGATTTATTTTATTCATGTTCACCGGTTATCTAAGTTAGATTACACAAGTTTTATTTGTTCAAATTTTGTTCTTTTAGCTTTTATCACCAGCTATCTGATCTAGATTTAGTTCCACCGACTATCTTACTGCATTATAAAAGATCAACTTGCAAGGAAGCTTTCTATAGTCGATCTAGGAATTTAAATCTAGATATTTATTTCCCGGATCGTGTCATGCTCTTCAGCTGATACGACTCGTGAGACTGTTCAGGGTTATAGCCGATCCATATGTTATCTAACATGTGTTGTTCCTCCCTTGACGATTGCAGGTCAAATTGATTGGCATGCCGCGCACACTACACACACATCAAGACAGGCTCTGCATCAGAGTGAAGCAAATCTCCTAGGCATATCCTGTGTTGCATCGCAGAATCTCATCACCTGATTTTTGCATCAACAGGAATGGCAGGGCCTAGGGAAGACTGGCCACGAGAGGGCTAGAGCTCAGCTTGGCATTGGGTTTGTGCAGGGGATTGGAGGGAGTGCCCCTCCTTTTATAGGCACATGAGAGGTCAGGAGTGGCAGCCATGTCGCCCAGGGATGAGATAAGGGTGCGGCTTGCCATGGTGGCGAAGAAAGAACAGGTGGAAATCTCTATCGGTGGTGATATGGATGACGACAACGGCATTAATGGCGGCGGATGGCTTCGTGGTGGCCTCCACGAGCTTGGGTGGAGATTGGTGAGCTACCTTAAGCATAAGGAAGTCAGTTGTCTTGGGGGTGCCGTGTGGTGGAGCGGGGTAGAAGACGGTGGTGGCTGCAGGTGCTCAGGTGAGAGGTGGCACCGATGACCAAGAAAGAGGAAGGGGGATGGTTTGGCGTGGGAGTGCAGCTGGGCGAGGGGGAAGGTTTTGGGAAAGGAGTGGAATAGCGCGGGAAGAGGGACACGAGGCGTTGTGGCGGCGGAAGGCGGCCGGAGTGGTGGCGGTTTACATGAAGGGCACGCGGCGGCAGCGCTGGGGCGTCTGCGGCGTGGAGCCGCACTGCAAGAGGGATGGCTTCGTGGTGGCCTCCACGAGCTTGGGCGTCCCTGCATTCACTTTACACCTTAATGCAACCTCAGGAAACATATATCCATATGAAAAGTATATGTATAATAATCCAAATTGAACTACCTTGCCTAAAAGAATTTTACTCCGCATCAATCGACTGATTTCTAGTTTATCCATCAATACCCAAAATTGCTTTATTAATACAACAGAAAAAATATAACAAAAACGATGGAGGCAAATAAATAAATGGGCCGTGCCATGACGGAACCGGCCCAAAATCCATCGCGTTCTCTTTTTTTTCCCACCTCGCTGTTCATCCCCCGCCTTCTCTCCCCAAGCAAACCCCTCGCCGGCGCGGCGGCCTCCGGAACCACCACCGTCCCCTCCCGAATCCTCCCATCCCGGCCTACTTATACCCCCATTGCTCCCCTTACCCTTCGCCTCTTCAATCGATCCTTCCTCTCCCTTTCCGTTCCCTGATTTCCCCGTCTGACCGTCTCCACCAAGGCCGGCAGCTCGCCGAGTCGCCGCTCGCCGGCGACCATCCTCCGCCTTCCACTTTCCCCTTCCAAGAACCTATCCTAGTAGCGTCTCTTGGCCGTTCTTGCCAGGCTCATCTCTCCGCGGGAAGGCAAGAAGCCAAGAACGGCGAGTTCTTGGTTCTTGGGCAGGTCAGCCAAGAAGCCAAGAACCGGAGAGTCCGCTATGGCGAGGTCCAAGACGAAGAAGAAGAGGCGCGGGGGCCCATGGTTGCCGGAGCCGGCGACTCAGAAGGAGGAGGAGGTGCCTGCGCTGCGGGGTCGCCTGATCGCCGCCGTGGCCGGGGGCCTTGCGCCCATCTGGAGGTGGCTGCAGGACAGCAGCCTTGGGACGCAGCGTCAAGCTTGTACCTCGGGCGGCGTCGCACTACGTCCGGGGCGTCGACCTGGCCGCAGAGAATCGTGGAGCCATCCGGATTAAGCCAAGCTTGTACCCCGTGAAGAAGCAGAAGCATCACAAGTCGCAAGAAGAGGAAGAAGAAGGAGAAGAAGAGGAAGCAGAAGAAGAAGAAGCTCGCGCTGATACATGGAAGCCGCATGTAAGTTGGTTTCAAAAGTTTCTTACCCTGGATGTTTTCTGCAATGTTCAAGAAATGGTTCTGTTAGTTGAACGAAATTGGTAGCAGTTCAGTGGAAAATCGTTTCTTGCTGATTTCTTCTGCAATGCTCAAGAAATGGTGCTGTTAGTTGAACGAAATTGGTAGCAGTTCAGTGGAAGATTCATTATTGATCCTAGTTATACTGCACATACATGCTAAGATTGAACCGTTGCTTGCTAATTTTATGAACTGGAAGCAATCTATGAGTGCTTTTCCATGTTTTCCCCATCATTGATTCGAAGTCATGCCCTGTATTCACATGAGTACCCCTGCTAGTAGTTTATTCATTGGGAATTTCTTGCTAATTTTATGAATTGGAACTTGGAAGCAATTGGTGAGCATTTTTCCACGTTTCTCCCTGATTTTATTCAAAGTCATGCCCCTGTCCACATGAGAACCCCTGCTGGAAGTATATTCATTGGGAATTTCTTGTACATTAATATTTGAAACCATTAGGTTGTGGATGATATCGAGGTTCCACTCAATCAGGAGCTTCTCTATGAAGAATATTGCAAGCGGGCTTTGAAAAATGTTCAAGGAAGGTCATTTTTGTGCCACATGTGCATTTTTGAAGGGCAGCGTACCCCGAATGGCATTGTTCCAAATGGCGGGGTGAGGTGTCTTTTTAACTGTATAATTATGCGAAATTTAGCTCATATTTCAATTCTGATATTTGTCTGTTCTACAGATGATTATTCACTGCTGGAATTACCATGACGGAGCAGGCATTGAGTGTAAAAACAAGGATTGTCAAGTTTGATTCAAGGAAAACAAACTTCGCGAGCGCCGATTGCACCAGTACTTTTTCCACGAGCTTCCTACAGGTGATCTAATCACTAATTGCTTTTCCAAAGGACGCAAGTTACTATAACTGGATTTAGTTCTAAGTACCTCCTGTTTTTGACACGGTGGTGGCCAGAGCGCCGATGAGGTCCCTGTGCAGAAGCTTCTTCAAGAGATCTTTACCGATTGCAAAGTTTCTTCAAGATGAGAGGTGTCCGCCACTTTAGCATGAGCTGATCAGTACCATTGTAGCAAAGCTTAAAGATGTTGTGGCAAGTGAAGGGTATGAACTCCTCCAAAAAGAATTCCCTGCCATCTTTACAGATATGTCTGAGAAGGCTGCTAAATCCTGTAAAATTCTGTAATGTCCGTTGTTTCTATCTTGACTATTGAATAGTTAGGTTGGTCAATGAATAGCCTCACAGGTTGCTGTTTGCTTATCTCTTAGTTTTCATAGATCTTTTGGATGAGTCACTGATACATTTTGTGGGTTTCTGACCTCACACTATATATAAATATATGCTACTTCACTTATATCTCTGTACATTTGAAGTTTGAACATGCTGATTAAGCAATTTATTGACTGATTGGTTTTCCATTTGTTTGTTTATTTCATTTCATAAAGATTGAGCAATCAGCCAATCTAATATCAGTGAAAAAATGCTACCAGGAGTCAGGTATTTGGGGAAAGTCATAACAAAATTCATTGTGAATCATCATGAACCATTAACAAATATCAAGATTGTTTCCAATATATTTAATTGTATATTGTTGGTAGAGTACAGAGGATCCTCTGATTCTGTAGTTTTGCTACCGGCTGTTCCCTTTATTTAATTATTTATTTAGAGAAGTTGCTTAGCTTTGTGTCAGGACCAATTTCTTTTGAAAAAAATTACCTTATGAAATCCTATGCAGTTTTACTGCCATTTCTTCCTGTCAGCTCCATTCCTCTTGTTTTTGCTTAGTGTAATATACAAATATGTTCTCTCTAAGGTGTGCGCCGGTTCTGTAGTCCTTTCCAATTGTCTAGACCCTAAGTTAAAGATTTAGTGACCAAAGTAAATATGTATCAGTTCTGTTAAACGGAAATTTTTGTTGTATTTATGACCACTTACTATGTCGTGGTGATGATTTTGTGAAGTTTCTTATGGGGATATCAGGAACTTGGTCCAATTCCTTTACATTACAGTACAACGAGTATTTGTTGATGCGTATCGAAGAAAACTTGGACACTATCAGAATGATAGTGTGTACAAGAATTTTCTTGAGATTGTGAATGAGTATATGTAGAATAGTATTCTTGTGAGGAGTTTCACTGTAATATCTTGTGACATGAAATTTAACATAATTAAACTGCTGTACAATCCTCGCGCATATTTTGTTCCAAGCATTCTGACAAAGCTAGCCAGCCACTGTCCATTCTCCATTGAGAAAAGAAATAGCACAGATGTAACAAATTCCTACAGGCCTAGGGGAACCAAATAAATACAAAAGCATTTTAAAGTGGGTCACATGCTCGCAAGTAGAAACTGGAGCAGATTCAGGCAGAATAATCAGTTTTAGGCCAGAAAAAAAAACATTGGCCCAAATAACAGGCATATGTTCTTGAAACTAAAGCTTTTCTGCTATGGATCAATTTCTGGGTAAACCTTCATTCCTCCCTACATTTTTGTGGATTATGGTTAACATCAGTTTAGATAAGCAAAGGGCTTCAAAATTGATGGCCTTCCGAACGGTCCAAATAGACCAACAAATTATTGCAAGACCACAAGATTTGTGCACATCTCCCAGCAGATTTCTATTTGCCTAAGTAACGAATTCTGACACAGATCCATCCAAAACACGTGACAACCATACTTTGCTTTGGCAGATTCAGAAAAAACGATCATAAGCCAAAACCTTTTTAGGTCAGAAACAAAACATTGACACAATTACAAGAGAACAGGGTCCTGAAAGCAAAGTTTTGCTGCTCTGGATCTTGTAGATAGCCTGCCACAAACAGAAATCGTGGATCAAATGTAATCCTTCATTTCCTTCCCACGTTTTGTGGATTATGGATAGCAGAAGTTCAGATAAGCAAAGGGCTTCAAAATTGATGGCCTCCATAGCAGTCCAAATAGATCAACAAATTGATGCAAGACCAAACAGGGTTTGTGCACATCTCCCGGCAGATTTTTATCTGCTTAAGTAACAAATTCTGACACAGGTCCAGGCGTCCAGCCAGAGGACATGACAACCACACTCAAGCCCTTAAGAAAGCAATAATTTGTTTCTTAAAAAAGTAAAATTCTAGATACGCACATCCACAAGACATAGGAAAATGTGGTGCAAAATAAGTACTATATAAGGACCAAACTGTGAATAAATGAGTGGCACTCTATGTCCAAGTAAGCTACCACAGTACCACCTGACAATATCAGCATTTAAGCAATTCTTCAGTTTGCATCACAACGCATGGATAACCAAGAGCACAACACACAATATCAGCACACAAGTTAACAAACAAATAAATACAATAATAATTTATTAATCAAGACAAGAAGAACCATGATGTTTCAACATGAAATGAAATTACAGATGAGCACATCGCACCAAAACCTCAACCCCCACCGCGGCCTCAACTTTCTTTTTTATATATATCTGAATTACAGCCTGGTTGGCTACATAAAATTCACCGATACCAAGGAGAACACATAATTTGAGTACATGAAATCAATTAAGAAACAAAGCTTATTATCTCGATTCCAAATTCATCTTCATGAGATTGGGTACTATCCATGTGGGATACGGCATGTCAGACCAAATCTTAGACACAATTTCTTTTCTCTGGCGATTTCCCAAGTTGAGAGCTCCTATATCACGACTAGCATCCTTAAATGCCATGATCAGTTCCTTGTGATCGTCCGTAAAGTACGCATGATTTGCGTTCAATTGTGAATGTTCTTCAGCATGAAGACAAAGTGACAGGTTATGCCCAAGAAATAACAAATGGTGTGGCAAGCTGTTAATTTTCACTAGCTCTTTGGCAGCCATGTCCACTTTATATACTAGGATTTTCTGGGTAACGTATTTCACGTGTGTTGCAGGGCCATACTCTGGTGTATCACCATCCTGGTTATCCTGCTCTAGAGCATTTACTATCCTTGGTGCATTGCCATCCTCATCGACATGCTCTGGGTAGTTTAATATCCCTGGTGCGCCACCATCCTCTAACTCATGCTCCCGACGATTTACTGCCCTCCAAACTTTATGATCTGGATGAAAAACTATTGCTGGATCATCCTGGACCTCATGACTTGGACTATCTACTATCCTCCAAACTTGCAGCAGACCACCCCAAGGAGACGGAATGATGTACATGCTCTCATAAATATAATCTTTTACCTTGCCCACAATGACCATCCTTGTGACAGTGGAGGCACTGAGATCAAAGGCATCAATTTCTCCTACTTTAGTCAATGCATACAATACACCATCTATGTACATGCAATCTCTGTATCCTGCATTGGGTGGCAGCCAGGTCCACTTATCATCCCCTGCTCGTGCAAACGAAAGCTGATAGTACGGATGATGGATCAGCACCACAATGTAGCTTCCAGTAGACAGATCAGGGAACACAAATGCCTTGAAGTAGAGCTCTTCACGGAGGTGATCACGATCATGTATCTCAGGTTCCCTGTAAACCTTCTCTCCAGTGTAGTATGATAACTCAAACTTGTGAATAGCACCTGAGCTATCAAACATGGGCTTTACATGCTCGATCGTGACCACTGAAGGGAGAGCGATCTGTTCACCAGTAACAGGATTGACAAGGAGCAGCTCAAGCCTCTCATCTGCAGTAATTAGCCATCCACTGGATGACCCGATCAAAATCCTACTACGGATCGGTGGCTCTGGGAGAGTTAACCTGTACACCTTCTTCTCCACGAGACTGTAGAGACAGGCAACATTGTCACCGGCAGACTCAGAGGTGTAGAACAGGCATGGCGTCTGGGACCGTTTGTACGTCCCAAGGTCACGCAGGCTGCTGTAGGCGGCTCGCCAAGAGTGACAGACAGAACCCGCGCGTACGAGGTCAGGGATCTCCAGGTTGCCAAAGATAACCTCCAAAACATCATGTGGCAGGCCGGGCGAAGTGAGCAGGGTCCGCGGTTCCAGTGTTGGTGGATGAGCATACTCAACTTTCCTGAATTTCTTCAGTAAACTGGGAGGAAGACACACCAGCTCCGGCAAAAGTCTAAACACAAGACCCAACAGGTTTACACCTAGAGCCCATAGGCTGCTCATTGTCCCAGCTCTGCTACAGGCCTCCATTGGAGCAGAGCTATATCTCTGTCTCTGCGAAGATGAACTGTTTCTTCTGCAGAATAAAATTGGAAAAGCTGTAATCTTTGATGGAGCAAGCACAGGGAGGGAGCACCTGGTTACAACTATATAGATCAGCAACGAAGCTACCGTCCTAAATTCATAATCGGAATAGGGGCAAAGGAAATCCGAGACGAAGTACGATACCTGGTTGAGGCAGATTCCGATTTGGAATCAGGATTGTCACCCGGAGATCCCCAAATGCTTGCAGCTTGCTCATCCTTCGACATTCGAACGGATTCCGGCTCAACTTCGCAGAGATTACCGAGGGACTGGCGGAATTGCCGTCCCCAGAGGATCAGGCGGCCGGCTGTTGAACTAAGGAAGGTAGTACAGTGGTGGAAGGCGATGCGGCGGGACGGAGCTGCGGTAGAGGAAGGACCGACCCACCAGCGGAGAGATGTAGCTCGGACTCCGGCTGCGATAGTCCCTGCCTCCTCGCGGCGAGCGCTCGTGCCCCCCAGGCGGCCGGCGTTGAAGACTCGGGAGAAGAAGAACCGACGCAGCGGTGGCGGCGCCGGCGGATACTGTCTAACTGAAGGTATATCGTGGGCCTTTCGGTTAATATACAAAATTAAATGGGCTGGGCCGGCTAGTCACACAGACAAAAAAAAAAAGAAAAAAACGGTTCCATCTGGCATGCTTATAAAAAAGGGCGTAACTAGTGGCCTAGACTAACTAGTGGCCTAGACTTGCAATATACGGGTTGGAAGCATAAACCATTCTATGTGCAGAAGCTAGGGCTTAAACCCTAAACCTTTCGGTCACAGACGGTGAGACTCTACCACTGTATCAAAGGCCGATAATATTTTCCATCCAACATGCTTATATTGTATTTAATTTGATCTTAAAATTTCTGACCGAAGTTTGCTTAAAAAATTAGTAAGTACTCCCTCCGTCCCAGAAAGAATGCACTTCTCGCTTCCCAAAAAACTGCAGAATCTTAAATTTGACCAATTATAAATAAAAATTTATAAATATTTATGATATGAAATATATATCGTTAAATTTGTTTTCAAATGTAGTTTTTTAACAAATTTATTTAGAGCCATAAATATGAATACAATTCACTAGAAACTTGGTCAAACGTGAACAACTTTAACGGGCACGCAACCCAAACAAGCATTCTTTTTGGGACAGAGGGAGTATTAATTAGGATTGTGTTTTTCTTAAAAAAGCATATAATGTACTAGGCAACACAATATCACAAAAGCTATCCTTTGGCAATGCAACCTCATAGAGCAATCACTAGTTAGGAAAAAAAGTTGTATCCATCAAGCTTACTAGTTTATAAATATATTTTGTTTTTTGAAAATAACTTTACATATGTTGATGCAACCTCAGGAAATATACATCCATATAAAAAACACAAAATCTAAACGGAGGGGCCGGGGCTTCCGTTTAGCGTTAACGGAGGCCCCTCCTCCTTCCTCCTTGCGACGCGGCGGAGGCGATGGAGGAGGGGGCTTTAGGGCCCGAGGTTGCCGTGGGAGGGGGAGGGATCCACCATCGCCGGATCTAGAGGAGGGGGTCGGGGGCGGCGAGCAGCCCGATGGTGGTGGCAGGCGAGACAGCGGCGGGGGATCCCTGGTTGGGCGATAGAGGAGGCGGGGGCGTCGGTGCCGGAGACGAAGAAGATGAGGAGCTCACCGGCGGATCTAGGGTTAGGGTTGGGGGAGAATGGCGGGAGGGAGCCGCCGGCCGCGGGAGGAAGAAGGCCGGCGGGGGAGGAAGGCCGGCAGGGTTGGCGTCTGCTGCGTTGGCCGGCGACGGCGGAGGCGGCGGGAGCCGCTGACGCTGGGGAAGGGAGGCTCGCGTAGGCAGGGCGGCTTCGGGTTAGGGTTCCGGCGGGAGAGGGGGAGGCGGTGCAGCGGCGGAGGCAGCCCCCGGCCGTCGAAGCCGGGGGAGGCGGTGGCGCGCGGGGGAGGGGAGGAGGAGCGCGAGAGGGAGAGGAAGGAGGAGGACCGAGGAGCGGGGTCGGGGGTGGGAGAAGAGCAGGGTGTTTAAAAATAGAAAGTTTCCTTAAATGAAATGGTTATAAATGGAAACAATTCCATTTTGGGAAGGGCCTCCTCCTAAGACTAAATGAAGAAGGGCCTCCTTTAGTCAAGTCCTATGAAAAAGGTGTACAATATCTAAGTAGAACAAGATATCTTTCTTAGTTGAACAAGATATCTGTCCTAAAAGAATTTTACTCCTCAATCTGGACTGACGTCTTACTTATTCATCAATCATAGAAATTTGTATTATAAGTTGAATTAGAGACGGAGATTTACTTTTGTATCCGATTGTAGAGCTAGGAATCTTCGGAGCGGCTTGCCTGCCGATAGTGGAGGCGGAAGAGATGATGCCGGAGCAGAAGAGATGACGCCGAAGCGGAACAGGTGAGGGTGCTATTAATGAAACCGGGCTATGAGGGAACCCCGGTAGACGAGAGAAGCGGCGAGGGTATTCAACGCTGAGGTTGGTAGTTGCGAAGGCTGCTATTGCAAGGCGGAGAAAGAGGGAAGCGGGGACGGTGTCGGGATCTGGGCGATTGCCGACCAAGAACGTGGGGAAAAGGGGAAGATTTCGCTCATCAATTTCAGAGAGGAAGAACAGAGATCACTTGCAGATGAGCAACAATAGCAGTAGATGGTCTAAATCTCCGAGTTCAGTTTCGATACAAGAAGGGATCACCCGATGTGGCGCTCTGGAACTACTGCTACACTACTCTTGATACTAGGGTTCATATATGTTCTTCGATAAAGCATTACAGATGGGCTTCCCAAGCCTAAATACATGGCTCGGTGAAGGTAAAAGTGGAGACAGTTTTAACTGTTGTTGGACTCAAAACGTGGTGAAAGTAAATAGTAGCCGGGTGAAACGGTGACGACCGTTGAAGCGAAGATGGACGGCATCCGTTGAACCTGTCGAAACCGTTAAAAAGATTGCCGACTTCTGTTGAGATGAATCCTCTTCCAACTATGTTCTAACAATTGCCCCTCCCTTGATATCCTTGTCCTCAAGGACGAAAAGAAATATCCTTGTCCTCAAGGACGAAAAGAAGGAAATATTTTGCGTATGAAACTTGAATAAATTATCTCAATGCTATAAAAATTAAGCCATCTTCCTTCAGTGACAGAAAAATTTTAAAAGTTCCTTTAATGCCATGGAAGTTCTAACTTATACCTTCAGTGTCATTCCGTCCACTTTTCCGTCTAGGTGCTGTTAAGTAAGGTGTGAAAAGACAGAATTGCCCCTGACCCTACCTGTTAGTGCCTCTCTTTCTCCTCTCTCCCCCTCTTCCCGTTCCTGCCTGCAGCTAGCAGCTCGCACAACATCACTGTCCGTGCGAAACTGCGAACTGACGAGAGGAATGGTTCTCTAAATTTGTTTATGTATATCAAATTAAAAAGGGGAACAGAGACAGAAAGGGCGCATGCTCCTTGGGCTGGCCGTCCTCTTGCAGGGAGGAAGAAAGCGGCGTGGGTCTGGTGGCCGGATGTAGAGAGGACGGGAGGATGTTGGTAGCCGGCCAAGGAGTTTGCTGCCCCGACCTCGTGGCTCGCGTGTGCGCGGGACGGAGGTCGAAGCAGGGCTAGGGCACGTGACCGAGACGAGGGGGACTGAGCTAGCAGGAGACGATAGACACTACTACAAAAAACATTTTAGGAGACACTGTCAAAACATTTTCCGAGGCACTTGCAAAATGCATACGTCTCTGTTAATGCCCATCATTTTCGGAGGCGGAGACGGTCTATTAACAGAGGCGATACCGAAATTGATGCTCATGGACCCGAAATATTTCCTCAATCCACTTCAGTCAGCCCACGCGTCCGTCCCCTTCCCTCCCACCGAGTCCCTGACTCCCCCCTTCCTCTTCCTTGTCTCGCTCCCCCTCCCTCCCTCCCGATCCGGTGGCGGTGGCGCCGACCTGCCCCCATCCCCGACCTCACCTCCACTTGCCTCCTCCTCGGGCGACAACGCTAGGCGCTCGGCTCCCTTTCCTTCCCTCGGGCGCCCCTTTCCCCTCTACATCTAGGGTTTCGCCTGTGCTGCAGCGCCCATGAACCCCTGCGACGGCGGCGCCCATGGACCCCAGCGCCGGCGGCGGAGGGGGCTGGGCCAGTGCCGACTTCGAGCGGGCGGAGCATGCAGGGCTTCCTGCGGCGCGGCGGTGAGCGAGAGCCGCGAGGGCACATGGATCCGGCGGTGCGGAGGTCCTGCTGCGGGCGTGGCGCGGGGATTTGGTGAGTTCATGTTCTGCCAAAATTCCTCTCCCTCTCAGTAATTTCTCTTTCGTACTAGAGTTGTTAAATGGGGTTCATCAGATCCATAGTACAACTGAAGGCACAAACTGCTGGTTCTGGATTTGACTGATTCCCAGTTCGGGTGCCCTGATCCTAGAATGATTTAGTTCCCTGTAGTCTAGATTCTGGCAGAACCTGAGTGGCACTAGTGACTTGTGATGATTTTGTTTACTTAACCAAAGATGATTTTTGCCTTATGTAACCAGGAGAACAATTTGTTCTCAAACTAGTTGTTCTAAGCTGTCTCTGATGTAATCAATGTAGCCACTTTGTTACTTCCTGTGAATTTAAAATAAGTGTATGCCTATTTTGGATTGGATCCAAGTAATGCTACAGCATATTATTTCAATGAATGACAGGATTGATCACCATGTGTGTTGGTGGTAGATTAGCATTTGATCTATAAACATGTGTGTAGAAGTTGCTATGTTTTGAATAGTGTGGAACTCAGAATATATACTCTTATGTAATCCGATACAAAGGAGGCAAAAGATTGTAGTGTGCCATCTAATGCTGGGCATCTAATGCTCGTTGTGATGGGCATCTAATGCTCATTGTGTGTGATGTATTCCATTTTCTCATATGTTCTCTTTTGTGATGGGCATACAAATAGTTAATTTCAAATAAGCTTGTTAAATTCCTTCTGGCAACTGATTCTGTGCCAATCAAAAGTTTAGGCAAGTTTACAGGGTGGTTCTTAATTATGACAGGACCTGGGCTGTTATTTAGGTTTTTTTTGACATGATTGAATTGCATCTGGTGTTTGTGACAGGAATATGGTGAGGTTGAAGGACGGGGAATAAGAATGGCAAAAAGAGTAGTCCCCTCTTTGGGTTTGATATTTGGATGTGTTTTCACTGCATCCCTGGTTCGTGCATTCTTATCTAATGAAGTGCTCAAATTTTCTTAGTCTATGTCCTCCAATTTTGTGTGCATGTGATCGTTATATGTTTAATTATTTTTTGGTTTAATTGCCCCCAGGGTTATACAGGAGCTATTAACGTGATTGAGCTTTCATGGCAGTACACTCCCCGTATGGTTTATTACTACCAGGTAAGATAACTGTTAGCTTGATTCGCATGTTAAAATTAGTGTCTGCAGATCCATCAGTTATGTTAGAAAATATGAATATTGACAACTCCAGTACAAAGTGTATAATGTCTAACATGTATAGGATCATCGAAAACAATAGAAGACCTAGTACATGGCAGCTAGTCATTATATGTGTATGTGGTGTCTGGTAGGATATGATTTGCATTGAAAACATAGGTGCTGGATACCTTGTATATTGTTCATGGAGCTCCTTTGGTCCTTTGTTGTGTGTTAGGATATCTCATTGATTTTTTTACTGTTGTGCATTTACTGATGTGTTTATTTTACCAGATCCATGTGATGATCTTGGTGGAATGGATGTGGCTAGAAAGGTTAGATCAATAAGTGGTATTCTGTTTGTCACTTTTTTTATTTCCTAAGTGAATTGTTATATATTGCACAAACTGCTGTTATGTTGAGTTTATTTCCTTATATGAACATAATCATTATCGCAAAAATCCTCCTGTTCCATTAGGCCATGTTATCCACTTGTTCGTATTCGACTTTAATGCCTTCACAGCTTCAACTTCCATATAGCCATCTGCAGGCAGTCGGGTCTAAGAACTTCATGTTTGCATGCAGGCACTGATCCTGGCTAGGCTTCTCGGGCAACAAATCAGCATGGACAATATCAATGTATGCCTATCTATATTATTGCCCAAGATTTATGGCTTCAACTTTGATAGCATTATTTCTCAAACATGGTGCTTTTGTACACTGGATGATATTTTCACTATTATTGACAATAGCTGAAACTTATATGGATGTGACTGTTACTTTGGCTACTTCATGTTAACAGTAATCAAGTAGGTCTAGGCAAGGTTACTTCCTGTTCACATGTTCTATTTGTGGATAGTCTGCCTCCTATTCATTTGAATGGTTGCATGGAGCCATCTTTTAGGCTTGGTACTAGTTTACTGTGGTCTGTAGCATGGATATACTTGTCTGAGTGAATGTATCAACTATCATCCTCAAGTTTTTGTCTGTTTGAACAGAGTTGTATACTTGTATTTTTTATATGAAGGTGTAAATAGACAATGTATGGAGCTAAATGTAATAAGATCTCTTTCAGATGCTAATGTTTGTATCATTGTATGTTTTGTAATGTTTGTGATTAGGATTCAAAATCTATTTTTTTTAATTTGTAAAATCATTAACAGAGGCGGTTTTGTTACAAAAACCGTCTCTGTTAATAGGCATTAACAGAGACGGTTTTTGTAACAAAACCGCCTATTAACAGAGACGGTTTCAAACCGTCTCTGTTAATCGACGATTAACAGAGACCCCAGCTTAGAGACGGTTGCCAAAACCGCCTCTGCAAATGCAAAAAAACCGCCTCCGTTAATGCTTTTTGTAGTAGTGAGATTGAAAAGGATCGAGATGCAAACATCGACAGAGGAATCAAGAGGACGAGCTGCGCATCGAGCTGCTCAATCCGATGGTCTGCGCATCAATTTCAAGCTCGATTTGGGGGGCTTCACTCGATTTGGAGCTCATTGGCCTCAATCCGGCAGGCTGCTCGTTGATTTGACACCTTTGAAGCTAGTTTCGGAGGGGCAACATGCCGATTTGACCGAGAGTTCGTCAATCTGTCTGCACGATGCGGTGTGGGGAATCTGGGGATAACCATGCGGCGGGCGGTGAAGCATGGCGTTGGGACGCCCGGGCGGTGGCGGGCGGGGCGAAACCAAGCTGCAGCTGCCGCGAAGCTCACTACGCCAAAATACTGCTTCTATGACGTCGGGGTTTCGTCATTAAAAAACGTTTTCGTCATTAAAAATCATCCATGACGAAAAAGTGACGGAATCGGGTTCGTCATTAAGCGAGCGTCATAAATGTACTTAAATGATGAACTGACCGATTTCGTCATTGAAGTGGTTGCTTCAATGACGAAATCTGTTGTGTCATAGAACTGTTTTGCTTCTATGACGACAGCTAAATTTCGTCATTGAAGCAAAAAATCCACGTGGCGCCGTCATCCCCGTTTGCTGACGTGGCGCCGTCAACTGGAGCCGTGAACCCTGTTAGCTAACGTGTTTCCTCTCCATGCTGGCAAGTGACGTGACCGCAGCGTGGCGAGTGACGTGGCTGCAGTCGTGGCGTCATCCCCGGCGTCCACGCGTCACGATTTCATTCGTTAACGTGTTGACTGTTCATTGGCGCACGTGTCACTATTCCCGTCGTAAACGTGCCGTCATTTCGTTGGCCCACGTGTCCCGTTTCTATTTGTCCACGTGTTCATTTCCTATTTGTCCACGCGTCGCTTTTTCGTGGCGCCACGTGCCCCTTTTCTCTGACGCACGTGGCGTAGTTTTATTGGATTACGTGGACCAGTTGAAACAAGACACAAGTCTTATTATTATTTGTACACGTGTCACGTTTTGATTCACTCACGCGTCGAATCTCTACCATGCCAGGTGCCGCCTTATTATTCGTCAACGTGCCGTGGTTTCATTTGTCCACGTTTCGTCTTTTTATTCTTCCACGTGTCGCTCCATGGTGAGGCCACATCATGGGCTTTACCGGCCCATTCATCACATTATTATACCTAGAAATTACAAATCGTTCACAGAAAATTTAGTACAATTGTTCTAAAAAAAGAAAATTCAGTACAATTAAATCGAACCCAACGAGTGTCAAAAACGAGACAAAGTTCACCACACGATCAAAGTTTGGATCCACACAACAGAATGCCAAGTGTATCAACAACAGTTGCACAGATATAGGATCAAGCCTGAGAAAAGGTACCAGTTTGGCTTGACTGAAAGAGCTTCATGAGGAGCAGCTGGCTCTCTTTCTGTTGCTTTTTGAGCTCCTCGTACAACCTTTGAGTCGAGGCAAGCCTTTCATCTGCTGCTTTAGTCCTCTTCTTCAGGTCTTTGATTGTATCAAGGAGAACTGCTGAACTTTCTTTTTCAGCAGCAAGTTCTTGCCGAAGCGATTCTTCACTGTTCGAGCGAGCCGGCGTGGAGCGATGCTTGGGTATACCAGCATTCTTCAAAAAAGTTGGGGAGGTGGAGCTGTTCTGGGAGAGAACCTTGGAAACTAGCTCAACACTAGTCATTGCCGGCGCCCCATCATCACGTGGTTGTGCCATCATATTTTCCATTGAAGCCTACAAAATCCAAATATTAACTATATATAAGTGCACTGATTATAGTAAGGAGGATTATATTAGACAAATTGGATAATTGCTACTAAATAGTTTTAATATAATCCCTTTCTTAGGGAATTAATGAAGGCAGGGGCAACCATGAATGTTAAAAGTATGAAGCATGTACATACAGATAATTATTGGAGAAAGACACATAAATGGAAGCAAGTGCAATGGTCACGTAGACACGCGATTCTGGTACCGATTGTTGAGCATGTGAACCAACAGAAATTGAAATATATACATCGAGCCAATAAGCTAAAACCTGGATAAGCATACAAGCATGTATAGGGACTTACAACTGCTTCTTTAGCCACCTCACTCATACCCCTAGAGCGGCTAGTAAGGCAGACCCTGAACGCTTCCACTGCATTGATTTCTCCGTCAACATGATTGTGAACTTGATCATCACCTTGTTCCTGGATGCCATCCTCGTTTACTTCAGCGGGTTGTGCATCCTGGTTTCTTTTCTGCCTCTGATGCACCAAAATGGCGGTCAGACAAACAGCAAAACTGACAATTCTAAGGCAATTTCAAATAATGGATAGAAATAACACTTAGCAACCATGACAATCAAGCAGACAGAACTGACAAACAGAGATTAAAAAGGGTACATTAGAAGACAGTGGACACTTACATAGTCATGCAATTGTGCAATATAGCATCGAGATCCTGTTGCATGATGCATCTTCACCTTAGCCCGATTTTTTCTTGTTCTGCTCAGCAATTTCCTGATTGAGATGTATGTGTTAGTCTGGATCACAAGTGCCGGTCCGAAAACACACCAGGAGATGTGGCTTTGTTCGATAGAAAATACCTTGCTCCTTGCATTTGACCACTTCTCAACAAGTTTGCACCACTCTTTATGTGTCATGTAAGATACAGAGAGGTTGTCCTGATCTTATCAGCAGGGATGCCAACAAAGTATTGCTGCTTCAACTTATACCGCATCTGTCGTGTCCTTGTCTTGAATACACTTCCACAAGCATTTTTTTTGTTGCATTGTCTTCTTTGTCAACTGCTAACCTCCCCTGGATATTAGGATTGAATTCATAGTTAGCCATGGGATATATTAGAGTGGAATGTAACACAGGGGTCAGGGACTGCAGAGATGGACTCACGGCTAGCCTTCCCAGGAAGCTTTCAAAATATGGTGTGCTTTTATATTCTTTCCAACGGGTGAAGATAGGGACTTGAGACCTAAGAATAATGCCAGCCTTTAACGCCAACTTGGCAGCTTGCACCGGTTCATGCGGCCTTGACTTCCCCGCAGCAACCTCGATGGGCATCCTTTTCCCAAAAGCTTTAGTCATCTTGTAAAGCAAAACTCCCCTGGTTGGTGGCCTTGCACGCCTTGCGCCACCTTTTTGTCTAGGTACTACATAAATTCATCAAAATTTTCATTAGTCATCTAATATGAAACTATGAATGTGAACAAGGTACATGGTCAACTATCCAACCTTGAGTTGTGGACTCTGGCCGCCTAGAGTGGGTATTCTGACCGGCCTCGTCTTGGCTGTGGTCGTTACCATCATCACGATGAGTATCAGCTGGATGAGCATCATCTGCATGATCATCATCTGGATACGACCAGTCCCTCACCGGACTAGATACCGGGAACAGAGCTCGCTTCGACGGCTAGAACGGGAGAACCTCAGAATGGGGTGAGAGAGGGGGTTCTCCGGGCTCAGCACTACTGTTATGAGTACACCCGAACGTGGTGGACTACGAAGGACGGACAGGGCTGTCACCACCTGCCGCCTACCACTACAGTTCCGTGGGTTGCAACACACTTCCTAGTTAATCAACAAGCCAGACACCATGTCTGCACTTGATGATTAAGATTTCTCTTGAGGCCTGTCAAGAGAAATCCCCGTCTTCCCTAAGGCGTCTTACGGCCGGTCAAGGCGAGCAAACCCGCGAGATAAAGCCCGGTAGAGCTAAACTAAACTCTACACTAAGATTAAAGGGGGATAAAACTCTACTCTAAAGAGAGCAAGATCTTTACTCTAAAAGTAGAGCAAGAAATAAATATAAAAGATAAACTTAAGCTCTGAAATAAGAAAGTAATTGTTTTGATAAACTCTTCAAATGAAGGAAAGGATACAAGAGCTTTACCAGAACTCCGAAGACTCCGAAGATCCGAGCTAAGCTCGACTCGACTCTACTCCCAACTCTAATCCTAATCTAAGGAATGGAAAATATACAAGAGCTCCCTTCAAGTACATCAAGATCGGCCTATACCTGGCTCCCCTGGCCACCGCCTTCGTCGTGGACGCTCCTGATTGCTTCCTGAGGTCGGTAACGGTTGTGTTCAGTTGAGGCTGTCCAAGAATTCGAGGTTGTGGGCCCTTCAATCCATGTTCATTCCACTCTAGGCCTTTCGGGTCCTTGGATCAAACCAACATTGATTGCACGTCTCTTGATCATGTTGGATATTTAGTTTAGCTTGTGGATCAGTGGCATGGCCAGACTTGGCCAGGGGAGGCCGGTCGTCCTGGCTCTGTGCCAGGTTTGGCCCCTGTTTCACCTGTTTCATCCTGCAATCACAACTCATCCAAAACTTGTGGAATTGGTCAGTAAAAAAACACTTTTATGCATGGAACATGGTATGATCATCCTCATTTTACCGAAATGTTGACGGTCACTACTCAGTTATAATGGCCGTCAACACGACCCCAAGCTTAGACTCTTGCTCGTCCTCGAGCAAGCTAAAACTCTAGGTTCGGTGGGTCAGGAGTTGCTTCAATGTGTATACCCTTTAGGTACCTTGTGCTCAAGCCAAAACTCAACAAATCATTTGAATAAGTTGGCATAAAAGAGAACTCATACCATGGTTCAACGTGGGGCTCCAACGGTTCACGTCCTGGGCTGTTGAGAGCCTGAACGGTCATTTCCAAAGTATTTCCTGCAGCTTTTCAGGTTCCATCTCGGAGATATGAATTTTGCAAAAGTTGGTTAAATCATTACCCGATGGTACTCTCGAGTCACTCAAGGTGTTTAATCCTCACTTTTGGTCAAGTGTGACCAACTTTCCCTACTCTAAGGCTGAAGTGGAGTTATAGGTAGGGTAAGAGTGGCATACCCTGGTTACTTCTGTTGTCGAGTCGAAGAGTGGTTCGCGAGCGATGGCACTCGTCAAATTCCGGTCTTTGGAATTCATGGGTTTTCAAGTGGAAAGGGAGAAGGTGTTTTGAGATGCCCCTTTTTTTTGGATGGAGCATTTGTCTCCAACTTCTCTCTTTTTTTCTAATGCATCTCTTTGCTCCTTTGGTAACAGAGAGGATTTCAACTTTGTATGGAGTAATTGAGGATCTTTGGGATGAGCTTGGTGATGGGGGTGTTGTGAGTGTATGTCGACGACGGTGGTCATCAATCCTGGAGCGGGAAATTGATTAGTCGGACATTTGAGGCTATCAATGAGGTGGATGTATGATGGAAAAGACCGGTAGACGACAAGTGCCTTCTGCAAGCGGACTTCACCATTCGACAAGACTCAAAGTAACTCAAGATAGCATATGGTAGCCCATAAGATATAATTATTTAGGCTCTGGATAGGACATTTAAACCGTCGGGGAAGATTTACCATGTAACAATTTTTTTATAAAACTTTCGAGATGTTCCTTACTAAGCATGCAGTTATACGTCGAAGCTAACCATATCAAAACTCACAGCAACTTAAACAATGAACATGTGCTCTACTCCCACAGTTTAATCATGATGGATCCTTAAATGCCAACAAACTCAAATCCTCGAAAGTAAAGGATTAAGCACGAGACACTTAGAGGGCATAAACAGAGCAACCATTCCTCATTCCCAAGGTTATCAACCATGCTTCCATACATAAGGAAATTTTATTCAACATTTATTATTATTATTTTATTTATTTATTTATTTATTTTATTATTATTATCAGGGCAAGGCAAGGCAAGGCAAGGCAACGGGGGTACTTTCGAACTTACCAGGGACTCCCCCAAGCTTCGACGAAGCTCACTGGTAGTACTGGTTGGGGTCATAGTGCATGTAGCTGAAGAAACCGTCAAGGTCGGTCTGAAGGGATGTGGTCATCCCCCAGTTCTGCTGGGTGAGGTCGGTGTTGTGCGCGAGGTCGTCGCTGATCTGCTGCTGTTGTAAGCTCACCGTGTCCAACCTGGCATTGAGCTCCGAGATTCCTCGGGCGACCGGGTTCTCATAGTCATACCTGGCAGACGCAGATGGTCCGACTTGTGGTCCACGTCCTGTCTCCTGGTAGTAGTCGAACGTCTCGTCGAAGTTCATATGGGCAGTGGGTCCGGTCTGCTGATGCTAGTGGTACTCAGGCTGCTGCTGCTGGTGGTACTCGGGCTGAGGTGCGGTAGATGTTCCGGCTTCGCTATCGTGCCTGGCGCGCCTGCCACGTGTCATGGGTCATGCGACACTACGGCGAGCGAGTTCCCTTCTCCTGAGCTGCAAGGTTAGACTTTTCACCTATTTCAATGAAAGAGCCGAGCATGGAAGCTCGACTTCATCGATGAAACCGGGGTAGCACATAAAAAGAGCATGGCCAGGGCCTTCACGAATCAAGTGGCCCTGGGTAAAATGATCTAGACCAATGCAAGACTGATACTCCTGTGAAGTGGGTAGGAAGAAAACTTGAGCGCCCTGCAAAGCACCAACATGGGTGGCGATGCGAGTGACCAGCCGAGGTTATGTCAATCGTGGCTCGGCCAGTGACTAACCTCTGCCAGTCATCGAGCATGCTCATGACAGGCGAGAAACGAATTTTCTTCACCATGACATAAAGGTACTCTAAGTCAGGCAAAAGGCAAAGACACAAATCAGCGCGCGGGTGAACCACCATGCCAATCCACTTTGCCAAAAAACGAAGCAGTGGGGTTATGGATAGAAGTGATGCTGCTTTTCCCAGAGAGAGGCTCACTTGTGATGCTATCCCACCATTGGGCACGGTTGTACCGGTGGTTAGTCACCAAAAGGTTAGCGTCAATGATGCATCTCTTGTGGAAACCAAGAGCCTCACTGAGCTGTTTTGGGCTCAAAATAAAATCTTCATTTAAAAACCAAAAACGAATGTTCGTCTCATTGGGAAGAACCTCAACTTTCGAACTCATCAGAAACTCCATAGTGAGAAAATGCGAACATGTTTCTGAGACGGGGTAGAAGTTTTGCCATTCGGCATTGTTGAACGCCCATTCCATGTCTCCCCCGAGACTGGTCTTGATTAGCAGCATGGTGTCGAAGTACTTAGCGTGGCTGAAGACCCGGTTCTGGAGCTTGTCAAGCACCACCCTTTCTTCTTCGGTCCTGGCGATGATGTGCTCCACCCGGGTCATGATCCGGATACGGAGCCTGCTCCAGGGCACCTCCTGCCTCTCGCTCTCCTAGGAAATCGTGTCGTGTTGAGTTGAATCAACGGACATAGTTTCCCGGGAAGCAGATGATCCCTCAGAGTGTTGGGAACTTGAGGAGCTGAACTTGGTCACCACTCCCCGTGCCTTCGCTTTCATCTTAGACCACATGATTCCTGCAAAAGATTAGTTCTACAATACCCGAAGGAAATCAAGGGTTAGGAAATCAACAGTTAGACGTTCTTGTGGGAGATTAATCACCACAACTCGGTTAGTCGTTCTTGTGGGGTAACAACCACCACAAACGTTCTCGTTCAACCGGAAGAAGTTTGCTCACACAAGAATTCAAAGATCAATTTTAGCAGAATTTTCTTATGGTTGCACTCTGATCTTGCTTAGAGATTTTTGAGATTTAGAGCAAGGGAAAAGGGCAGCGCTGACGATGCTTGCATACCTGCACTTGGGGCGAGTTTCTCAGCGTGCTGGACTTCGGCTTTTACAGAGGCGCGGCGGAGGGAGGCCGGCCGGCCCGTGTGAGGCCGATCGGCCTACACATGGCACGACTGGTGCTCATCCCGTGCGTCGGTGGTCTCTTTCCTGTGCAACGTGCTCTGGTAGGTGAAGATGGGACAGGAGCGGTGGAGGGAGGCCGACCTGGCCTGCATGGGGCCGCTCGGCCTGGTGCTGGCTCCAATTTGCTCCATCCTCCTCGTGTTGTGCCCATGCACGATTGCTGGTTGCCTGCTCTGGTGATCTGGCCATGATTGATGACAAGCGGGGCCGGCCGGCCTGGTATTTGGCCAAATTTTTTTATATGCTAAGCAATGCACAAATAAATATGGATGCGAGTTTCGAAAATTAAACATGCTGTGCTGAAACAAAGAATTGAAATGCAAGGAACAGAAAAACCTATTCTATATGCAATGCATGGATACGTACCATATACCTTATGGCGAGGGCTCGAGTTTTACGTCCTGAGCAGAACTCTCCGATTCTTTGTTCGGTTTTGCTTTTACCTGCCATTCCTTTCAGATCAGATGGGGCTCGGATTCAACCTTCTTGTCGCGCTTTGCTTGCTCTTCCAGCGCTTTGGCTCTCGATATCCTTAGCCGTGCATGATAACGGTCATGCCTTTTCTTTTCTTTGGCGGCGAAGGCTTACATTTACGCTGGCTTCCATGCTTGGGAGGCTATAAAAGGTGCCCTTCACGCCCACTCAAGATGACGTCGAAATACAAGAGAAGAAGCTCCAAGGTGAAGCGCTGCCACTCCTAGCCTTAGAAAATAGGGAGAGAGGCGAGGTGAGAGTTCGGGGGAGGAGCCGGAGGTGTCCGCTCTTCCTCTACTTTGTACCTCGGCGGATGCAGTTCATCTTCGAGTGACTACATCCGGGTCTTGTCTGGTAACTCTGGTTCCCTCTAATAATCAAGCATTTACTCTTACTTACTTTTGTTTCCTGGTTCCTTGTTCACTACTTAGTAGTGGGTGCTTTGCTCTGACGTCGAGTGAAGTAGTAATTATTAGTGTAGGCGCGGTGCCTAGACTAGTCGTTACCTTCGTTTGCACCCAGTTCAACGAAATAGCTGTGGTAGCCGGCAGGTGGTGACAGCCTTTCCGGCCGACGTAATCCACCACGTTAGTTCTGGTCTGTAGGACTTAGGGGTAGGCGGTACCACTCTCCTTCTCATCCCTTTATGTGAGTGGTGGTGTCTCAGGCGCTCGAAGTAAACTATCGTTAGTAAGTCAATGTTGCTTGAACAGAGGAATAACTGTGTTGCTACACAAGTACCCTCTCTACCCTTGTCCCATTTACCTCTTTCTTTGTCGTCATCCATATCCACATTTATCCCTTCAGACGAACCAATTAAGGATTAGTACACTTCACGTTCCCCATGGAAATTGATACTCTGGAATACTCCCGGGTGAAAGCAACATCGATATCCGTACGCTTGCGGATTTATCTGTAGGTCATAAGAAATACCAACAGGAGTGATGCTAACGGTCAGCGTAACCACCACGCAAAAGATCAAGCGTAGAAGCCACGCTTCCAGGCCGGCCGGCCTCAACAAGGCCGTTCGGCCCTTGATTTCCAACTTTTGGCACCGCCTTTCTCGTGGACGCTCCTGATGATGTGCTGATGACGGTTGTGGTGGTGTTCACCTCAAGCTCGACAGTTGGGGGCCGGCCTGCCTAGGGGAGGCCGTTCGACCTGGCCCTGGCCCCTCTCGGCCCTCCGTTGCACCGACTCGCTCATCAACGGTTGCATGTTGTCCCTTGAGGCAGTTTTGGTTACGTACATTTGAAGCCGTCCAAGAATCCTAGGTAGATGGACCCTCCAATCCATGGCTTAGGCCTTTCGATCTTAATTTCATCCATGCTTGTCAATTCCTTACTTGGGGGTCCATTGGTCACTCCCTAAGGCCATTGTGCAAAGCTTAGGGCCTTTTGGGGAGGGTGCATGGCCAGCTGGCCTTGTCCAGGCCGTTCGGCCTAAGTCAGGCCGACCGGCCGGACAGGTTTCGCCGGCGATTTTCCCGGAGGCGTAACTTTCTCGTCCGGACTCCAAATTGGGTCATCCAAATATCCATTTCGATCATCTCGGAGAGCTCTTCGACATGGTGCTGTCAAATATGTGATTTGGGTCACTTTTGCACCATGTCCAAGTCTTCTTTGTCTCGAGATGAACCTTCACTTGTATGGCTTCACCAGTGTTGATATTTATGCACCATATTATTGTATTTCCTTGCAAAACATATTGGTGTACAAAACTCATGGAACTCATTAGTATAAATGATATTAGCATGATTATCACTATATGAGCATGAAATCTGGAGAAATGTTGGCGGTAAAAGTCATGGATATCGACTGCCAACAGCTAGCTATCCTCCCTTCATCCTACCCTTTTCAAGATTTCTCCGGTGAAGCACTTGGCTAGCCTAAAGAAAACTAGAAAGGAAACCCTAAAGGAAAATAGTTCAAGTGCAAAGGAAAATAAACTAGAGAGATAGATAGCAGCCACCAACCCCTAGGGGGCCTATTTATAGTCCAAGTGGTGGTGCTCTAATGACTCAACTACCCCTAAGTGATACATACCCCTTAGGGGCAAATTTGACATTTGAATCGAAGATATTTCCGGCCGGGACACCTTCGACTACAAGCTTGCTTTCCTCCGATGCAACCCTTGCAATAACGTCGCGTGTCCTTCGGATCGAAGCTCCTCGACGCCTCACGGGCCTGCCCGGGGGGGGGGGGGGGGCGGTTAAACCGTCCCTGGGGGGGTTAGACCGGCCCAGGCTGGGTGAGCAGGTCGTGGCCCGCTTTCACCATGCCGAGTCCTCGACCTTGGTTTTGAGGCCCAAACCAAGGGAAACCGTCCACCTGATGGTCTTTTGGCCAAACCACCAAACCCCGCGTACAAGCTTCGGTTATGAGCTGCTACCTTGCACCGGCTTCATGTCCGCATACGAGCTTCAGTCGTGAGCTGCTACCTCGCACCAGAACCATGTTCCCTTGCTCGTTCTGCCACCATGTGAACCGCACTTGATCCATCTGGCCACCGGATCCCTCGAACCAAGCCTACTTGTCTCTCCACTCCTTGGAGGCCGCCATGGCTAAGACCTTTCGCGCCTGTTCTTCACCTGCACCAATGCAACCAAGCCGCATTCTACACCTGCAATACTTGAGCCAAGGCAAACGTCAATCCACACCACGTTGTCAATCACTCATCACACTAGGAAGCGACCATCCACCGGTCCTTGGACACACCCGGTCCTCATCAATACCTTAGCTTCCTCGGGACCGATACACCTAAGCAATATGTCGTCAAGGTTCCGATAATGCAATTTATCAATCATCACCACATATTTGATTGCCTGAAGCCTTATTCGCCCTTCGATCTTTTTGGATGGATCTTTCAAGTATTCAAATATCTCTTTCCTCCAATCATCATAAGCCAGATCCAACTCTATTACCTCCTGAATCGGTCGATATCCCGATGCACTTTGAGCCAACCGATTAGCTTCATGATTATGGAGTTTAGGAATATGCTCAATTCTTACCATCTTAAATTCCTTAAATAATTGGAGACATTCTTCATGATAACCCAAGAGAATACCATCGTTGCACTCATATTCTCGAGTCAATTGCTTCACAACAAGCATCGAGTCTCCAAATATTTGGACAGCATCAGCCTTGATCTCTCTCAACAATTGCAGACCGTTAAGAACAACCCTATACTCCGCTTGATTATTGGTGGCGGTTTTCTCAATCGGTAAAGCAAAACTGAATGTTTCCCACCGAGGCGAGATGAGTACAATACCGATGCCTGATCCGACTCCACATGTCGATCCATCAAAGAATAAAGTCCAAGGAACGGGTTCGATCACCGTGACATCCGATCCACAATGTTGAGCAACAAAATCAGCTAATACTGGACCCCTAATAGCTTTAGCAGATTCATATCGTAAATCAAACTCTGAAAGAGCCAGAATCCACTTTCCGATCCTTCCATTCAAAATCGGTAAAGACAACATATATCGAACTACATTATCCTTGGTAACAACAATGCATTCAGTCGATAATAGATAATGCCTCAATTTAGTATAAGAAAAATATAAGCATAAGCATGACTTTTCCACAGGAGAATATTGCATTTCAGCATCCAAGAGTCTTCTACTTAGGAAATATACAACTCGCTCTTTTCCCTCAAACTCTTGAATTAAAGCCGATCTGATAGCAGTATCACCAGCCGATAAATATAATTTAAACGGCTTACCTTTCTGAGGAGGAACCAAAATCGGAGGAGACGTTAGATATTTCTTGATCCAATCCACTTGCTTCCTATTGTTCTTTTCCCCAAACAAATTTTGGTCGGCTTTTAACTTCAATAATGCAGTAAATGGCTGAATCTTGCCAAATAGATTACATATAAATCTTCTAATAAAATTGATCTTGCCAATCAAAGACTGAAGTTTAGTTTTATTTTTTGGGGCAACAACCTTGTTAATCGAACTGATACTCTTCTGGCCGATTTCGATTCCTCTTTCATGAACCATGAATCCCAAAAATTGTCCAGCCGATACACCAAACACACATTTGAGTGGATTCATCATAAGACCATGCTTTCTTGTACATTCCAACGTTCGACACAAATCGGACAAGTGCTCTTCATAATCCTCCGATTTCACCACTACGTCGTCAATGTAAATTTCAACGATTTTTCCAATGATCTCATGAAATATATAATTCATAGCCCTTTGATAAGTAGCAACAGCATTTTTGAGCCCAAAGGTCAAGACAACCCACTCATATAATCCTATATGTCCATGACATCGGAAAGCAGTCTTATGAATATCTTCAATAGCCATCAAAATCTGATTATACCCAGCGTTGCCATCCATAAAACTAATAACATTATGCCCTTCTGCTGCATTGATTTGTAAATCGAAAATCCTGTTGCGTTCCATGTGTACGGGCACAACACGGATGATTCCTCTACATTCCATCATTTGGCCGTGGATCCACTTGAGGTACTTACGGGAGAAGGACCGGGGTTCGTCTGGTTGCACTCGTGCTGCGAATGCACTTGATATGATAATACTCCCGACCTTCGGGTCGTAGACAACTTCCTGAGTGTCAGTTCCCTCAATAGCGCAATGGAGTACTCTGATGTTGCGGGTGGTTCGGATGATGTCTTCGCAACTTTCAATTTCCTCCATCCATTCCTTGCTCATGATCGCAGATAAACCCTCAATCGCGGTACGGCTTCTGGAATGAACGCCTTAGACCTAGAACTTGCGCACACTTGTTCCATAGGCATACGTGATGTATTGCCGATCTCCAAGTACTCTTCTTCTGTAAAGAGCTCGGGAATGAAGGGCGGCAGATCATCGAGAATAGTTTCTTGGTCTGAGGACTTGTGGTGTTCGAGCACTTCCTCTATGATCGGAGGAGGTGGATCAAAGGTAAGGGCAACGATTGGTTGCTTGTCTATGGGGGTTGTTGGTGGTGTTGGTGGGTCGTCGAAGACTCCTGTGTACTTGGTAGAGCTGAGAACCTTTTCTAAGATTTCTCGTACCTTGTCCACTGTCTTGTATAACACTGACCCTGTGGAAGTGATGTTCAAGAACTGTGCACTTTTCGGCTTCAATCCACCAACAAAATGCTACATAAGCATTTCCTCTGGAATGTTATGCGGTGGCCCTGAGTTGGCCAGCTGAATAAATCGCTCCCACATGGCTCCAAGTGACTCATCACCTTGCTGATATGTCATCAACTCGACTCTGAGCTTTAAGATCTTGGAGACAGGGTAAAAGAACAGACAAAACTCGTCCGTCAATTTGATCCAATCTCCGCTAAATCTCCTTGCAGTCTGGTCGTACCAAGATTTTGCATTTCCCATCAGAGAAAATGGGAAAAGTTTCCATAGAATAGTGTCTTGGTTGACGCCGGGTATAATAAGAAGAGAGCAATTCTCTTCAAAAACCTGCAAGTGAGCATAGGGACTTTCGTCTTTCGTTCCACTGAAAGACTGTGCACGAACCATGGCAACGAGACTGGGACGGATCTCGAAGCCATGAGGTGGTATGGGGTGGCAAGATGAAGGCGGTTACAAATACTCGCTAGATGGAACCGTCGGATAACTAGGAGAAAACTCCATGTGATAGATGGTTATGGGGGTAAAGTGTACGGCTAGAAAGATCCTACACTAGTGTTACTACCGTTCCCCGGCAACGGCGCCAGAAAAGCTTGTTGGCACTCCTTAGCCTAACTAAATCCGCAAGCGCACGGAGTACGATGTAGCCTTTCACCAGGGGAGTAAGAACCTGGATATCGAATCCAAGGAACAGTAGACGCGACTAGCCTAGAACTTTTGCTAACCGGACCCACCAGGGAGCACAAGGTAAGCGGGTAGAGAGCTTGACTTTAGTTAGCTACTCGTTACCCTAGACAAACTATCTATATATAATATGATCTGCTTCAACGGCTAGAACGGGAAGAACTCAGAACGGGGTTAGAGAGGGGTTCTTCCAGGCTCAGCACTACTGTTTTGAGTACACCCGAACATGGTGGAGTACAAAGGACGGACAGGACTGTCACCACCTGCCGCCTACCACTGCAGTTCCGTGGGGTGCAACAGAACCTGAGATGGCTAGCCAGCACAGGCACCACGCCTAAGCTTTCAGCCACTGCCCTCCACCCAACGCGAAGGGCTATAGAGGAAACCCCAAACAAGAGTCGCTGTCACTCGCGCAGACTCAGGTACCCGCAAATCAAATATAAATAAGATAGATTGCTGAAAGTAATTTGTAAACTAGCGAGGTACTAAAGGCAAGGGACTGAGGACTTACTGAAGAAAACTCCTGAAGTATATTCCTCTGGGGTGGAAACTGTTGAGAAGAGACCGAGAGGAAATCCCGGACTCTCTCTACAAAGCTTGGCTGTCACCCAAGCAACTCACCCACTCTCTCCCTAATCTAACTCTAAAGATGAAAACTCCTCTCTAGACTTCTCTTCTCTCCTTTGGATGGATTGATGGATGCTTTCTCAAGGTGAACGGGGGTCCCTTTTATAGTCTTCAAGGGCGGTTGCAGGCGTCAAGCTTAAGCTAACACTCTGCTCAACTGCCACGTGAAGGGGGACAGGTGGCAGCCTCTGGGGGAGGCCGGCCGGCCTAGGCCAGGCTGATCGGCTTGGCCTGGCTTCCCTGTGGCACCGCCTTCTTCAGGGACGCTCTGGATTGCTCCCTGAGGTCGGTAACGGTTGCTTTGGATCAAAGTTGTCCGAGAATCCAAGGTTGGTGGGCCCTTCAATCCATGCAAGTATAGCTTAGGCCTTTCGGGTCCTTGGATCAAACCGACGTTGATCTCACGTCTCAGGATCTTTGGTGTTATATTTGGGATCTCCTGTATCATTGACGTGGCAAAGGGCCACAAAAGAGGGCCGGTCGGCCTATGCTAGGCCGGCCGGCCTGGCTTTGTGTCCAAAAGTCTTCATCTTTTGCTTGCTTGCTCCTGCACTCACAAATTATACAAAACTTGTGGAACTCATTAGAAATAACCAATTTCACTTTGTTATGAGCAAGATGAGCCTGAAATATGACGGAATGTTGGTGGCGAAATCGTATCGTAATGACCACCAACAACCACCAGATTGTTCATCGATGGTGGTCCGTGGTGAGATTGGATTAGCTTCTACTTCTAGAGTTCCCAAACCACCTCCGTGTTTGCGACATTTTGAATCTCCAAAGCATCTACGAAGCAACATTACTCTGATACCAATTGAAAGTATCTTAATGTCGAATACAGTATGTGTGTGTGTGGGGGGGGGGGGTAGGTGAGTAGTCATTAACTGAAATTTAAAGCACTTAAAAGAAATTCGTCAATAACTTATAGAGTTTCCAAAGATTTGCATGGAATGTTTGTACTTTACGGAAATTCCGTATAAATCTGTAGATTCTCTAGATAAATTTGTTGAATTGAACAAACACGATTTCAAACGTTCACCAAAAACAAATTTATGAAATATGTAGGTTCCCTAGGCACACTAGAGATGATATATCCAGATAGATGTTGGCATTTCTAAACGTCACAACTAATTCCTCAGTAGTGCCGCTAGGAATACCGTATGATAATCTAACAACTGCGAATGAATCCGCAAGCGCACGGATATACCATTGTAGCACTTCACCCACGAGTACTCCCAAGGGTATCGTATTTCCCAAAGAAGGCGAGATGGTCGAAGAATACTATTGCGAATCATGAATATAGCAATGCATGGATAGAATCATACTCAACGAGGGGGGAATAATATAGATAGATATGGTGGTAGTGTGACACACACAAGGGATCAACGCAAGGTCATCTAGGCTAGGGAGAAGGACTCAGAATTAGCATCTAGGTTCTTATGTACTTCCTAAATATGGCGCAGGTCAAACTAGAACTACGGATCCACACAACTATACGATCTAAGTCCGTGCACCCTAGAAGGGGGAGATAACCTCCCTCGTTGCTTATGCACAGTCAGGTTGTTACTCATTTCAGAACTCCTACAACGAACCCGAACGTGGGGGATTTCAGAGGGTACAACGGGGCTGTCACTACCCGCGGCCTACCCCGGCCAAACCATGGGGAACGCTCATAATCTCTCGATGATTCCAACCCAAGCACCATGCTTGCATTGTTCACAACACATTGACCATCTCGAGCTATTGAGCTATTGATCAATGAGGCTATAAGGATAGCCGGAGAACCCAAACCAAGGCATAGATCATGGAAATCGTATAAAGCATGAAACCATACTCTAATTGGACTAGAGCAAAGTCTAACATGCATGAGGGCACTCAATTCTATACTATCAATGCTAGGGTATAGGACTTCACAAGCATATAAGCCAAGCATCATAAGAGAGCAGGAACTTGAGCACAGCTCAACCATGTCATGACAAAGGTGAACCATATAATAAGGGAATGTATAATCAAAGTATAATAAAGTCATCCTAGAACTAAGAGATACAAGAGCAATACCCTTGCTCCAAGAGACTTGGAACCTAAATAGAGCTACTCTAGCCTAACTCCACTAAGCCTAGAGCCTAAAAAAGAGAATGATTGCCCAAGAGTTGTGTGTCTTCATTTGGAGACCCCTCCCTCTTATTTATAGGCTCCAAGCAGCAGCGTCTCGAGCGAATATTCCCTGGAGCACCTTAGAACTGACCTTGGGAGAGCACCAGGAGCTGACACACGGAAGTAGCAGATGAGTGGGGCCAATGGCGGTTCGGCCGATCCCACGGTTCTCCCGGCCCTGCCATGGCCTCCCTCGGATTGTGCTTCTTCAAGGTGGGCTGACAAGTGGGTCTCAAGTGTTGTCTGCACGTGCACAGACTGAGTTGAGGCGATTTGGTCCCTGGTGGGCCCCTTAATCCATGTGATGCACATGTGGCTGCGTCTGATTCGTCGAGGAGTTGTCACTTGGATCCATGGTGGATTCTCCTTCAATTTACTTTATTTTCTGCAGCAAATCACCTACAACCAAATATTCTCTAAGACATGTGGAACTACATTATTCGAAGGGAAATATGCGTGTTAGCATTGCAAATCATGCACTTTAGTAGAGAATGTTGGCGGCTATTTTGGTACTTAACAACCGCCAACAACTCCCCACAGCTAGCCTCTTGCTCGTCCCGAGCAAGCACTTTGACTTAGGTTTATGATTAATCAGGAGTTGCAATGATGTTGTATTCTTAACCCATGCCTCGTTTGTATCAAAGTAATCTACCAAGGATTAAATAAGTTGGCGTCGATCTTACCTTCACTTGACTATGGGACATGTAGCTTCACCTGCCTTGGGCGGTTGAGAGGTAGAACAGTTATATAGAACACCATACACTCATTGATGATCAACAATCAATCCAGAGGGTTTTGCAAATTTTTGAAAAGAAAAGCTAGTTCCTCAATTGATTCTCTTGGATCGCTCAAATGTGTATGATTCCTCACCAAGGCTTAGAATGCCTTTCGTTTCTCAACCTACTCCTAATAGGCTTTTATGTGGAGCTGTAGGTAGGGAAATGAAAGCATACCTGTTTCTCATGTGTTGCTGAGTCAAAGACTGGATCCTTCGGAGAAGTAAGTCATACACCTTGATCAAAAATGTGCAAGTGTGTGGATGGTGGATGGGTACGGATGGATATAGGTGGAACTCCTTTGTAAATGGTCCTTCTCTCTCCTATTTCTTTCTTTTGGAGACTTGGGCTATCTCTTTATTTTTCTCTTTCTTCTCTCTTTTTTGACATGCTTGTTAAAGGCATGTGGCATACCTTCTTTGGGTATGCATCTTTTTCTCTTTTTTTCATAGCCTAAGACTCTTCTTTCAAGTATTTTGGAGAGAGAGGTCATGAAACATTGAGGAGCTTTCTATGGCGGTGGAACGAATGGATGGAGTGCATCACTTTGGATAGAAGTTTTGCATATGTGATGGATGTGTGTATACGTGATTCTTGATCATAGGAATATGACAAACTTCTCGCTAAGGGTCACAACAATCTGACAAAGCCCAATGAGATAATAGGTAGCATATGTGGAGTCTATGTAACATAGGATCAACATATGGCCTTGGATAGGAATTTCATTATCATTGAAGAACTTAGCGGTTTTAAGTTTTGAAAAGAAAAACTCCGGATATCAGGTTTCACATAGACTAGATCTCAGTGCTCTATTCTACCATATCATACCTCACAACAACCCAGGCATGGATCAAGCTATCGCTACCCACAAGTTTCAGCTAAGGTTTGATGAAACAAGCCAACCAACTTAAGACTTAGGTAGGATACTAAGTTGTATAAAGGCATACGGAAAGAATAAACATAGCAACTATTCATCATTTTAGCCATGAAGGATAAACATTCTAACCGCGCATAGGAAAGCAGTAAATAAATATATTTCTATTTTTTCAAGGGATGTTGGTAGTGATCAAGATACAAGTTACCTTAGGCGATCTCCCCCAAGCTAGAATCAAGCTACATCAGACAGTGGTGGAAAACTTCATAGTCCTTTGTAAACTGCCATCCGCTTGTCGTAGCGTCGTCCGGGTTAGCCTTCTCTGCATGGTTAAGTCATTGGGATATCGTCTGGTCATGTCATGTTTTAAGTCATGACCCATCCAGCGATTCTTTCATGACATCAAGCAAGTAAGGGGTAACAAAGTTCTTGTTTCTTTTTCTCAAGCAAAGACTCAAAGAGAGAATTTTGCGAGCTAAACTTTGGTTGGAAGGAATGCTTATGTGGGCAATCATTCGACTCCTCCCAACTCCTTTAGAGCCTGGGAGATGAGTGATTTGGGGAGTAGTGACTAAAAGTTACATAGCATTGTGAGACTCAGGAGTGCTGGGATTAGTCGAATCTGAATTCGACTACATAGTGAGTCTCACAGCTGCTCCGAGCATGGTACGAACATTCTTGCACTCATGTGAGATCATGCAAGAGGAGTCATACCAGTTTCCAGAGCGAGGCTCAGCTAAACACTATCTTTGAAAACTCTTGATTTACCAAGATCGTATTATTGAAAGCGGGAAAAAAGGGATAACTACTGATTTTACCTTTCAGTAAAATGGCTCACCGTTTTTAGTCTAACGAGCCAGACTCTTCTCCTGTGTTTAGCGTGTCACTAATTCGTCCGTTATTGGAGAGGTAGATACGAACGATCGTTCTCCATCCCTCTAGAGTTCCTCAGTCCCAAGTGACTGGGGCGTAGATGGTGGTCTTTCGGACTTCCATGGTCGTGTGGTGTGTTGCGAGCCGCTTCTCATACTCATCCGCTTCTGTTCAATATTCATAAAGTTCTTCATGAATGAGATGAGACTATCAATACCTGAAGGCCTCGTTTCAACTTGGTTGGCGGAGGTGCCTTCTTTCTACGAGTCTTGGATCATGGAGCAACGCTCCTTCCTTGGTTGAAATTCAAACTTCTCCTACTTCCCATTGATGTGGAGTCGGATTTCTCTAGCACCCACATCGATGTGTGCGTCTGCGGTATTAAGGAATGGCCGTCCCAAGATGAGAGGCGACTCCTTGTTGACATCCATATCGAGTACCATGGAGTCAACGGTGATGAAGCAATCCCGTATTCGGACCGGAATGTCCTCAACGATCCCCGGGTGTCTTACGGATGAATCGGTTAACTGCCTTGGGCATGACGCTAACGCTAGCCCCAAGGTCACAGAGAGCATGCTTGAAGCGGTGTGCTCCGATTGTGCAAATGATGGTGGGACACCCTGGGTCCTTCTTTTTCTCGGGAAGCCTGTTGAGTATAGCTGCACTACACTCCTCTGTGATCTTGACCACTTCCATTGTGGGCATCGGCCCCTTATTGCTGAGGATGTCCTTAAGATACCTTGCGTATGTGGGCACCTGCATAGCCTCAAGCAACGGAACATGAATTTGTACCTTTTGGATTATTTTCACGAAGCGAGCGAACTGCTCATCTACTGTTGGCTTCCTTCTTCTTTCGGGAAATGGGAGGATATCAGGGTTGAACGTATCACTTGGTGGTACGTCTTCTCCCGATATCTCCTTTTCCTGGGGCTCTTTTCTTACCAGTGGAGGTTGTTCTAAGTCTGCGTCCCTAGCTCCTTCATTCTCCTTGGTGGGTACCTTGCCCCTGCTTGTCTAGGTAGGATATGGCGGGTCGTGGGCAGACTTACCTCCCCTCGTGGTCACTGCGCTAGCGCTTTCACGAGTGGGTGTGGACTTTCCTGCTACTCCATCATTCCCTGACAAGGGAAGGGCAGCCAGTTGTGCTAGACGTGATTCCATTGAATTGTTAAAGTTCAGCTAGCTCTTCAGTGATGAAGAGATCCCATCGAGCTTGATGTTGAGACTTTCTAAAGATTTCCCATGAGAGACCAACTTCTTGTTGAATTCTTCAGTTAATCCTTGCTTGGCCTAAAATGAGATCCTTGAGGGATAGCTGATTATGATTGAAAAGCTACCATAATTGCCTCCTTGATAGGGGCATGATTGATTCCACCCTTGTCCTCCTTGTGGTCGATACTCATGGTTGCCATTCATGTACAACACATCTTCATGCGTGATGAGGCAATGACTACCCAAGTGCCCAATGTTGCTACAAATCTCTCAAGTATTGTGAAAATCCATGGATGAAGTTGCATTGACCATGGCGGCCTTCTCTTGAGTATAATCTTCCACCTTCTTTGTGAGGAGGTCTAATTTAGCGGCAAGCATATCTGCTTCCTTGACAGTATGCGTACCCCGTTGGTGGAGCTGGAGTCTTTCATTACTCCACCCTTCACTGGACACTATCTTCTCGATCAATGTATTGGCGACTTCAGGGGTCAACGAGAAGAATGATCCCTTAGGCAGTGGCATCAACATGGCTCTGGGCTATCGGAAGCAGCCCATTATAGAATGTTTGAAGAATCAGCCAGTCATCTATCCCATGGTGAGGACAGGCCAAGATATACTCTTGGAACCTCTCCCTTGCCTCTGAGATTGACTCTGATGCAGCTTGCTGAAAATTTGAAATTCGTCCACGCAGAGCGTTGGTTTTTCCCAACGGGAAGAACTTCGCGAGGAACGCAGCAGAACATTTTTCCCGTGTTTCAATCTCTGCACTGGCTCGTGTAGAACCACTGTTTTGCTCTTCCAAGGAGGGAGAACGGAAACAGGCGGAGACGGAAAGCATCTTCCCTTACTTCTTTAATGACAAAGGTGCCACACTGCCTGCACAGCTCAAGGAACTGTTGCAAATGGGCATTGGTGTCCTCATTGGCTTTCCTGCAGAACGGGTTAGCCTGTACCATCTTGATAAGACCCGTCTTGATCTCGAAGTTACCGTTCCCAACATCCAAACTAGGGCCTTTCTGTAGCTGAGTGGTGGAAGGAGCGGAGAACTCACAGAGAGTCTTCTGGGCCATTGCTGACATAGATGGTGCAAAGGAAGCTGGTTCGTTTGTCAGGAGAGTGCGTCGGGGTGAGACGAAGTGAGCTCATGCTTGCCTTACAAGTGACTCTAGATCTTCAGTAAGGTTCTCCGCAAGTCGAAACCAGTCATTCACTACCTGTCTACCACATCAAAGATAGAGAATACATATCGAACGTTACCTTGCCTGAGTAATGATCCACCATCTATGCATATAAACATGTGCAAAGTAATTCTATTAACTAGTGCCTTCCCCGGCAACGGCGCCAGAAATGCTTGTTGGCGTTTCTTTACGTCACTACTAATTCCTCAGTAGTGCCACTAGGAATACCGTATGGTAATCTAACAATTGGGAATATATGCGCAACAAGCATGGATATACCATTGTAGCATTTCACCCATGAGTATTCCCAAGGGTATCGTATTTCCCAAAGGAAGGTGGGATGGTCAAAGAATACTATTGCTAATCATGAATATAGCAAAGCATGGATAGAATCATACTCAAAGAGGGGGAAATAATATAGATAGATATGGTGGTAGTGTCACACACACAAGGGATCAACTCAATGTCATCTAGGCTAGGGAGAATGACTAAGAGTTAGAATCTAGGTTCTTATGTACTTCCTATATATGGCACATGTTAGTCTAGAACTACGGATCCACACAACTATACAATTTGAGTCTATGCACCCTAGAAGGGGGAGATAACCTCCCTCGTTGCTTACGCACAACTTGGTCGTTACTCATTTCAGAACTCCTGCAACGAACCCGAACGTGGGGGATTTCAGAGGGTCTAACGGGGCTGTCACCACCCGCGGCCTACCCCGGCCAAACTGTGGGGAACGCCCATAATCTCTCGATGATTCCAACCCAAGCACCATGCTTGCATTGTTCACAACACATTGACCACCTCGAGCTATTGAACTATTGATCAATGAGGCTATAAGGATAGCCGGAGAACCCAAACCAAGGCATAGATCATGGAAATCATATAAAGCATGCAACCATACTCTAATTGAACTAGAGCAAAGTCTAACATGCATGAGGGCACTCAATTCATACTATCAATGCTAGGGTATAGGACTTCACAAGCATACAAGCCAAGCATCATAAGAGAGCAAGAACTTGAGCACAATTCAACCATGTCATGACAAACACGAACCATATAATAAGGAAATGTATAATCAAAGTACAATAAAGTCATCCTAGAACTAAGAGATACAAGAGCCATACCCTTGCTCCAAGAGACTTGGAGTCTGCACGTGCACACACTGAGTTGAGGCAGTTTGTTCCCTGGTGGGCCCCTCAAACCATGTGATGCACACGTGGCGACGTCTGATTCATCGAGGAGTTGTCACTTGGATCCATGAGGTGGATTCTCCTTCAATTTACTTTATTTTCCATAGCAAATCACCTACAACCAAATATTCTGTAGGACATGTGGAACTACATTATTCGAAGGGAAATATGCGTGTTAGCATTGCAAATCCTTCACTTTAGTAGAGAATGTTGGCGGTTATTTTGGTACTTAACAGCCGCCAACAATAGATTGACTTGAAATCCTAGGAATAGATGAACCCAAGCAAGAAACAAGTCAATCACAGATTCAAGCACACAGAGACACAAGGATTTGTTTTTCAAAGTTTAGCTTTCCCAAAAGAAACACCACATCTCCGTTGAGGTACCCCCAAATGGGTGCGCTCTCCCAAAGTCTCTGTCTCACCCTAGCAACTCAAACATCAGCTAGAGTTTATACTTACTCACGAGATGATTACAAACTTCCTGAGGATGACCACAATGATTTGGTCTCTCCTGAACGACACTTAGTCGCCTAGGAGCTCAAGACTCCAAGAGTAACAAACAAAAAATCAAAGGCTTGACAAAGAACCAAGTGTTCAAGAGATTGGGAGCTTACTCACTAGCAGTCTCTCTTGCTCTCCCTTGAATCCCCCCTTAAATTCCCAACCAAATCTCACCAACCAAGCAAAGGGGAAGAGAGGAGGAGCTTTGAATGCTATCTGAGGAGCTCAGGTCGAATTTAGGTCAATAGAGTTAAGTTTGAGGGGGTGAAGGGGTATTTAGAACCCCAACCCTGAAACTAGCCATTGGATCACTTAAGTCCAGAATTTCTGCATTAATGTCTGAACCTTGCAGAGTTCTACAAACTCTGGAAAAGTTATGTGCAGAATATCCGCACAAATGTGTGGAATGTCTGCACAAATGTGTGGAATATCCGCACAAATGTGAGGAAACTCAACACTTTCTCCGTGAGCACTCTATAAGTAAAAAACCCACATGATAAGTGTAGTGCTTAGTGTCACTCATAGGATAGTTGGATCATCTTGAGCACCTATCCAAGCAATGATAGTGACTTCATATCCCTCTTAATAGTGCGACATTCCTAAACTCAATTTCAAAATATAAAATGAATAAAATGAGTATAAATCCCCATTTATGTCCTTCTTCGCCTTTTCTTTCTTTTTGAGGGCCGTCTAGTCACTCTATAGCTTTAATACCTGCTCATATACTTGATCACAACATTAGTCCTTCAAGTGTTTTTCATTAACCACCAAAACTTACCTAGGGGGCCAAGGTGCACTTTCACATTATAGCCTGAAATATATCCATGATCAATGTGTCACAAAACTATTGGCATATGACTTCAAGGTGGAATATAAAATAGGGCCCTAGAATATAGTGGCGGATTGCTATCACGACAACATGCTCATGAGATGGTGGCAATGGCTATTTCATACCCCGAATTTAAATTGTTTGATTCAGTAAAAGAGGAGATTTTGTGGGAAGAAAAATTAACAGGGCTATTTCAGGATATTGTGACGACATCATACTATACAAAAATTGGGTATTCCTTCTAGAAAGATCTCCATTAATACAACAAAAACTTAAGGTAATACATGTGGCTACACGCGAAGGACAATGGAAAACTCTGCATCAATTGAAGGATACATTCCACATCCAAGGTGCACACAAACTAGTTCGAACATTTGTACAAGATTGTTTGTATGCCAACACAATAAAATAGAGCATATTCACCCAGCCGACCATTCTACAAAACTTGGAGATTCTGCAAGGAATTTGGGAGGACATTAGTATGGATTCCATCTAAGGGCCGCCAAAAAGTTGTTGGTAAATTGGTCATCCTAATAGTTGTTGGCATAATCTCAAAATATGCCCACTTTATTCCATTATTATTCCATTCCACTTTATTCCATTATTCCATCCCTACACCGCAACAACTGTCGCCCAATATTTATTCTTTTAGGGAAATTATTTGTCTTCATGGCATCGGTGTGCCTCACTCAATTGTGAGTGATAGAGATGTGGTACTCTCTAGCAAACTCTGAACGGAATTATTTACACTATCAGGAGTAAATATGACGATGGGCTTAGCATACCACCCTCAAACAACTGGGAAATCAGAGGTTGTCAAAATGGTAATAGTGATGCACCTACGTTGCCTCGCAGGAAATAAGACAAAGGACCGGATACGATGACTACATTGGGCTGAATTTTACTACAACTCATCGTACCATATGACTCTATGGGAAACCCCATTCGAACAAGTACATGGGAGAGAACCACCACCGTTGTGAGCATATGACACTAGATTAGCTAGACTGCCAGCAGTTGATGAGTTGTTGTTGCATAGAGATGATTCTTTACTAACAACAAAGGAGCACTTAAGACAGTCACAGGATTATTATGCAGCAAAATACTATAATAGCAAGCGTGTGTACAGCAATTTTAGATAGGGACAATGGGTTTGGCTTCGACTACTTTCCAGGACGGTGGTATCTATAGCTACTACACCAAAATGTAAGCTATCTCTAGGATATCATGGACCATATCAAATACTGGAGAAAACTAAGAAGTGGCATATCGACAAACTACAGGCCAACTAGGATACATGATGTTTTTCGTGTGGGATTACTCAAACAATGCCATGGAGAAGTGCTAGAACAACTGCCACCGCTGCCAATCATACACGAGGGATGAACATCTATCACCGGCATGGAACCAGAAAAAGCTAGCAAAGATGCCTGTGCTTATCAAATGGAAAAACTAAACGGAGCCCGACACATCATGGGAGGAGGTGGAGCATATCAAAGAAATATATGCAACATTCCAGCCTCAGCAAGCAGGGAGCTAGGATTCTTCAAATAATTGTAATTAGATAATACTACTCCCTCTGTTTTAAATTATATTTTGTTTGACTTTTTGCCTCCAAGTTTGACCACTCATCTTATTCAATTTTTTTAAAAAAATATCATATTTTTTGTTCTGGCCTGCTTTATTATTAAAAGTTGTTCAAGAATGACTTAAATTTTATTATAATTGTATATTTTTTTGAATAAGATGAGAGGTCAAACTTAGGGTCAAAAATTTAAATGAACTATAATTTGAGGATGAAGTATCTATATACAATTAATCTAATTAGGCCGTGTTGACTTGAGAGGCAAGTGAAGGACCGATTAGGCGACCAGAGAGGGGGGGAGTGAATGGGAGCCGATAAAATTTCTTTCTCAAATCCGGCTTTTCCCAAAACAACACCAAGCCAACCAAACGATCTAGCCAAGATCACGTAGCTACTGAGAAGCTACTGACCCTAGGAACTAGATCAAAGCAGCGGAAAAAGAATCGAACAAATCGAGCACAAGACGTGGCCTCAACAGGAAGAGTTCAGCGAAAATTGCACGAGTCGTTTGATCCGACCGGACAAGAAAAATCGGTCGGAGTTATAGCCTATACTCCGACCGTCACTGGGAGAAAACAACAGATCGAATCCGCGAAATTTGCATGGGTCGATTGATCCGACCGCACATGAAAAGCATCGGTTGGATTGATCGCTTATGCTCCGACCGTTGTTGAGTGAAAACCACCGGTCGATTAATCCGACCAGTACAAGTGCCTCCGGTCGAATCGATAGGTCAACAGTCGAGTCACTGACCTAACCTTTCCCTCAGTGCGATCGGATGATCCGACCGAGAGTCGATCGGAGCATTCAATCGAAATATCGACCTTCTACCAGAGAGTCTGCAAGGCTGCGAAGGCTAGCGGTCGATTGATCCGACCGAGCCAAGAAGAACCGATCGGACCGATAGATCGACTCAGCGAAAACGGTCACCTCGAGAATGGATCTCCCAAACGACTTGGAGTCTTGAGACAAGATTTTGGGTAGATGATATACACCTCAAGGAGAGGCTACGCCCCAAAGATCTCGGCCTCAAACCTCATAGAACTTCAGGAATCTCAAATCTAGCGAAGAACACACCCTCCTCGAGTTCATCCCAAAATCTTCAAATCTAGGACGAATCCCGGCGTTTGGGGGCAAGAGATCACCAAGAAAAGAGGCACAAGGCACTCATGTGTGATTCCCCCAAAGAAATCCGAGAGGAAACGGCCTAGAGAATGAAGAACGAAAATCCCCCAAAAATAGCTCCGAAAATAGGAAAAAGAAACGGAGCTCGTGGATTCAAATCATGGCACGAAATTGAACTTTGGATTACTTCACCATGTGCGGTTACAAGCCACTTGCTAGCACAAACAAAGCTAGAATGGCAAAAAGATCAAATCAAAGAGCCCTCCTCTCTCTCCCTCTCAAACCCTAGAAAAGACCCTCTCACAAACAAATGAGATGTCTACCACCTACTCTCTCCAAGGGATGGCTGCCCACAATAGCCACTCCTCATATATATAGGCGTCCTGCAAATGTCCAGAATGCCCTCACATGAAGCATACAACACAATACCCCTTAGGGGCAAATTTGTCATAGTTGCGAATATTCTTCCGGCTCGGACCGCATCTGCCGCAACCTTGCTTCCCTCCGACGCAAGCTTTGCGACCACGCCGCGGTTCCTCCGGTCCAGGTGTCGGTGTTCTACCGTCGATCCTACCGAGGGGTATCCCGAGGTAGTAGAGTTTCAGGTGGGTTTCACCGAGATCAGGAACGCAAAGGCAAAGAGACTCAGGATTTTAGACAGGTTCGGGCCGCTTAGAAGGCGTAATACCCTACGTCCTGTGTGGTGATTGGTATTGATTGTATGTCTTCTCTGTTGAGAGACTTGGGTTCGTCTTGAGAGGGTCCCTGCCCAGCCTTATATTCACGGCGGGCAGGGTTACAAGGTTGGTTTCGAGTTGAATCCTAACCAATTACTACTCGGAGAGTGCTTTTCAAGGCAATCCGAGTAGTTTACAAGTCATACGACTAGTTTCCATAACGATAAGAGTCCTTGCAGTACTCTACTCGTGTTCTTCAATCCTGGTACGACTCTGACTGGAGAATCCATGTGTCCCTGTGGGCCCATGGTTGTACCTCCAACAAGCCCCCAAGCGCTTCATCGTCGAGTATCATCAACCGAGTGCTTGCCAAGCCAATCGACTGCTTTTTCGAGTTCTTCGAGTGCTTGATCAGTCTTGGACAGGTCTTGGTTGTCACGAGGCCATGAGGTACTTAAGCCCCGTTTATTCTGATTAAATCAGTAGTCTTCAACATATTATATGGTGTGCGATAACAATCACACTCCATATGGAGTAGCCCCCGAGCCTTAAATTGAATCGAAGAATCAGGTTGAGGGTCCACAGAATCTTGAATCTTCATCTTGTTCTTGAAATGTGCAATTTTGGAAAAATTGCACTTGATATCAAGTAGCCCCCGAGCCTTGGGTTGAATCAAAGAATCAAGCCGAGGGTCTTGATTTAAGTCTTCAGTCTTCAGAAAAAATAAAATCAGCAGTCGATGTATATCGCCTATCAGCCCCCGAGCCTTGAAACGATTCAGAATGATCAATTCAAGGGTCCAACGAGCTTTAGGGTTCTTCAAATCATCTTGGAGATCATCATCCGAGTGGTAATTTGCACCCAGAAATATCGAATCATCTTGGAGATCATCATCCGAGTGGTTTTCTTGTACCCAGCCCCCGAGCATAGGAGCCAGCAGAGATGCATCGAGTAGTATGTAGTCGAAATAGCCACCATCAATAAAGTAGCGAAACAGAGGAGGTCGTGGTTGACTTGTCACGCCGCGATCTCTCCTAGAAACAGGAGTCAGGTGCCAATGTAGTCGTGGCCTCATCATTGGTACTTGGCGACTCAAATATGCTGGAGAAAGACAACTAGGTAAGCCTGATGGCGAACCAAGTTGTGATTTTAGCGTCAGCCCCCGAGCCTGGAAGCTGGCGAAGATGTGACAGCACGCTGTGCGGCCTAAAGAGTTGTCATCCAAACAAAGTAATCGGCGCTTGGCCAATCTTGTTAGAATAAAATAAAAAATAATTGAAATAAGTAACTTAGCTTGTTTGTTGCCGTTTGTCGATGAAGCGGACTTAGTCAGAGTTGATTCCGACTAGTTTGAGTTCATCACAAGCATATTGGTGATGCGGCAGTACCGCGGCACAAGCTGAAGTCGAGCTTTGACTTGATAACTTGCAACGGGTTGAGGCGACCACACATTGATGAATTCCATTGATCATGAGGCGCCCGAAAAGTCATCCAAACCACTCTTGCAGTGTATTCAGGAAGCCCCCGGCAAGTTGTACTCATTTTGCGAGTTATACTTCAAAGCACTTGATAACTGGTACTTGAAGATCACTACTCATACTGTGGAGTAGACTCTAGAGTACTTTAAAATAAGTACTCAGAGATTTGAAAACACTACTCTTTTATGGAGTAGACTCTAGAGTACTTTCAAATGAGTACTCAGAGATTTGAAGTTACTACTCGCCTTGTGGAGTAGACTCTGTAGTACTTTCAAATAAGTACTCAAAGATTTGAAATCACTACTCTTCTTGCCGAGTAGACTCTGTAGTACTTTCAAATGAGTACTCAGAGATTTGAAGTTACTACTCGCCTTGTGGAGTAGACTCTGTAGTACTTTCAAATGAGTACTCAGAGATTTGAAGTTACTACTCGCCTTGTGGAGTAGACTCTGTAGTACTTTCAAATGAGTACTCAGAGATTTGAAGTTACTACTCCCTTGTGGAGTAGACTCTGTAGTACTTTCAAATGAGTACTCAAAGATTTGAAATCACTACTCTTCTTGCCGAGTAAACTCTGTAATACTTTCAAATGAGTACTCAGAGATTTGAAGTTACTACTCGCCTTGTGGAGTAGACTCTTTAGTACTTTTAAATAAGTACTCAAAGAATTGAAATTACTACTCGCGGGTAGTTGCTTTATAAGGCTAGCTAGCCTCTATAGGTGTTCAGCCTGGTCTTAGTTACATCTAAGTACTCAGGGATCCTGGAAAGTAGTCATGTGATCTACTCTTCCTCTTCGGATTTTGACCGATGTATACTTTGTTGAATCAACAAGTATCAAAGGGAACTCCTGAACTTCTGCACGAGTGTAGTCGACGCTCATGCGCCACTCGTTGTTGTTCTTCTTTCTCACCAAGACTGGATTTGCCAACCAGTCGGGTGGAAGACTTCCTTGATGAATCCTACGGCGAGTAGTTTCGCCAGCTCCTTCTTGATTGCCTCTCGCGATGGTGCGGCGGCGATGGCCTTGTCGAGAGTGCGGATCATGTCGTTGATCCTTTCGAGTGCAGCTGCCGTCTCTGGAGTTCTTGGCAGGCTGCGGACAGTGGTAGGCAATCTCCATGGCATTAGCCATAGGAGAGTTGTAGCGTGCCACTCGTGCGAACTCTTGAGCGAGGTTGCGCCCAGCCATGACGCGATTGCGAGCGTTTAGGCGGCGCTGAGCCCTCTTGTTGTTCCGGATTTCTCTGTCCGTGGCCGCTTGAGTGGATTCGCCAGCGGGTGCGTCTTCATTTGCGGAGATATCTCCTTCTAGCTCGAAAGCGTAGCGCGGGTCGTTGTCGACGTCGTCAGCTGCTGCTGCGCAAGCCATGAAGACTTGTCGATTGGGCTCGACAGAGTCGCTGGAGCTTGGGGTGATGAGCTCTGTAGAGCTTTCCCCTTCTGGCAGCAGTGGTGTGCCGTACTGGAACGACAGGTCATCAGTAGCTTCAGGCCCAAAGAGTACAAAGATCTGGCGGGACTCGTAGACGTCCCGTGGGATCCTGTCTCTTTGGTACTCTGATCTTCCTTCAGTCGTGGCATAGATCACGAGGTCGTGTTCGCCATCGTCTTGTAGTATCTCCTCGTCCAAGTCCGAGTGGCATTCGGGGACAGCTTGGCTCAGAGAGTTGGCGTGTCCTGCCATGACTCGGACTGGGACGTCCTGCTTCGAGTCCATGACGGACTCGAATTGGCTCCGTAACGCCTCACAATATGCGTGGGTCGAATTACGGAGTCCAAACGGGAATTGGGGTGGGAGGGTTGTTTGCTTCTCCGTAGTCAGTGATCGACTCGTCCGAGTCCGAGTGGCATTCGGGGACCGCTTGGCTCAGAGAGTTGGCGTGTCCTGCCATGACTCGGACTGGGACGTCCCGCTTCGAATCTTTGACGGACTCGAACTGGCTCCGTAACGCCTCACAATATGCGTGGGTCGTATTACGGAGTCCAAACGGGAATTGGGGTGGGAGGGTTGTCTTCTTATCCGTAGTCGTGATCGACTCGGACTCTTGCCCGCGGACGAGGTCCGCGAGTGTGATCTCGCCGAGTTGTTCGGCCAAATCTTCCACGATAGGCGCTTGCTCCTGCTTCAACTCGACAGGTGTCTCGAAGTAGCTGTAGAAACTACCCGAGCCGTCGGCGACGTAGACCCACGAGCCAAAGTGGAAAGTTGTGCCCTCCTGAGGCGCTTCAGCTTGAATGTAGGTCACCATTGCGTTCTCCATGGGATCTTCGAGGAAAACCCCTACCTGGCGCGCCAGATGTCGGTGTTCTACCGTCGATCCTACCGAGGGGTATCCCGAGGTAGTAGAGTTTCAGGTGGGTTTCGCCGAGATCAGGAACGCAAAGGCAAAGAGACTCAGGATTTTAGACAGGTTCGGGCCGCTTAGAAGGCGTAATACCCTACGTCCTGTGTGGTGATTGGTATTGATTGTATGTCTTCTCTGTTGAGAGACTTGGGTTCGTCTTGAGAGGGTCCCTGCCCAGCCTTATATTCACGGCGGACAGGGTTACAAGGTTGGTTTCGAGTTGAATCCTAACCAATTACTACTCGGAGAGTGCTTTTCAAGGCAATCCGAGTAGTTTACAAGTCATACGACTAGTTTCCATAACGAGAAGAGTCCTTGCAGTACTCTACTCGTGTTCTTCACGCCTGGTATGACTCTGACTGGAGAATCCATGTGTCCCTGTGGGCCCAAGGTCATACCTCCAACACCAGGCTCCTTGACGGCCACGGCTCCTCCTGATGGGCCACGCCACGCCAAGTCCTCGGGCTTGGTTTTGAGGCCCAAACCAAGAAACCGTCCTCCTGATGATTTTGTGGCCAAATCACCAAACCCCGCGTACAAGCTTCGGTCGTTAGCCGCTACCTTGCACCGGCTTCATGTCCGCGTACGAGCTTCGGTTGTGAGCCGCTACCTCGCACCGGAACCACGTCCCCTCGCTCGTTCTTGCACCATGTGAACCGCACTTGATCCATCTGGCCACCGGGTCCCTCGAACCAAGCCAACTTGTCTCTCCGCTCCTCGGAGGCCGCCATGGCTAAGACCTTTCGCGCCTGTTTTTCACCTGCACCAATGCAATCAAGCCACATTCTACACCTGCAATACTTGAGCCAAGGGAAACGTCAGTCCACACCACGTTGTCAATCACTCATCACACCAGGAAGCGACCATCCACCGGTCCTCGGACACACCGGGTCCTCAGCAAGTCATCTCCCCAGTATATATATAAGATGAGATTTGTATTATCTGAAATTAAGAAGTAATTAGAGAGTATCTCTTTTGCCTCCTCACCTTGGGCGACGCCCCCTCCTCCTGCGCCTCCAACTCTCCCTCTCGGCTGCCATGGCCACCTCCATCTAAATCCCTAACATACACACACGTATGTATTAATTATAATATGCTTTATAGATGTGAGTGCATGGGATGCGTGTATTTGTAAGGATGTGTGTGTATATCAGCATGTATGTGATGGTTTAAGAAAAATCATTCTGGCTCGATGGTATAATCGACATTTAACTTATGGGCCCACCCAAACATATTAGGTGAAGATTAGAATTCTTATTCTAATTTACCCAATTACCGTGGCATACATTCTATTGATTTATTATGCTAGAAGCAAATATAATGAAAAAAACAAAATAATATACGGGATGGAATGCATATGTAGACAAAACAAAATTTTCTATGCGACCGAGTTGTCTTTAAATTGAAACATAACAAAAACACTATGCAGTTTTAAATTATTTACGGCTTCTTACAACTTATGTTTATCTTGTTCAGGTGTACGTATGTGCACAATTTTTTTTAAAAGAAAGCAGGAGCACTGCTATGTCATATAAGAAGAAGAGCATTCATACATAACGCGTCGAAGCGAACACCACCACATAAACAACCACCCCCACACAAACAAACGCACACAACACAACGCTACACCACCACCACCACCTGGGAGAGGAGTTGAAAGCAAGCCGTCGAAAACTGCGCCGTCGTCACCAACGTTGTGCCACGCCAAAGCCACAGTCCGCTGCAAAGCCCGAGCGGATACCTGGACTCCTCCACCATGTAACTGTCACCGTCAAGCCGCACCCATACGATCGTCGATCCCTCGGCTCCAGTGATGCTTCAGCAAAACACACTTGTCGCAGCACCGACGAAAATCACTGATCCTGGCCTCTCTGCGTGGGGGCCTCGCCTCTCCCACCGCCTCACACCTCTGTCAAGGACTCAGATATATGAGACCGCTATGAGAGCACCACAACACCCTGCGCGCCAGTTCAATCCATCCAGCACACATGGGCCCTCCGCACCTTGCCACCACCCACACACCTCCACGCGAACGACGACGACTTGGGACAACACTGCCACGAACGATCCACCACCGCCCAACGATCCACCACAACCCTTGGCAGCCTTCCCCCACCACTCTGCCGCCAGCCTAGTCGGGTCTCAAGACACGACGCCTCCAAGGAGGACGCGACGACGATGGCGTCACCGTCGCTCGTCCAAGAGTGGACAGGGTTTTCACCCAGAGACCCCGCGTGCTTGAAGCAGGACGGCTCCACAATGACGCCCCGAGCGGGGAAAAGGACGCCCGAGGGCGCCGTCGCCATTACCACCGACAAAAATGTCGTCCGGGGCTTTCGCCCAGAGCACCACACCCTACCTGCTACACACACCCGGCACACCCGCACCACAGCCATGGCCGGCAGGCAGCACCTACAGCAGCATCTTCCCAACTCCACCGTGAAAATTGCACCGGAAAGGTGGCCCGGCAAGCCCCGCAACACCACCATGGTGCCACAAGACGCACCCCGACCACCCTGGCCCCACCTCCATGGTGGGGCCGCAGCTCCAGCAAGCTTCCACCGCAGACAGGAAAAAAAATGGGAGGGGAGGGGAGCACCTCGGTGGTGCACCACCCCGGCCAAACCCCCCTCCGCCTCCACTGCGATGCTTGGCGCCGACCGGGGACGTCCGCCGCGCGCCCGCCCACAGCCCGGCGAGCCGACGGCCGGAGGTCGCCCGGCCGACCGCCGCACGGCCAGCACGGGCAGATCCGGGCACCAGGGCACCGGATCAGCCCTCCCAGCCGCCGGATCTGGCGCCCCGGCCCTCCTGTCGACGATGCCCGGCGGCGCCACCTTTGTGCCCTTCGAGCCCTCGCTCGCCTCAGCAGGGGGAAGAACCGCCACCGCTCTCCTTTGCTCTCCGCCGCCCAGGCTTCACGTCCGCAGCTCCGGCGTCCCGCCGCGTCGGCCGGGCGCCATCCCCGCGCGAACGCCGGCCCCTCAAGCGAAAGCCTCGCCGCCGCCTTCCTCGGGGACTCGCACGGACTTCCGGCGATCCCCTCCGGCAGCGGCGAGGTAGTGGTGTGCGGGGGGAGGGGGCGGCGGCGCTAGGGTTAGCCGCCGCCCGGTCGCCCGCGCGGGGGGCTACGCGGGGGCAGGGGGCGTGCTTTTCTCGCTAGTCTTACTTACGTATGTGCACAACAACATTGATGATTTGGACACATCATGATGTGTACATGAGGCATTTGTCATCTTTATTATTGTTTTTTGGCGTTTTTATAAGTGACATGGTCTCCATGCCCTCTACTCCTTCGAACCTTTTGTAAGGTCGCATGTTTTCATTGGATTATAGTGCGTTTTATATATTTGAGTGCGTGTGACGTGAGTGTGCGTGTAGGTATGTGATTGTTTCGAGACAAATAATTATTTGTGACGATCTAATCATAGTATTTAATTCATAGTATTTAATTTATAGACCCACCTAATAGACGTTGGGCGTCGATTAGAATGACTAAAACGGGGCTCAAATAAAATTCTTCTAATTTCTGTTTGCTCGGCGGCTCGGCCCCCGAATCCATCTCCACATCGGTGATGTCTCAGGGAACCCGGCGAGCCTCGGCTGCGGCGACGGCTGGCCATCGCCCCCATAGCGCTGCTCCGTTGCCGCCAGGTCTTCCGCCTCGCCGGTCCACACGGCGGGGGCGAAGTGGCGGTGGCAGCGCGGGGGCGGGCGGCAGCGCGGCGGAGGCGCTGGTGCGCTGCGCGGTCGTCGCGCCGTGCTTCAGCTGCGGGATCTGCGGCGGAATCCTCCAAGAAGCAACCGCCTTCTCCGAGTGCATCGGTGCCTGCAAGTGTAAGCTCCCCGCCTCCGCTCACGCTGCTGGTATCCTAGAAATGCGATGCGACTCCTCTGCCAGGGGCTATCCCCTGTTTTCTGATGTGGGGGACCTCGCCGCCGGCGCTCAGGCTGCTGTGATCCTCGAAATGCGACTCCTTTCCTGAGGGGAGTTCCCCACACTGTTTGCTGATGTGGGCGTCCTTGCAGCCGGCACTGGGGATGGGAATGGCCTTCCTTCCCAGTTCGCATGTCCTCGACTCAAATGGAGCACCTTTCTTTGTTCAGATGTTTGCCGAGGAGAGATACTTTTTACTTAAACATTTTGATGAGATGGTATAAACATTACAGTAAAACTGTATGCAAGCAAGATGATAGCCATATTATTTTATTTCGTTAGTATTCAGTTTTCTGCAAATAGTTTGCACCATTTTTTTAGCATAGTTTGCACCAAATTTAGAGGTAGTATACTCACTGTAACACCAGAAGAGCATATAAGGTTAAACAAGATTGGAGGTTTTTAGAGAAGGTTGCAACCACAAGGTGTTAAAGATAAGAGCTGCAGATATTAGATTCATTAAATTTGAACTGGAGAATCATACCCTTAATCAATATTGTGAAGATATGTCCAACTGAATCATGATTTAGAAAACTATCAGTAAGTGTCACAAAAAGGGTCATTCCTGCTATTAGGAAAAAAAAAGGTACATGAAAGAGTATTACAAAGAAATAGTAGTACTTCACTGACAAAGATGGGGCCTCATCTAAGGCGTTGCTTGCCCCTTGAATGGCATGGATGGAGCTACTGCTTAAGTTGCAGTAGATGTTACTGCTGCTGTGCTGCACCTGATCTGGTTCCCAATTAGATTAGCTGAGCCCGAGTGTTCTTTAATTTCTGCAACCATGTTTTGTGGGCCAGACCAAGCTGCTCAATTCCATTGTGTAGTGCTGTCCCTGAACTACCATATCTTCAGTCATCGATATAGCGTGTGCTGTTCAGTTTGCAGGGAATGCTTATATGACAAGTTGGCAAACGAGGATATAAAATGCTGCCCGACATGTGGCATTCATTTGGGTCGTGCACCATTAGAGAAGCTCAGGTCTTGTCTGTTTCTCTCCATTTATGTTCCTAGTCTGCAGTTTTGCTTAACCAGGTGGATTGTAGCTAGTTAGAATTTTTTGGGTTGTAGTAGCAGGCTTGCTTTGTTTTTGTTTACCAATGGTAACATTCATGATATACTGGTGTCCGTATCTTGTTGCCATTAGTTTGTAGCAATAGCCAATACTCTACCTGTACATTTCTACTATATTATCAACTAGATGATTGATATGTAGCACTCAACATGGAATTCCCTTAATGCACCTTTTTTCTGGTAAAAGCGCAATCTTACCTGTTGCTTTAAATAATTGATAGACCTGATCATAGCCTGCAACGCATCAGGTCTGTGATATTTCCTGCCAAGAGGCGCAAGGTTGTCACCACCAAGATCAGGAAGACGAAGGAAAATTTCTCCGCTAAATCAACCCTTTGTTCAGTGGTTGATATTGTTACAGAAGGAAGCACTGCTCCACTACCACCTGCTGCTTTACAAATTGAGGAAGAGGAGATAGAGGTTGAGGTGATCAATGAAGCTGATGAGGCTTTGCTAGCTCAGGAATCAGTTTATGAGTCTTCTATGTTGGTAACTTTCAACATTGTCTCCATAATTTTTATAGAGCAAGGTACCTTTTAATAGTCCTTTAATTGCATTTTTGTTTCTTTTCAGAATCTTGCTCCTGTTGGAAGAGATGCATTGTCACAAATTAGGTGTCGAGACTTTTACTCAGCATGCCATCTTTCTGCAGAGACTGGAGCCTTGGTTGTGTGGCAACCACCACCTATCCTAGAGGAGATGGTTGCCCATTATCAGTTAGCCCCCAGGCACAGGCAGAACTCACAGGCTTCTGGGCATCCAGCCACCTCTGATACTGAGTATCAGCAACAAGCACCAGCAGTACAAATTACCCATGCTTCGGCTGTGGCAGGCAGCTCGTTCCATGCTAGGACGACTGTCCAGGATGATGCAAACCTGAGGGAAGATATTCTCGCATTGTTCAATGAGGTAAACACATTTCCTACACGAGTTTGATTGAAACTAATGAATATTTGTTCTAATTTTCTGACATGTATTTCAGAGAAATGCAAGAATCATGGGGAGGTATGATGCCTACATAAGCCAATTAAAGGCAGATAACTCCAAATCAATAGAGTGAGCTTCCTCAAAATTTTCTTTAACAAGTTTCCCCCCTGTGAAAACAATGTGTAATCGTGTGTATACTTGTTAATTGATCACACCTTCAGGGAAATGGAAGAGAGGCACCAACGAGAATTGGAAAATGAAAGAGCAGCTGCTGCTGAGAGTACTAGAATTCTTGAAGAGAGGCTCCAAAGAGAATTTGAATATGGACAAGCTGCTGCTGCTGAGAGAATTAGAATACTCAAAGAGAGGCTGCAAAGGGAGTCCAAATCCTTCGAGGCAGAGAATGCCAGACTCCAAAGGGTGTCTCAATCCTTGGAGGCAGAGAATGCAAGACTTTATGAGTTTGTTCTCTCAAACATTCTTCATCCAGTTCTTTTTTATTAAGCACAAGAATTTACTTGTTACTCTGGTGTCAATTTCAGAGAACTGGAAAATGGAAGAGCTGACAAGCAGGCACTGATGACAGATATTTTAGAGAAAAGCGATGAGCTCGCTACAATAAAATATTACTCTGACATAATTGAGTCAGACAAGACATGTAAAAGATCCAACTTTTTCTGTACACCCTTCTTTTTTTTCGCATGAGTTAAACCTTACACTACTGTTTCATTTTTCTAGGTCTGGAAAATGAAGTTGAGGATCTGAAGAAGGAACTGGAATATACTAAGAAAGTACATGATAGATATGTTCAGCAGGTCCAGCATGCTGCATGGTCGGTTCCTAACAACTTGGAATCAATCCACTCTGATGGTCAACTCTAGATCGAGACAGGCACATTAGACATTGCTTGAGCTTCTGCTGATGTTTCCTACTGTCTCTTCCTCTGGTTTCATGTTAGTATTTTTTCATAGTGCTGTATGCTTCTATTCAGCTGTAGCTTAGCTTTTTGGAATCCCCTTTCAGTCCTCTTTGGTTCCGGCTGGTTTATCAGCCAAATGTAAATTCAATTCTGCTTGAAACTGACAAGAGCCAAATGTATGTTTGCACTTGATGGCCTCATATATTTATGTGGCTCCTGTGTTTTATATAAAACCGAACTTCAATTTCTACTCCCTCCATTCCGAAGTATACGTCATTCCAACCTTCTTAAAGAGTCAAAGTATTTTAAGTTTTACCAAATTTATACAATAAAGAACTAATATTTGTAACACCAAATATTACCATTAGATTTTTTATTAAAAATATTTTCAAAGTACATCTATTGGGTACCACAAATCTTTGTTATCCTCTCTATAATTTTGGTCAAACATAAAACAATTCGATTCTTCGAAAAAGTTAGTATAATTTATATGTTGGAACGGAGGGAGTATGACAATGCTTATAAGTCTCCTTGTGATGATTGCTACATTAAAAGTAGGCCTCTCCCTTAGATGATTGCAATTTCCTTACCTTTGATCTCTCCCTTAGAAACAATATAAAATGGTTGTGTGTACAGCATAAGTATGTGACGACTCAATCACATGAATCGTTTGTTCATAAAAGCTAGCAGTTCCATACTTGGTGCATCAAATTGGAACTTGCTACAAATTTGTTGTATACATCTGCATTAATGCACAGGATCGGAGTGTGCAGCTGACGACAGAGCCGAATGGAGTACAAATAATGCTCAGGTTGCTCAGCTATGAGCTATGACCTGGGTGAGAATGAAACATGGCCTTTATTATAAGTTTAGATTATGCAATATAGCACCTACAAGCTATATTAAGCGACCTGCCTGAGAAACAAATTAAGGAGGGCATTGACAAATTAAGGAGGGCGTTGAACTTATATTCGGAGTTTATTTGGTTAAGCTGTTGCTGTGAAAAAAAGTTGTTGTGGTTTGTGAGCTGTGAAAAAAAAAAAGCTGTTCTAGGCTGAGCTGTGAAAACTTGAGAGCCGTTTGGTTAAATTTAGTAGTTCTATGAATTTAGTGGCCTCGTTTGTGAGCTGTGAAAAAAAAGTGGTTGTATGAATTTAGTAGCAAATGCCGATAATGCCAAGTGGTCGAAGACCATTTATATGTAAACTGATGGTAAAATATTGTGTTGTTCACATATTTACATATTTAGTTAATTTCTTTTAATTTTGCATCCCGTTAACATATGCTCCACGTTAATTGTTCTTATATAACGCAAGCAAATAATTTTGTGGGACCCACCGTAGCAGATAAAATAATAAAAAAACTCTTTTCTCTCTCCCATCCTCGCGTGCCCATCTTCCTCCGCTGCTCCGTCCCATCGTTCCTCTTCTCCCTCCAGTCTCGGGATATTTAAGTATTTGCCATACTTACGAATGTTGCTTATTCATTTGCCATTCTTATGGTTGCGTTAACAAATTTTTCACTCATATACAAACAAGGCAACATATTTACCATTTTTTCTTCTGTGTCAAGACAACTCACCAAGTCAGCATGGATTAGCTATAGGAAATGACCGCGCTGCCCCTGCTCCGTTCACCTTAGCCATCTCTTTTCCCTCCCTCATGTCACTGACACGTGGGACCCGCTTGCCAGAGTCATCTTCAACCTCTTGCTGCCGAGGTATGGGGGTGCGGCTCGTGCCCGTGAAGGCAGCTGCGGGCAGCCTACTCTCCATGGTGCATCTCCCGCGCATCTCTGCTTGTCCATGATTCGAATGCTTCAGAGTTCATAGAATAATAAACCATTTGCTCATGTCCATGGAGTTTGCCGATCTCGAATTACTCACCTAAGCTTCAGAGTTCATAGAATAAACCATTTGATCTTAAGATGTGACACGAAGTAGATGAGGCATCACCAAATTAACCAAGTCTATAATGAGTCGCTCCGTGGGTACGTACCAGTTTCCCAATCTGGCCTGAGTGAACAACTTGGCCGATCTGGCCACGCAGCGCCAACTTGCAGCTAGCAGCCGGCCGCAGGCACTGGGAGAAAATCTCTTATCAGTGCCGGTCACAGAGGGCCTTAGTGTCGCTCCGTGGGTATGTACCAGTTTCCCAATCTGGCCTGAGTGAACAACTTGGCCGATCTGGCCAGGCAGCGCCACCTTGCAGCTAGCAGCCGGCCGCAGGCACTGGGAGAAAACCTCTTATCAGTGCCGGTCACAGGGGGCCTTAGTGTCGGCACGTTAGTGCCGGTCAAAACGACCGTCACTAACGTGCACAGATTAGTGCCGGCTGGTAACCCCAGCCGGAACTAACGTGCTTTTACGTCAACCAAAAAATAAAAAAGTATTACACGCACCCGGGAGGCCCGCACACGCGTAATTCACAAGTCACACGATTTTTTCACGCGTAAATAAGCGTACGCGGCCGCGAGGATTCGAACCCACGACCTCTAGCCTAACGCGTTGCTTTCTTACCATCTCACCTATGCATCACATATGATTGAGTGAGAGATGGTGTCCTTTTAAAGGAACCTGCTCGGGACACGTTAGTGCCGGTCGATAACACCAGCCGGCACTAACGTGCGTCATTTAGTGCCGGCTGGTGTTATTGACCGGCACTAAATGGGCGCGTCACGTTAGTGCCGGTCAATAACACCAGCCGACACTAAATGACGCACGTTAGTGCCGGCTGGTGTTATTGACCGGCACTAACGTGGCTTCGCGGTCACTGTTCCTCGCTCGGGCCACGTTAGTGCCGGCTCCAGGCTGACCGGCACTAAGTGCCACGCACCAATGTGAGTTTTCTGGTAGTGAGGGCGCGAAGAGGCCAGGCTTGACTCTCTGTCCACTGCTCGACGTCACAGAGATTGGTGAAGAGAGAGGAACTGAGGGAGAGCCAGTACAAAGACAGAGAGGGAGAGCTGGCCATGTAGGCGCCGTGAGGTTGAAGATGACATGTGGGTCCCACACATCAATGGTAGGAGGGAGGAAAAGAGATAGTTAAGGCAGGGGCATTTTAGTCTTTTTGCATCCCAATCCAAGCCGACATGGGTGGGTTCGCATGCCACGTCAGCAAAAATGGTAAATATGTAGCATCATTTGTGCAGGAGTGGCAAATCCGTAAAGACAACCGTAAGAATGGAAAACGAAGTAGTGGAATCCGTAAGGATGGTAACTACTTAAATATCCCTCCGGTCTCCGGCTCCGATCCACAGCATACATCTAAAATCAACTGCTCTCTCGGTCCTCTCTTCCAGATCCACTTGGTTGCTCGCGGTCCAATCTATGCCTCGAGTAGATCTCCTCTGTGGCACGAGATTTGCTTTATCCATGGTACGAGGCTGAACCTTGTCGCGCGGTGCGCTGCCGAGGAGGAGAGGAGCAGGGCCACCTGACGCTGCCGTGCTTGGCACTGGGAAGGAGAGGAGCAGGGCCATCGGGGGCCGTCCGACGCCATCGCGCTTGGCGCCAGGGAGAAGAGGAGCGGGGCGAGAGGTTGCCCGCGGAGGAGCTCGCGCCGGCTGTCGAGGGGCTCGAGGATCCGCCACTCAGGTGCCTCGGGGAGGGGCCGCCGGGGAGGGCTGCCAGGGAGCCTCCGCTGTGTGCTGTTGTTCCTCAAATAGAAGATGACAGGCGAAGAGAAAAAATACTCTCCGTTTTAAAACATAGGTTTTTTAACCATCTTATTAAAAAATTTGTGTAAAAAGATATAATGTTTTGTACAAATTTTTTAAATAAGACGAGCGGTCAAACTTGCAGTTAAAAAGAAGGTCAAACCAACTACATTTTGAAACGAAAGGAGTAATATTGAGGAAAGTGTGTGCTTAACAGCCGATGAAAGGAGTCACTAGAGCTGTTTTCTTACATCCATCGGTCTACAACCTTCAGCCAAGTCCTTTGATTTGGTTATCTGCTTTTTTTTTTTAAAAAAAAAAGCAAAAGCAGGTCCACAGCCAAACCAAAGGCACCCTTAGTATGGTGTAATCATGAGGACCATCTAACAAAGATATATGCTCTTAAATTTGAGGATAAACATCCAGCATTACACAAACTTGAAAACTCTCTAAAAGGCTTATTCAGGTTTTTGGTTTTTTGGAAAACTGAAATCCCATACATGCAACGAAGGTGGTGATGTTGCTACCGTACATGTATAAATTTTAGGATCACAGTCAAAATTTGGTGCGGTTACAAACTTTACTGACCACAGAGGAGGAAAAAAAATAGCACATGTCTACTGTTTTTATCGTTTTTTTCACTATTTGGAATTGATTTATTAAAATGCCATAAATTAATCTAACAATCTGCCACGGCAGACCGGACCCTACCTGGGCGGCATCTGAGGCGCGGTTAATTATTGATTTGGCGACAACAAAATCATGGCCTGCTGCAGCAGGCCACCGCGTACCAGAGTTTCACAGCCCAAGAGGAGGCTACTCAAAATATTGGTATGCAAGAAATAATAAAAAATACTGTCCTCTCCGTCATGAGCTTCACAGCGCAAGAGTTTCGCGCCGACTAAAAGAAATGGTTCTGTAGCTATAGGCTCCGGCCAAACAAATTACTCTTCAAAAATAAATACGATCATAACCTAAAGAAAATTAGAATGTATAGTGACCAAGCTATTATTCAAAATAAACAAATGAGTTCATATTCACGAACAAACGAGAGCGCAATGCTCAACAATTTAGTCTACAAAAGTGAAGAAATATCTAAAAATAAACAAAATAGCTCCACACAGGAACATTCGGAGAACAAGCTGGTCCTGGCTGCCAAACAAATTACTCTTACAACGAATAATTTAACTAGTAAACAAACAAAAAATTTACTTCATGTGAAATCATTTCACATATGAATAAATAATTCCACATGAAGAATAAATAGGTTCACATCATGAACAAATTACTCTTACATGCGAACATAAAATGTAAACATGACGACAAAGTTAGTATGCAAAACATATGATAAGTTAGTATTTACGGTAAATAAAAAGGAAACATGTGAACAGAAAGAAAACTTTAACCAAAAGAAACGTTAAAATTGTCAAAAAGAAAGTAAAAAGAAGAGAGCAAAGACAAGGTAAAATAAAAAAACATGTAGAATTACCAAAAGAAAGGATGAAAATGGGAAATAAAAAATGAAAAATAGAGAAAGATATATAAATAATACTCCATCTGTATCGAAATACTGGTCGCCGTTAACTTTTTTTTCAAACCTTGACCATTCGTCTTATTAAAAAATTATTGTAAATATACGAAAAGATAAGTCAAACTTAAAATTCATTTGATGATAAAGTAGGTCATAAATAAAATAAAAGATATTTGTATAATTTTTTGAATAAGATGAATAGTCAAACGTTGCGAAAAAAGTCAATGGCGACAAATATTTCGATACGGAGGTAGTACTAAATCACATAAAAAATAAAATATATGCAACATGAATAAAGTAGAATAGCGAAAGAGAAAAAATGGAAACTAAGAGGAAAAGAAAAGGAAAAAAACATCAACCAGGCAACAATTGGGTTGTACCTTGGCCATAGATGGGCTGCTCGCACCAGAACGGGGAAAAGTTCATTTGACTTCCTTCAACTATAGACATTGTCCCATTTTCCCCCGAACCGTAAAACTAGATATTCAGCCCCCTTCAACTATCAAAACCGTCCGTTTTATGCCCTCTCGGCAGTTTCGATGGTGGTTTAAACTGACGTGGCCGCGAGCCCCACAGTTTCGGTAGTTGAAGGATGCTCGATATTTGATTTGTAGTCTGTGGGGTGAAACCGGATGATATTGATAGTAGATAGGGGTTAAATGGACGTTTTCCATCAGAAAAAGATAAACCAAGCAGGGGCTGCAGCTATAACTCCTATGTGGGCTAAAATATTATTGGGCCACATTTCCTACCCAACATCTGCGTCCGTGATATGTAGTCGTCAGGTCCTAGCCATCTATTGCAACTTGCCACTTAGATTGGATTCCTAGGGCCTGATAATGGGGTGTGAATAATCAAGGCATCACATAATGACTAGGGATGAGAATTGGACTGGTCGACCCATTAGGTTGCCGACCCGATCCACAAGTGAAAGGCCGGTGGATCAAATGGGCCGGTGGATCAAATGGGCCTACCGATCTAATGGGCCATACAAAGTCAGCCCAAAACTCCTATATAGTCTCTATGCTATATATATTATTACACATACATAGCACCAATATAGCTAGTATATTGCATAGTCTAACATATTTTGGTCAACTATAATATCCATTATTGGACCATTGAGACTATAGCCCAATAATGAATTGGGTCGGCCATGGCCACACAAATTGGCCTTGACAATATGGGGCCAAGTCCAAAGCCAACGATGGGTCGGCCAATTCCCATTCCCTACGAGGTTGTGTCCACCCTCCCCATTTCCAAAAGTATTTACCTCACATGGTTTCTAGTTCCTCCATTTTAGTTTTGCACCAAAACTTAACTATTCGGGGGTTTTATAATGTTGTCTAGTGAGAGTTCGTAAGCATACTACTATAATTACCTTCAATTATCATAAACATCTGGCGTAGAGGTTAATTATTCTATTGTTTTCAAGGGAAAATGGATAATTCCAGGACAAGGTAAAAGTAAGTTTAATAATAATGGGTGTGAAACGGGGCAAATCCGATCTGGAGGAAAGAAAATAGTGGAGAGAGACGAGAGCATACGTTTTGCGGGAAGCCAGCTTTCAACCGGTGGATGGGCATGCATGCCATTCCTATTGGCTGTACTGCTACTACTGTGCTTATATTTTTGGATTTGCAACATTGATGCTATAGTAACCATCCACTAGTCTGGATTAATTACCCTCTAATTACTTCTCATTAGATTCGTCTCGCAATATTCAAACGAGATCTCTAATTAGTTTTGTTATTAGTCTACATTTACTACTCTTAAATGGTAAAGATGCTTTCGCAAAAACTTTTTGCAAAAAGTTTCCACGGAACTAAACAGGCCCTAAATGGCGGACATGCACTAGTACCATGTCAAAACAACATGCATTGGTGTTTTAACTCGGTACTAAATTTTTTGGGGGCATTATACGCAAGAACCAGTGCTAAATCCATGCATTTGTAACAGCCGCAAGTGTAGCCGCTACTAACGCTCATCGACCACAGTAGTCTTGGGCACAAGAACTTGGTGACATGCTCGATTGTGCGCATAGCTCTTATCAGCTTCTCATGGCAATATCTTCTCTAAGGGCTTGTTTGGAACGGCTCTAGCACCTCCTAAAACGGTTCTTGCTGCGGCTCTTTTTAGTGAAGTGACTTCTTTAGTGGAGCTAAAGTCATTTTGAAAAACGTTTGACAGGATAGCTACTCCTATTTTGAGAAAATGTCAAATGTCCAAAATATCCATGCTATCTAATTTTGTTGTACAGATAAAATTTACCCCAATTTATGACTTGAGTTAATATGAAATGAAAAGATGCCATTTTTCTTTTTTTAGCGCACCATTTCCCTCATTTTTTTCCCTTTACTTTCTTTACTTCGCCCCATCCTTTCTTACCTTCTTTATTCCCAGTCCTAATCCTTCTGTTCAGCTTCAGTCCATATCCGTTCCTGCTACCTTTCCCTGTCTCTTTGTTCAACACTTGTGCCCGTCCTTGACTCGCGTCCGTGCTGCTGCCGCAAGCTGAGCTATGGCGTGGTTGAAGCCTTTTTTGAGCCAACACACAATTGCGTTAGATCGCGTGAGAGGAAGAGGCGTGCCAGGTAGCGCCGCTGCACAGACCCGGTTACACTGGTTTTAGGACCAATCAGACCGGTTTCGTCGGAGAGCCCAGCGGATAGACCGACGAACGCTTGTCCGGAAGAGACCCCGTTAGGGCAAGCGCACGCAGAGGTGTTTTAGGGTCAGCAGACCACCTGGAACGTCCTCAGAAGACCACCTAGAATGTCCTATGTCCTCAGAAGATGTAGAGATAAAGGAGAAATAGCAGATGGGGTTGGAAGAAGTTAGGGCAAAGAAAAAAGGTAAAAGATGCAAAAATAGTAGATAGATTGGAATCGGCAATGTTCCTTTATATTTATAGACAGGGGAGGTCTTACCCAATTAGAAGTCGATACCCTTTCAAATTTAATGTCAAAATATAACTCCTAACTCGGAATACAGCAATCCAAACCGGTCTAACCGCTGTTGTGAACCGGTCTGCTTGAGTGCAGAACTTCTCGGAGTCATAACTCCCTCGTTCGAATTCGAAATTGGTTGTTCTGAATATGCATTTTGATCGTCTCGACAAGAGTTAGGCAATGATGAAGTCTAATTTTCCTTTTGAGCATTTTTTGGACCGGTTTAACCGTGTTAGGCACCCGGTCCAACATGTTCTCCTAGACCTGCCAAAATTGAGTGCGAACAGGCGTCACTGCCAGGTGCTGTTGCTTCTCCCTCGCCTTCCTTGCTCTGTCTCTACCGCGCTGCATCTGTGCCTCGGATTGAGCTCCCCTCCGGTGGATTTGGCATTCTTTTTAACCGCCGCCCGCTTCACCACTTCCTGCTGCGGGCTTCGGCACGCTGCTATGGCGCTCCACCAGTGGGCCCTTCTAGGGGACATGGATGGTAATGACGGGTAGGAGCCACGTAGACTCACTTTTTCTTGGCTTTGTCCCGGTCGAACAGAATGGGATTTGCGGGGCTTCTCTACTGAAGCCATTCGTCGTCGCGTTGTTTGGGAGGGCTCTAAAATCCCGATTTGCCTTCTACTAAAGCCGGTCTTGCGCGAGGGTTGCTAATTTACACGCGCGCGCTCGGCGGGCCCCGCACGCTCAGCACACACCACGACAACCTCTTGTGGAACCCGCCCTGAAAAACATTTTCAGAAAAAATATTTTTAGAAAAAGTTTTTCAAAAGAAATTCAGAAAACTTTTTTTAAAAAAGATTTTTGAAAACTTTTTTACAAAAGATTTTCAAAAAAATTGCAAAAAAATTTCAGAAAAGTTTTGCAAACAAGAATGACAAAAGATTTTCAGAAAAAAAATTTAAAAAAAGTTTTTTAAAAAAATTACAAAGAAATGAAAGAAAAAAATCACCAACCTTCTGCATCTGCCGCCGCTTGGCTTGCCCCGCCGCAGCAGCTCCGCCACAGTCTGGCACCGCGCATGGCCTAGATTTGCCGCTCCCATGGAGCTCCACGAGGCTGCAGGGCTGGCGTGACGCATACCCCGGCGGCAAGTGCACCGGAGTGAGCTCGCCATTCCCACGCTGCTTCTTCCCCGACGGCGAGCGCACCCGGGCCGCGGCACCAGAGAGCGAGCAGGCGGCGTCGTGCGCGCTGTCTGGGGTCGGGCTGCCTTCGCCGGCGGTGTGCGTGGGCTCTTCTTCCCCGGCGGCGAGCGCACCCGGGCCGCGGCACTAGAGAGTGAGCATGCGGCGTCGTGCACGCTGTCTGAGGTCGGGCTGCCTTCGCAGGCGGTGTGCGTGGGCTCAGGCAAAATGGAGACGGCTGCGCGAGAAGAATAAGAAATGAAATGGGAACAAAGGGATGTCTGGTGAGGTCCACCATATGCGTGCCCGGGAAAGGGGTAGCTGGCTGCTATTAATCGACCGCGGTTGTCGTGCGCGTGGAGAGCCGAGCGCGAGTTGTGTTGCATTCGCGCGCGGGTAGATTTGGGATTGCGGTCTTGCACGCCAGATAGCTTGACTTTGCACACGTGTCTTGGACACCGAACCATGGTCGGGTGGATTGACTGTGTTGAATCTAGTTCATATTCTTCTTTTCAGTTTGGTTTGATACGACGCCTTTTGTCCCAAGTAAATTGGGATAGACTAGAAAAAAAATATAAAAAGAATAAGGATAAGAAAAACATAAAACGACACGAGCCCAACTGTAAGGTTAGAGGTAAACAAAAGGAAAAACAAAGATCACGGTTCAGACACTTTGATTGCTAGTCTCCAAGCACTCTCTAAGATCTCTCTTGACCGACTCGTCTCAAGTCAGTTTAGGTCGACCTCTACCTCTCTTTACATTATCTACCCTTTCTAAAATCCCACTACGCATTGGCGCCTCAGGAGGCCTCCGTTGGACATGCCCAAACCATCTCAACCGATGTTGCATCAGTTTCTCATCGACTGGTGCTACGTCGCCTATCCTGAATAATTCGTTCTGAACTCTATCCCATCTTGTGTGCCCACAAGACCAACATAACATACGCATCTCTGCTACACTCAATTGTTGGCCAACATTTAGCACCGTATAGCATCGCCAGGCGAATCATCGTACTATAGAACTTGCCTTTTAGCTTTTGTGGCACCCTCTTGTCACAGAGGACGCTAGAAGCTTGACGCCATTTCAGCCAACCGGCTGAAATTCTATGCCTAACCTCTTTATCAATATCTCCATCCTTTTGTAGTATCGATTGTAAATATCAAAAGTATTCTTCTTAGCCACCACTTGCCCATCAAGGGTAATGTGTCCATCCTCATGTCCAATTGCACTGAAATCACACATCATGTACTCGGTCTTCGTCCTACTGGTTTGAAACCTTTCGACTCTAACGTGTGCCTCCATAGCTCTAACTTCCTATTAACCCTCGCCCTACTCTCATCAACTAGCACCACATCATCCGCAAAGAGCATACACCAAGGGATATCACCTTGTATGTCCCTTGTGACCTCATCCATCACCAAAGAGAATAAATAAGGGTTCAACGTTGGCCCCCGGTGTAGTCCTATTTTAATTGGAAAATCACTGGTGTTGCCATCAAATGTCCGGACACATGTCATCTATCGCATCCTTGTATGTATCCTTGATGAGGGTAGTGTACTTAGTTGGAACTTTATGCTTTTCCAAGGCCCATCACATGACATTTATTGGTACTCTGTCATACGCCTGCTCGAGGTCAATGAAAACCATGTGCAAGTTCTTCTTCAGCTCCAATCAACTGTCGTATCATGAAAATTGCCTCCATGGTCGACCTACCAGGCATAAACAAAATTGGTTTTGGGTTATGCTCGTTACTTTTCGTAGACGATGCTCTATAACTCTCTCCCAGAGCTTCGTCGTATGACTCATAAGTTTAATCCCACAATAATTAGTACAACTTTGAACATCACCCTTATTCTTGAAGATCGGTACTAATATACTTCTTCTCCATTCTTCAGGCATCTTGTTTGCCCGAACAATGAGGTTAATAAGCTTAGTTAGCCATACTATCACTCTAGCACCCAGGCACCTCCACACCTCAATGAGGATACCATCAGGGCCCATCGCTTTACCTCCCTTCATCCTCCTCAACACCTTCTCGACCTCCGCCTCCTGAATTCTCCGCACAAAGCGTCTACTGGTATCATCAAATAAGTCGTCCAACTCATGGGTAGGACCTTCATTCTTCCCATTAAACAACTTGTCGAAGTACTCCCGCCATCTGTCCTTGATCTCCTCGTCCTTCACCAGAAGTCGATCTATGCCATCCTTGATGCATTTGATTTGGTTGATGTCTCTTGTCTCCCTCTCTTAGATCCTAGCCATCCTATAAATGTCCTTCTCTCCTTTCTTCGTGCCTAGCTGCTAATAAAGGTTGTCATACGCCTGACCCTTTGCTACACTCATATCTCGCTTTGCAGCCCTCTTTGCTATTTTATAGCTCTCGATGTTGGCTGCTCTCTTGTCAAGGTATAGGTGCTAGAAACACTCTGTTTTCTCCTTAATAGCCATTTGCACCTCATCATTTCACCACCAGGTGTCATTTGCCTCCTCTACTCACGCCAAACACTTCTGAAGCCACCTTTCGAACACATGTTGTCATCTTTAGCCACATGTTGTCTACATCTTCTTCTTCTTCCCAAGGCCCGTCGTCTAGTATCATCTCCTTGAACATGTGCACCGCTTCCCTTCTAAGCTTCCACCACTTCGTTCTTGCAGTCTTGGCACGTTGTCCCGGTGAACACGTACCCGAAATCGAAAGTCCACCATCACAAGCTTGTGTTGAGGGACAACACACTCCCCAGGTATTACCTTACAATCTAAGCAATCACATCTATCGTCCCTCATTGCAAGGATAAAATTTTCGTTTGATACGGGAGCCCAAAAATAAAATCATTTTATTGAGGAACAATAAAATTAAATTTATGATTCAAATTTTTACTTTGATTTATTTTTTGGCGTGCATTTGCCTGTACAATGTGATTTCGAATTGCAAGTTTGCCTGTGGCGCGTTCCATCGGGGGGAGTCCAGGCGGCCTAACAGGCCAAAGGGGGATAATCTAATGGGCTTTTATATTCTTACCTCTGTTTTGAACGTTAATGGTGATTTTGCCCTCGTTTTTTCTATTTTGTGATTTTGCCTTTGCTATTTCAAATCAAAGAGAGACTCTACCCATGTTAATTGGTTTGAAAAGACAAGATTGCCCTTTTGTACACCTTTTGTATTTCACCTTTTATATATAATTATAACCCGTAGGGGATAATCCCCTCCTGTTCCATCAAAAAAAAAGATTGCCCTTGCAGATTTACACTTACTAATTCTGTGTTCTTTGTAACTTATTTTATTTTTGATATAATAGAATGGACAACATTTTCGCACATTTCTACAAAAAGTTGTCAACCGGACTGAACAAAATTTTCATACTTTACAAAGATCAACAAATTAGAAAATTTTGTCAAAGTATCAATAGCAGGCACAACATGTATTTATGTTCATGCACTATTAGGCAACAAAAGCTCCGGATCCTACCCCTGTGGGAAGAAGAACTGTAATTTAGGAAATATACGTGTTATGAGGGTCCGCAGCCTTGCAATCAACAAACTTGTCAAGCAGATCTTCTAACCACAGTAACCAAAATGCTATCAAGCTGACACATGACCAATCTGATTATAACAAGAGTGGCCATCATACTTTCTACAGGAGAACTCGTAGAAGACGTAGTCGTGATGTTGCTCTTGTCTTGCCAAATCATGAGATTAGCCATTCTGAAGAAGAGATTGTCATGAAAAAAGAATCAGCAAAAAAGGACGGAGCTACGCCCGGGGCCTCCTCGTGCCCGGCTGCCCTCACAGGTCGGGGAAGCCCGCACTGTACATACCCACGACGGAGCCGGCTCCTCACGCCTGCCTGGGGATTCCATCCATGGGGGTCTCCTCACGCCGAGGCCTCTTCGACCCGCTCGCCGCAGACTCATCCTCCTGCCCGCGGGGCCTCCTCCTCCTGCCGGGACTAGATTGCCGCCCTCTGGTTTCACTCGAGAGGAGCTGGGGAAAGATAGATGGATAAGGCTAGGGGTACTCAGGTCCTTTCCCGTTGCTTTTAACATTTTGTCTATTTCTTAGAAGCAGCCTTCAACTAACAGAGTTAAAACTAGGGGCAAACAGAGGCATCATTTTCAAAAAAGAGGAGTAAAATCAAAAGTTTCAAAAATAGGGGCAGAATCACAATTAGATATAATCTAATTTAAGCCATCATGCGGCCGCTGGCGGGAGAGGACTGCAAGCTACTGTAGGAGATCTAGGCCAACATTTGCAGAGGAACCACCACGTTCAGGTTCATACCTAAATTTTGAGGCCCTGATGCAAAATATTAAATAAGGTCTTTGATGTGATGACCTAGTGTCGAACTCTAGGACTGACAATCCACTAGGGGGTACCCAGAGTGGTAGATTTGTAGGCAAAGGGGATCGCGGAGCTAGGGAGTTCGAGGTAACACAAGAGACACAAGGTTTATACATGTTCAGGCGGCCGGGAGGCACGAACCCTACGTCCTGTGTTCGGTGGTGTCTTGTATTGATGAACTCGTCAAAGCTCTTGAGCTATGGCGAGTCGGTGGGTGGTTACAATGGGGAAAAAAAGGACCAGATGCCCTCTGGGGGACGACCTAGGCCGCCTTATATAGGCTGACGACCTAGGGTTACAAGTCGGTTGAGATCTAATCCTACCGGCTTATAGTTAGGAAAGTAATCCGAGTCAGTTACAACATAATCTTAAGATATCCGGGCGCGATCTGCCAGCTGGGTCGCGCATATCTCACATGATTCGGGTGTCATGCCGCACGCCTTGCGGGCTAAGTTTTCGTAGTCTTGTCCGGCAAGTTCGGGCCGACCTGTGCGCCGGGCCATGAGCCGGCCCACATTGCTGTCAGACGTGGGCCTAGGCCGAGTGTTATCCTGGTCGGTGAGGGGCCTCCAGGTACCAATATCTCACAAGTCCCCAAGCAACGTGCAGGCGCGTGGAGAGTTTTCGATGAAGAGCCGAAGCCATTGTAGATGATTGAAGCATCTTGATAACCAGGCCGACACAAGGGTGTGCGGTGCTGATTAGAAATCAAGGCTGATCTTGATCAGGCCCGTGTGGCTGGGTGCTATCAGGTGGCCGAGTTGGGCTCCTGAAGGTGCCGAGTCACTTCAAGAAAAAGTGACCTGACTTGTTGGGGCATATGGAGAGCGACTGAAAGGAGCTCTCCATATGAAGTAGTCCCCGAGCATTGGTGTAATTAGTATAATGAGACCAATGGTCAAAAAAGATAAAGTAATCCAAGCCCACAAGTGCTGGGCCGCCGAAAGGATAAGGATGCCGAATCAGCCAGGCAGGTCGAGCCATAAATAGGAATCCCGTGAATCGAGCATACATGCATGCGCAACAGACAAAAACTACCGAAGGCTGTAAAGGCGGTCAAGCGCGTCATGGCGCGGAATTGGCTCAATCCAGAAATCACGCGCCGTATAGTAAATATGGCCCATGCATGCACGGCCGTGGGGACTATAAATAGGGTTGTGCCAGTCTTGAAGATTACCATCCAAGTGTAGCAGATGGATAGTAGTCAGGCGAAAATATTATACGGGAGAGGAGAGGTCGTCCGGCCACTGGAGTGGAAGATGAGCGGTCGAGTCTCCATGGTGCTAGAAGAAAGCTTGCGAGCGGAGGGGGGAAAGGCCAAACAGCTGGTGGCCCTGATCCTGTGACAGGCGAAGCAGGCGGCGCAGGAGCTGCTCACATCAGAGCATCGCCAGTGCTGAGGGAAATCTGAATACTGCCAGCCTTCTACTTCCCTTCTGCAAAAACATCAGTGGCTGTCCGGATGCTACAAGAAAGCTTACGATGAGTTCATGTGGACCAAGATTGCTAGGCATGTAGCAGACGACACATTGGTGTCTATGTATGTGCACCAAGTTGGTGCAAATATCTTTGCTTGTTTGTAAGCGGCTAGTAGCCGACGTACTTTGGATTGCAGACTCCTTGTAAGAGAGTTATGTGTAACAGTTTGTATGGCAAGTCCAATAAAAATAAAGCGCCCAGTCCACGAGTATACGAGGCTGGCATGGTCTCTTGGACGCGCCAAGTGAAAACGAGCACACAGTCCCCGAGTATACGAGGCTGGCATGGTCTCTTGGACGCGTCGAGTGAAAACGAGCTGAATACAAAAGCATGACGTACATGACGCCGCTCCAAGTCATTAGGCCGCCCGCCGTTAGATCGATCCGTTGCGCGACTTACGACAGCACTGCAGATTCTGTCCACGAGCGACGGTGCAGTTTGGGTTAAAGGATGCGGTAAATATAAGGTGGGAAGCGGTTTGACCGCAGTCATCTTCACCATTTCTGCATCAGTCGCCGCCACAACTGCAACCTCCTCTGCCACCCCATCTCGCCGCCGTAGTATGCCAGAGCGAGTGCTGTGCCTCCGTAGTCGGAGACACCAGCGCCGTAGTGGGCAGTGACTGTGAGGGAAAAACTGGTCACTGTTTGGATCACAAAGATGGCTGGCGATCTGGGAAGCCAGGAAGTCGTCGCGGGGTCGCCGGAGAGGGTTCCCGCACCCGCCGCCGGGCAGGGAGGCTTGGTGCCGGATCAAGAGCTGCATTGGTCGTGGTCGCGCGTCACCGAAGCGCAGTTGAAGGCGATGGAGGAGCGCGGGCTCATGGGGTCCAAGGAGCGGTTGCAGTGGCGGGCGCCAGGGCACGATACCCGCCAATGGGAGAACACCGGTGAGATCATGGTGTTTACTTCATTCTTCGAGCGCGGATTTAGGATTTCCACGGGCGATTTCTTCCGCGGGCTGCTGGAGTACTACAAGATTGAGGTGACCCATCTGAATCCAACCTCAATTTTGAGTATCATGGTATTCATCCATGTGTGCAAGGCTTATCTTGGAATTCCGCCGCACTTCAACTTCTGGAGGCGGCTGTACAAGTTGAAGCCCATAGGGCCGGGCCAAGGTGGTTCCGGTTCCCCTAAAGTTGTCGGAGGGGCTGGGTTCGCGTTGAGGCCGGGGATGAGCAAGCGATATCAGGTGCTTGACCCCAACGACTCCAACAAGGGCTGGAAAAAAGAGTGGTTTTACATCGGCAACCATGAGCCGACCTTGCCGAGTCAGACGGGGTTTCCTCCAGTGGTGCTGCCATGTTGGGACGCCTTGATAGAGGAAGAATTCGTTAAGGAGACGGACGATCTCCTCTCGATGCTATCAGAGCAAAAAGAAGCAGGGCTGACTGCCAGCGCGGTAATGTTATCATACTACCAGCGCCTGACCCAGCCAATCAAGGACCGAGTGCTCCCGGCGTATGAGTACTAGGGACTGACGGATCCGACTCGAGAGCTGGCTCGAGTGGTGTCGGGAGATGAGGCTACGGAGCGGATCGCCCACTTCATGAAGGGGCCGATCAACAATCTGAAGGCGTCGAGTGCCTTTTCTTTGAAGAATCCTGCCAATCCGATGATTCACTGAAACTTCGAATAATGTCTTGATTTTTATATACGCTGACACTGATGTGTAGTGCAGGAGCTCCCTGCGAAATACTTCTATCTGGCCCCGCTGGCCAAGCCACAGGACCAGATCCAAAAGACCGTGGGTGATGGTGCCGAGTCATCTGTGGCAACCTAGGTGCGACAACCGGCGACCGACATGGATTGCGAGTCAGATGAGTGGGTCGACGAGTTGGAGGAGGAGGATGTGGGCAACACGGAGGTTGTCCAGTCTGCGGCGCCACGACGGACGCGGCAGGCCGTCCGCAAGCAACGAGTGAAGAGGGTTGGCGCCGGGGCGGCGAGCGCAGAAGGCCGGCGCGAGCAGAGTCCGCTGGCAGGCAGTGGTACTGAGTCATCAGCGGCGGATGCAGAGGACACGCCACACGAGCAGGACACAGCCGGGGAGGACGATGCTGCTTTAGGTAGCATGGCGCAGGAACGGTCTCCGTCGGCGGTGCAGAGGATGGCGGCGCCGCCACCGTTGATAAAGCCGGTCAGCCTGAAGTTCCAGACCTTCAAGAGCGCAAGGTGAGTAGGCTTGCTAGGGCGCCAAGTTATTGGGGTTCGTTGAATAGAGATCCTTGTTTGTGTGTTGCTTGGTCAGGCTGCCAACCAAACGCTGGACGGTGCCGGGGAGCCACGGCCCAGGCCGGAGGAACAAACTCTGGAGGACGAGCGGGCGGCCAAGCGCGCGTGCCTTGAAGAGGACGACACAGCCTAGACATGAGGCGGCGGTTCACTCGGCGTGGGGGCGGATGTGGTCAGCTCTTTATAAGCAGAGAGTGGCGTGCCGCCTGATTCGGGCGTGACGCAAAGCCCAATGCCTGAGGAAGTCCTGGCTGGTGACGGGTGGCAACTGGCGGCGGTGGTGACCAACCTGATGTTATGCCGAAGATGAGTGTCCCGCATTCGCGGGTGGAGGGTGAAGAGTGCGGCGCCGGTGCTGGCCTTGGTGCTCCTAACCTGGACATGCCGAGTTTGGAGGCGGTTACCAGGTTTGGAGGGGGGCCAGAGAGCCTCAGAGGTGTTGGTGCTGACCCAATCCCTTATCGCCGAGCTGGGGAGGTTGCAGCAGGCCGGCAACGTGGTTGTGGGCTCTGTCCAGGTATGTCTTGTATCCTTTGTGTGATTGTTGACGAGGAGTGACATGTGGCTAAAATTGTAATTTGCCACAAGCTACTCGCCCATGCGAACCGGGGCATGGACATTGTCCAGGAGGCCGAGGCGCAGCTCAGCGAGCTGAAACGTCTACGGGCTAAGGTGCAAACCATGGCCGGCGAAGCGCGGGTGGCTGTGGCTGAGAAGGAGCGGGATGTTGAGGCGACGGCCAAGCTGAACCGTGAGCTCCAGGCGGACATGGAGCATTTCCTCAAAGGTGAGTCATGACTCCTAACCTTTGTTCATCTTCATATAATATTGTGCTCATGCGCTCCAGGTCATGACCGTAGGCGTCGAGGAGAAAGAGAAGGCACTGTACGTAAAGGTCAGTAAGCTGACTGAAGAGCGGTCAGCCCTGGAGGGTAAACTGCGCCAAGCGGAAGAGGAGAGGCAGAAGCTATCTGCCGAGCACCTATCGGTCGTTCAAGGTAGGATCTTTGCCCAATCCTTTATGCATACCACACGGTTTGTCGAAGTTGAGCCTATGCTGTGTCTCCAGGTCTGCAGGCAGAACTGGAGGAGCTGCGGGGTGCCGCCGAGGAGAAAGTGGGGGCGCTGATGCCAGTTGGACGAGTGCCCGAGCACTTTATCGGTTGTAGAGCAAGTACGTGCAATGCCGGCTCAGGGTTACCCACCTGTCGAGGGAGACAGCAGTCGGGGTTGGGAGTCGGGCTCTGGCGGTCTTGAAGACGCATTACCCGAAGCTGCCAGGTGGAGTGGGCCCAGCAGGGCATGGCGGTGGACTTCCCTGATGCGGACTTCGAGACGTTGGTGGAGAGCTACGTCCAGTGGCAGAAGTAGTGGCCACTAAGCTGGGCCTATAGATAGAAAATGATAGAGTGATGTATTAAAACGTTCTTTAATCATGTAGAACTGAATGTATATAGTAGAAGTGAACTGATGGGTGCTTTTTAAGCTTTTTTGGGAAATCATGCCCATGTATGACATTTGCTAGATGTGACTCCAACCGACTGGCTCCATGTTCCGCGAGTCACCCCTTTGACCTGACGGACCACTGCCCTCATGGAGGACGGCTTACCACTCTACGATGCTCTACATGGAGTCTTACTTCGTAGGTGGCATGCCGGGTGGGTGCGGAACCCGGGGAGTCACGGTTAGGATGGTTTAGCCGTGCTGGGTTAACCCACCTCAGTCCTCATCGGGGTTTTGTATGGTGTTTGTTAGGCCGGCCTAGGGCCGTGTCCACGTGGAACTTATATTTTTAGTAAAAAACGCATGCCCGCCCAACGGGTCTAGCGAAGGGGGAGAAAGGACAGCCCAGTCCCCGAGCATGACGAGGATGCATGACGAAGGGTGAACTTTATTCATGTCGAAAAGGGAACAAAAGTACATAGCTTTGCTTACCTAGGCGTAGAACTTCACGAGATGCTTGATGTTCCAGGCGTACGGCACGCCTTGTCCATCCGCCCACTTGAGTCGGTAGGTGCCGGGTGAGATTACTTCTGTCACGATGAATGGGCCTTCCCATGGGGTGGACAACTTGTGCTGATCTTTAGTAGACTTGAATCAGAGCAGCGCCAGGTTGCCAACGTTGAGGGTTCTCTCACGTACGTTTTTGTCCTGGTAGCGCCGAATTTGTTGCTCGTGCCGCGCGTGCTGTATGGTGGCCGCCAGGCGGTGTTCCTCGACACTGTCAAGATCAAAATGTCGGCTGACTTCGGCTTTGCCTTCCTCGTAATATTGGATTCTTGGGGCTCCGTATGCCAGGTCGGCAGGAAGGACAGCTTTCGATCCATAGACGAGGAAGAAGGGAGTGTACCCTGGGGCTCGACTCTACTGCGTTCGCGGACCCCAGATGATATGGGGGACTTCTTGTGCCCATCAACCAGCGTGCTGGTTAATGTCGTCATATAGATCCTTCTTGAGGCCTTCTTGTACCATTTCGTTGGCTCGCTCGACCTGACCATTGCACCTGGGATGTCCTGAGGAAGAGTAGTACACGTCTATGCAATTGTCTTGACAATAGTCCCAAAACTCCTTTCCGGAGAACTGTGGGCCCGGATCTGTTACGATGCGATAGGGGATGCCAAATCGATGGGTCAGCTCCTCGATGAATTTGGCTGCTTTGGCGAATTTTGTATCTTTGACCACCATGTACTCGATCCATTTGGTGAACTTGTCCACCGCAACGAGTAGATGCTTGAATCCGCCTGGGGCTGTCTTGAAAGGGCCCACGGCGTCGAGCCCCCAGATGGCAAAGGGCCACGAGGGTGGTATGGTTCTCAGTGCTTGGGCCGGCAGGTGCTTCAACTTCTGGATGAATTGGCAGCCGACACACTTCTGGACGAGGTCTTTGGCATGGCTAGGGCGGTGGGCCAGTAGATCAGAGGAGGAAGAACTCCTGGCCGGGCAGGAAACCCGGCCAGATCGGCAAAGAACAGGGCGCCTACGGCTGCTTCTATTCTTCTTCGATAACCCTAACCCAAACCGCATGCCTCCCTATGGGCCTACACAGCCCATAACAAGCCCAGACCACTACCATAACAAGAGAAGCCTCTGAATTTCATATGCAGAGCTCTAGAGTGAAACCGAGGGAGTGTCCAGTTGCAGAATGTGGTTATGCGATTTTTTCCACGCTTTCCAAGTGAAGATGTTTTTCTGGGGAATGTTGGGGCTCGCAGCCTAGGCGATGCCTATCTGGGCATGGGTTTGGCTCAGGTTGCATCTTGTAGTGCTCTAGCTGCACAACTGCTTCTGATGTTCTGATGTTTACAAACATTACTGATATTTAAATCAATATTATCAGTTTTTTTTTGTAAAACAAGATGAGAAACTGACCATAAATTTACAATGTTACTATGATTCTTATTTCTTCAATTTTAAAGAAGTATATTGTACTCTGGACGCATTTCTCCTTCCTGTTATTTATATCTTTTTTAAAGAAGTATATGCTTAGTTCTTCAATTTTAAAGAAGTATATGCTTAGTCCAAGATGCCATTGCGCATGTGTTGGAACAATGTGTTTAAACCGAAACATGCTCATGTAAGCGGTATCCATCGGACTTACTGATTAGCGTTCCGTCCTCGTGGAGACTCGATACAGTGAAGATCGTGTCGAGGCAGCGCAGAACGTAGTCGATCGAGCTTCGAGCAGTCGCGCACTTGCGCTACCCAGAAACCTTATTGTCGCCCCTCGTGCAGGCTTCACGACGGCAAGGGCTCGGAGATACCGCTCACTCTACTCCTCGGTGCACGCCAAGGAGAAGGGCCGGCAAGTTCTAGTAGCTCAGTACCACAACACAGTTCACCAGATGGAAAAAGAGAGAAGATGGAAAAAGAGAGAAGAGAGTTGCGTAAGTTATTCCGGTGTTCAACTAGTCTGTTCCTGGACGTCTCCAGGACCTCTTATAGAGGAGGCGAGCAGCTCTCGGCTGACTGAATCGCCTACAATAACGCCCCACTAATTGGCAGTAGTAACCGCCCAATTAACTCGGGACTAAGGCATTGACTGCGTGTTAATTATCTCTAATGACTGTTGTCAATAATTACACGCAAATGGCAAAAGTTTTGCGCTAACTTGGCTTCGCTGCTCGCTGCGTCGTATGTCACAAGTCACGCGTTCTGTCACGCGAAAAGGAACGCGTATACGCGCGCGCGTGCGTGCGTTGTGTTGTGTAGACCAAGCCCCATTCTCTCCTTCACACACATTCAGTGAAGTGAGAGAGCTCTTCTATTTAAGTTGGCTTACACCACCTCAAACTAGCAGTATTTGACTATCTCTTTTACCATGCACTCTTGCTTTGGAATTTCTGAAATGGGCCTCTCCATGGGCCTAATTTCCAGCAATCCCCCACCAATGCCAAAGTAAGATTAAGAAAGACAAATGATCAATGTGTTGTAATACTGCTAATATACCAGTGTTTTAGTATAAGTCCGGTACGGGTTGAACTTACACCTAGAACAACAAGATTCATCTTCCTGCGGCCGAAGAATGGACTAGGCCTTGAATTTCCAGCTTTAGTGCAGTCGGACTTCACCTAAAGTCATAGCTGATACTAGGCTGCCAATGAGACCTCGCCTAACCGGAGCGTTAATGGTCTGCTCCCATATCTTTTAGTGAGTTTTTCGATGAGAGCGCCCTGTCTCAAGAACTGCGACCTATAGTTAGACTCACGTAGGTGTTCTCCTTCAAGATATCCTGCTGGCTAATATCTTTTCAACGGAAAACATTAAGACTTTGTGCCAACCTTCCAAGCAGTAAAGAGTACTTTAGTTGTCATTTGGACATAGGTACATTTTTATTTTATTAATGTACTCTTTGAGTTCACCCTCAACTTGTTCTTCCTATTACCTACTTCATGGGATCTCCGATCATATAGGATAGGTTACCATTGTGGTGTAACATACTCATATGGGCCTCATACCCATGTCCTTAGACATCACAGAAATCACATTCCGTGATAATCCCTTTGTAAAAGGGTCTGCCAGATTCTTCTCAGTTCTCACATAGCTTACAACTATTACTCCAGAGTGTCTCATTTTTCTGACAGTTTTAAGCCTCCGCTTAATATGCTGGCTGGACTTGGAATTATCCTTTGTATTCATAACCTGAGCTAGCATTGATTGGTTATCGCAATACATTAGGATGGGTGGTACCGGCTTCTCAAGCAAAGGCAAGTCCATCAGCAGCTCTCTAAGCCATTCAGCCTCATTAGTGGCAGTCTCAAGTGCTACAAGTTCTGCTTCAGCCTGTTGATTTAGTCAAGACTGTTTGTTTGCAGGACCTCCACGCAACTACAACACCCGCTAGAGTAGATATATAGCCACTAGTAGCTTTGATCTCATCCGCATCAGAGATCCAATTGGAATCACTATACCCCTCTAACACAGGTGGGTATCCCGAATAGTGAATTCCAAGATCTGAAGTACCTCTCAGATAGCGACACACTCGCTCGAGTTCTTTCCAATGATCATCTCCTGGGTTTGACGTGAACCGACTCAATTTGCTCACAGCATAGGAGATGTCTGGTCTGGTCGCACCAGCCAGATACATAAGGGATCCAATAATTTGTGAGTATCTCAATTGATCTCTTCCCTGTCCTTTGAATTTTCGTAGTTTTACACTTGCTTCATAGGGAGTCGGAGCGACTTTATAGTCCTCAAAGCCAAATCGGCTAAGAATCTTCTCCGTGTAATGGGATTGACTCAATGTTATCCCATCCTCATTTTTGATCAACTTAATATTCAGAATTACATCTGCTGGACCCAAGTCTTTCATATCAAAACACCGAGATAAGAAAGCTTTGATCTCTTTAATCACATCAGTGTTGGTCCCAAATATAAGTATGTCATTGACATACAAACACAGTATAACGCCTTCACCCCCACCATAACGGTAGTACACACACTTATCTGCCTCGTTTACACTGAATCCTGCAGATGTTAAAGTGGCGTCGAATTTTTCGTGCCACTGTTGGGTACTTGCTTTAGGCCATATAAAGATTTAATTAATCTGCACACTTTGTTCTCCTCTCTAGGAACAACAAAGCCATCCGGTTGCTCCATGTATATTTCTTCCTCTAACTCTCCATAAAGAAAAGCCGTTTTTACATCCATTTAATGGACGTGTCAACCGTAGGAAGCTGCTAACGCTAGCAGTACTCTAATGGTAGCAATCCGGGCTACAGGAGAGTATGTATCAAAGAAATCCTCTCCTTCTTTTTGGGTATAACCCTTGGCCACAAGTCTTGCCTTGTACTTTTCAATTGTACCATCAGGCCTCATTTTCTTTTTAAAGATCCACTTGCATCCACCTGGTTTACACCCGCTTGGACAATGAGTGATCTCCCAAGTCCCATTGGACATGATGGAGTCCATCTCACTATGGACTGCCTCTTTCCAATACTATGCATCAGGAGATGCATAAGCCTCTGTAAGTGTTTTTGGCACGTCATCCACAAGATAAACGATAAAGTCATCACCAAAGGATTTCGCAACCCTTTGTCTCTTAGTTCTGCGTGGAGTATCATCGACTTTATCATCATCTTCGTCAGATGTAACCGGTTCGCTATCCGATTCAGGTGAAGTATTTGTTTCAGTTTGAGTGTAAACCTGAGTTTGACTACTACTTGCTGCTTTCATAGGATACACTTCCTCAAAGAATGTAGCATCACGTGACTCCATGATTGTGTATACGCTCACATCAGGAGAATCTGATTTCACAACTAAAAATCGATAAGCCGTGTTGTTTTGTGCGTAACCCAAAAACACAAAATCAACTGTTTTGGGTCCAAGCTTTCTCTTTTTCGGCGCTGGTATATTGACTTTAGCGAAACAACCCCGCGTGCGCAGAAAATTGACATTGTGCTTTCGCCCCTTCCATCCCTCATAAGGAGTGACATCTTTGCTCTTTGTCAGAACTCGATTAAGGACAAAATTCGCTGTCAAAATAGCTTCCCCCCACCATTCATAGGACATACCGGAACTCTCCAACATGGCATTTACCAAGTTAGTTAGTGTCCGGTTTTTCCTCTCAGCCACCCCATTTGATTGAGGTGAGTATGGTGGTGTAACTTCATGGAGTATACCATGTTCAGCACAGAACTGAGAGAACTCATTGGAGATGTATTCTCCTCCACGATCATCGCGCAAACGCTTGATCTTTCTCTCAAGTTGGTTTTCAACCTCGGCCTTAAAGATCTTAAAATAGTTGAGAGCTTCGTCTTTTGTTTTCAGCAAGTAAACATAGCAATAACGCATAGCATCATCTATTAAGGTCATAATATATCTTTTGCCTCCTCTAGTCAACAATCCATTCATCTCACATAGATCTGAATGAATAAGATCTAATGGTGTCAAATCTTTCTTTTCCTCTAAACTCTTAAAAGGTTTTCGAGGTTGTTTTGCTTGCACACATGATGGGCACTTTGATCCTTTGACTACATCGAATTTCAAAATTAACTCTAATCTGGACATTTTAGCAGTGGTGTCAAAATTGATATGACAGAAACGAGAGTGCCACACATTGGACTCACATATTTTATTCATGGATGCAATATTCAAATGAAAGTTTGGCTCAACAGTGTTTAAGCGGAACAAGCCTCCGCTATCATAGCCTTCACCAATAAAATTTCTGAATTTAGAAATAACAATTTTGTTGGACTCAAACACTAACTTATAACCATCTCGACATAACAAGGACCCGCTAATGAGATTCCTGTTTATCGACGGAGCGTGCTGCACGTTCTTCAATTGGACAATCTTCCCTGAACTCAGCTTGAGTTCGACCGTATCAACACCAAGAACAGAAGCAGTTGATCAGTTTCCCATCAAGATGGAGGAAGTCCGCGCTCCCTGGTAAGAAGTAAACAAGGAAATATCAGAATATACATGTATATTCGCACCAGTATCAACCCACCAATCTGTAGATTGAAATACCGAAAATAAAAATGGTAAATTACCATACCGAGATCCTTCAGCCTTATTGCTGTCGCCAATGGTGACGTTCACCTTCTTGTTTGGCTTTCCATCATCTCGGTCCTTGCGGTGGCGGTAATTCTTCACAAGATGCCCTTCTTTGCCACACACATAACATGCTCTGATTTTCTCATCCTTCTCAGGTTTCTTCTTTAAGTTAATGGTTTTCTTAGGCTTTCCACCATAGTTACCCTTCCCCTTGCCCTTGTAATTGGGCTTGTTCACTACGACATTTGCACTTCCACCTTGAGCGGACGTTCTTGGAACATCCTATGCCCTTGCATTTTCTTCCACATCGAGGGCTATAATCAGATCCTCGGTGGAGATGTCTTCTCTTTTGTGTTTCAGGGAAGTGGCAAAATCCCTCCAAGGAGGAGGGAATTTGGCAATAATTCCCGCTGCCACAAACCTGTCCGGCAAAGTACAGCCCAAACTTGCAATCTTCCCAACCAGTAGTTGCAACTCATGCGCCTGTGCAACTATCGACTTTGCAGCGTCAATGCTGTAGTCATAGAACTGCTCACAGGAGTAGAGAAGGCGACCACCTTCAGAGACTGCATATTTTCGCTCAAGTGCATCCCACAACTTTGTGGGGTTTGTGTAACTCATATACACATCGTAGAGCTGATCCGACAGCAGGGTCAGGATACATCCAAGTGCAGTATCACTTGAACTTCCAAATTTCGCGGACTGCTCATCCGTAAATGCGTCATTAGATGGATCACCCACCACAATCCCATAGACATGAGCCAAAACTTGACTCTAGTCTGCCATCTACGGAAGTTACCGCCAGAAAACCTCTCAGGTTTCATTGCATCCGAAGCACCAGCCATTGCTGAATTATAATAAATGCATAGATAAGGTTTCTAGATTGTTGGAAGAATGCGTTTAAATCTACCAGATTTTAATTTGAGGCATATTTGATAATAGATTGCTACTGCTATGTAAAACAGATCTAATCGCAAACATATTAAAAGAAAACGAAACATGCTCATGTAAGCAGTATGTAAATCCATCAGACTTACTGATTAGCGCTCCGTCCTCGTGGAGACTCGATGCAGTGAAGTTCATGTCGAGGCAGCGCAGAACGTAGTGGATCGAGCTTCGAGTGATAGCGCACTTGCGCTGCCCAGAAACCTTATTGCCCCCCTCGTGCAGGCTTCACGATGGCAAGGGCTCGGAGATACCGCTCACCCTACTCTTCGGTGCACGCCAAGGAGAAGGGCCGGCGAGTTCTAGCAGCTCAGTACCACAGCACAGTTCACCAGATGGAAAAAGAGAGAAGAGAGTTGCGTGGGTTATTCCGGTGTTCAACTAGTCTGTTCCTGAACGTCTCCAGGACCACTTATAGAGGAGGCGAGCAGCTCTCTACTGACTGAATCTCCTACAATAACGCCCCACTAATTGGCAGTAGTAACCGCCCAACTAACTCGGGATTAAGGCATTGACTGCGTGTTAATTATCTCTAATGACCGTTGTCAATAATTACACGCAAATGGCAAAAGGTTTGCGCTGACTTGGCTTGGCTGCTCACTGCGTCACAAGTCACGGGGTCTGTCACACGAAAAGGAACGCGTATACGCGCGCGCGTGCGTTGTGTTGTGTAGACCAAGCCTCATTCTCTCCTTCACCCACATTCAGTGAAGTGAGAGAGCTCTTCTATTTAAGTTGGCTTGCACCACCTCAAACTAGCAGTATGGGACTATCTCTTTTACCATACATTCTTGCTTTGGAATTTCTGAAATGGGCCTCTGCATGGGCCTAATTTCCATCAGCATGTTCAGTGTATCAGTTGATATATATAGTTTCCACACAGCTCGTGGTTTCTTTACACTAGAGGATTGATGGTCGCCAAATGGTCCTGCTTGAGCTGTTGTACCGAATGTGTAAAATGGATCAAGACCGGCCTTCAGTTAGCAGAGTTGCTGTTTTTGTTCTGAAACTTTGTTATAACATGTGGTATGGTAACGGCAACATTGCTTCTGTGTCAAGTACATAAGTGGGCGTGAGTGGAAATTTATACTCTTCTGCAGTTGTAGCCTCCTCTTTCCTGTTATGTGACTGAATTTTAACCTTGCCCCCTTGTTTAATGAATGGTAGAACAGTAAGATAAGAACTTAAGTATTTCCTTCTGCATTTCCTTTTGCAGAAAAAAGGGGTACAACCAAATTAAAGATGGAAATGAAGAAGTGTATATATCACATTGAACCAGGAGGACTCGGGGAAACCAATCACTTGTTCATCATTGATACATCTGTTCCGTGTCGAAAATATTTGCAACAAATCTGAATGAGGTATTATTCTGGATTTCCGATATAGCGCCTGTTCTCCTTTTGTACCTTCGACATTGAATTAGTGAATAATGAAAAGGAGTAACCACAGTAGGTATGTTGGGAATTTGTAGTTTTAATTTCTGGGTATATATCTGAGCTGAGCATGTTTTTCTTTCTAGGCTCAGTTATCAACTCTTTTCGAATTACACAAATACAACTTCGAGGAATAGGTTGGGTTATTTACGATGCATACAAGGAGTAGGTTTTGTTAACATGTATCTACAGCTTCGAGGAATGACGAGATTGTGCGTTGAGCACCACGTTCTTCTACATATGGTGTGAGAAATATTCTTCATATGTCATCCGATGGCCACTTGTTGCCATGGCCACTTTGCGTGGTTGTGCCGTGGTGGAGTTTAGGCCCAGCAGTAGATCGTTGATGGTATGTACTCGGAGGTGATGATCTAATACATATGGTGTGAGAAATATTCTTCATGTCATCCGATCTGCTAGCGGCTCAATGCCTCATTTTATGATTTCTATTGTCATGACTATACAACATGCTTTTATAGTGGTGATTGGTTGGGTGGCTAACATCATATCCATCCTTCCATAGTAGTGCACCCTTGCTATGTTTGGTAACCTGTACAAGAAACTTAGCCAGCCTTGCTGGCGCCAAAACGAGCTAGTGAGCTGCATTGCCGGAGCTACAAATGAGTTGCGTTTCCAGCCGTTGCAGGCTGCGTTAGCTGGGACCCACCATGTGTGTGCGTTCCACTCACCTTGGCTTCCACGCGCCCAGAGTGCTAGCCGTTACGCCAGCGGCTCCGATGACGGCGGCGGCAGCTACGGCCGCGCCAAGCACGCAGCGCACCCGTACAACCCCGTCGCTAGCAGGTGCGCATCCGGCGTCATGACGCACACCAGTCTCTTCGCCAGCGCCATCGATGGCAAAAATCCACTTACCCGGTCTCCTTCCCTGCCGCCTCCTGCGCGCCGCCCTCCCTCGTCGACAGGATCCCGACCCGTCGGCGAGGCCGGCGGCGCGGGGCTCGCGCACTCGAAGCTTGCTCTCCCGGCGCAGGTAGCAACCACGTAGGGCGTCGCCAGGAAGTTTGCCCTTTGCCTCCTGGGCGTGTCCATCTTCGGTGGCAGCCCATTTGTTTTCCTCCCGCCATGGATGCCAGAGATCACGTCGGCCATGGGTCAGCAGACCAAATCCAGCGAGGTGTGGAGCCGGAATTGGAGTGGACATGGAGCAGAGGAATGCAGCCGCTTGCGTAGTAGGAGAAATTGGAGCGGAGAAGTTGGATTTGGAGGAGTAGCAACTCGTTCTGGTGGTGGATTGCATGCTCCTCGGGGAACAAATCATTGGTAACAGGCAACACATCATTGGTAACGGGCAAGATTCTATGCCCGATACATGCCTTAATATTGGTAATGGGCAATTGGTCCATTACCAATAACTTTGAACCTTTGGCGTTCAGCATTCGGTAACACAACATTAGCAACAGACGTTGTTAACACCCATTACATATTCAAGTCATTGGTAATGGGTAACACTTCCTGTAGGGACGCGCATCAGGCAAACTCCACCACTTGCTCGTTGCACAAGGATCTAATCCGAATGACCCACGATTCGTCTTGATGCCATGGCTGCAAGACCGAATCGGCCCATGATTCAGAAGGCCGAGTCGGTCTGTGTTTCGTTTTTCACCGACTGGCGCACGGATCGAATCGTGCCATGTCTCGTTTCCGAACATCTCGCGATCAAAGGCGTGACTCGAAGGGGCGCACGAACCGAACTAGCCTGTGATTCGGTTCGTTGCGCTCGGCGGCTGGAGGAGCGACTCAACCAGGCGTTCGGACCGAATCGGGACATGATTCGGTCCGGAACATTCAACCAAGGGACATCTAATTCGCCTCAGGGCTCTAACAATCTTATGTTGGTATGTGGCCATTTGAAGACAGGTTTACGAGAGGAACGGCGAGAGGCTCGGTGCGCGGAGCCCAGTCAAGGCGCCAAAGCCTCCGAAGCTACTCGGGGCATGCGATGACGAGTACAAGTTGAAGTTGGCTTCCTCATGTAAAATCCCGTTTGTATCCGATAAAGTAGAATATTCCCAGTACAACTGTAGCAGGTAGGGGTAGAAAAGGCATGTGTGACTGAAGAAGTGACCCTCCGCCTCCCTATAAAAGGAGAGGGCGCACCACTTTGTAGGGGTTCTGATTTTTGGCAATACTTACATCAGTGAATTTCCCTCACCTCCCTCTCGCTGTATTGTTTCACTTTCGTGCTTGGTTCCCGAGCTCGGTCTAGGACCAACACGAGGCGCCCACCGTTTGTGTGACACGAGTAAAGCCCACGATGCCTCCCAAGAAGCGAACCACCGAAAACTTAACCCGCACTACCAACCAAGCCTCCAATGAAGCCGCCGTTGATCCCGCGCAAAACCCAGGCCAGCAGGCCGCCCAAACCGCTTCGGCACCCCGAGATCCGGCGCTGGCAACATTGCCAAGCGCAAACGCAGCAACCCACCCAAGCAACCAAGCAACCCCAGAAGAGGTCGAATTAGCAAGACTGCAAGAAGAGCTGCAAAGCCTGAGACAGCTTCGAGACAACCTAGCCTCGCAAAGATCTCAGCAGACAAGCAACCATGTGCAGGAACAGATCGCTCGCGCCAGACAGGAGTTCTCAAACCTCCAAAGAGAGCTAGGGCAACTGCAAGCCGCACAGCCCCACCCACCAGCCATGGCAACCAATCCAATTCAAAACCCCGCTTATCCACCGCAGCAACCCCCAGCACACCATCTTAGCTTTGGAGAGCGCAGGCAACTCCAATCCAGCCACCATGCCGTGAATCACCAAGGGTCAGACCAAACGAATCTCAGCTCCGGGATACGAGTCCTGCCAAGCAGACCATGTGACCCTACATCCCCACTATCAAGAGAGCTGCAAGTAGCACCCTGGCCACCGCATTATAGGGCGGTCACACTACCAAGATTTGATGGGCATTCCAACCCCAAGCAATTCCTGATGAGCTATGAAGAAGCAATACAGTCGGTAGGCGGCGATGATACAGTGCTGGCCAAGTCGTTCATCATAGCTTTGGATGACACGGAACTACAGTGGTACACCACACTAAAGCCAAACTGCATCCATTCATGGGACGAGCTGCGGGAGAGAGTCCTAGCAACCTTCCAAGGATTTCACAGGCCAACCATCACAGAAGTCGAGCTTGCAAACTGCAAGCAAAAGGAGAAAGAACCACTGCAAGCCTACTTCCAGAGATTCGTAAATCTCAGAACAAGAGCCCCAGCAGTGGACGACGCCGTAGCCATCAACTACACAATCATGGGCCTCAAGTATGGGCAATGCAGAGCTCATCTGATCATAGAGACCCCCAAGACAATGGCCAAGCTGTACGAAGAACTAGAGAAGTACTCACGGTCAGACAATGACTACAGAATTGGTTACGAGGAGCAGCAAGCACAGAAATACGCAGCGAAGCAGGCAGCGCAAAGAGATAACAACTGGCACCAATCCAAGCAAGATAGCCATCAAAGAAACCATCAGCACTCGATCGGCCCTCCCCCAACTCGCACATTATTTAGCATCAATCAAGACCACCAAGACCAACAGCCAGAAAATGAACCTCCCAGCTTAACGAATCAATCAGGAGGCCAGGCCCCCCCAAAGAGGCGGAAGATCCAACTGCGGGAGCGGTAGAGGGCGCGGCCGCGGGAGAGAAGATGGCGAGAAAAAGCAATGGTACTGCATGTGGCATGGGATGAATGACGAGCACGGGTCCAAAAGGTGCCCAACCAAGCTAAGAGTCGACCATTTGGCAGAAGAAGGAAGAAAAGCCAAAATGGTAGCCCACACCATGAGTCAGTGGCATTCGCAACCAAGTTGGCAGACATCCAACCCATGGCAACCCTAGCACCAGTGGCCGCAGCACCACCACACCTACCAAGCGCCGTACCAACAGAGTGGTCACTACCAGCATGCATGGCAGCAGCAACCCCATCAAAACCAAGCAATGCAAAGACCCACAGCAAGCCATCCAATGCTAGCGCCACCACCAAGCCAGCCGCAGCTGCATTTACCGCCACCACCGTCCAACCCACCAAAGCAAGAAAACAATCAAGACAATAATGCAAACCCAGAACCATTACCCAGTTACGGCATCATAGCACCCATAACTGGCGGCTCCTCTCTAGAATTCGAAACCAAGAAGCAGCGCAGAAACTACTTCAGGGAAGTAAATGTGGTTTTGACAGACAGCAAGGTCGCAAAAACCTCTTGGTCCCACATACCAATCACATTCTCGGAAGCCGACATCCGACTTCACAACTATCCACACATCGACCCAATGGTCATCGAAGCCAGCATCGCAAGATGGACCATAGAGAAAATGCTTGTAGACACCGGCTCTTCAGCAGATATTTTATTCTTGGGCGCTTTCGAGCAAATGAATTTGACCAAGAGCATGCTCCAGCCATCCGACACGCCACTATACGGGTTCGGAGCAACCAAAAGCATTAAGGCATTGGGCAAAATCACCTTGCCAGTCTCGTTTGGAAACATGTCAAATGCAAGAACGGAACACATCACGTTTGATGTGGTCGATATCTGGTACCCATACCAGGCAATCTTCGGTAGAGGAACAATCAATAAGTTTGAGGCAGTCATAAGCCAACTCTACCTGTGTATGAAGATAGCAGCAGAAAAGTGAGTCATAACAGTCTATGGGAACCAGGGTTCCGGCAGAAGCCTCGAGAAAGCATCAACACCACGGCAGAGAAACGTGCACCTCCTGCAATCAGAAGAGCCAAGCCTGCCGCCATTCAAGGAGCAGCAAAGAAACAGAGAAAAGAACGAAGCCAGTCCCAACGAGGACACCAAGAAAGTGCTCCTGGATCCGAATGTCCTTGATCGATCAGTGATCATAGGAGCAAACCTTGACCCCACAGAAGAAATTAACTTGATCACCTTCCTGAGAAATAACAAAGATGTCTTCGCATGGACAGCAGATGAATTGACAGGGGTCGCCAGAAACATCATAGAACACAAACTCGAAGTGAAGCCAAATTCGAAACCAAAGAAGCAGAAGCTGAGGAAAATGTCTGACGACAGAATGGAGGCAATGAGAGCAGAGGTAAACAGATTACTAGACGCAGGCGTCATACGAAAGGTCGAGTACCCAGAATGGCTGTGTAACATTGTCCCAGTAAAGAAGAAGAATGAAAAGTAGAGAATGTGTCTCGACTTCACAGATCTCAACAAAGCCTGCCCAAAGAGCGAATACCCCCTGCCGAGAGTCGACAAAGTGGTGGATACGGCCGCCAGCAGCGAGATGCTGTCATTGCTTGACTTGTTCTCAGGATACCACCAGATTTGGATACGGGTCTCAGATGAGGAAAAAACAAGCTTCATCACTCCTTTCGGAATTTACTGCTTCGTCCGAATGCCAGAGGGGCTGAAAAACGCAGGCACAACATTCTGCAAGATGATAGCAGAGGTTTTGGGCCCCCAGTTCAATAGAAACCTAATTGCATACGTCAATGACATAATAGTGGCAAGCAAGATCAGGTCCGTTCACATAGCAGATCTCGCAGAGACGTTCGCTCGCCTAAGGCAAGCAAAGCTCAAGCTAAACCCAGAAAAATGTGTTTTCGGGGTGCAGAAAGGAAAAATCCTGGGATGCTTAGTTTCCACCAAAGGCATAGAGGCCAACCCTGACAAAATAAGAGCAATAACAGAGATGCAAGAGCCACGGTCAATAAAGGAAGTCTAGAAACTCACGGGAAGAATCGCAGCACTTAACCGCTTCATATCCCGCTCAGCAGAGCGCAACCTACCATTCTTCAAGGTACTCCGGGGCTCAGGCAAATTCCAATGGGGACCAGAGCAGAGCCAGGCATTTCGCCAACTTCAGGACAACATCATCAACATGATGAAGCTAGCCCCACCCGAGCCAGGATCCCAGTTGATGCTATACTTATCCGCATCGCCAACAGCAGTCAGTGCGACTTTGATCCAAGAAGTGCAAATCAAAGAGAAACCCCAGCAAGTACCAATCTACTTCATATCAGAAGCCCTGGCAGGATCAAAGCTTTTCTACTCAGAGCTGGAAAAAATAGCTTATGCAGTGGTCATGGCATCAAGAAAGCTACGCCACTACTTTGAAACGTACAAAATCCTTGTGATCACAAACCAGCCGCTGCACGACCTCTTCCAAAACAAAGAAGCATCAAATTGCATAGCCAAATGGGCCATAGAGCTGTCCGAGCATGTGATAGACTTTGAGAAAAGAAGTGTAATCAAGTCGCAAGTCCTTGCAGACTTCATCGCCGATTGGACCAACACGAATCAAGAGGCGATAGAAAAAGAGATCACCCCAGAATGGAACATAAGCTATGATGGTGCTTGGGGAAAAAACGGCGCAGGCATTGCGGCCATCGTGACAAGCCCATCCGGCCTGCAAGTCAAGTACGCCGCAAGGCTGGACTTCATTGGTGATGATGAAAAATGCTCAAACAACATAGCAGAATATGAGGCACTACTGCTGGGGCTGCGGAAAGTAAAAGCATTGGGCACCAAAACTTCCTAGTCCGATCCGATTCAAAGGTAATCACTGGGCAGGTGGAAAAAGAATACAATGCAAGAGAACCAGAACTGATAAAATATCTGGATGAGGTCAGAAGAATGGAAAGAAACTTCAAAGGGTTCACAATACAACATAAACCAAGAAAAGAAAATTCAGAAGCTGACAAGCTTGCTAAGGCCGCTGCGAACAATGAGGCACTACCACCCGAAGTATTCTTCGAAACATTGCACCACCCTTCCATCAAGCCAGAATTGCAACCAATGAGCCTAGTCAGCGCAATCAACAGTGAGGACTGGAGGGCACCAATCATGGCATATCTGCGAAACCACGTCGAAACAAACGACGAATCAGATCTCAAGCGCATGAAACAGAGAGCAACGGGATACGTAGTCATTGACAATCAACTGTACAAGAGGGGTGTCTGTGCCCCGCTACTGAAATGCATCACGCAGCAGGAAGGCAAGGCCATACTTCAGGAGATACATAGTGGAACGTGCGGATCCCATCTCGCAGCAAGAACCCTAACAAGGAAGGCATTCATCCAAGGCTTCTATTAGCCAACCGCCTTGAGAGATGCAGAACAAGTCGTAAAACCATGCCCAGCATGTCAAATGTCAGCACCGCATCCAAGGCGCCTAGGCGCGGAAACGGAGCTAATCCCGCCAACATGGCCATTCCAGAGATGGGGGATGGACATAGTGGGGCCACTGCCAACAGCAAAAGGAAACCTAACCTATGCAGTCGTAGCAATTGAGTACTTCTCCAAATGGATAGAAGCAAGAGCATTGACAAACATAACGTCAGCCAAAATTCAGAAATTCTTCTGGCAGCAAATTGTTTGCAGATTCGGGGTACCAAAAGAGCTCACAGTTGATAATGGGAGGCAGTTCGATTACTATGAGTTCAAAGAGTTCTGCCAAACAATAGGAACAAGCCCAATATTCTCGTCAGTCTACCACCCAGAATCAAATAGAGCAGTTGAGCGCGCAAATAGAGAAATACTGGCAGGGTTGAAAAAGTGCTTATTCGAAGAAAGCAAGGGAAAATGGGCAGAAGAACTAATGAGAGTCATATGGTCCCACAACACAGCAGTAAGCAGAACAACAAGCTATACACCATTCAAACTGCTATACGGTGCAGAGGCAATGTTACCCGAAGAGATCAAGTACAAAAGCCCAAGAGTCGTTGCATCCGACTCAAGCAACGAATCAGAAGCCGCTGACAAGGACATTGTCGAGATTGACAGACTTGAAGCCATCCATAATATCTTAAGCTATCAGAATGAAACAAGGAAATGGAGGAATAAGAAAGTTCTCCGCAAGGACATCCAGCTGGGAGACCTAGTTCTAAAAAGAAAGAAAAATGCAGACTCAGTCGGGAAATTGCAATTCCCATGGGAAGGCCCATACATAGCCTTCAAGAGCGGCAGACCTAGATCATTCGATCGATGGATCAAGAAGGATTCGAACTACTACACCCTTGGAACATAGACAACTTGAAAAAATACTATCCATGATAGCAGAAGCATCGACGCCCCACCTCAAGCTTAGTATAGTCCCAGTATCGTTATTTTCAGTTTTGTAATTTTCATTTTCCTCTTCTTTACTTTTTCCGTGAACGGTACACTTTTCCTCACAAAAGGGGGGGCTCCTAGCGGAGGTGAGGTTTTTAATGAGACCGTATCACATGTAAGCATTTCACTATCATTAACAAAGATTTTACCCCTCTATATCATGAACAAAGCGTCGAAAAACAGCCGAACAAAGGCTGTTCAATTCGACCATGCCTTAAGGCAAATCTGGAAGACCTGTGAATACCAAGGGGACGCCCAACACGTATTCACAGGCTTCACTCGAATCACAGGAATCAAAAACCTCAAAGCCTAAGGGCAAGGGGTTGCGATTCGTATCAGCCAAGAACGGCCGCGAATCGCAGAAATCTAAAACCTCGAAGCCTAAGGGCAAGGGGCTGCGATCGTACTAGCCACGAACGGCTACGAGTCACAGGAATCAAAAACCTCAAAGCCTAAGGGCAAGGGGCTGCGATTCGTACTAGCCACGAACGGCTACTAGTCACAGGAATCAAAAACCTCAAAGCCTAAGGGCAAGGGGCTGCGATTCGTACTAGCCACGAACGGCTACGAGTCACAGGAATCAAAAACCTCAAAGCCTAAGGGCAAGGGGCTGCGATTCGTATCAGCCAGCAACGGCTGCGAATCGCAGAAACCTAAAAGCTTCAAAATCCAAGGACAAGGGGCTACAGCTCGCATCCGCCAGGGACGACTGTGAGTAAGACCACAAATTACATCTTCAACAACAACAACAGAAGATGTCACATCTTTATTAAGAGAAAAGGAAGGTCACAACAGGTTAATACCAGTACAAAATGGCAGCCACTCGCCGCACCACAGGACCATAAACAAATACAAACGCAGCTGGGTGCAACTACGTTGCCACCCAGAGATACAAACTGACCCCAGAATGGTGAGCTCCAAGAACTAAGCGACCTAAGTGCATCGCAAGCATTCTTGTAGCACCACACACAGGGCACCCACCAGCACTGCAAAGTGCCGGAACACGGCGGGGCTTGTATGGGCTAACACACCATTAGCCCAATGAGCGTGCACGCCTTGACACATGGATTCAGCAAGCAAGCCATGCGTGACCACACTCCCGTCTCCGACCCCTCCGCCATAACTTGCAAGCATCATTCTAGCACCACAACCGGCTAAAGCGCAATGCCAAGATCGGGCGGCCGACCTTCACGCAAACGAAGCACGAGTATAAGCATGGCTGGAGGCAAAGAAGCAAAGGAAGAGCTGCAATGTGACCCCCTCAGATCGCCCCACCCTTTATATAGTACACCCACTCAACTACGCAACAAAACTCCCGTGACACAACGCAACAAAACTCCCGTGACACAACGCAACGAAACTCCCGTGACACAACGCAACGAAACTCCCGTGACACAACGCGACAAAATTCCTGTGACACAAAAAACCAAAAGAGCCAATGCCCATTTGAATCAGGGAGTGCGTGACTCGAGCGATACCCGTGCTAGGGGGGAGGGTGTCATTTTCTCTTCACTCGCACAGCACGAAAACCGCCGAGTCACAACTTCAATGTCATCATGTCGCTAAACAAGCAGACTCGGTTCGACACTGCGCTAAGGGGGGAGGGTGTCGTTTTCTCTTCAACAACTCCACAGCGCACTGTCATCGAGTTGCACAAAAAGATAACAAGTAGCGGGAAATCGAAAACATAAAAACTTCAGCTACTCGAATAGCTCTATTATAAGCCCATGCCTTCCAGCCTTGGGCGCATCATATACATAGCACGCTTCGTCATCCAGAGTTTCTTCGCTTGGACATTCTTGCTTAACCCCAAGGGAAACGTGATCCGAATCCCACCTCCGAGACCGACTCATCCTCTTCCCTCCAGAGCGGTCCAAAGCCAAGCGAAGCAGATACTCACGACGAGAAAACAAGCGACAACAATACACCAAAAATCATCAGAACCCTGACCCGGATACATAACTTGAAACCTGTCCCAGGCGGCCCCAATTACGAACAAGCCATCACGATACAGGGTTCTAGGAGTTACACCCTGCGCAGCCCCGCCATCAGAAGCCTGCGCAGGGAAGTTTGCAGCAAAATGTTTAGTACACAACAGGCAATGACTACAATCAAAAGACTACGCATCAGATCTCCCTATGCCTACACCTTTTCAGCCCCTCCGTGATCACCATCGGAAGCATCCCCAGCACGAGGGTCGGGCTCATTCCTTGCTTCATCATCCTTGCGCGCCCCAGCCTCCAAGCCTTCAGTTGCATCACCCTTCTTGACTTCGGAACGAGGTTGCCTGGACGAATCAGGCCGGCGAGGCAGCATCGACCGAACCCCTGCCCCAGCCTCCACCCTACCCACGCCCGCAAGGGACTGCTTACTCTGCGATAGGTAGAACTATAAGATCAGGTGTACCGAGCCACAAAAAGATAAGAAACAATAAAACTCGTAGAAACCATAACAAGAAGAACAAGAGATATCTTTCGCACCTGAGTTAGTCGATCATGCGCAAGTCTTCCGAGCAGCCTCCCTGCCATGTGCCACCCAAAATCGACTTAAGAATATCTTTTTTACAGCTTCGCAAATGCTCGTCGTGGCTGGCAGACCATCAGCGCTAGGAAAAACAAACCCTCTGCTCCCAAGCTTCTTCAAGTGCTCGCACCCCTGGTCTGAAAGCAGCCGCAGCATAGCATCGGTACTGATGGAAGTGGTGTAGTCCCCAACCCGATCCATGATCCCAGGAAGCATCTTGAATTCCGTATCAAGCCAATGGAAAAATCCCTCCCGTGTCATCTCACGAGGCATCTCTTGGGGCTTAGCACCAAAGCGTTGCAGAGCGGCACGACAACCATTATAGGCATGAAGCCCATCCTGCCAGATCTGGCTCTCATGCTCCTCAACCTATTTATCCCTGGCAGCCAGCCGTCTCGCAACTCAGCAATAGTAGCATCCCGCTCGCCAACCTCCTTCTCCTTTGATTTCAGCGCCAAGTTCGCGCTGCCTAGTCTGTTCCGCAAATCCAGGACAACTTCTGAATCAGACGCAACCTGCTCACGAAGTCCATTAAGAGCAACCTCCTGCTGATTGATGCTAGCCTGCTAGGTTCTTCACAGTCAAGCTCAATTCCTTGTTGCACTCCTCCAGGCTAGCCTTTTCATCAAAAAGCTTCGAGCACTGCTTGCGCAAAAACTCAAGCTCTTCAATGTCCTCCCCATCAACCAGTTTCTTGTGTAGGACTTTCATCCCCAGCACAAGCTTCACGGCCACACCGCCAACAAGCTTCGCAAGGTCGATGGGGCTGTTCTCCTCGCAGTCGCGAATGAAAGCTGCATAAACTAATCACCACATTAGCTGCAGCATAACACCAAATCGAACCATTACACACAATGCGCATATATAAAAAAAAGGGGGAGCAACTCGCGCAGAGAGGAGAACTAACCTTCAGGATCAAAAATGCACTCGCTAGGATCGTCGCGACTCGCCGGAGGGCTACCACCTGCTGAACCCCAAAACAACAGAAAATATAAGAATGCGGATGGTAATTCGAACGTACCGAAAACTACGAAACACCAAAAACTAACCACTTAAGGACTCTCCATCAACATCATGAACCGAAACCTGTGGCCGGTCCTCCCTCTCGTCGGCCACGCCAGTCTTAACGGCCACTGCGCAGGAGATATCTTTCGCTTTCTCTGCGATAGACAGACCACTGCCACCCGCAGCTCTGACTAGCTCAGTTGACGGCTCAGGAACGACGGAAGCCGCGTCAATATCCTTAACAAGAGAGCGATAATAGCTTCCCCCCGACAGGAATGTGAGTTCCTTTCCGTCGTCAAAATCAAATGCGGGCGCCATCCCGATGGTCAGAGCAACGACCTGCATCATCCGAATCGCCAAGCAGCATGCTCGACGCCGCAGCTAAGTTCTGCAAATCTTTTTCAGTAAGCGGAGCGCCAACAGAAGAACCTCCAGCAGCAGTCGCCTCCCCCGCCTTCTCCCTGCCAACACCAGCCACATCCCTCTGCCTTCTCCTTGCCAACGCTTTCAACCCTCTCGAAAGCAAGGCTTTGAAGCGCGTTTTTTGATGACAGCGTGCCCCTCTTTGTGGCAGGTGCACCCGTGCCGGTCGCGTCGGCCGTGCGCTTCAGGGATGCTTTCCCCTTATCGCCCTTCACCCTACCACCGGTCGGTTCAGACCCAACATTACCAGCAGGCCTCATCCTTGAAACAACAGACGCCGGCGCAGGCCTCGGGCCGTACTTCACAGCCATTTCATCAAAAACACGATTCACCCGCCCCTTATGCCGGAGTATCTTATGGCAAGAACCACACTCCTTGGCAGTGTACTGCCCCAACATGATCGCAGCCCGCCGCTCCACTTCATCGACAATCGCCTCGTCACTAACACCCTCAGGTTTCTTCAGCCCGAACAATGGGCAAGGAAAGATTCGATTCTCAAACTCCGCAAGCTTGAATTCTCCGAAGCCGCGGGGACACTAGTCAGCTCGAATAGGAAAGATCCCAGTGGTGATGCTCTCGCAAATAGCATCCCTCCCTGAGATAACCTGAGTAGCACTGTAAAACGCTCCATTGCAGGGTGAGCTCTTCGCTTTCTTCGCCTCCGAGTAGGGCGGCAAGAAGCAGGCATCCAAACCAACAATCTTCGAAGCCAGAGGGTAGCCATACACAGCACAGCCAGATTCGTATCCCCCGGTCGGGACGCGAATCTTGGCATACATCCAATGTTTGTCCCAGTTCTTAGACCATTTGTTCTTCTGGCTATACGCCGGCTGTGGTGTCTCCATGCCCTTGGCGGCCCGACAAGGGCAAAAAGTGCAACAACCGTACTCAGCCTTGTACGCATCATCATCGTCAGCAAAGAAAACCTTCCTCTTAGATAAATGAAGCTCTGTATGGCACACAAAACAATCCAAGTCAACCTCGCCTTTGAATGAGCGGCACGCCCAGAGGAACTTAGCAAGATAGCAAAAGCTATTGGGAGCCAGCTGATGTATCGAAACCTTGAAGGCCCGAAGAATGTGAGGAATCAACGGATCAACAGGAAACCGTAGGCCAGCAACAAAGAACTCACGAAAGATGACGCACTCGTCATCCAGCGGTTCCGGAACCTCTTCATCGCCAGGAGCGCGACAATCACCAGCGTCAAAGTAGCCTCTCTCAATCATCTCCTTTATGTCTTCTTCCTGGACAAAGGACCGTCCAAATCTGCGGGTAAAGGGCATCGAATCACCAACCAACTCCTTTGGATTGGCATCAACACTGCCAGGTTTACGAGAGGAACGGCAAGAGGCTCGGTGCGCGGAGCCCAGTCAAGGCACCAAAGCCTCCGAAGCTACTCGGGGCATGCGATGACGAGTACAAGTTGAAGTTGGCTTCCTCATGTAAACTCCCGTTTGTATCCGATAAAGTAGAATATTCCCAGTACAATTGCAGCAGGTTGGGGTAGAAAAGGCATGTGTGACTGAATAAGTGACCCTCTGCCTCCCTATAAAAGGAGAGGGCACACCACTTTGTAAGGGTTCTGATTTTTGGCAATTGTTACAGCAGTGAATTTCCCTCACCTCCCTCTCGCTGTATTGTTTCACTTTCGTGCTTGGTTCCCGAGCTCGCTCTAGGACCAACACTTCCGTTACCAATGACAAGTCATTGTTAACACTACAAGAAAAATGACCTTTGGTCCCTTGTCATTTAGTACCGGTTGTCTAAAATCCGGTACTAAAATGGTCACCAGCCCATTTACTACCGGTTTGAAACATTGGAAGCCTCGGAGACCCATTTAATCCCGGTTTGTAACACAAACCGGTACTAAATGGCGCGTTTTAGTATCGGCTAGTGTTACAATCCGGTACTAAAATGGCGTGCCACTTGTTACAAACCGGTACTAAATGGGGCGTTTTAGTACCAATTTGTGTTACAAACCGGGACTAAATGAGCCTCCACGGGTTACTTTCAAATATTTTTTTCCTTTTTTATTGGGCGTAAAGTCGTTTAGTACCGGCTGGTGTTACCACTCGGTACTAACGTACACCGTTTAGTACCGGTTGTGGAACCGGTACTAAACTTTCGAGACAAACACGCCTTTCGGACCGGTACTGAAGCCCCTTCCTGTAGTAGTGTAACCCAATAGGGGTAACGGACCCTATGCCCGTTACCAATGGCCTGTTCTCATGTGGTGTCATGCGTTGTGCAAGTTCAGATTTCGATTTCGATTTGTGAAGGGAGCTATATGAACTGCAACTAAAGTCCATATCTCTAGTAGTGTTCCTGAACCAAGAAAGCTACGGAACAGAGCTAGATGTGCAAATATGATCTGTTGAAACAAGGATGCAAAAAAAAAAAAACAATAATGCAATATGCTTGAGCCACGATATGCTTGAGCCACGAAGACAATGCAAAAAAAAAAAGTCTTTTCTCAATAATGCCACACTTTTATTGACGATATGATCTGTTGAAACAAGGATAGCATGATCAGGTTATAGATGAAAATGCAACAAATATTCTCTGGAATACAAATACGTGGGAGGGTCATTTATTTGGGATGAAGCAAAAACAAAATATGTAAATCTGGTCATCATTCGCCTCGACACTCACGAATGAAGGATGCTTTATATCTTTGTCCGAAGCTCATTGTCCAGGCCAGCTGCGGCAATGCCACCCTATGCCTGCAAAAAATTATGAGTGTGGTTATTCATCACTTGTTGACATAACATTTATAAGAGCTTCATTTAACTACATTGTCAGGCTCCTATTTGTAAGAACGGGTCACCTTTTTACCCGCCCTAAAAAAAAGCCCCGACTCTTATAAATATTTTGTGTAGTAGTATTTATCTCTTCACTAAAACTATTCCTACGTACGTACACTATAGTGGTAATAAGGTATAAATGTTTCAGTGCATGGTGTTAATGTGAAACCAATGAGAGCCCCGTCCTGTTTTATTTTATCCAAGGAAAAAAGTTTTGAAATGTATGATCACATCCACATCACAGTACGTAATGTAGATTTTCTTTAAAAATGGCAAGAGAAACTTTGTAAGACCTAATTTTGAGAAACTGTGTGTGTTTGTAAGGGTTCATATACCCTACTTTCTTCTTTAATATAATGATATGCAGAGCTCTTTCCAATGTGTTATTGCACAAAAAAATTTGATAACTGCGAGAGATATATAAAAATCCATCTGTCACTTACCATGATATCTTCACTATTAGTGTAGTACACTGCTGTCTTTATTTCAAAGGTCCTCATGTTTGTGTCTTGTTTGATTATTTTGTAATTCATAATACCTCGAGCCATGGTAAGTTCTCCTGTGCCCCCAATAACACTCCACTGGCCTGGCCCATCATTCATCCCCGCATGAAGCCCCATCACTTTAAGTGTTGATCCAGCGAGGCTATTTTGTTGAAAGGATGACAATATGCAAGCATAATTTTAGAGTTCAGCATGATAAATGTATTGTTTAACAATTGAATGACTAAAATCTACACCAAAGCATCGTTTACAAGGTTCCATTAAAAGTTTTAAAAGCTAGCTATCCATGACTTAAAAATATCTAATCTAAAAAGTATGGAGATGAATATAGTATGTTACATTAATTTAAAATTACATTGGCAGGATCATATATGTTTTCTAGTTTATGTACACATATTTTAAACCCCAAAACATCTTCTCTTGTAAAATAATCAGATACTATGAGTAACCTACACATATGTAAACATTACAGCACAAGTACGTAACTGTTCGCACAAGATTCTCACCTTCCGCCCTCGAACACCATATCCATCAAGGTTACCCAGGAGTTCTTGGATGGGTTTGCATGGATGGTCAGGCCCTCTGCATGCCCAGTGGAATTTGCGTCGGCACCTGGCCCATCCTTGATGACCCAATTGATTATGACGGTGTCGTTTGCAACAGCTCTCTGGTCTTGGGAATATGATTGTTTTATGTATAGGGTGGTTTGCAACTTCTTGCAATCGAGTGCATGTCCTGCTGAGATGCAAAAGGCTATCATGGAAAGCACAACTACTGCGTAATAATAGGAGGCCATGGCTTTCTACGATCGTAGGATAGTATTTGAAGATTGACAGGAAGGGGGATGTATTTATAGATGGAGCTAAGCTAGTATAGCAAGTAACATATATGGTCTCACATGGCCCCATTATGCTGCACTCATATTGGACAAATCCATGTCCTACATATTCTACACTCTGGAAATGTCCAAATTCGATGCTTCTCCCTAAGTCCAAGGAGTCTGCCGATGAAAGGACAAAGGTTCATGTACGTCTGCTACAAGTCCAAGCGTTTCACATGCTTCGGAAGTGTACAAGCTTAGGACTTGCATTAATTATTGTAATGTTCGTACCTGGTGCAAGTTGAAGATCTCGAGATGTCAACTATTTCTCATCACAGTAGTAGGACATTTCATGTGCAGTTCAATTAATGACGATCCAAAACCACTATCAGAAACGTTTAGTATGCTGCTAACATATATATGTACATGCTTTGAAGGTCTCTACATGTCAACTATTTTTCAGCACAATTATAGGACAAAGCACGCGCTAATTTGCTAGAGTAGCCAATTGATATAATGTACGATTATTGTATGAACGAAAGTAACGTGTAGCCCAATTGACGTACGTACTTAGTCCGGCAAATAATGACGATCCATCAAAAATGCGTACAACCTCAACCTCATATGCAATGTCCACAAGGGTACAGTGACCAGCAAGTACTCACGCGAAAATACGCAACCATGACTCCATGGCTCAGTAGCACCTCTCAGAAAGGTTTAATATGCTTCTAATCGTTTAGTAATAAAATGTTTACTGTACGTGCTTCTAATATGCATGCTCATACTAAGATTATAGATATTTGTTATAGGGTAGATATGGAGAGAGCTCTTGGCTCAGCTCAGCTCATTATCTCTAAACGAACCAGTGGCTTGGCTTGTTAAGGTAACGAGTAGAAAGGCCGGCCCGGCTCAGCTCGGTCCAGCTCGCGATTTAGTGCAATCGATAAGGGTGTGCCTCACGGGTGGTCTTGTGGAGGAGTGTGTTGGACCATGGACGTCTGGACTCGAGTTGATGAGAGTTGTTGAGGTGTCTTGGGCTCTGTTCAGGAGCTGTCGTGTGGTTACTAAGCTGTTGTGCTTTGGCATCTCGTTCCGCTCGCGAGCTGGTAGTGAACGGCTCGAAGCTCGCTCGTTATACTAACGAGCGAGCTAGCAGAACGTCCAGCTCGTCTCGTTAGAAAATTGCTGAGCCGGGCGGAGATGGCTGCAAGACAAGCTAGCTAATGAGCCTCGAGCAGTTTGTCCTGCCCTAGCTATGGACCAGCATTGCCACAGTCATGGCTAGATGAAAACGAATAGTAGTCGGAATAATCCTGTTCCTTCCTTCCGCTCATTTTAATGCAAAATGGATTGTGCACCCATCTCCGTGTTACCGATAATTCAGAGACATAGTGAAGACACGCATTGAATCATCCTTGTCTCCGATAATAATTTCTATTGGTGACGCTGGAATTGTGCACGCATCTCTGATAACACTTCCTATTGGTGATGCTGCTATTCTGCACTCGCATCTCCAATAAGGGGCAGAATATCGGTAACTCTTTTCATTTAGCCATGTCTCTGATATGCCAATCGTGTAAAGGAGGTGCCATTCAACTCCACGTCAATGAATAAGTAGTACCGTAGGGACCTTTATCCGCATAGGTCCGTACGCGCCGGCCCAAATTGGACCGGTGCGGTTAAGTTATTCGCACCAGCGCTATTAGTGCCGGCAGGAATAAGGCCCTCAAATGTGCCGATGGGCCGGCTTCCAGAGTTGGCTCATTTAACTAAACGTGCCGATGCTAAAGCAAACCGGCACATATGTTTCAATATACTAACCAGTGCTGTGCTAACTCGGCTAGAATATTTCTTTAATGAAACAGTTGAAGTTTGATCCATTGCTTTGGGAATTTGAACCACATCTTGAAAGTTTAAGCTCACGCAATTTCTTATTCACATCAAGCCGTTAACCGCTTCGTCTTGCTGTGCAATGCTGCGCGGTTGCCTTCTTAATTCCATATATATAGATACTCTCTCAATCAATTCGACCATTTCCACTAGATCTCTTCCCTCTTTCGCTCTCATCTTCATCTTCTTCAAGCGCCAACTGAGGAGACGATCGACAACAATGGCAGGAGTCTTGATGCCTCCCAATCACCTACTCTCCCTTTCGCTAGACAACCACCACCAATGGAGGAGGTGTTCATCGCCAACCGCATCCTCCAGGAGTTGCACATGTTCGCGGGGGGGGGGGGGGGGGGGGGGGGGGGGGGCGCAGAATCAGGTAGTGATCGCCTACGTCTAAATGCGGGTGATGTACCTGCCCCTTGTCACCACCACCGCCGTGGTGAAGCATGTGATGGGCGACCCATGGGCGGCGAGGATCGTGGCTGACGATGACGGCGATTGCAAGTTCGTTGTCCTCTTTCCGTCATGGTACTGCTGGTAGCAGCCCATCACCTTCCGCCACATTCTGAAGATCACGGAGAGGTTGGACTTGACCGAGAGGTTGACTTCTAGGGTTCCCCAACACTGGTTCTAGAATAATTAGTTTATGTTTTTATGTTGCTATCTGGGTGCGGATTTATTAAAAGTTGAACAAAGATATCACATTGTTGTAAAAAATATTTATATTTTTTAAATTATATGGTTCTGAGCCGCTTATAATAAGGTATTCACTATAAGTGACCCATCCTTCTACACCTAGAATGAGACGCGGCTATATATATGCCCCGCCCCTCTCGGGTGGAACAACCCTAACCCTATCTCTTCTATTCCGCCACCGCCACCTCAGCCCCCGCTGCCTCCGCTACTCCGCTGCCCCTTCCATCCTCATTCTCATCTCCACCACAGTGGACACGTTTGTCCAAGAATGACCAAAGACTACCGTGAATTTGGCGGCCTTGGTAAGCCATGTCTCCGAGTTTGCGGCACGTGCGAGTGTGCGACGGTTGCCACGGCGGCACATGAGGCCATCCTCCACTCCTTCGCTTCAGCCGCAAATGGATCCATAGCCAGCTTGACCGGATGTGGCTGAGCCGCGCAAAGTGATTGCCTCTGCCGCCCTCGCCGCCGCCAGTTCATTTTTGTTTCGTAATGTTAGGTCCGCACTTCTTCCTTGATCATTGTTACTACCTGCACTGGCAGTTTCGCATTTGCATCAAATACACGCCCGATTGAGCTCTTTCCACAATTTCCACGTCATATAAATTAGCAATGATGCCAGCTGCTTCTTGACACTACTGTAGAAACGATTAACCTCATCAGCTCATCCGCGCCGGCCCAAAACGACCCGCTTCGCTTAAGTCGTTGGAAGCAGTTAGAATGGTGCCGGCTCGAATAGGCCTCAAATGCGCCGGTGCTATTCCTGGGTCGGCTCGTTTAATTAAACGAGCCGGCTCAAACAACAACTGCTTCAAATGAACTCCTTTTCGAAGAGGTGTGAAATATGCCGGTTATAATATTCGTTTGTCAAGCTAGGTTCTATGTCAAGCTGTCGTCGGAGGCGGACGTGGAGAAGTTCCACGGACACGGCTGGTACTGGTTCACGGAGCATGTCACCTTCCGCCGCGCCCTTAATCTAATGGAGACGGGCGCGCTGACGGGGAGGGCGATGGAACCGGACACAGCCCCCAAGCAGTGGTACTAGTTTATCTAGTTTTTTAATTTTTTCTGTAATATGGTAGTGTGGACAACGAACAATAGCACCATAATAATAATGTTTAATTATGTATGCGTAATTATTGTCGATCAAAACTTTGATGCGACGCTTCTTCTTTGTTTCTGTTTTCTAATTCATTGTTTTCTCTTTGTTTTCTGATCTGTGTTCTTCTTCCGCTTGATTTTTAAAAATTATAGTTTCCTATCCTAAGCGGCGTAGTCTGGACTACTTAGAATAAGGACAATATCCTAAGCGGTGCACTTTGGACCTCTTAGCATTAGGCCCATATCCTAAGCAGCCCATACTACACCGCTTAGAATAAGTCTCTCACTCTAAGCGGCCCAAGTAACGCCGCTTAGAATGAGGGGCGACTGTAAATAGGACGCCCTGTTCGGACAGCGACTAAACCCTATCCGCTCCACCTGCAACCACAGTAACCAACCCTATCCATACTCCTGCCGCGTCCCGCTACGCCCCTAGCTATCTCCGCCGCCTCCTCCTCGTCCTCCGGATGGCGTCCTCCCTCGACGCATGGGCCAAGACTCTATTAGCTCAGGCGGCCGCGGTTAGTCGCGTCGCCGACTTTGTCGCTCGTGCGACGGTGACCTTAGCAGTGCGGGAGCTAGGCCTTCCTTCGCTCCTTCGCCACTGCCACCACCGGATCTGCAGCCACCTTGTTCGGATCCGCGGTAGAGTCACGAAAAGTGGTGGCCTCCTGCGCCCTTGCTGCCATGGATCAGGTCGCCTACATCGTGTAGAGGCAAGCCGCGCTGGAGGCACAGGCTAGATCTGCAGCCGCGGAGGCGGCCTTGGCTGCAGAGAAGGCTCGTGCTCTCGCGGATCTGGCTTGTGACTTACCACCAAGTGCCGCTGCCTCCACTTCGACCATGACCTCCGCCGGGATGATGGCGGCGATGGTGGCGCCGGGATGAGCTCCACCAGTACAATAGTGGTGTAATCCGGCGATGTAAGTGTCATGGGATTACATTCTTTTGTTATCCCATTTTGGTCCGTTTAGTTAGGCACTGTCATTCCTTAATTATGCTACCACTAGCTAGTTGTTTAGCCCTTCTGTGTTCTGAGATGAACTGCCTGTTCAATCTATTATTTGTCTCATCTACAGCTTGGACTCTCTGGTGACGAAGTCAAAGTGCTACCTACTAGTGATAATAAACTTGGTCGTGATGAACTTGGTCTTGATGAACAGTTATGTGATGAACTGCTAGTGATGAGCTTGTAGTGATGAACTGTTAGTGATGAACTTGTAGTGATGAACGTTGAATTATATTGATCTTTAATGGGTACTAGCTAGATTCTGTGTTGTTGTGAATGTCTAGCACGTACAAGTTCACATTCCGTTGAATGTGAATCTGTTGTGTGTGCAATACATTCATGACTAGCTAGTATTCATTCGAGATCAAATGACTGAAACAAACGCATTTTTTAAACGTACGTGTCATCATTCTAACCGGCGTTAACTAAACCCGTAGCAATAGGTTAACAAAACTACGCGGCGCTATTTGAACAGATTAGCATACATAGTCAAACGCCTCGGTGCTAAACAGACCGATCCGAATAGGTAGCCATCACTATGTAAGAGAAGGTCATCAGGGACGCGGCTCAACTCCCATCAGAGACGAAATTTTTTTTCGTCACCCTTTTTTCATCACCGTCAAACAAGATCGGTGACGCGGATTTTTCGCGTTACCAATGAGACAGATAGGTGACGCGGGTTTCCCACCCGCGTCACCGATGACCCCTATCGGTGACTCGTCTAGACTACAAACGCGTCACCAATGACCCTTATCAGTGACACATCTTCTGAAAACGCGTCACCAACAAGTCTCTCATTGGTGACGCGTTTTGTCAATCCGCGTCTCCAATGGCTAAAATAAAAAAGAAAAAAAAGAAAAAAGAGGACAGGGATATATACCATCAAATACACATGTTTTATCCATTATATGCATTACAAATGCACATGTTTCATCTATTACATATTTATGTACACCACAGAAATAAAGAACTTATGTTCTCATGACCCATAAGAAGATGCAAATACATGCTATAGTAGTGCCTAGCGAACTACCTCTTCTTTTCAATATAATAAATGCTAACTGCTATAGTAATGCCTAGAGAACTACCTCTTCTTTTCAATCTGATATATGCTACAGGTTCAAGTTCAACCCTTATTTGGTCCCTGAAACAAGAATGGGAAACACTAAGCAAAAGAGGGAATTACTGAAATATTGAAGAATTACTGAAGAACTGTGTAGTAATAGCATTCTAATCTTGACTAAAGTAACAAACATGCTAGACTCGAAGAACTGTAATAGAACACCTCCTCGCTATTCAAGAACAGCTTTGCTATTGTTAGTAGCTTAACCAAACATGAACCTGCATTTTCTTTATTTAAAAATAAGAAAAGATTTCTTTTTGTAGACAAAAGTAGGAACACCCTTTTCCGATGTGCCAGAAAGTCAATGTAGGATCCTAACTTTCAGGCACATGTTAACTTGGTCAATAATAAGGAATAAAGACAGTAAGTGCATTTCAATCCTAAAGTTCCAACAAACTGCTCAAGAAAGAACAAAGACTCATAAGCAGGCAATGTAAAACATGATTTGTCATACATGGAAAAAGAAGCTTGATGAGAAGTGTTTGATAAAATTATTTGCATAGGTGTAGACAGCTCATTCTAAGATTACTAGCACGCATGGATTGAAGCAGTAGCACATTATGAATGATTTGCTACTACTAGTAGTTCTGCTAAAATGGCCATTAAATGCACAGAAAGTCACAACGAATGACACATACCTTAGAAAATATGAGCATTAGAATGATGTTTGGGGGCCCAATTTCCAAAATTAGAAACCTGAGAAAATTTCAAGCCTAAAAGATATCATTCTGCACATACTGAACTAAAAGATGTTAATTAGGCACATTCTAATCATAAGTAAATCATTCTGCAGAAAATACAAGCATGAGTGAATAACCATAAGTTTGCATATATTTTTCCTAGTCACTTCAATCACAGTAGAACATTCAGCGCGCTTCACACGCCCTATCATGTTAACAATGAAATGAAAGTATGAGGCAGCTGAATTTACAATAGACAATAAAAGGCAAGAATCATCTGTTCCATTCATTTCAAATGACAAATATATTACCAGATCTGTCAACTGTTATAGACAAAGATTTCTCACAAGATAATCACCAAAAATTTGTTTTATAGTAAAAACATGTACATGAATGGGTGTGGCATAAATTGAAGATACAACAATTTGAATGCTTACATCAACATAAACAGTTTGTCCAGTCGCAGCACATCTCGTATTAAAATATAAAAGTAATTTGAACTTATTCAGTGATAATTAGTTGATCTCAAAAATGCCAATGAGCATGACAACTACTACGCTGAGAAACAGTACTATGGGCTACAATTTTAGCCTCTCTTGCGAGCAGTTTTTTTAGTAAATACTCATGAGTAGAATGTCTGCTAGTAGTATATGAGAGCACCCAAGCCAAAGCCCACAAGGAAGTTGTCGGCTTGATATCTCGGTGAAGAAACACTCTCCTGTGCATGCACTCTATCCTGGCTATCTGTATGAAACAATGAAAGGCGATTAATAACAAAAATGGAAGACAATATTTATTGACATCTTTTTTTCATAGGTATGCTGCTATACCAATCACAAGAATTAACAACCGAATGGAATACACCATAAGGGAAACTTACCGTCAGATCAGCTAGCATAAGCACTGTCTAAGAGAGAATCTTCTGTGGCCTGAAGTTGAATAATTACTCCTCACTTGGACCAAGTGAATCAGTGACCAAAGATGCCTTGATTTGATAGCTTCCTGATAAAGCAAGAGATGAAGAAAAAATTACCAGGTAGCATATCGTGGTATCATGCCATGACTAAGACTGAAAATTCGTATTGCTTAAACAGTGAGCATTCAAACATCTTAACACCTACCCAGAAATAACTACCAGCCACATTCAGTTGTTCAACTATGTGTTTTCTTTTTTCTAAACAAATTTGCAGTAAATAGGATAGGGGTAATCAGAACCCACAGCTACAAATAATAAAACATGAGCCATCCAATCAGAACGCACGACTTAGAAGCACGAGGAAGAAATACCAACACAATTGTAAACATTATTTATCTCTGCATGTAGTATGCACACATGGACAGCCTACCCCGATGAGTGTTCTACTTATTTTGCAAAGCACCGAAACCTTTAGCTCATGATGACATGATACCAATTTTCTGCTTTCATTACTTTGTTTCTATAAAGAAACCTCCATGATTTAAATTCTCCCTCCTATTTGTCCCCTCTATTTTAAATTCAAACCACATAAAGTTGTAAGTGGTGCATGCATATAGCAAGAACATACACTACCAGAAAAACTCACATTGGTACGTCGCACTTAGTGCCGGTCAGCCTGGAGCCGGCACTAACGTGGCACGCCGAGGAACAGTGACCGCGAAGCCACGTTAGTGCCAGTCGATAACACCAGCCGGCACTAACGTGCGTCATTTAGTGCCGGCTGGTGTTATTGACCGGCACTAAATTGGCGCGTCACGTTAGTGCCGGTCAATAACACCAGCCGGCACTAAATGACGCACGTTAGTACTGGCTGGTGTTATCGACCGGCACTAACGTGTCCCGAGCAGGTTCCTTTAAAAGGACATCATCTCTCACTCAATCACATGTGATGCATAGGTGAGATGGTAAGGAAGCAACACGTGAGGCTATAGGTCGTGGGTTCGAATCCTAGCGGCCGCGTACGCATATTTACGCGTGAAAAAATCGCGTGACTTGTGACTTATCACGACGCGCGCGTGCGGGCCTCCCGGGTGCGTGTAATATTTTTTTTATTTTTTGGTTGACGTAAAAGCCTGTTACCAGCCGGCACTAACCTACGCACGTTAGTGCCAGTCGCTGTGACCGGCACTAACGTGCCGACACGTTAGTGCCGGCAAATTAGTGCCGGTCACGCTAACCGGCACTAAGTGCCTATATGACCGGCACTGATGTGGGTTTTTCCAGCCGTGATAGTTTCATGTTTAGATCAAAGTACCCTCTTTTCTAGTAATAAGCAACAGGACCTGTAGCACTTGAATCTTTACAGTAATACTCGAGAAGGCAGGTGCTCCTGTAAAACAGAAGGTTGAACCAGAAACTGACAACCACATAAATGACATGAGCCATGGCATTCACACGGCATGTATTCATCTAGATGCGTCAATGAAGTTGTTTAGCCAATGGGGAAAAATCAAACCAATCAATTGATTATGTTTTCAGAGGGATGAAAAACAGATCAATTTCCATGTGAGAGGAATCAATGTGCATATAACCATCAAAGAGAGGCCTATTTAATCATTTAACATCCCAAAATGATTCTCTAGACATCTTCTGTTGCATAATCCAGGCTCGGTGTAGTTGTTTTTCTATTGCAAAAATAAAGGAGCTCATTCCTTAGCTGTTTGAGCGCGTCAATGTAACGGCTTGCTGGCATGAGTTCATGCAGCGACTCTCCTATCTTTTCGTGGAGTCCTAGGTGTAGGAGGTGGTGGTGAACGAGTCTTCAGGCTATGGGATGGCATGGCCAGAATGGAGGCGTGGAATCCGCAGCGTCGTGGTGTGTGTTAGCCACTCTTTTGTATAAATTCAGTTGAGATAATCAGAAAACGTCGGTTGTTGTTACGGCACCAAAACTCTGTGTTCCATTGTGTTCTCGCGTGCGTGTGTGCGTTCCAGGTGTTCTAGGGGAGTCCTTCTCCGGCGACGGGCGCCGGGGTTTGGAGGCAACAAGTGGTACCAGAGCGGTTACGACACCGGGCGATCATGTCGTCGCTGCCGGCGTTCGGCGGAAGGTCCCGAACTCCAAGGGGGAGCCGCCGGGAATCGCCGTCGCCAACGCGGCGCAGGCCGCGCCCGCGGTACCGCGATGGCACCCTCGTCATCGAGTGCACGGTGGAGAAGCGCATGAAGGAGGTGGGCGGGGGATGGCCCATGCTCACCAAGACGAACTACGGCGCATGGTCGGCAATGATGCGCGTCATGCTCAAGGCGCGCAACCTGTGGGACGCCGTCCACTTCGACGACGCCGACGAGCAAGAAGATCAGATGGCGCTGGAGGCCATCTGCAAGGCGGTGCCGGCGGAGATGCTGGAAACCATGGCGAACAAGGCAAGCGCCAAGGCGGCATGGGAGGACCTCAAGACGGCGAACCTCGGCGTCGAGAGGGTGCGCGTGGCCAAGGCGACCACGCTCCGGAGGGACTTCGACTCTCTATCGTTCAAGGACGGCGAGACGGTCGACTGACTTCGCCGTGCGCATCAACAACCTGGTGCAGCAGTTGAGGACCCTCAGCGACGAGATCGAAGAACAGGTGGTAGTCCGCAAGTTCCTCTAGGCGCTGCCCGGGCGCTACCACCAGATCGCCATGGCGATCGAGATGCTCCTCGAGCTGGAGGAGGTCCCAGTTGAGGAGCTGGTCGGGCGTCTCAAGGCCGCGGAAGAGCGCTACGGGCTCACCGGCGGCGGACAACGGCATCACGCAGCTGAACCTCACGGAGGACAAGCTGGTAACACGGCTGTCCCGGCGGCTCAACCTGAACACCGACAAAGGGAGGTCGTCGGGCAGTTCCAGCGCCTCAAGGGGAGTCCAACAGCGCAGTCGCGGCGGAGGCCATGACAAGGGTGGTCGCGGTGGCCGCCAGAAGGGAGGTGATGGTGGCCCCGGCGGCTCTGGCGAGAAGAAGTTCAACGGCGGCGCGCGCGGTGGTTACCGCGAAGTCGCCAGCGACGAGTGCCGCTATTGTGGGCGTAGGGGCCATTGGGCCAAGGAGTGCCCAAAACGGAAGCACGACGGGGAGGCCCATGCGGCCCAGGTTGAGGAAGACCAGGAGGCCCATACACTCCTGGTGGCCACGGCCTGGGAGGAGGTCAATGCTAACTTATCCCCAACCCATCCGGCGTCGGAGGCGATCTTCCTCGACGAGCCGGAGCTCTTCGTCCAGCTAGGGGAGAGGACCGATGGAGGGGCCACGAGGTGGATCCTCGACTCGAGAGCCACCAATCACATGACTGGTGCCCGGTCGGCCTTTGCAGAGCTCGACACCGGCGTCCATGGCTCCGTGCGCTTCGGCGACGGTACTGTCCTCTTCAAATGCAAGACCGGAGAGCACCAGAAGCTGGAGGGCGTCTACCACATTTCTAGGCTGACGGCAAACATTGTCAGTCTGGGTCAATTGGAGGAGGAACGCTTCAAGATCGTGATGGAGAACGGCGCCCTCAAGCTTTGGGATACGCAACGACAGGCTCGTGGCAGTGGTGCGACGCGGGGCGAACCGGCTCTACATTCTCAATGCCAACGTCGACATGCCGGTGTGCCTGGCTGCGCATGCGGAGGAGGCAGCATGGCGCTGGCATGCCAGGTATGGGCACCTCGGGTTCCAGGCACTCCAGAAGCTGGCGATGAGCGAGATGGTACATGGCTTGCCGCGGATCCAGCATGTTGATCAAGTCTGCGACGGGTGTCTCGTTGGGATGCAGCGGCGGTCCCCGTTCCCGGCGGCGAGCAAGTATCGGGCGGCGCGGCAAACTCGAGCTAGTCCACGCTGACTTGTGTGGGCCTGTCACGCCGCCGAAGCCAGGTGGCAAGTAAGATGTTCCTGCTCGTCATTGATGACATGAGCAGGTACATGTGGCTGCTGCTTCTGGGGGCAAAGGATGAGGCGGCCGCGGCGATCATACGCCTGCAAGCACGGGCGGAGACGGAGGTCGGGCACAAGCTGGGAACGCTAGCGCACCGACCGCGGTGGTGAGTTCACGGCGCGAGCATTCGGAGAGTACTACGCCGACCAGGGGATCCAGCGCCACCTCACCGCGCCGTACACGCCGCAGCAGAACGGCGTGGTGGAGCGACGGAATCAGACCGTGCTGGGGATGGCCCGCTGCATGCTCAAGTCCATGGGAGTCCCTGGGCGGTTCTGGGGTGAAGCCGTGACCTCGGCGGTCTTCGTGCTCAACCGCGCCCCGACGAGGAGTCTCAAGGACAAGACGCCGCACGAAGCCTGGTATGGGATCAAGCCTGCTGTTCACTTTTTCCGCACGTTTGGTTGTGTTGCACATGTGAAGAACATTGGAGGCCACCTGCGGAAGCTTGATGACCGGAGCACACCGATGGTGATGGTCGGGTACGAGCCAGGCTCCAAGGCCTACCGACTCTACAACCCGGCCACTGATCGGGTGCACGTCTCCCGTGACGTGGTGTTCGAGGAAGGACGCGCGTGGAACTGGGAGCAGGATGGCGCGGCGGGGAACACCTACGGCGACAACGACGAACCGTTCATGGTGGAGTACGTCTACACGCCGGGCGGCACAGGTGCGGCGGGCGCGCCCAGAACACCGTCGCCCCCATGTGCTCTGTCGACCGCATCTACTGTGCTCCGGAACGCAGCGATGAACACGCCTGGAGGGAGTGTTCGAACCTCGACGTCACGCGCACCCAGCACTGCACACACACCTGTGCAGCTAGGGGAGGACGGTGCACTGGAGCCGGCAGTACCAAGGGTCGAATTTGCATCCCCGCCAAGCCAGGACGCCGATCTGGATGATGATCACGACGACGACGTACCCCTGCATTTCAGGAAGGTTGAGAACATCCTCGCCAATCCCGACACTGAGAGGCAGGAGCTGTTGGTGGCTGTAGGTGATGGGGAGCCGGCCACGTTCGAGGAAACAAAGCGTAGTCAGTCCTGGCTCAAGGCCATGATAGAAGAGATGGCGTCGATTGAGGAGAACAACACTTGGAAGCTGGTCGATCTTCCTCATGGACACAGACCAATTGGACTGAAATGGGTGTTCAAGATCAAGCGCGATGAGCAGGGGGCCATTGTCAAGCACAAGGCTCGTCTTGTTGCAAAGGGGTATGTTCAATTGCAGGGTGTGGACTTTGATGAGGGTTTTGCACCAGTTGCTAGGATGGAGTCAATTAGGATGCTCCTGGCAGTTGCAGCACAGGAGGGATGGTTCGTGCACTATATGGATGTCAAGTCAGCATTCCTGAATGGGGAGCTCAGAGAAGAGGTGTATGTACAGCAACCACCAGGTTTCATCGCAGCAGGACATGAGGGGAAAGTTCTGAAGCTGTACAAGGCACTGTATGGGCTGAGACAGGCGCCAAGAGCTTGGAATTTGAGGCTTGATGGCAGTTTGCACAATATGGGATTCACAAGGTGTCTAGTGAGCATGGGGTTTACACTAGAGGCATTGGTGAGGCCAGAGTGGTGGTGGGTGTTTATGTTGATGACCTCATCATCACAGGTGCAAATCCAGGCATGATTGAAGCTTTCAAGGAGGAGATGAAGCAGGTGTTTCGCATGAGTGATCTTGGGCTTCTCTCTTTCTATCTGGGGATGGAGGCGAAACAGGGGGTTGCCGCCATCACTATTGGCCAAGCTGCTTATGCCAAGAAACTGCTGGAGAGGGCAGGGATGGGAAGCTGCAACCCCTGCAGCACACCAATGGAAGCAAGGCTTCAACTAACTGCCAGAAGCTCAACACCTGAAGTTGATGCAACAATGTACCGTAGCCTAGTGGGAAGCTTGAGGTATTTGGTCCATACACGCCCAGATATCTCTTTTGCTGTTGGATATGTCAGCAGGTACATGGAGAAACCTCGACAAGAGCATTTAGCTGTAGTTAAGCATTTGCTGAGGTATGTTGCAGGCACAGTAGCTTATGGGATAGTATATTCCAGGGTATCAAAGAGAGACAACAAGTTGCTGGGTTACAGTGATAGTGACTTGGGGGGAGATGTGGATGAAAGGAAGAGCTCAACAGGGGTGATTTTCTTCTTGGGTGATTTGCCAATTTCTTGGCAGTCTCAGAAGCAGAAGTCAGTAGCTCTTTCCTCTTGTGAAGCTGAATACATGGCCGGGGCAGTGGGAGCTTGCCAGGCCGTGTGGCTCGCCAGGCTGCTGGGCGACATCCTGGGAGTGCCGATTCAGCCGCCAGTTCTGAAGATGGATAATCAATCGGCGATTGCTCTGAGTAGGAATCCAGTTCTCCATGACAGAAGTAAGCATATAGATACTAAGTTTCATTTTATTCATGAATGTGTGGAGAGCAGAAGGATTTGTTTGGAGCATACAAGTACACAAGATCAGTTGGCCGATGTTCTGACGAAGGCACTGGGGCGTACACGTTTTTGTGAGCTTCGTGACAGAATAGGTATTGTCAAGCTGAAGTAAGTTCGATGGAAACCGAGCATGAATTAGGGGAGATTGTTGCATAATCCAGGCTCGGTGTAGTTGTTTTTCTATTGCAAAAATAAAGGAGCTCATTCCTTAGCTGTTTGAGCGCGTCAATGTAACGGCTTGCTGGCATGAGTTCATGCAGCGGCTCTCCTATCTTTTCGTGGAGTCCTAGGTGTAGGAGGTGGTGGTGAATGAGTCTTCAGGCTATGGGATGGCATGGCCGGAATGGAGGTGTGGAATCCGCAGCGTCGTGGTGTGTGTTAGCCACTCTTTTGTATAAATTCAGTTGAGATAATCAGAAAACATCGGTTGTTGTTACGGCACCAAAACTCTGTGTTCCATTGTGTTCTCGCGTGCGTGTGTGCGTTCCAGGTGTTCCAGGGGAGTCCATCTTCTCCGGCGACGGGCGCCGGGGTTTGGAGGCAACATCTTCTACAAACAAGCAATGCCATTGGTATTAGTAGCTACCGCAGAACATGTGCATTTTGAACTGTGACCTGAAAAAGGAGCACAGCAGCAGCCTACATGGTCCAAACCCTAGATCCAGATAGTGGGAGAGGGAGGGAGACAACGAGATGTCTGACCTGAGCAGGCGCGTAGAGCATGGCGAAGAGGAGGAGGTGGACGCCACTGACGTTGAAGAGGATGTGCCCACCCCTGCCGAACATGCCGCGTTGCCCATCGCGGCACACCTCGATGAAGCCCCGGAGGACCACGACCACGATGGCCATGCAGAAGAAGGTCCGCCACAGCAGTGGGCTCCGCCACCACGTCGCCACCTCGTCCAGCGCGAAGAGCACGCCGCCGCCGGCGCCCGAAACGCCGCGCAGACGCCGAGGACCCGCTGCTAGATCTAGAAGGGGAGGGGGTGACAGAGAGAGAGAGAAAGAGAGAGAGAGGGAGAGAGTATGGAGCAGCAAGTGAGGGCAGGGAGGAGAGGACGGCGGCGGCGACGGGCGCTAAGGAGAGGGAGGCGGCGGCGCAGGGCAGAGGAGAGGGAGAGGCAGCGGCGGAGGAGAAGGAGCAGTAACTCTGTTTCGTGGAATCGTGGAGGGGAGAGAGAGAAGGTGGAATCGTGGGAGTGGGACTCTTGGCGTCCGCGGACGGTAGGGGGCCGGACGTATAGCAAGTGAAACACAGTTGATAAAAATTTCGGGTACAGGAACAATATACTGGTGACACATATCAACTGCAAGCGTCTGCCCTTCATTGCAGACGCTGGTTCAACCATCCGCGTCTGCGATCACGTGTTTGATTGGTGACGCTTCTCCACAAAACGCGGCACCTGTCATGCTGGTGGCGTGTTTTGTTAAAACGCGTCACCAATAGACCATAATCAGTGACGCGTTTTCATCTCCACAAGGATGATCACGAAATACGGGTGACGTGGCTTCTTAAAACGCGCCACCAATATGATATAGGTGATGCGTTTTGCAATTTGCGTCACCGAATGAAGTGTCTTCTTTGACACTTTTTACATAGTGCATTGGCATATTTAATCAGTCATTGGAAGTGGGTAAATAACTGTTTAGGATGACTTCCGTATTGGCATCGGTAAAAGGGAAGTATTGACACTTTTTTGGGGCCAACACACGAAAGCGCTAGATCGCGCGGGTCGCGAAAGACCAAATCGGCAGGATGCTGCCAAGGGCGGTTCAACTGCCCTAGCAACCCGGTTAGACCGGTATTGGGGTTTTGCCTGAGATCGGTCGTTCGAGAGGGTAACTACCACGCTTACGTGATGGCAGACGGCAAGGTTTACGAGCAAACCAGCAAAGGGATAACCAAACTAGCAAAGGCCGTCGAAGCTCACGCCCGGGAGGGACCCCGTCAGGGCGTGGACATCGTCGGATGTGCCCTAGGTCGACCAGCAAGCCTTAGGACGTCATCAATGGTCGTGGAGATCACGGATGAGTAGCATGAGGGGTTGAAAAAGGTAAATATAATATTTGATTCGATTGGGATTAGCTCAATCGCTGTGGCCCTTCACAAATATAGGGTGGGGAGGTCTTGCCCTTGTAGGAGTCGAAGATTACATAAATCTCGTGTCAAATTATAACTCCTAACTCGGATTTGGCTGTCAAGACCGGTCTAACCGCCCTTCCAACCCAGTCTAACCACCCTAGGCCGGTTTAACCGCCCCTGGCAGGTGCAGATCTTCCTGAGGTCATATCTCCTTCATTCGGACTCCAAATTAGGCGATCCACATATGCATTTCGATCAGCTCGACGAGAGAAAGATGACGGTGTAGTGCAATTTCACTTTTGAGAACTTTACTCAGGCCGGTCTAACCTCCCTAGCCTCCCGGTTAGACCTCTATGCCCAGATTGACAGCAAAATCCATCCGATGCCAATTTTGGTTGTCAACTGGAAGCGACGCAGGAGCCGACGAGGATGAGGTTTTCACGCCGCTTAGGTGATCCGTGCAGTAGTTGCAAACCAAGCAGGGTGACATTGTCTATGAACGGGGAGGAGGCTATGGCCTAGGTTAGCCTGGCTGTACGAACCGAAGTAACGTGTCGGCTTGTCTCCCGATTGACGTACGTACTTAGGCAGGCAATAATGACGATCCATCAAGAATACATACAACCTTGTATACAATGTCCACGACCTCAGGGGCATTGTAGTCTACCAACAGGTACAATGGAGCTGGCTTTACCAGCCTGACTCAATGGCAAAATGACATATGCAACGGTCTTAAAGGACCAGATGCAATGATAATGGCGAATCGAAGTGATATTGAAAGTAATGAGCTGGGGTTTGATTGGCCGGTTTTAAATCAACCAGGCCTTCAATTCCCCAGCGGAGTCGCCAAAATGTGTTGACGCTTTTTTGGGGCCAACACACGAAAGCGCTAGATCGTGCGGGTCACGAAAGACCAAATCGGCAGAATGCTGCCAAGGGCGGTTCAACCGCCCCAGCAACCCGGTTAGACCGGTATTGGGGTTTTGCCTGAGATCGGTCATTCAAGAGGGTAACTACCATGCTTAAGTGATGGCGGACGGCAAGGTTTACGAGCAAACCAGCAAAGGGATAACCAACACACTTACGTGGTGAAGAACAACTAGTTTACAAGCAAACTAGCAAAGGCCGTCGAAGCTCACGCCCAGGAAGGACCCTGTCAGGGCGTCGACGTCACCGGACGTGCCCTAGGTTGTCCAGCAAGCCTTAGGACATCATCAATGGTCGTGGAGATCACGGATGAGCAGCATGAGGGATTGGAAAAGCTAGGGTTTAGAGAAAATGGTAAAGATAATGTTTGATTCGATTGGGATTAGCTCAATCGGCCGTGGCCCTTCATAAATATAGGGTGGGGAGGTCTTGCCCCTGTAGGAGTCAAAGATTACATAAATCTCGTATCAAATTACAACTCCTAACTCGGATTTGGCTGTCAAGACCGGTCTAACCGCCCTTCCAACCCGATCTAACCGCACTATGCCGGTATAACCGCCCCTGACAGGTGCAGATCTTCCTGAGGTCATATCTCCTTCATCCGGACTCCAAATTAGGTGATCCACATATGCATTTCGATCAGCTCGATGAGAGAAAGATGATGGTGCAGTCCAATTTCACTTTTGAGAACTTTGCTCTGGCCGGTCTAACCGCCCTAGCCTCCTGATTAGACCTCTATGCCCAGTATTGACAGCAAAATCCATCCGATGCCAATTTTGGTTGCCAACATATGCCCCCCCCCCCCCCTTTCTTGGTGAAGCTTGCTTTGCCAAGAAATATTAATCTGAACCAAAATTGTACAGGAACGATGACTAACATTAATCGGCCATATTGCTTGTTTCTGCCCAATGTAATGATTTCATCATGTTGTTGCTGCTGCTTTGTGAGAAATAAGCCTGAGCATATACATCCTCGGCTATAGATTCTTGAAATATAAATTCAAAACCATTCTCATACTTGCAAGTCATGGTGGACGTATTAAGTGACCAAATTGCTATAATGTTAATTGGCCTTTGCAATACCCCTCAAATCAAGAATGAAGGAAGATAAAATGATCCAACATTGCATCCACAAGTTATTTTGACCATAAATAAAGAAAGGAGAGTAATCAGCCAAAAAGGTGAATATGACACAATTACCTTCAAATTGATGTTAGCTAGATTAGCTTGCCTTCCATGCAGCTTCAACCAATGCAGCTGCTATCCTCGGCCTCATCAAGCATTGAAGTTTCAATGGCCGACATAGCATTTTCAGCAAGAACCTTTGTCAAGCTGATTTTAGAAACCCGGTCACACCGGTCCTGGAACCCGGTTATACCAGTCTATAAAGGACACACCATTTGAAATTGCTAAACATCGGCTTTTTCCATAAAGTTGTCCCTTTTGATATTATAACCTGACGTTTATTATGCCAAAGTAATTATCCTCCATTCTCATGCCTAGATATACTACGTATATTAAATCGAGATGACATTCTAGACATTTATCAAGAAAATAATCTAATGACTCATTTGAACCCAAATTCTTGATGCACCTCTAGCAACGAGTCACCAAATGCATCAGCATGATTAACAACCATGGATCACAAAAAATCACCGGCCTCAATAGAAAAATCCATATTTGGCCTGATCATTGATGTTAAATATTCCAAACCGGCTAAAGGTCTCAAAACACACAATTGAAGTGAAATTAAGACAATCATCAATGTTTAAAAATATTTTGCCTGCCGATTCAGTATATATAAAAACTCCATGATGGTAATTTATTCCTTTTGCTAATATCTTGCCCTCCGAGCATTAATAAAGCCAAAAGTGATCTCTCATCGGGAAGCAACATTTAAGATGATAGTAAAAAATATTCATCGGCCATATGTGTTGGCAACGACGATAGCAAATTATCATTCGCTATGAATCCATCCATATGCGTATGTATAGCCGAAATAAACTCTAGAAAATGATATATATGAAAGGACTAACAAACACCTCTTGGAATTACATATTCGGCCTTTTGAAAATTAACAACAATATCTATTGCAATTAATTAATATGCATAACAATTTGGTAAAATCCCTCCATGATGTAAATATCCATATGGTGTCCATGGATTAAAATTATAGCATGAGGGATAACCAAATATATCAACGGATGAATTCAAAGACATAGGCATATATGGGATTTGTAAGCAATGGATGATGTGATAACCAATAATTTTGATGATTTGGTGCAAACCTCATATTTGAAGATTGTCTCTTGGACCTTCTCTCCTCTTTCGATTGTGTTGCACCCTTTACTTGAACAACATCCTTGTCTTGAGCTTGAATGCTTCTTTTAGGAACCCATGCCATGCCCTTTTCGTTTAGCTCTTGGGCATTGAGTTTTTTGAGCTTCTTCTTTTGCCAATATGGTGATCTTGACAAATGTGTTGGTTGTGCTTGAGTTTTGGAAAGCAGCACCTCCTTCTTGATTTTTGGCTCCTTCAACTTCTTTTGTTCAGATTTTGCATTAGAAACATCAACAACTAAATTTTCCTTCCTTTTGTCATTAATAACCGAAGTCTTTGAGACATTAATCGGCCTTTGTTTAACTGAATTCAGATCTGAACTTTTATCTTTGCATCCATCTCTTTTGACTCTATAAACTTGCTTGATAACTTTTTTCTTCTTATGAACACTAGACCGACTCTTTAGTTTAAGACGGTCATTTTCAGCAGATGGTTGTCTAACATACATCGGTTTTCTCGGAGCTGCATACTCCATATAATATGGTTGAGAATATGAAAGAGCATGTCTCCATGAATCATCACATCCATATGGTGAGTAAGGATGAACATTAGCTTGATGTGGACTATATGGTTTTGGCATCGGCGGCCTAGAAGGAGAATATGGCGCTGCTGAATATGACTCCTTCTTTTGCCGACTCCAATCTCTAGAATTATGTCTAGAAGGCGTTTTCACTGATTTAACATCATCTGACCGACTAACACGCTTTGCCTCATTTTCTCTTTGATATTTAGCCAGAAGTTCATCGAATGTGATCTTTGGCTTTTGGCCTTTGTGCTTAAGATGGTCTTTGCCTCCATTTATCCCAGGATCTTCAGATTTTAGCACTTTTGAACTTTACAGACCAGGACCGGTCTGACCAGTATGTGAGACCGATCTGACCGCCTCAGACCCGGTTAAACCACTATGGGAACCCGGTTTAACCGCCCTCAGCACAGCAGGAGCAATAGGTTCTTGGTCTGATGGGGAAGAAGTTGCAGCCCCCCAGTGACTTCTGGGATTTTGATATGTTCGTTGTCCTTAACATTATCCTCAACTTGCAATTCATGGACGACGTCATTATCATCACTTAAAGAGTTAGAAATTTCCTCTTCACCAATACTTTTCTCATCAAGACAGACTGAAATCAACCGGTCATCCTCTTGTGTATGAGCAAATTTCAGTCGTCCGGTATCAATAGCCGACTGTATTATTTGGCGAAACGTATTGCAATTGCTAGTATTATGATCAAATGAATTATGAAACTTGCAATACTTTCTCTTTTCTAATTCAAGAGTTGATGAAACGACTTTATGATCAAATAACTCCATAAAATTATGGTCAAGCAAGATATCAAATAGATCATCACATAAAGTCAAATCAAAAGTTTATTTCATTTTCTCTACTCGATGCTTTTGTGGAGAAGGCTTTAAGGCCAAGAAAACGAATGGTTCAGATTTCTGATCAATCCATCCGGCTATAGGTTTCCTTATGCTTCTCATATCCGACACTTTAGAGTTCATCATTATATTAGCGTCGGATTTCACAATGCGTTTCGGTTTCGGTTTTTTTCGTTTTAATTCTAGAATGACCACAAATAAATCATGTAGAGAAAAACTTTGGCAATGATAATGGATTAGCCAATGCCAAACTATTAATGTTGCCAGCCTTTCTTATTTTTACAGTACAATGGCCGACACAATCTGAAGGTATGATATTACTAGCAAGTGAATTACTATCCTCAACCGATCTTTTAGAGATATTAACAATAGTATCACTAGTAGATGAATCAATTGTAAGTATATGATCTGATTCGAAATTATTTGCAAAGCATACCTTGCTGAATATGTTGGAGAGGCGTGGAACCTTGATGTTGATGGTGTCGAACATCTTCTCTTGATGGCGGCCCATGGCATCTGCTTCCTGTAGAGGCCGGTCACACCGTTATACGAGGCCGGTTACACTGGTATCTCTAGTGCTGCTGGAAATCACCAAGTCACGACACGCTAATGCCCCTTTTTTGCTTGCAATGCCCTGATCTTCAACACTTTGATTTACTGAACTTTGTCCAGTCATGAGTTGACATGTATTGATAACACGATAATCACTAGACAAATGCACAACTCCATTTGGAAAATCAAGTATAGCTGTTTTCTTATGATTAACATGATTTTCTTTAGCTAAACTTGTTTCTTTTGATTGAACAGACACAGATCGTTCGGTTGTTGTAATAACCGAACTTTTACTCAAATCTGAATCGTTCTTTTCTACCATCATTTGGAGCTCCACACCAAAAGCACTCCATTGTACTTGAGCAACCGAAAGCAAATCAAGAGTTTGAAGTCTATCTTTAATTTGTGATCTTAATCCTTTGAAGTAGAGACCAGCAAAATCCTTTTCAGAAAGTGGCAAACTACAACGGTTTCTAGTTTCTTTAAACCTTTTAAAATAATCAGAAACAGATTCATCTCTACATTGTTGAATATTATAAAAATCGGTATCACATGATGTTTGAGATATAGCATATGTTGAATTAATGTGCGGAGATGTACACGACCTTGCTGAATTTTCATTAATCCGGCTATAGTTACTAGGAACATTTGGAACCGAATCATGATTATTAGCATTTGTATATGTTGTTGGAAAACTAGATGCAACCTCCACTCTATTAACATGGTGTGCATCATATGATCTTTGAGAATAGCTGGCTAGATAGCTAGAATCAGCATAGCCAACTTTCTCATTCGCTGGCCTATTTTGTGGTTGAACTACATATTGCAAATCTGTAGCCGACGAATTAAAAGGTTGAACACCTTGCTAAAAATTATGACAACTACTAGCATATGGTGTCTCATAAAAATTAGCCACCGGCAATTGAACTTGTTTAGCAGCCGATGTATGAGAATAGTGTTGCATGTTGTTAGTGATATCGAAATTCAAAGTATGCATATTATTTGACAACAGCTTTTGCATATAATATTCAAAATTATAATTTGCATAATTAGGAGTACTATGTGAAAAATGACTAGCCGACGCAATATGCCTACTATCACTATGTCTAGCAACATAAACATGAGAATTTGTGGTACTTGCAAAATAATTATTATACATAGGTAATGTATTTGCAACTTGTACCTCGGGTTTGTTGTACTAATATTGTTGTGGAGAATAAGGATAACACGCCATAATAGGTCTTGATGCTCCCGATCTTGTGATAAATCCAGATATTCAAGATAATCCAAGCAACCAATGACCAATAAGTGCTTCTCTTGTAATCTTCAATGTAACGCAGCAAGCAAAGAACAATGCTGCCGGCTTTACCAGCCTGACTCAATGGCAAAACGACATATGCAACGGTCTTGAAGGACCAGATGCAATGATAATGGCGAATTGAAGTGATATTGAAAGTAATGAGCTAGGGTTTGATCGGTCGGTTTTAAATCAACCAGACCTTCAATTCCCCAGCGGAGTCGCCAAAATGTGTTGACGCTTTTTTGGGGCCAACACACGAAAGCGCTAGATCGGCAGGATGCTGCCAAGGGCGGTTCAACCGCCCCAGCAACCCGGTTAGACCGGTATTAGGGTTTTGCCTGAGATCGGTCGTTTGAGTGGGTAACTACCACGCTTACGTGATGGCGGATGGAAAGGTTTACGAGCAAACCAGCAAAGGGATAACCAACGCACTTACGTGGCGAAGAACGACTAGTTTACGAGCAAACTAGCAAAGGCTGTTGAAGCTCACGCCCGGGAGGGACCCCTGTCAGGGCGTGGACGTCGCCAGACGTGCCCTAGGTCGACCAACAAGCCTTAGGACGTCAACAATGGTCGTGGAGATCACGGATGAGCAGCATGAGGGGGTTGAAAAAGCTAGGGTTTAGAGAAAAAGGTAAAGATAATAGTTGATTCGATTGGGATTAGCTCAATCGGCCGTGGCCCTTCACAAATATAGGGTGGGAAGGTCTTGCCCCTGTAGGAGTCAAAGATTACATAAATCTCATGTAAAATTATAACTCCTAACTCGGATTTGGCTGTCAAGACCGGTCTAACCGCCCTTCCAACCCGGTCTAACTGCCCTAGGCCGGTTTAACCGCCCCTGGCAGGTGCAGATCTTCCTGAGGTCATATCTCCTTCATTCAGACTCCAAATTAGGCGATCCACATATGCATTTCGATCAGCTCGATGAGAGAAAGATGATGGTGCAGTGCAATTTCACTTTTGAGAACTTTTCTCAGGCCGGTCTAACCGCCCTAGCCTCCCGGTTAGACCTCTATGCCCAGATTGACAACAAAATCCATCCGATGCCAATTTTGGTTGTCGACAGGAAGCGACGCTGGCGCCGACGCGGATGAGGTTTTCGCGCCGCTTAGGTGGTCTGTGCAGTAGTTGCAAACCAAGCAGGGTGACATTGTTTATGAACGGGGAGGAGGCTATGGCCCAGGTTAGCCTGGCTGTACGAACCGAAGTAACGTGTAGGCCGGCTTGTGTCCCGATTGACGTACGTACTTAGGCAGGCAATAATGACGATCCATCAAGAATACATACGACCTCGTATACAATGTCCACGACCACAGGGGCATTGTAATCTACCAGCAGGTACTCGCGCCATAATACACCACAATGACGCTCCATTGTAATCTAATCGTCGAGTAATAATTAAGAAAAAAGTTTAAATTACTGGTCTCAAGTATAAAAGTCTAAATAACCCTATAAAATATGTTTTTTTCAGTTTACCCTAAACTATGACATATGATTTAAATTACCTCTAATATGATTTGTCTTTTTTTCTCTATACATAAGTGGAATCTTGACTTCAAAATTTACAGTATGGTAGCTGACATCGCAATGTATGGTAGCTGACATCGCAATTTACACTATAAATTTTTAGTCATTATTTTTCAGAATTTTATATCTCAATGATTAATTTATTATCAAATATCCTGCCATATGAAAATAATAATAATAATAATAATGTCCATATTTTTTCAAATGTGTTATGATGTCTATTGTCATCTCGCAAAATTTGAACTCAAAATTCCACTTGTAAATGGAAAAGCAAAATAGATAAATTGAACCAAATGTCATAGTTTAGGTGGTAAATTGAACCATAACATACTTTAGACGGTTATCCGAACTTTGCTTATACTTAATTGGAGCAATTTGGTCTTTTTGTAATTAAAATTTTGAATGTGCTTTTTTTTGAGAATTACACAGCACAACGAAGACAGTCACAACACGCACGCACATTCACCCCTATGAACACACGTACGCTAACCCTACCCCTATGAGCACCTTCGAAGGACTGAGCATCCGGCAGATATGGAGATTCCCGAAGTCACTATTGGCGCCTCGTTGTCGACGAGAACGTCGCTTATCACTTAACGCATAACGCCGGTAAATCCTGGAAAATCCCAGGAAAAGGTGCGAGCACCAGGATTTGAACCCTGGTGGGTAGCGTCCCAATGGACCGTATTGCAAATGTTTGCTACAGAATTGTTAGTAAAATACATGAGCATCTTTTAAAGGTGTTGGCGCTAGAATCGGGCCAACGCACGAACGCGTTAGGTCACGCGGCGCGCCGAGGAGCTCGCCGCAGCACCTCTGCGCAGGGGCGGTCACACCGGGTATGGAGACCGGTTGGACCGAGTTTCGCCTGACAGCCCGACAAGAAACCAACGAACGCTCGCCCGGGAGGGACCCCGTCGGGGCAAGCGCACCTTGGGTTGTTCTAAGGTCGGCAGGCCACCTAGAACGTCCTCAATCGCCGTCGAGACGAAGGAAGAACAGCAAGTATGAGATTGGAAAAGTTTAGGGCAAAGGGAAAAGTAAAAGGATAAAAAGTATTTGATAGATTCGATTGGGATGTCCTCAATCGGCCGTGGCCCTTCATATTTATAGGGAGGGTAGGTCTTGCCCCATTAGGAATCGAAGATTACATAGATCTCGTGCCAAATTACAATTCCTAACTCGGATTTGGCTGTCAAACCTGGTTAAACCGCCCCTAGGACCCGGTTTAACCGCCCCTGGCAGGTGTGGATCTTCCCGGGGTCATATCTCCTTCATCTGGACTCCAAATTAGGTGATCCACATATGCATTTTGATCAGCTCGACGAGACGAAGATGATGGTGCAGTCCAATTCTACTTTTGAGATCTTTACTTAGGCCGGTCTAACCACCCTAGGCACCCGGTTAAACCGCTATGCCCAGACTGACAGCAAAAATCCATCCGGTGCCAATTTTGGTTGTCAAGATATGCCCCCCTGTTTTCTAGCAAAGCATGCGTGCTAGAAAATACTCTTCTGCACCTGAATCATCTAAGAACGATGATGAACAATACATCGGCCATATATATGTTGTCTAAAGGCGACAATCAACTCGTCGGCCATAAATTGCCTTCAACTCAAAATGATGAAACACTTTGCTTTGGCCTCCATACCTGCTTGGTAGCTGCAGACCTTGCTGGTTTCACCTCTGCATGTTGTTCCATTAATTCTTGCTTTCGCATTCGTTGTAGCCTTCTCTTTTGAGTGTGACATAAACCAGAGGGACACCACCTCGGCTGTAGACATTTAGATCCTTCCTTGCTGTTTTTGTCACCTTTTTTAACATCAACAAATGCACTTCTGACCAGATCATTGCTAGCAACAAACGGTCTTTGCATTGAGCCACAATTTGCATATGGAGGAGAATATTGAATAATATATGGTTGCATATGCATACTACTATAATTTAAAGGTGAGTAATAGCAAGGATATGACCAAGACCATGGTGTGGTCGATGCAAAATATGAATATGGTACAGCACCATAATTACCTTGAGGTGAGCAGAAACCCGCTTGACTCTCTTGTTTTTGTGAAGATTTTACTTTCTCATCTCCCTTTGGCCGATTCTTATATTCCTTAGTGCTTCCTTTTTTCTTGTACTTGGCTAGAAGTTCCTCGAAGCTCGGCCTTACCTTTTTCTTCAGATCAGCCCCACTTTTTCTGGATGACCCGGTTAAACCGCTCCTCAAAGGCGGTTTAACCGCCCCTGTGCAGCCTTGCCCCCCCGAGTGCTGAAACCTTCAAGTATCTTGAGGGGATTTTTATGGTTGCACTTCAGGCCTTTTCTCACCAATGATTACATTTTTCCTTTAGCTCCTTCAGCTTGACTCGGCCTAATTAATACTTTAGGATTTTGCAACTCAATGGTGTTTACAAAGGCATTTGCAGGAAAAGGATTATGATCAACCTGCATTGCGTGTAATGTCAGTCGTCCTTCATTGATGGCCGACTGTATTTGTCTTCGAAATATATTGCAATCATTAGTTGCATGAGAAAATGAATTATGCCATTTACAATATGCACGCTTTTTCAACTCATCAAGCGGTGGTATGGCATCAGACAATCTAATTTTTCCTATTTTCAGCAACTCATCAAAGATCTTATCGCACATGGCTATATCAAAAGTAAATTTCATATCTTCTTGCCGATTCTTGTGAACCGGCTTGAGAGAAGCACAAGTACTAGGTTTATGTTTAGATGTCCACACAAATTCAGCAGCACAAACACTTTTATCCTCGTCGTCTGTACTATCATTTTCACAATCAAGTGCATAAACTGGACGACTAGACTTTTCATTAGACTTTTGTGAATTTCTAGAGTCTTTGCCTCGGCTTTCATTAGCTAGAGCCTTTTGTAACACTTGACCAACATCTAGAAATTCTTGTCCCTCTAGCTTTTCTTTATGAAACTCAAGTAAACCATTATAAGCTCGATCAGCTAAATCTCTATCAGAAATTGTCACCCCATAGCATCAGTTTCTAGTATCTCTAAATCTTCTAATATATTCAGAAACAGTTTCATGCAATTTTTGCTTAACCGACGTAAGATGTGACAATCTCAATTCAGATTCACTAGTAAAGAAATAATCATGAAACTTTTGTTCTAACTCTGGCCAACTACGAATAGAATTGGGTGGCAATGAAACAAACCATGTAAATGCAGGACCCGACAAGGATAAAGGAAATAACCTTATTTTAAAATATTATTGCAGCTGGCCTCACCACATTGTATAACAAACTGAGCTATATGTTCTAATGTGGTTCTATCATCATTACCAGTGAATTTAGTAAATTCTGGAGTCCTAAACCCTTGTGGAAATTGAACAAATTCATAAGTTTGAGGGTAAGGTTTTTGATACACCTTTCTCGGGACTCTAGGATCTCTACCAAAAGTTTGTTTGAACATTTCAAGCATCTCATCTCTTAATTCTTCTAAACCAGTCCTAGGCTGACTAGAAGTAAAATTAGATGCACTAACAACATTAGGAGGTGTTGTACTGTATGTAGCATGTTGTGGTGGTTGAATTGGCACCGAATGATGTAATGAGCTATTAACATTAGACAAAGGAACACCTGCGCTCATAGGGGGCTCGCTATACTCAACTTTATGTGGAATCAAAGCATTAGTAGTGGCCATTGTATTCCCTTCACCAGCCGACCCACCAATGGTAGTACGGCTATATGTGATTTATTGGTGGCACACCGATGGGAACTTTAGGTATATGCAAATTATCAAACGTATCACTACTCTTATTATTTTCAGCATTAGAAGTAGATGCATTAGGATCTTTGCCAGAAATCACTTGATTTACTTTAGCATCTAATTGACTAAAATTTTTTTTAAAATTCTCACTCATAGCATCAAACTTGATGTTTATTTGAGAGGCGACACTAGTATCAATCAAATTTGCAATTTCTGAATTAACATCAGGAGAAGTATTAGATTTCACCTCGGTTTGGGGAACATTGATGACGACATCTTTGTCTTTTTGGACCTTCTTATGTCGATCTATGGAGAAGTGCGACAAATATTGCTTCACAGCTTCATCTTCTAGTTACCGGATCTCTTGCTCCTTCTGCTCACGGATCTTCTTCCTGATTTCTTCAAGTACCTTCTGATCCTCGGCCGATGTTTCCTCAACCTTCGGCCTTTGAATATTGCTGGCATCAACCTCAGAGGGTTTATTTAGATTACTGGCCATGGGAGCCGATTGATCTTTCTTCTTCCCCAGCGGAGTCGCCAAAATATGTTGGCGCTAGAATCAGGCCAACACACAAACGCGTTAGATCACACGGCGCGCCGAGGAGCTCGCTGCAGCACCTCTGCGCAGGGGCGGTCACACCGGGTATGGAGACCGGTTGGACCGGGTTTCGCCGGACAGCCCGACAAGAAACCAACGAACGCTCGCCCGGGAGGGACCCCGTCGGGGCAAGCGCACCTTGGGTTGTTCTAAGGTCGGCAGGCCACCTAGAACGTCCTCAATCACTGTCGAGACGAAGGAAGAACAACAAGTATGAGATTGGAAAAGTTTAGGGCAAAGGGAAAAGTAAAAAGATAAAAAGTATTTGATAGATTCGATTGGGATGTCCTCAATCGCCATCGAGACGAAGGAAGAACAGCAAGTATGAGATTGGAAAACTTTAGGGCAAAGGGAAAAGTAAAAGGATAAAAAGTATTTGATAGATTCGATTGGGATGTCCTCAATCGGCCGTGGCCCTTTATATTTATAGGGAGGGGAGGTCTTGCCCCATTAGGAATCGAAGATTACATAGATCTCATGCCAAATTAGAGTTCCTAACTCGGATTTGGCTGTCAAACCCGGTTAAACCGCTCCTAGGACACGGTTTAACCGCCCCTGGCAGGTGTAGATCTTCCCGGGGTCATATCTCCTTCATCTGGACTCCAAATTAGGTGATCCACATATGCATTTTGATCAGGTCGACGAGGCGAAGATGATGGTGCAGTCCAATTATAATTTTGAGAACTTTACTCAGGCCGGTTTAACCGCCCTAGGCACCCGGTTAAACCTCTATGCCCAGACTGACAGCAAAAATCCATCCGATGCCAATTTTGGTTGTCAACAAAAGGTGTCTTGCTTTCTCTTCGAAATTCATCTACACTCAAAATGCATTCTGCCCTACTATTGTTGTCAAATGTAAAGTGAGAGAGTAGTAGGTCTACGCTTTTAGTTATGCCACATCCCAGCGTTGCGTCAGCCATGCAAGCCTTCAGCGCAGATTAAAACGAATAGTAGTCATCGGAATAACCCCCTTCCGTCCTTCCACTTTTACATTTTAATACGAAATGGATAGTAAAACATTCTTTTACACTGACTTAACGGACCGAATGGGTGGAGGCTCCGAGGAACCAGTTTTTATGATGGATATACCCCGTCAATCGAAATGGAGCCTTTTACATATCTTGGCCTCCCTCTTGGTACCACTAGGCCCTCCTTCAATGAGTATATGCCTTTGCTGAACAAAATAGAGAAAAGAATGATGGGCATTAATCCTCTGTTATCTTACTCTGGTAGACTGATCATGGTGGACTCTCTCTTGACTACTACACCAACCTTTTATATGGGGCTTTTCAAATTCCCAGCTTGGGTCCTAAATCAGATAGACTCTTACAAAAAACATTGTCTCTGGGACAGAGGTGATATTAATAGAAGAGGTGGTTGTCTAGTGGCATGGACTGATGCTTGTAAGCCAAAAGACCAAGGTGACCTAGGCATTTTAGATTTCAAATCTCACAACCATGCTATGCTACCGAAACATTTGAGCAAGTTCTATAACAAGGCTGATGTGCCTTGGGTAACATTAACATGGAAAGTTCATTACTCCAGATCGACTGTTCCTCATGCTAGGGTCCCTGTTGGTTCTTTTTGGTGGCGTGATGCAATGTCCCTGGCCAACACCTTTCTTTCCATGGCCACCTGTATTAATGGAAACGAGACACAGTTTTGATGTGGGATGATGATTGGGGTTTGGGTAACCTACAGCACAGATTCCTGCATCTCTTCTCATTTGCAACGCATAAGAAGAGTTCTCTGCGGAAGTTTTTGGGTCGAGATACTGAAGATAACTTCTTCACTCCTCTATCAGTCACAGCCTTCAATCAGCTCGAGGAATTGCATGATCTCTTAAGCTCAATTGAGATAAACCAGGAAGAAGAGGATCAGTGGTTGTATATATGGGGCTCAGGGGTATTTACACGCAAAAATGCTTACAATGCAATCATTGGTAATGACCCAGTTCAGCCTCTGTTCAAATGGTTATGGAAATCCAGCTGTCGACCACGTTTGAAATTCTTTTTTTGGCTCCTTCTTTGTGATAGATTAAATACAAGGAACATCATGAAAAGGAAGAACTGTGTGCTTAGTGATTATAATTGTGTTCTTTGTACCTCAGGGACGGAAGAATCTTTATTGCACCTATTCTTTCAGTGCCCTTTCAGTCAGACTTGCTGGGCTTACCTTGGGATACAATGGGATCTCTCAATTCACCCGGTGGACATGGTCTTATCACCCAAGCAAAACTTTGGCAGGCATTGCTTCAGGGAAGTGATGATAGTTGCCTGCTGGTGCATCTGGTGTCATAGAATTTCGATCATTTTTTATTCAGCCTCTTTGTCTCTGGTCAGATGGAAGGCTAGCTTTAGGGATGAACTTTCAAAAGCCATTATCAGAGCCAAAGCATCCCTAAGCATGGATTTAGAATCTTGGTTGAGTAGTCTGTAATTTTTCTTCTTCTTTAGTTAGGGTCTTCTTTTGGGTCTAAGACCTTTGTACCCTGTACATATCCGCTTGCTATATTTATATAAAAAAGAGTCAGTATGGACCTTCCCTACTGTTTCGTCAAAAAAAATATGTCAACTATTTTTCAGCACAATTGGCCCTGTTTAGTTCTGTAAAAAGTAGATGAAAAAGTAAAAAGTTTATGCATTGGGCTACATGCTCACAGAGAGAAGAAATGAGCTGTGATACAGTTCTCTAAATGAAAACTTTTTGCAACATGGGTAGAACTAAACAAGGCAGTATAGCACGTTACTTTGGGCCCTTCAGCCAAGTTACGTACAGTCAGGCAATGAAGACCCATCAAAAGAATGCGTACAACTGATTGGCTCAAAAAAAAAAAAGAATGCGTACAACCACGTATGCAATGCCCACAAGGGCACGTTACTTCAGTATGAATTATATAATTTGCGTGTGCACGTGACCAGAAGGTACTCGCGCGAAAATACGCGGCCATGGAGCTCCATCTGTTGCTCCATAACCCCTTCCAGAACGTTTAGTATGCTTCGTTGTCACCGTTGTAAGTAATAAATCTTCTGATATGCTCATAAGATTGCAGATATTTGTTATAGATATTTTTAGTCAAATGCATGACAGTGTTTTAAACTTGTATTACTGCTCCATCGAGGGCCATATTCTTATCTCAAAGAGTCAAAAGGCATTTTGGTCTACTTTTACCATAGGCAATGTCCACAGGGCCACTCCATCAAAATTCATCCCAAAATACAAAACGAAAGAAATATGTTTAAAATTGGAACGATAGCTAGTTATTACCAATCCTAAAATAACTTAGGTATGTGCATCTTTAAAAATTATGGAGCCTCCATGAGAGGTACGTAAAAACTGATCACAACAATGGTGAAAGAAATGAAGGATGTCTGGTTGAAGAAGAAGGGTGGAGGGGAGCAAGATTTCTGTATTACTCCCTCCGTCCCAAAAAACAAGTCATTTTGGGATTCAAATTTTGTCCCAAAAAACAAGTCGTTTTACCTGATTTGGCATATATGCATGTGCATGCAGGCATGCAACAGTCGGTTAACACCAAATCTGGCTAAAAGATAGGGACAATCAAGTTTATTTTACATTTTTGTTAATCTGTCCTAAAACGTCTAGAATGACTTGTTTTTAGGACGGAGGGAGTATCTGCATTATCACCACCGGTTCTTTAGTAGAGTCGGTGGTGATAAGAAAAAATCCATTATCGCCACTGGGTTGTGGCTTGACCCGACGGTAATAAAAGTTATTACCGCTGACTCCAACAGCACTACGACCTCTTCCTCGAACGTCGAATGTGATAACCGGTTCTAGGCAGCGGTTGGTCAGGCGGTGAAATAAAGCAGTTTCTGAGTGACGAGTCGCGGTTGGGCAGGCGGTGAAATAATGTGCCTAGCCTTGGTACATGTCACTACTACACAACCCGACAACACAAATGGTAATCACAGCCGGTTTTTAAGCAAACAGGCACATTATATATTAAAATCGGTTGTGAAAACTAGCATCATGTTCGGTTTTAAATACAAACCGACTGTCAAAGTTTCACAGCTGGTTTGTACTAAAAACCGGCTATGAAAGAGGTACTGGATCTGAAATTTTTATTTACTTGCATTTTGGACTTTGGAGCCTGGCTCGGCCTCCTCAACCTCTACTCTCTCCTTCTCCGGTTCCTCTCAGCCTCTCTCTCTATCTCTATCTTCTAAAACATCCCTCTTCCTCTCCACTTTCCATCAAATCCTGGGGGAGGAGGGTGTGGCGCCGCTGCCCCTTTCCCTTCCCTCCCACTACGCTGACCCCTTCCTCGCTCTTGCTGCCCTCTCTTGCCCCGTCTGCTCGCCCCTCACTAACTGTAGTGAGGAGCAGCGACAGGGCGAGGGGCGGTGGCGGCGAACGGTGAGACGAGGGGTGGCGGCAGCCTGGAGGTGGGATGCGCGGCACGGTGGACGGGCAGCAAGCGGTATGGCAGCGTGAAGCAGCGCGGTAGCAAGATGCGGCCTAGCGGCGACTAGCGTGGCTGCGGGATGCGGTCCGAGGGCAATCAGCCTGGCGGCATCCCACAGGAAGCGACGCACAGGCAGGAAGCAGATAGCAGTGGCAGGAAGTGGCGCTGCAGCGACCGGCATGGAAGCATGGTGCGGCCCGGCGGCGACCAGTGGCACGGCGGCAGGATGTGTCCTGCGGCAGCGGGATGCGGCCTGACGGCAGCGCGAGGCCCTCTCCTGGTATGCCTACCATTCCTCTATCCCTCTCCCTCCTCTCTATCTCTTTCCGAGAGAGATGCAGCGGCAGTCCAGGATGGCGAGGTGCGAAGGTGGGTAGCTGAAGGAAATGAGGCATAGGGTTGGCTAGAGGGGGACGAGGCGTGGTAGCGGGCGCCGGTGGAACAGCTTGCTGACGGCACAATTTTTATTTTTATTTTTTTGTTTTTTTATCCCCATCACAGCCGGTTGTTCTCGGCTGAAAATAGACTGTGATGAGGGGAGACATCGTAGTCGGTATATCAGCAACGCCTCTTAAAACCAGCTGGGATGGGAGTTAAAAATGGCCGTGAAAGCCGGTTGTGGTGTAGTGGATGAAAACAAACGAGATCAGCCAGATAAGCCCCTTCATCCTTTCACTGCTACACTTTAGATTTTCCGTTAATATAAAATGATGTCCCTTCCTCTTTTACACGGACAGATATGCCAGAGATAGGTTCAGGTTCTTGTTTTTCTGACCCAAAATGTCGGTCCCTTATGTTGTAAAACAAGTTGTGTACAGTTGGATCTTTCCCTCCCATGCATCTCACGATAAGCATACAATAATATAAGTACTATAAAGTAGCCAAGAGACAATATAGGTGGAGCTTGTCTTTATTTTAATGGAGATGCTCCTCTGATATATACTCCAAACTAAATCTAGAATTTTGGTAAAAGCTCACGAGCAACCGCGTGAGCAACCGGGCTAGGACTTAGAATTTCTAGTCATCTTTTCTACTAGACCTTCCGTTCTAGAGTCCGATTGTTTTACGATACCTTTTTCCTCGAACGTTTGTGGTCGAGGTCTACTAAATAAACGGCCACTTTCCAAACTGCTGGACGCCTTACGTGGTGTGCATTGAAACCGTCACCGACACGGAAAAATCATCATGGAACCAATGGACTCCGCAATGGACTCGGATTGCACGAGAGAACCAGGAGACGGGTCGGAATAGGAAAACTGTTGGCTGTTGTTAACTCTCCATATCTATTTCAATGTCCTACTATTAACTCCTACGAAGTTTCATCAGTATCTATATTCACCGTAGTGCAGGTGAATTCCAACGTGTTAACCGTAAACAGGTTCACCTTGTCTTGTGGCAGCGTGGCTATATACGGGGTCGTCGTCGGCGTCCCAGCCAAAATTGATGATGTCGGCGACGAGAACAAAGTCCAGGTGTGGCTCGCACACCTTCGAGATCGTCGGGTACAGCCGGCACAAGGGCCTTGGCAAGGAGAGTTCATCCGGTCCGGCACCCTTGCGGTCGGCGGATACGACTGGTGCATCAAGTTTTAATTTTGCCGCACGGTACGGATTCCACGGAGTTTGTGTCAGTTTACCTCTGCCTTCTGAGCCCGAAAGCCAAGGTGAGAGCGTTCATGGACTTTAAGCTGGTCGACCAGACCACAGGGTTGCCCTCTTCGATCAAGTTCTCCAAGCAGGCAGACTTGTTTGACACAACGGACACAACAGACGCAGGGGCAACCAAGAACCACGGCTGGGGCTATGGCAGGTTTATGAAAACTAGCGACATAGAGGCGTCTGCATACCTGCGCGACGACCGCCTCGTGATCGATTGCGACGTCACTGTTATCAAAGGACCAAAAGTCACAGAGACCACCATCGGCGAGGTTCGTGTGCCTCCCTCGGATTTGTCCAAGGATTTTGGGAAGTTGCTGATTGCAGGGGTGGAAACAGACGTGACATTCAAAGTTAAAGCTGGTGAGTCCTTTGAGGCCCATAGGAATGTGCTCGCAGCGAGGTCTCCGGTCTTCAAAGCGCAGCTCTATGGGATGGTAGGGGTGGACAACAGAAGTTTCATAACGATCCAAGACATAAAGCCTGGTATTTTCAAGGCTCTGATCCACTTCATCTATACCGACTCGTTGCCTGATGTTCAAGATATTGAGTTAGATGAGATTCATGAGGATGAAGATATCACGAAGTTTTTACTCGTGGCTGCGGACAAATACGGCATGGAACGGTTGAACTTAGTGTGCACTAGCATGCTTTGCAAAAGTCTTGATGAGAAGAATGTGGCAGACACGCTTGCTCTAGCTGACCTGCACAATTGCAGCGAGCTTCGAAAAGCTTGCACTGAATACATAGCTTCCTCAGATAGAGTTGGTGATGTGGCGGCAAGCCCAGGGTATCAGCACCTTAAGGCAGCATGTCCGGCTATCTTCAAAGATTTATGGGAGAAAGCTTGCATTGAATACATAGCTTCCTCAGTTTTCCTTTTTGAAGTGGCGTTTTAATTTTCGCTTGCTTCAGCAGCAGAGAGAATCTGTCTCGACCACAATATGCCCCCATTCCATTTTCGCTAGCTGCTTTGATCCCTTGCCTGCAGCATGCCGCTACCTCTGCTTGGAAACCATCCAGCAAGTGCGGTAGCTCGCCGCAAGCAGCGTGCATCACTTCTCCCTCATCAACCCTGATTACAAAGCTTCATCCACCTTCAGGCCAGTTTGACTTGAGAATGCACTATCAGTGTTATCCTTAGCTTATCAATGGCCGGTCTTCTCCATCTCTGTCTCTCTCACACTCCCCCTTCTCCTTTGGTGCTGCACAACCTAATGTACTCCTCGGCTTTCTTTTGGACCATATATGCCACATCTTCAGCAGTTCTCATTTTATTGCCCCTCCCTCTCCCTGACACCGTTTCTCTCCAGCCACCAAAGCCATAGCAGAGTTACGAGTTTCATTTGTACTTCTTCATCCATATCCAGAATATGTTTAATAACCTCCTTGGCTGATTGTTTGTAAGCCAGTGCGAAACGTTGTTCCTCCAAACACAAAGCTCTCCACACATGGCTTGAGTGCTTGCAATTGAAGGGAATTGCTAAAGTACACCCGAATGAACGTAGGCCATCCATTTAGTTGGATATTACCTCCTACGAGGTAATAGGTTAATGTATAATTATTATATTTATTTTTATACTCTTGTTTTTGAAAACAGGATAAAAGGGGAAAAAACTACCTATTAGATCTGACTAACCTAAGAAAATTACGTGATCTAATCTAATCTTCAAGGGTGCAGGCATGTGACAACTCGCAATCACGAGTGATATCCACATCAACATGTTACCGTGACAAAAATAAAATTACGTGACAAGTTAGCCTGGCGGTACATATGCCAATATTTTTGAGACACGACAAAAGAAATAATTTGATTTGAACTTTCTGAATTAACTATAACATGGCGTCACTTATGCCAATTTTTTTTAAATATATACGCGTGACACTTGTTGGGCTCAACCATAGGACGCGCATACTTTATTATTCAACCTGTTCGCTTGCCTAACGTGTGATGCATTCTGAGAGTCATGATGATTCATGAACATTGCATGCACGATGCATCCATATATTTGGGCTCGTGCAACACTTAACAAGCGGTGAAAGTAGAATCTACTAATTTTTTGTTACAGATTTTACAAAAGTTATGCCTAACACGAGTGTAACGTTTTTTTTTTCCAGTCTCCCGGGAATCCCGTACCCACGATTGGGGAGGTTAACGGCAGAGTCGTTGCCTTTCTGATTTTTCTTTTTTTTTCTATTTCTAAATAATCAATGGTTTAGATTTGTTCCATCTCTTACCTCCTAGGAGGTAAAAGGTGTACAGTAGCATGGCCCGCAATTGAAAAATAAATGAGCTCCATGCCTCCATCGACCTTCCACACAATATTCACCTTGTGTCTAGCTTCATGCCTCCTTGGCGCTAGGCATTTCAAACACCACAGCCTCTTCCATTGTTTTTCATCCATAGCGCTACCGCTTGCTGATGTCGAGGCTGCTCCCCTCCGACTCATTCTCTTCTCCCACGCCCTTTACTTGCATCTTATTGGCTGAACGAACAGTAAAGATCCCTCTCAAGTCATGGTGCCAAGCAGCCACGTCTCAAGGTCAACATGTACTGGGATGGCTAGTATTACTTGCGACGAGCGACCACGACCGTAGCTCGGTGGCCTCCTGGGCTACAAACAAAATGTTTTTACCTTTTTTTTTTGTGAATTACTATTTTTACTATTTGCGCCGGCCCAAGATACTTCGCTTAGAATAACTTGTCAAATGAAGCGGCGAAATAACCGTTTCGGATGACCCCTTATTCTAATCGGAAAAAGGGAAGCGGTGAAATAACCGCTTCATTCGGATGAGATTTCGTGCCGCTTAGATTGATGGTTTCTGCAGTAGTGCATCCTACAGCCAAAAAGTTTGGCGCACCAACACTTCATCCTATCTTCTCTCTATTGGCCGTGTTTAAATGCCCCCTCAAAAAAATTTTGAGGCATTAAATGCAAAGAATCTTGTATGCATGAAGCACTAAATGAAGTTTATTTGTAAAACTTTTTCACAGATGGGTGCAACTTTGCGCGATGAATCTAATGAGCATAATTAATCTATGATTTGGTACAGTAACTCTACAGTAACCATCCTCTAATCGTGTGGTCAAAGACCTCGTTAGATTCGTCTCGAGAATTTACCTAGGGTTATGGAGATAGTTTTGTAAACTGCCTTTAATTAATACCCTTAATTATTGGTCAAAGGTGCATTTATTACCCTCAAAAATTTTTCACATCCAATCTAAACACGACCATTGGGTTGATCAGCTCATCCACCATTCTCAGTAAGCTATTTCCGTGCAGTGTCACACGCCTCCTAGCTTGTCCAGTTCCTCGGCATCTAAGGGTCTTCCCAAATTTTTATGCTCCTATCCTCTCCCACCCTCCATATAATTCATCCTTTGAGCACCTCTAAAACCTTCAGTATACTTCTCCATGTATAAGGCATATTCCTGCAGGGCTTTGCATTTAGAGGATCCCCATTATCGTAATATTTGGCCCTCAACACCTGGGCACACAGAGATGTTGGGTTTTGTAGCAATCTCCATCCCTGTTTTGCCAATACGGCCATGTTAAAACTGTGAATGTCTCTGTATCCCAAGTCCCCAATGCACCTACCCCTTTTGGTTCAGTAAGTATTTCCCATCTAGTCCAGTGCAATTTATTGTCCTAGTCCTGATTTCTCCACCAGTATCAATCGATCATTGTGCCAATCTGATCACACATTGCTTTTGTGATATCAAAACATCCCATAGTGAAGGTAGGTATCGCTTATGCCACCGCTTTAATCAGCACTTCCGTTCCCGTCCGGGATAACATCTTCTCTTTCCATCCCAGTAATATTCTTTCCCAAATACGTATGCAAACACTTTGGTTCTATCCTTCCCAACAAACACAGGAAAGCCTAGATATCTCTCACTCATGGTTTCCCTTTGGATTTGCAGTGAATTAAATCATTTTTAGTACACACGTCGAAATTCTTTTCCGTTACGTTGTACAATGTGTACGCATCCTATCTTTAGCCTGGTCGATGACAGTTTTGCTAAGATGAATTGCAGGATGAGTATTTCTTCATGCACCAGATTGTCCTCTCGTAGAGCGATCACCGGTCTTCAGTGCAGAGCTCTGTGTGATGTCAGTAGGGGAGCACAATAATGCAGCTTGTCTTTAAAGCACTCCTTCATTTAATCCACGCGGACACTTTACGCGCCATGGAATACCTTGTTCTGAATTAGAATCAAAACATGGTTAAGCACTTATTTGTGGCTATGGAGGAATTCTTTCTGGAAGACTTAATTATGCGACCTACTCCCTCCGTCCCCAAAAACAAGTCATTGTAGTTGTTTTAGGACAGATTAACAAAAATGTAAAATGACATTGTCTTGCCTCTATCTTTTAACCAGATTTCGTGCTAACCAACTGTTGCATGCCTGCATGCATATGCAAACTTGCCAAATCGAGAAAAACAACTTGTTTCATGGGACAAAATTTGAATCACAGAACGACTTATTTTTTGGCACGGAGGGAGTAGGATTCTGCGCTTATTGCTCTATGTTAACTATCTTATTGTTGTGGTAGAAAAGCAAAGAGCAGTTCTAAGATTAAATCAAACCGGCATGCTTGCATTGCAAACCATCCTCAGAGTTAGCCTGCAAATTAAACAAGAAAATGCATTATTGCTTGGCCTGCAGATCAAAATTCGCTAGCGACAAGGCTTGCTTCATACATGGCTTGATATCCACATCACACAGCATCCACGGATTACACTAGTTATTTCGCTAAACCTACTGCTCAATTCAAAAAGGCCTCTACAGTAGGCATGAGTACTTCAACTAACTAAATATTTAACGACAATCAAGAACAAGACCAACTTGGTTGCTTTCTCCAACAAATATGAAAACATCTCAGCCGATGATAGTTTGAGGTGCTGATCATGTTGGCTTGCCTTCCCACCACCGACTCCACTCAAAGGATTGGCGATATATTTAACAAAAGCATCTCTGAAGCTGCTACCATGACGATGCTGGTCAGCTCGAGCAAGACTGGTGCGAAGAATGTCCTTGCATTTCAGCTTCAGCCTGTTCATGCCGTACCTATCTGCAGCCAGAAGCAACTGCTTAACTGTTTCCTCTTTCTCATCGCCGTCAAGGCCTACCATGGAAGGCATCCTCTCGGTGTAGACGAAGTGAAGCAATGCCTTGAAAGCCGCAGGCTGCATGTCTTCAATCATTATGCACTGTTTCTCCTGGTCTTGCTTGAACCCATGAATCTCCGCGAAGATTGGCAACCGCGCTGCGACCACGAACTTGTGGGCATGGAAAACCTTGTCTTTAACCACGAAGGTCAAATCCTCCCCTGTGTCATCCCTCTCGAACAATGGACCAGAACTACTCGACAGATCCGATGGCCGCATCTCAGCATCGTTATCAGACGTCACGATCTTCTCCACATGTGGTTCCATGAAAACAGTGACATCGCACTCGATCACGAGGCGGTCGTTGCGCAGGTACGCAGACTCCTCAAGCTCGCTCCTCTCCATGAACTCGTCCGTGCCCCAAGCGTAGAAGTTATCTTCCCTGGTGTCCAGGGTGTCGAACACCTGCGGCACGCCCGCGCTCGCCACAGAATTCGAGGACCCCGTGGCGTGGTCGAGGAGCCTGAAGTCGTAGTGCGCCCTCACCTCGGCGTCCTGGCTCAGAAGCTCCAGGAAGACGGCGACGTTGCCGTCCTGTCTGGAATCCTCGTCGTCGTTGTCGCCGTCGAGGTAGCCGTCGGGGTACAAGCGGATGCACCAGCTGTAGCCGCCGACGTCGAAGGCGGCGGAGCGGAGGAAGGTGTTGACGCCGAGGCCGCGGTGCAGGCTGTAGCAGACGATCTCGAACGCGTGCGTGCCCCTCGCCGTGCGCGGTGTGCTCCGCGACGCCGTCCGCGTAGACGGCCGCGGTAGATTGGACGCCATTGCTACGACGACTTGGGTACGTATGTGCCTTGCAATCTGCAATTACAAGCTAACGGGTAATAATAATTAAATAACGAGCGAGACCACACGAGGGGAGAATACAATAATGGAGTTCGATACTCGTACGTGTGAGAATTAGAGTCCTAACTCAATATGCATTGGGAAAAACAATGCAATGTGCCCAAACATCCAAAAGGGTCATCATGAAGCCTGTTGCAACAACGTGTTTCGGTAAGTAATGCTTCGGGACGAAACGTCTGGACACGTCGGGCAGCTTATGTGGGCCTGCTGCAGTCCCCACCGCATCCTTAGAGCAAAGCATTATGGTGTTGTAAGCGGGCTGCAAGAGCTACCTCACCAAATTTGTGATGAGTTAGAGGAGAAAGAATAGAGGTAGATTGTTGCTTACAGCAAGATTATGCACAGGTTCTAAAAACATGCGAAGAGAAGGTAGGCTATGTATGCAAAAGCATACATTCTCACTGCCGAGAGTGTATTTAGTCAAGCATACTCTATCTGTCGATGTGCCCCACCGCTCACCAGGAAAATACGCCACTTGTCGGTGTTCTACCGTCAATCCTACCGAGAGGTATCCCGAGGTAGAATATTTCAACTGGGGTTTCGTCGAGATCAGGAACGCAATGGCTACACAAGTTTAGACAGGTTCGGGCCACCGAGATAGCGTAATACCCTACGTCCTGTTTGGTGGTCGTATTGCGTGCGAGGTTCTAATGTTTAATTGGGTCCCTGCCCAACCTTATATACACGAAGTGCAGAGTTACAAGGTCAGTTTCGGGTAGAACGCTAGCCTATTACAACTCGATTGAGTACTTTACAAGTCATACCGAGTACTTTCTAGGTAATACGACTAGTTTCTTTATCAAGTAGAGTTCTTGCAGTACTCTACTCGAAGTCTTTAAGCTTGGTACGATCCTCTTCTAGGAATTCTCTACGCGCCTTTGTGGCCCATGGTCGTACCTCCAACACCGCTGCCTATTCCCGTCCCTTTCGCGTTCACGCATCTGGGCTCCCGGACGGCGGTGCGTCAGCCCAGGACCAGCAGTGGTAAGCTCCACACGAGGCGCCAACAGCGGGACCCTGAGCGGCAGCGTGTGGGGCCACAGGAAGGAGCTCCGAGGTGAAGGCGTGCAAGGCCGGTGGCGGGAGATCCGGACGACAACGCGCAGACAATAAACTCGAGTACTTGGTGATGGCTCGAGCCAGGAAGAAGCTTATCTTTGTGCTTCTCCACATCAATGTTGCATTAGGTACCCTTTGATGTTGCAATAAATTTTTTTAGATATTGCAATGGTTGATTTGAGATATTGATGTGGGGGATCCAAGTTGCCATGGGGGCATCCTCCCTTATTGGCTAACTTCATGAAGGCAGCTAGTCTTATTCTGAATTTTGATGTTGCAAAATCTAATGGGAATTTGAATGAATGTACTTGTCAAGTCTATCGAGTACTTTTTAAGTACATCGAGTACTTTCTTGAAATTCTGCTAGTCTTTGAGTACTTGTCTTGTTGATTTTGGAAAGTCCTTGGTTGACATGAGGCTGTGAGGTGCTCAAACCCCGTAAATTTTGATCAACTTGTACTCTTCAATAATCAATGAGCTAGCAGATGGTCGGGCCCTTAATAAGGTTGCAAATCCTCCTTCAAATCTTGTCAATCAAGTGGTTTTTCTTATGCCTAGCCCCAGAGCATAAGAACTAGTGGAAATGCGTCGAGTAGTATGTAGTCGAATAGCTACCATCAGTAGAGAAGCAAACAGAGGAGGTTGTGGTTGACTCGCCATGCCATGATCTCCCAGAAACATGAGTCATGTGCCAATGTGGCCGTAACCCCACCATTGGTACTTGGCAACCCGAAGATGTCGAAGAAGAAACAACTAGGTAAGCTTGATGACGTACCGAGTTGTAATTAGCATCCAGCCCCCGAGCATGGAAGTTGACGAAGATGTGATGGCACGCTGCGCGGCCTGGAGAATTGTCACCTGAAAAGGACAATGAAAACATTATGTAGCACATAATATGGAATGTTCACTATACCGAAATTGTATTCAGTAGGAGAATAAAATGCCAATTCTGGGCGTGTTGAGCTCTTGTTATGCCATGTATTCTCCCGAGTAGCCCGCCTGTTACGTTTAATCACCTGGTCTCGTATTAGCCTTTGCTCATAATTCTGTATGAGTCACTTAGGTCATGACTGAAATCTCAAGGTTTCACGGATTAAGGTATTTGCTGCTCGAGGAGATTAACGACCATTAAGAGAAATCAACGAAATAAGTAGTCGACTGTGTGACAAAGAGTGTGCGCATTGTGGCGCGAAGTTGGCGACATTGCGACAAAGAGAAATCGGACTTATAAAGCAGTCGGCAAGAGCGCATGTTGTAGGGCGAAGTAGTCGGCGCTTGGCCAATCTTGTTAGAACAAGATAGACAAATTAACAAAATTAATTGAAACAAGTAACTTAGCAGTAACTTAGCTTGTTTGTTGTTGTTTGTCGAGATGAAGCAGACTAGTCAAAGTTGATTCCGACTAGTTTGAGTGCGTGAGGGCCGTCGTCGAGTAGTTGATGTCGGCGACGGCATAAGCTTAAGTAGTCGAAGTTGTCACCGGTGCTTCGGCGACGCAATCTGGAGCCACATCGAGTAGTCAAGTTCATCGCAATGGTTGATTTGAGACGTTGCGGTGGGGGGGGGGGGTCCAAGTTGCCATGGGGGTATCCTCCCTTATCGGTTAGCTTCATGAAGGCAGCTTTTTTATGTTGCAGTTGCATGAATTTGAAGTTGCAGTAGTCTTGTTCTGAATTTTGTTGTTGCAAATTCTAATGGAAATTTTAATGAATGTTGCATGAAACAAAGCTTTGATGTTGCGGTGGGAATTTTACTCTTAAAACTAGTTGATTTTAATATGTTTCCGTACATATTTTTCGATGTTTCAAATGTTGATTTTTATTATATTGCCGATGGTCTATTTTAATGTTGGAAGATCCCGTCCGATAAAAAAATTATCAAACATTCGGCGCTAGCAACGCCAAACATATTTTTACTAACATGTATCAAGCTGATTAATATTGAATTATATCCAACAGATCTATTTATTATTGAACCGAGTTTTCAGTCCAACCTCATTCACTCGTCTAGCTCGAATCTCCCCGGCGACGTGATGACCAGCAGTCATCTTCTCAAGATCTTCAACGTCAACAAAGCACATCGTCAATGTGCTGCTCAAGACAGCAATCAAAATCTTTGTTTCCTTCGTCGGGGAGGAGGTCGGTTCCAGGGAGCACTCCACCTTCCAAGTTTGCTCGCCTCCCCTTCTCCAACTCATCTCTCCATCACCACTCTCCACTTCTCTCCCTCTTCGGTAAAATCCATTCGCTGCCCCCCTCTCCTCCCCCTCCACTGCCCCCCCCCCCCCCCCCCCCTCACCTCATGCTTGTTGGGAGGAGTGGCGGCGGCTAGCGGGGCATGGGGCAGCCCCACGGTGGGAGAACATGACAGAGCTGCAACGGAGGAACGATTGTGATGAAATAGTGTAGGTGTAGCTGGGTCCAGCTGCTTTCTCTCCCCACATCTCTCTCATAGGTGCACTGATTATTAGCCTCTGCTCTCTGCTCTCTCTCTCTATTAGATCTTGTGAAGGACAAGTTGCCTCGTCTCGGCCCTGGTACAGCGATAGCGGTAGCGCCTGACAGGGCTACGATGGTGGCAGTAGCAATAGACAAGGCTACAGCGATGGTATGCCTCTCACTCTCTCAGGCAGTAATGGTTCCACAATGCTGATGGGACATCCGAGTGGTGATGTGGCCGTGGTGACCTCAATTTTCCTTTTCTTTAGAAACGGGAAATCTAAATAGAGGCCCCATCCCTTTAGCTTATCAGGAGGCCTGTCGATGTTTCGAAGACCTCGCTAGTAAACTTCTCATGCCCTGTCGATGTTTCAAAGACAAGCCTCTGTGTAGAATAAAGAAAAAGGAATCTCATGCCCCTCACAGGGGGCCTGGCTTCTCCTTTATTAACACAGGGGAGGCCAAAGACGGTAAAAAGAAAGGGCAAAAGAGTACCATCAAAAAGTCAAAAGTAGCAGGAGGCTTAGTTCTTGTCGCAGACCCCGCTGTCCTTGGGAACCGTAGCCGCCCTCTATAGTCGTCATGATGGGGGTTACAGCTATACTGAAGAAAGGGGAGTAGCTGGCACCGTGCACCGTACATTCAGTGTTTAACCGTTGGTGCTCTATCTTGACCGGAGTGCGCATATGAGCACCATGAAGTGCCAGCCATACTTCCCAACCCTCCATGCTGAGGGTCGGGCGAGACGGACGGGAGGTCGAGCGAACGGATATCCCAACCCCCGGGCGCAGCAGCGCTGTCCCTGCCTACACCTGCGCAGGTCGCATGCAGTGCACAGGAGAGAAAAGTGGGAGAGGGAAGATGTCCCTATCATGGGCCCCGTGGCTCCTCTGTATGCATGAGAGGAATATGTGACATGCATGTCATACGAGAGAGAAAATATGAGAGAGTAATTATGAGAGAGAAAAGAGAGAGGAGGTGGCAGCTTACGCATGCAACAGATAAATCCACATGCACAGAGAGAAGAGGGGTTTTCCAGTGGATGTCATTGTCATTGGGCCCACCAACCCTTTTGCATGTGTGTGGATGGGTGAAGCAAAAATGAGAGAGAAAAAGGAGGTACTTGCGTCAGATGTGGTCTCCCTAGCCACCGTGCATGCGTATTGATGAGCATGGTCACTGTTGACCCTAGGATATCATGTGAGGCAGGGCACTGACTGCTGTAGCCATGTAGGTGTGCAGGTCGTTCCTAACGGCCCTGCAGCTTGTGACAGGGACGCGTGTGACCTATGCTCTGCTCCTGTCGAGACGTGTCGCACCGTCCAAAGGAGATGTCCTCGGCAGGTCATCCGGACGATAGCGCAGCAGACGCGTGTTTTACGCCCGACCTTTTTTCCATCTATGAGGTCAAGTGGGTCAGCACCATGACCGAGCGAGCCCCTAATCCTGGCGTGGCAGGGGTCGGACGAAGCTGAGCCCCCGTTGCTAGAGCGGCAGGGTCGAGCCAGCTCTTAGTTTCGCCGCCCTTTTATCTGATAAATATTTATCACAAATATTCATCCCTGACAAGGCCCATCCCCCCCTCCACCTCCCCTCTTCTTCTTCCTCCGTCGCCACCCTTCCCTCTTCCTCTTCCTCCGCCGCTACATCCTCTTCTTCCTCCGTCGTCGTCGCATCCTCTTCTTCCTTCGACGCTGCTCGCCTGGTTAGGGTTCAGGGATTCGGGTTTCAAGGGTTGAGCTCTATCTCTGGACCTTAGAGGGGTGGTGGGTGGCAAGCTGGCCTGGCGGCGATCGGTGGTTGGTGGGCAGGGCGGCGAGGCGGCGGAGCACTGCAGGCTGCGGGTGGTGGAGGCAGGTGGTTGGGGCCAGGGAGGAGGCAAGTCCACGGCGAGGTTAGGGTTAGCGTCAGCGGCGACTGTCTTCGATGCGGAGGCGCGGTAGCGGCGGAGCCTAAGGTGGCAGTGGCGTACGGGGAAACTACACCGGAGAGATTAGGGAGGGCAGTGGAGGAGGGAGACGGCGGTCGGTGGGGGAGTGGTGCCGGATTGTTCGCGGCGGAGCCGGGGGAGGTGGGAGGCGGGTGCGGAAGGGCGCGGCGTTGGGTTACTGTTTGGCCACGCCGGCCGGCAGCGCGAGCCGCCGGAGCCGGGGAAGGGGAGGCGCAGCGGCACAGATGGCCCCCGGCCACTAGAGCCGGCGGAGGGGGCGGCGCGCGGGCTTAGGGTGGGGGACAAGATGTTGAAGAAGGGTAAAAAGGGAAAGTTTCACAAAATAGAATACCTAGAAATAGTAATTTTTCGATTTTTGAAAAAAGGCCTCTCGCTAAAACTAAATGCAGGCCGGCCTCTCTTTAGCCGCATCCTTTTAAAAAAGTGCATCACCGCTTGTCGTTGGTCCAGTGGTGATATGGATTCCTATCACTCTTGGGCCCAATCCGCGGTGAAGCATGGTTTGGAATCAGCGGTGATGAACGTGTGGAGTGACGGTGGTGCTCTTTTTCTCTCTTTTGCAACGTGAAGCTAGTGAAGCCACTATTTATTTTTATTTTTTTGAAAAAATCCAAATTACTCCATTTAAGTATAAGAAAAAAAGTCCGAATAACCCTTAAAGTATGTTCTCTAAACTATGGCATTTGGGCGGTGTTCAATTCCGGTGAAAAAAATTGGTGAAACTTTTTGCCAAGAGAATCTTACCATTTAGGAGTACTAAACGTAGACTAATAATAAAACTAATTACAGATCCCGTTGAGAAATCACGAGACAAATCTAATGACGGTAATTAATCCATGTTTAGTGGATGATTACTGTAGCATTACTGTTGCAAATCATGACCTAATTAGGCTCATTAGATTCGTCTCGCAAATTTACCCGGGGTTATGGAATGGGTTTTGTCATTAACACATTTATTACTACTTCATGCATGTAAAATTCTCTTTGACGTGGCCGGTGAAAAAAGTTAGTGAATGGAATTAAACATGGCTTTGGTTCAACTTACCCCTTAAAACAATCTGTCATTTTTGTTTCTCCGTGTACAAGTGAAATTTTGAGTTCAAATTTTGCGAGATGATAATAGACATCATAACACCTATTAAAAAATATGTCATGGAATTTTTACCATTATTTTTATATTTGATAATAAATAATCATCGAGATACAAAATTATGTGAAAAATAATGACAAAACAATTATAATATATTTTTTACATACATTGTGATGTCAACTACCATCCTATCAATTTTGAACTCAAGATTTGATTTATGTGTGGAGAAACAAAAAAGACAAATCATATTAGGTGGTAATTTATTTTGGGGGTGAACTGAACCAAAGCATACTTTAGGGGGTTATATGGACTTTCCTTGTACTTGAAGGGAGTAATTTGGACTTTTTCTTTCTTCTTTTTTTTCCTTCACTGGCTTTGCCTCCTTCGAGTATTGTAGCAAGGAGCTAAAGGCTCAAGGAGCCCTCCCAAAATGGACCTTTTGCTTCAATGGCTATGGCTCCTTAGAGCACTGTAGCAAGGAGTTGAAGTCCCAATAAGCCCTCTCAAAAAGGGTCTTCTTAATATCTGCAGTATATTTTCTCGCTCTACGATACATTTTTTCACCACCATTTAAGTCATTCTTGAACATCTTTTATTAATAAAGCAAGACACAACAAAAAATTTGATATTTTGCATAATTTTTTGAATAAGGCGAGTGGTCAAAAAAAGTCAAATGAACTATAATTTGAAACGGAAGTAGTATATGTTATGTACATGGAATGAATAGAAGTGGTGTGCCATGTACAATTCTGATAAACCTCAGACAAGGCACTCTGTAAGCTCGAGTCTTGATGCCGGTTAGGAAGACAGAAATCACGGTGGAGCTATGAAGGCATGCCGGTATGCCTGATACAGAAACATCGATGTCACAATAACATATCTGCACATACTGTTGGTAGCTTTATCTACTACACAAGCTACTTATGGCAAACCAGATTTGGAAATTATGGGATTTGCCCTTTGAGTGCGCTGATTATGTCTGAGAAGAACCCATGAACATCTGCTGAATTGCTCTTTCAGTAAGGAGGGGTTCACTCTTTCACCCAGGAGTGCAAATGATACACCTGCAGAAGACAAAATGAAAACAATGACGGCCAGTTGTGGGTACTTCAGTCACCACCACAAATGCAGTGTTGATATCTTTGTAGCCGATCCAACACTTAACAAGACATGTTATTCAAAAAAAAACTCTAAACAGAACACAAGAGGCAATTTACTCATGCACTAGACTCAACATTCTTGCTCCATACTCCTTGGTCCTACAGGTTTTGTAAAACAGCTCAAGCACGACACTGAAGAAGAGGATTGTTTTGTGCTACTGCAGTTTATCTGGAAACCAAAACCTCAAATTTTACCTGAACCATGAGACAAAAAAAAAGAGGAAAAAACTACATCAGCCAAAGCATTGGAGAATTTGGTTACCATTGAGCACTGGAATCAATGCACCATTATGTATATACAAGAGCCTAGATTTTTCATCATTCTTTCGTAACTATAACCACAAGGAAAACAAAACTTACATCCAAGTCAGGTCCACACGCACATACCATAGCATGTACTCTTCCATTGAACTGAAATACAGGGCCCTTGCAGGCATGCAGAAGCCCCTGTGCGAAAACAAATATTTGACCAAGAGAATACCATAGTAAAATTAAACTACTGCACCACGTATATCTGTTTCTAGAAGCAATATGTAACCAAATAATTTTAAAAACATGGGAGTTCAAATCCTGATCTTCCAATGCGGGTGAAAAAAACAACTATTTAAGAACAGAAATGGGCTCAGTGCTCTTGATCACTGAAACTTGAAGGCAGGGTGTAGAAAAGAGGGCAGCAACGGAAGTACTCAAGTGCTTTTCTAGAGCACTTCAAGTTAACTTAATGGTCTGGATCACGGCACAGAAAGATTCTGAAAATTCAACAGGATTAGCTCAGAGATGAATATTGAAGCACTAAATAATTAATATATAAAAACAAAGAAATGTCCAGTAACGGAATCTGGTGGGTATTCAAATTGAGACAAAGTTGTGACAAACATATTGATACAGAACAATAATACTGTGCTCATTAAAGTACCATAACTTGTGTTATTTTCTATATTTAATCAGTCATCACAATCGACAATGATTTAGTATTGTTCATATATATTAGGCTGTCTGATGACTCAAAAAAGCAATGAACATATTTAATAACATGCAAGTTCAATATATGTCTTCCAATGCATGAAACTATAAAACATATAGAGCTATTTGAAAACAACAGTCAGTTCAGCTCTTGATGATTGAATATTGAAGACAGAATATAGCCAGGAAGGCTAGAACTGAGATACAGCATATCAACTGAACAATATATGTGGCTCACAGAAGGAAATGATTGCAGAAAGTACACAGTTATTGCTCGATTGACTTTTGTTCAAAAAGAATTCAAAACTTGACTTACCTATACATAAATAAGCTAAGTAAATACCTGATAACAGAATGTAAATATGTTCATATGCAAGAAATATATTTATATATATATACTGTAAAAAACATTGTGTTCACTTAAATAACAGTACATCAGCAACATCAAACATCCACGCATATCCGATTATGTTCTTCAGTGGACTAATTAAGCATTATTCACTTTACAGTTTACAATAGGCTGGCTGATGGCTAACTCATTTAAGAAAAAGTGAAAAACTAAACAGTCTTAACAGAAGTTATCGTAGTAATAGATTTTTTTCCCTCGATCAGGACATAAAAAGAAGTTGCAGATAGTGATGAGTTAGTATATATTCATATTCGGCTGATCCATGGCCGCATACCAGACAAACTTCTTTGAAAACAAACTACCATCCAAATGTTGTTCTACAAACTGAAGGACGAGACATTTCATCTCTAGTGGTCTGTGGTCATGGATGCCAACCTAATAACCATGTGTACAAGGTAACCAGCAGTCCAGCAGTGCTCATGGGATACTAATTTTTTTGAGACTTGATTGCCTTTTCCCACATGTCTATAAAAACAGCTGGACAAGCCCTTTTGAGGTGAGCATACCCCTGGCTTGCTATCACATCACTGATTTTATTGGAAGAGTTCATATACTCAATGCAAGCATCTTTGAGCTTCGTACAGTTATGCTGGTCAGCAAGAGATAGTGTGACAGCGACAGTCTCAACATCGAGATTTCTGCAAAGAAAGTTTTCACATATGAGCTTCAGTCTTCCCATGGCATATCTATCTGCCGCCACAAGCAAGTGCTTAGTAAATTCCCTCGCGTCATCGCCACAAAAATCATTCATTATTGCACGAGGGAATGTATCTGCATATATGAAGTGAAGCAATGCCTTGAAAATCACAGGCTGCATCTCTTCAACTGTTATATGATCTCTGTCATCCGCCCCTACCGGACCAAAAAGCTCCGCCTTGAATACTGCTGATCGCGCTGCCAGCACAATCCTATGGGCAGGAAAAGCCTCCCCTCCAACCATGAAGGTGACATCTGCTCCTTCCTTTGTCTCCAGCAAATTTCTGAAATTACTTGATAAGTCCGATGGCAGCATACGACGAAGGAGCTCAAAGTCAGAGGACATGGTAGTCTTTCCTACCAGCTCAAATTCAGAGGCCATGGTGGTCTTTCCAACCAGCGGGGGCTTGATAACACTGATGTCGCACTCAATCACAATGTCATCATCGCGTAGATATTGCACTTCAAGGATGCCCGACATCATGAACTTGGGTGAGCCAAAGGAACTGCTGCTCTTACTCGCGTCCATTGTGCTGAATAGTACTGCAGCCTTCGTGTGTAAAATCGTCGTTGACGATTTGGTGAGATGGTTGTACATCTTAAACTCAAAGAATGCTCTCACCTCGGATCTCTTGCTCAGTAGCTCAAGATAGACGGAGACGTATCCTCTGCACTCCTCCAAGACGTCCCCATCGGGGTAGTAGCGGATGCACCACTGGTGGCCCCCGACGGCGAAGGCGGCGGACCTGAGGAACCTGCCGGCGCCCATGCCCTTGTGCAGGCTGTGCCTCGCGATCTCGAACGCGTGCGTGCCCTGCACCGTCTCCGGCGCGCACCGCGACGCCGTCCTCGTCCCTGGCGCCTGTCCCAGCGCCGCGGCCATTGTTTTGGGTGGATCGATCGCTCCCTGCAGAGAAATCTTGGGCGCAGGCCGGCCGAGTATTTTTGCGAACGTGATTGGGCTTGAGGTGAGGCGTGAACTGCTGGAAGCAGGAAGCAAGAACAGAACAGAGGACTAGAGGAGGGAGGAGATTGATTGGGATTTCGGAGGCGAGAGGGAGCTTGAGCTCAGAGCTGACGGAGATCGGGTGAGAGATGCAGCGAGTTGGTTTGGAGCCGCAGTTGCTATGCGATTCGCTGGAGAGGAAAGGGAGCGCGACTGCGCGAGGAGGAGGAGCTTGCTTCGGATGGAAGAAAGAGCAGAGGAGGAGGAACCGAGCAGGTGAGTGACGGCGGCGCCTGAGAAGGCTGGGAGGGGGGGAAAGGGGTGAACAGGTGAGGGTAGTTTGGGTATAAGCAGGATTTAGGTTTTGGACTTGCTTTATACGGGCTTTGGATGAGCTTAGATTTGCTCCAAAATACATGATATTTTATTTTAGATACCAATAAAATACAAGATAGGCTCACAAAATTAATTGGATATGAATTTATTTTTTATACGAATAAAATAGACTGCTTTTTATGAATAAGTAGGATTTAGGTTGGGCTAGGATAGATGGGCTTTAGATGAGCTAGATTTGCTCCAAGATACATTAAGCTAGAAACCAATTGGATATAAATTTATTTGGGTATGAGTTAAATAGACTACTTTTTATAACCGAATTAAATATAGTAAAATTGATTTGAAGAGCCAAAACGTTATGTTACAATTTAAATAAGGATTATCTATTGGAAATAAAGAGCAGGAATTGGATGGCTTTGCTGTCGTGCTGCTTGCTTCGGGTGGAAGAAATAGCAGAGGAGGAGGAGCGGCGGCTGGGAGGGAGGAAAGTTATGAATAGGTGAGGGTAGTTTGGGTACAAGCAAATTTAGGTTGGGATAAGTTAGATGGGCTTTACATGTGGGTTGGCAATAACTATGCCCTCTTCACAATCTAACTCGTTTCTAACCATTTATAGGTCAAATTTGTATAGAATTTCAGTCTAATTCATTTAGGGTTTGATCCTTAAAATTATGAGGCTAAAAATTAAAAAATTAGTCGTGTTACCACCTCTATTTAGATGAGTTAGATTTGCTCCAAAATACATTAAGCTCACAAAATCAATTGGATATGAATTTATTTTAGATATAAATAAAATAGACTACTTCCTCCATTCTATATTACAGTTTGTTTGACTTTTTTAACCCAAGTTTGATAGCTCGTTTTATTAAAAATATTGTGCATTAAGCTCACAAAATCAATTGGATATGAATTTATTTTAGATGTGAATAAATAGATTACTTCCTCCATTCTAAATTATAGTTTGTTTGACTTTTTTACCCCAAGTTTGATCGCTCGTTTTATTAAAAAAATTTACAAATATAGTCAAATTTAAGTCATTCTTAGACATCTTTTCTTAATAAAATAAAACCACGACAAAAATATAATATTAGCATAATTTTTTGAATAAGACAAGTGATCAAATTTAGGGCCATAAAAGTCAATGTTGGGGAATATGAACGAGTACTCCTTCATGGGCCAAGCAACCTCCAACCAGCCCATATAGAGATTCAGCCCAAGAGATAGAGGTGTCAAGCGGCTGAAAGCTCTTGCACGAATATCAAAGCAAGTGAAAGTTGGATAAAAAAATAACTTTAGGAACTTATATTAGCATTCTCGGGATCCAACCTGCGACCTCTTCGGCCAAGTACTAATGAGGTCCTGATGACCAATTGCGCATTCACGCACGGCGATATACCCATTCAGTTTTAGGATGGTCCAAACTCCCACACGACTGGGTGGACACGCAGAGGTGATCAATAGCTTGTTCAAAAGTTTGAAGGAAAAGAATAGATAAAAAGGTCAGATCCAGCAAGGCTTCACAATTTTACAGAACACACAGTTGGACCAAATTGGTGTCCATCTTTAGCCAACAGACTCATGCTTTCAACATTGCTCCTAGTGATAGAATAGCATGTGACAGAATAGAGGTCTGCTAGATACATATAACAAACAAATGTTGCAAATCAAATGACATTTACATAACATTCTTACACGAGAAGTCTTGCTCTCTTGATTTATATGGTACAGCTAGCTGGCTCATGATGAGGGGAGACGCAGAGCGGTCCCAAGGGCGACGGCCCGGGGTCGCCGGGGCGGCGCGCCGGGGACGCCTCACGCTGGCGCCATGCGCAACAGGGAATCTACAAGTTCCCAGGACAACGAAAACAGCAGAGGTATGGGATGCTTCTTTTGCAGATTCGGATGGAAGCGGGGAGGAAAGCGAGAAGCAAATGCCAAGAAGCCTCACAAATACCAGTTGCTCCCGAGCTGATCCCCTAAGCGGGCTCAGGAAAGGGGATGGTGGTGCACGTTTCTGGGATCTCGCTGAGGAGCTCAGCTCCGATGTGGAGGAAATAATGTCGCCGGTGAAAAGGTTAAATCCTTTGTTCGGCAGGCAACCGGCAATTAGGAGTGACATACTGTGTGCAGGAGAGGAGGCAACCGCGGACCTATCCAGTGCTGTTGGCTTGGGAACTAAAGGGAGCTCAAGCTCGAATTCTTCTAGGCCACGGCCATGGAAGGGCCCCCTCCCTAAGCGGAGATTGGTGCCTACCATATCGCTAGGCGATATTCGAGTGAAGGACAAAAGGGTCGGAGGCGGGAAATGGAACTCCAGAAACTTAAGGGAAGTGGTCGAACACGAGGAAGGAAGAAGGGCGGAGAACGCCGGAGGACTGCCGGAGGAAGGGAAGACGAGGACGGCAGCGTCGTCAGATCCAGATGCGGTCAAAATTTTTGAATTTTCGGAAGGGGAACAGTCCGATGATGGGCCGGTGTTTTGGGCCGAGAAAGTGGGCTATGTCCGTGTAGGGGCCATAGGTTTTTCCGATGCACCAATGCCTTGGGGGGACTGTTAAGTGCCGGAGGAAGTTTCAAAGGTTCCACGCGCTACCCTAGCACCGCCCACACAAACCATTCGCATTCCACATCCAATAGAGGAGAGGAGCGGGAAAAGGGCCGGTGTGAGGGCGAGGGCAACAGGATGAGGGGAGCTGCTGGTGGTTTTGGTGGGGGACAGATGCGAGGAGGTCGATTCCCACCAAGAGGAGGAGTTGGAGGAGGTCTTGGTCGAGGTACAGGCCGGGATATTGGTAGAGAAGGAAGGTTTGGGCGTGGGGGCTTCCAGGGAGGGGCGCCGTGGCATCATAATGCGGCTGCTCATTCCTTCCCTAATGGGAGAGCGCCGTTTCAGGGGAGGATGAGAGCTGGTTTCGGTGGTAGCCGAGGTGGCCATGGTTTTGGGCAGCGCGGCAGTCAATGGCAGGAAATAGATGGAGACAGGAAGCAGACTCATGACAAGGAGGGGGACAGAAAGTTTGGAGGAGGGAGAGAGGTAGAGACCAAGAGCAATGACCGTGCAAAGATTGAAGAAGGAGAGGATGTGAGAATGGAGGACGTTGGTAAGGAAGAAGAAGAAGAGACAGAAGACTCAAAAGCAGTGGCGAAGTGTACGAGATGCACAAAAAAGGGACATGTGATGGCCAAGTGTACACCAGTACTCTACTGTGTGATTTGCAATACTCATAATGAGCATATGAATCACAAATGCCCAATTTTGAAGCAACCAAGGCCAGTGGCACATGCGGTGGGACATGCTGTCCATGGGTTGGGGTTTTATCATATACCTCACACACCTCTCACTCGTGTGAGAAAGGGCTCCAAGATGGCAAGGATCAAGGTGGAAGGAGGATATTTAGACAAGGGTCAGGTGGCTGCCCAATTACAGAGGATATTTGGAGGGAGATGGAAGTGGGAAGTGACTGAACAAGATGGATTTTTCATCACCAAGTTCCCGTCCAAAGATGAATCGGTGTCAAAAGAAATTGGGGCTATGATAGAAAATAATTTTGGACAGAATGAGGTGATATGCATAGATTTTTTAGAGGAGGGGTGTGGGGGATATAATACCCGGGTAACTCACGAGCAAGCCTGGCAACCTACCAATAGGGGGCGGCCCGGCCCACCGTTCTGGACCAGATGACGTGCGGGACAAGTCGGCGCACGAAGAAAGGATCTGGAAGGAGGAATTCTAATTAGAATAGGAGTTTTTGTAAAGAAGGAAAGGATCCTTAGAGATAGGATCGGCTACAAACCGGCTTGTAACCCTGCCCCCCGATATATAAGGCGGGCAGGCACCACCTCCAAACATCGAATCTCATCATCAACACACAATCCACGCAATACAACACCCCAAAACAGGACGTAGGGTATTACGTCGAGTCGACGGCCCGAACCTGTCTAAATCCTTGCGTCTGTCCATCCTAACCATCTTACTTCCGATCTTTGCGATCTTCCCTGCATACAAATCACTTCCGTGGGCTACCCCGTGGAAGACTGCCGGAGATCATATCACCGACAGTGGCACGCCAGGTAGGGGGTATCGCCGAGATCAATCTGGTGAGCCTGATGGATCGCGTCAAGATCTTGGACAGCTGCAACCTCCCGAACGTCGACGGATTCGAGATCCAGTTCGGGAACATCACCGCCGCCGTCTTGGATACCCAAGCGGCAGGAACTGCAACCGCCACGGAGGTTTCCTCTCTGGCGCCGACTTCGGCCATCACGGCCCAATCCGGTTCGATCGCATCTGATCGCGCCGTTTCTGCCCCGCTGAGTCCATCGCAAAATGCGAGGTCCAACCAGTCGGGAGCAGATCAACAACCACTCGGTTCTGATCCGGCCCCTGAGAGTCGCGTCGCCGAGTCATCTCAGAGCATAAATGCTCATCCGACGCGCGTCCCGAGCCCTGAGGTCATCACCATCCAGACCCCCGGCTTCCGCGCACTTACCCAGAAGCAGAAGATGAAGGACATCGTCCAGGCGGATGATTCCCCCTCTGAGAGCGACTCCTACGAGTCAAACCCACGGGGACCTTCAACACTGGACGACCTGCAAGAGGGTTACACCGCGTCCGACTCCTCTACGGAGCCGGAACTGCTAGGATCACCCGGAGGATTAACTCCGAGTAGCTTGGAGCGTTATACGCCCACAACCGACCTCTCCGAGTCCGAGGAAGATTACCTCGCGCAAGAAGGAGCCGGGTCATAATGCTACATGGTGGCACCGGCGACGCACCTGACCCCGTGTCGGAGGACGAGATTACCCCGGCCGAAGAGACGACTGAAGCCAGGGACCAGCGCCGAGGACTCAACGCCAATCGGGCGACTCGCAGAGCCGCCCGAGCACACGGGGCCACCGCATCAGGATCTGGCACCGCTCGACTACAAGAACCACCCTCAGAGGATCACCGTCGTCATCGGGATCGGCGCGACAGGAGAACAGTCGGAACCTGATGCGCGACGGCATGTTCGAGTACAACGGATTCGACATCTACGAGACGCCGGTCCAGAACCTCCTCACCATCGACGAGGAAATCAGTCGGCTGCCACCCAGCACTCCAGGCCTGGAAAAGGTAAGGGCTTTCGTGCAGGCCGCCTCCGTCCAGGTCCACCAGATGCAGGGTAGAGCACATACGGTCACTTCTGAGCCCGGGCCGTCTCGACGCCGGGCCAGCGGTGGATCGGATCGTGATGAAGATCTTCGCACCACGATCAACAGAGATCGAGACACGAGGGACGTCATCCGCAGCAGCACCGAGGAGCGTCATCGCGAGGAGATCCGACGGCGCGAAGAATACGATCGGGATCATGGAAATCCCCGTCGTAACTCCAACAGGAGCGGCTACTCGACGGAGTCAGACTACTCTGATCCCTCCGGTAGCCCAAGGCGCGGCGACGAGGCGGTCGTACTCCGCCGCGAGGACAAGCGGCTCCCCCACGAAGGCAGCCGACCCTGCCAAGGGAGCAAACTCCACCACGCAGCAGAACCTACCGACGGGACCGAACTCCACCCAGGACTCGGACCTATCGGAGGACCCGTTCCCCACCCAGGGATCGGGATCGCAGGAGGGAGCACACTCCCCCAAGGACGATAGACGGCTCGGGTCCGAGTAGTTCCCGCCTCAGAGGTCGGATCGGCGGATTCCAGTCGTTCACCGAGCGCTTGAGGAGCGTAACATGGCCCAGAGGCTTCAAGCTGTCGGACATCGACAAGTACGACGGAAAGTCTGATCCATCCCAATGGCTTCAGATCTATTACACCGCCGTACAAGCGGCCGGCAGCGACGAGGACGTGATGGCGAACTACCTTCCCATCATGCTCACCAAGGACTGCCGCAACTGGCTGGCAGGACTCCCGCAGGACGCCATCGACAACTGGGATCAGCTTACCGCACTCTTCATCGGTAACTATCTCGGAACCTGGGAGAGGCCCGGGAGCAAACGGCTCCTCGGCCAGATACGACAGCGCAAGAACGAGACCCTACATGACTTCGTGCGCAGGTTCTCGGAGAAGCGCAACTCCATTACGGACGTGACAGATCAGGAGGTGATGACCGCCTTCCAGAACGGCATCTCCAACGGAAGACTGATCCACAAGTGAACTCGGAAGCCACCCGCGACTGTCAATGACATGTTCCGGGTCGCTAGCACGTGGGCGGACGCGGAGATCGCGGAGAAGGAACAACTCAGCGAGCTCAAGAATCGCTGGGAGGAGGAGAACAAGACGACCCGCAAGCGCGACCGCCGCGAGGACGAAGACTGACACGACGACCATCGTCGCAGCGACAGTCACCCTCGCAAGAAGAAGAGCGAGGGCAATATGGTCGCCACTCTGGACCGGCCCAGAGGCCGGGTAACTCCAGAGGATTTCCAGCGCATGCTCGATGAGCAATGTCCATACCACAAACACAAGCACTCGGCACGAGAGTGCTACGGGCTCAAGCGAGCCTTCACTGGGGGCAACAGAGGCCCTCCCTACAGAAAGAGGAACGATGGTTCCCCAAGGGAGGACAGGCGGACCGACGAGCCCGGCGACGAGTTTCAGGAGGCCGACCGAGTGGTCCGCATGATCTACGGCAGACCGGAAGGATTCGAGACCAAGCGCCAGCAGAAGCTCACCCACCGCCAGGTCATGCACGCGAGGGAGCCATCGGTACCTGAGTACCTCAAGTGGTTGGAAGTTCCGATCACCTTCACTCGGGAAGATCACCCGAGCTTCATACCGAAGCCCGGATCCCACGCCTTGGTAGTACCTCCGACGATCCGCAACGTTCAGCTCACCAAGGTGCTAGTCGACGGTGGCAGTGGCCTGAACATCCTCTTTGCTAACACATTGAAGGAGCTCGGCCTGACCACTCTCGACCTGCGTCCCCCCCAATCCGCGTTTTACGGTCTGATACCGGGAGAGGGGGCAGAACCACTCGGGCTAATCACGCTGCCCGTTACTTTTGGAGACCGGAACAACTACCGGACCGAGCATATGCAGTTCACGGTGGCGAACTTTGAGACTGCATATCACGCCATCCTCGGGAGACCGGCGCTCGCCAAGTTCATGGCGATCCCTCACTACGTCTACTTGCAGGTCAAGATGCCAGGACCCAAGGGCATAATCACTGTCTTGGGGGACATCCGAGTCGCTTACACATGCGAACAGGAGACCCTCAACGCGGCAGCTGCCCTGGACATGTCGAAGCGCATGACGCAAGTACTGGCTGCATCGTAGGAGGTGGACAAGGACTCTCTGGAGATCCCTGCCAAGAGGCCAGCAAGAGAAGCCATCGCGCCAAGCAAGGAGACGGAGCTGAAGAGGATCTCGCTGGACCTGGACGACCCGAAGAAGACGGCCATCATCGGGGCTGAGCTAGACCCCAAATAGGAAGAAGTGCTCGTCAGATTCCTAAGGGAAAACGCCGACATATTCGCGTGGAAACCATCCGATATGCCAGGTGTCCCAAGGGAACTTGCCGAGCACTCCTTGAAGGTCAATCCGACTGCAAAACTGATCAAGCAGAGGCTTCGTCAATTCGCGCAGGACCGCAAGGAGGCGATTAGGGTAGAGATTACAATGCTGCTAGCTGCTGGTTTTATTCAGGAGGTGTTTCACCCCGACTGGTTAGCTAACCCAGTTCTTGTAAGAAAAAAGAATAATAATGATTGGAGAATGTGCGTTGACTACATAGATCACAACAATGTTTGCCCTAAAGACCCCTTCGTCCCCCCCCCCCCCCCCCCGCATCGATCAAGTCGTTGATTCCACGGCACGCTCCGCCCTGCTCTGTTTTCTCGATTGCTACTCAGGCTATCACCAGATAGGCCTAAAACTGGAAGACCAGATCAAGACCGCGTTCATCACGCCGTTCGGCGCCTAATGTTACAATACAATGGCCTTCGGTCTAAAGAACGCAGGCGCAACATACCAGAGGACGATTCAAGCATGTCTAGATCAATTGATTCCAAACATAGTAGAAGCCTACATCGACGACATCGTGGTCAAGATCATGAACCCCGAGGACATGATAGAGAACCTGACAAAGGTCTTCGAACGCCTACGAAAATTCCGGTGGAAGCTTAACCCGGAAAAGTGTGTCTTCGGAGTCCCCTCAGGTAAACTACTCGGCTTCATGGTCAGCAACCGCGGCATCGAGGCAAACCGCGAGAAGATCACGGCCATCACCAAGATGCTACCACCAACTTGTCAGAAGGATGTGCAGAAGCTTACTGGATGCATGGCAGTGCTCGGTCGTTTCATATCACGACTCGGCGTCCACGGATTGCCGTTCTTCAAACTGCTCAAGAAGCAGGACAAGTTCGTGTGGGATGACGAGGCGAAGCAATCTTTCCAGGAACTCAAGGATTACCTACAGAGGCCGCCCATCCTCGTCCCACCTCAACCAAGGGAATAGCTTTACCTCTACATCTCTGCTACCCCCCGAGTGGTTAGCACGGTACTAGTGGTCGAGCGCCCTGAAGAAGGGCATGCATATGGAGTTCAGCGACCAGTCTACTTCGTCAGCGAGGTCCTGACCGTGTCCAAGGTACGCTATCCCTATGTGCAGAAGTTACTCTACGGAGTTCTCATCTCAGCAAGAAAGCTGAAACATTACTTTGAGGCCCATCCAATCTCGGTTGTGAGCGAAAATCCTTTAGGGGAAATACTCCATAACCGAGACGCCAGCGGCCGAATCGTCAAGTGGTCAATAGAATTGGCCGCTCACCAAATAACCTTTGTTCCACGTACTGCTATCAAGTCTCAGGTTTTGGCCGACTTCGTAGCAGACTGGACAGAGAACCAAGCTCCGGCTGACGACGAGATAGTTGAGTACTGGGAGATGTACTTTGATGGCTCCCTCCAGATCAAAGGAGGCGGCGCAGGCATACTCCTGATTTCCCCCAGTGGACAGGAACTAAAATATGTCCTTCAAATCATGTTCCGAGTATCCAACAATGCAGCTGAGTATGAAGCAGCCTTGCACAGTCTCCGCATCGCCGTATCTTTGGGCATCAAACGCCTGATGGTACACGGGGACTCTGCCCTGGTCATAAACCAGGTAAACAAGGATTGGTCCAGGACCAACGAGAAGATGGATGCTTACTGCGAAGAAATAAGGAAGTTGGAAGGGAAATTCTATGGCTTAGAGTTCCATCACGTGGTGCGCGACTATAACAAGGCAGCTGATGAGCTTGCCAAGATGGGGTCCACCCGTGAAGGCGTCCCACCCGGAGTTTTTATCCAAGATCTTGTTAAACCATCTATCAAGATAAACCCGGATGGTACTGTCGCGGAGCAACAAGTCGGAGAATCTCTGGAGTCAGCCATATTAGTGGTAAACGAAGCATTGGACTGGAGGACCCAAATCATCGACTATCTTGACAGCGGCATATTGCCCACAGAAGTCGCAGAAGATAAGGATCTGAAGTCGCTCCATGAACAAATCGTGCGGCGCAGCAAAAGCTACGTCATCATCGGAGACAAGCTGTATCGTCGATCTGGAGCCTCTCAAATCCTCCAGAAGTGCGTGAGTCGCGCAGAAGGTATTGAGCTCTTGACAGACATACACAAAGGAATCTGTGGTAATCACGCGGGGGCTAGAACCATCATTGGTAAAGCCTTCCGGTCTGGTTTCTACTGGCCGACTGCTGTAGCAGACGCAGAAAATATTGTGCGGCACTGCCAAGGGTGTCAGTATTTTGCAAGGCAAATACACGCACCAGCACAACAGCTGCAGACTATACCAATGTCCTGGCCCTTCGCTTGTTGGTGCTTAGACGTGATTGGTCCATTCAAGAAGGCGACTGGTGGTTTTGACCATGTCCTAGTGGCTATTGACAAGTTCACCAAGTGGATCGAGGTGAAACCAGTCAGCAAGCACACGGCAGCCAAGACTATCGAGTTCTTCACCGACATCACCCACCGCTTCGGAGTCCCAAATCGTATCATTACAGATAGTGGTACGAACTTCGTGGCACAGGAGTTTAAAGATTGGTGCAACGAGAGGAGCATCAAGCTATGCCCCGTATCTGTGGCGCACCCAAGGTCCAATGGCCAGGTTGAAAGAGCCAATGGCGAAATAATCAAGGCACTCAGGGCCCGTATATTCAAGAAGCTGAAGCAGTACGATGGACGATGGATCAAGGAGTTACCGGCTGTAGTCTGGGGGCTACGGACCCAGCCGAGTCGTGCCACGAAGCAAACCCCGTTCTTTCTGGTTTACGGCTCGAAAGCTATCCTACCAACGGACATCGCATACGGCTCACCCCGATTGGAGTTCTATGACGAATACGACGCGCAAGTGGCGCGCATTGAAGACCTCGATAGCATCGAGGAGAAGAGATTGGCTGCCCAGATCCAAGCCGCGCGTTACGCTCAGGTCCTTCGACGGTATCATGATCGAACCGTCAAGCAGAGGTCTTTTGAAGCAGGCGACTTGGTTCTGAGGAGGAAGCAAGACACTAAGGGTGCGCACAAGCTTGCGTCCCCTTGGGAGGGACCATACATCATCAAGTCAGTGAGTCGCCCAGGCTCATATCGCCTCATGACGGAAGACGGCGTAGACATTCCAAATCCATGGAACATCGAGCACCTACAGCGCTTCTACGCCTGATTCAGTTATGTATTCATTTTTTTTCTCATTAAGATATGTTTTCCCGAGTGATTTTTGTGGATAATCATCCCCAGTCTCGACTCGGCAGAGTTATAATATGAGTTATCAATAAAGTTGATTTCATCTCCCATCTATATCTACTACTCGAATTTCCTCTTTCGCGTCACGCACATAAAGTATGAGTGGAACAAACTTTAAATCGTGGGGGAAAGTACTCGCCAAGTCAAAGCTCTACACGCACGACAAAGCTCGGCGGCATGAGACTAAGACCAACGAGGCTAATCTACTCCGTAACAGGTCAACCACTCAGAAATTAAGGTCAGCGCAGAAAGAAAGGGAGTAGTAGTCCCATAAAAACTTATATACAATAACAAAGGCTTAACATTGTTCAAAAGTGTTACTTCTGTCGCATACTACAGAGATTCTATTAAAATTAAACTGCAGGGTCACCACCACCAGAAGGGGCCGCATCATCAGAGTCATCGACAACATCCTTGGACAGGACATTGGCGATCAGCTCCACTTCAAGCAGCAGTCTGCTCACATCATCTTCGGATGTGCCAGCAGCGTACCCGCTGCCGAGTGGCTCCAGATCTGATGCTAGGAACAGAGACTTCAGGACCACCAAGACATGCCCGCAGCTGGCCTGGCTGATCGAGCAAAGCTGGTGCCGAAAGAAGCGTGGAAGCGCCCGAGTACGGTCGAGGATAGAAGCCGAAGATGATGCTGCCTCCGGCTCGATCTCCTCCGCCACCACTCAGACAGCATCTTCCAGCGTGCACTTCTCGGTGCGCAGCGCCTCCGCCTCGCCCTCCAGCCGAGTCACCTTGGCAGTGAGTTCTGCAAATTGGGCCATAATCCGGTACCGGTAATCTACAGAAAGTCAGATCTGGACAGTATATTCACGTCTGACACAAAAAAAAAGAATATCATACCTCTAAGCTCCTGTGCGGCCTAGGCTTCGTTGAGCTTAGCCTACTCCACCTCTCCGCGAAGATCGCGATTGGTGCGCCGGGCTTCCTCCAACTCGGCCTGGTGTTGGGACGCAGCGGCTTCAAGCTCAGCCACTCGGGCCACCAGGGAGTCGGCCTTAGCGGCTGCAGGAGCAAGCCTTTGAATCTCCGAGGTTTTGGCCTCGGCATCAGCAGCTATTTCCTGCAAAAGACAATCAAATGACACAACAAACAAGGGTACCACTCGGTACTCTACCTAAACAAGAAAGGTGCCTCAGGAATACCTCGGCTATCAGTCCCATATGACGATGGAGCGACCTGAACTCCGCCAGAGGAGTCATAGCGGCACCACCACCCGGAGCCACGACCGCTGCAGGAGCGACTCCGACTTCTGCAGCCTGGGGCCCCTCCATCGCCACAGTCTGATCAATCACAGGAGCAGGCTAGGGGGCTGCCCAGGGGAGCTGGCAGTACGTCGGTGACGCTGGAGCAGGACTTGGTGGAGCTGGGGTTGGTGCTCGCGGTGATTCCGGTGGCGGCTCCACAGGCTGATCGCTAGGAGGATCAGCCGAGTGGGAAGAAACTTCTGGCACTGGATTGTCAGGATCTCTGTCTCGCCGACTGGCTGCGGCGCTAGAACCCGCAAAGGGGATCTCAGACGACGTGCTGCAGGACAAAGCAAATAAGGAGCAATCATAGGAAAATATAAGAGTCAATCAAAGGTTGACAATATCTCTTACCGAGTAGATACGCGCACTCTCGGGCGCTTGCCTCTCCGAGTGGGGGAAGGAAGGTCCCTTGGACTTGCCGTACGCAAAGGTACTATGGCAAGGGGCGAATGCTCTGAGCTGATAATCGAGGGCGGGATTGATGACCCGGCATCACCATCTTCGTCATCATCCGAGTCAGATGACTCGGTGAGGATGAGTTGGCGACGGCTCGGCGCATCCCCAATCACGATCCCTGTTGACATAGAAATCTTCCGCTTCCTCGGGACGACGGCAGCCTTGCCACCACTCGGCGACAACACGTCCGGAAGAAGGTGAGGATGACAGACTGATATCCGAGTCATGCAAGTCACTCTCGCCTCCTCCGAGTGCTTCTTCAGCAGCACCGGCTCTGCGCGGCGCCGGCTGATCCACTCCCTTCGGCATTTCAGGCAGAGGGGGATCGAAACAAAAGCAGCTCGACCCTACAAAAGTTGGGTTCAGTTCTTCACTGAGATTACACCCAATGGGTGGAATTGAAAATATAAAACAGCAACAAATGGATTCATTACCTCAGGGCGAGGATTGGACAAGTTGTAGGCCGGAGGGCCATCAGAAGTCTTCAGGGAAGTCCCTGTCGCAAAAAATTTGGCAAGCCGAGCTGCAGCTTGGCCCTTATCAACACGCTCGGGGGCTTCACGCGTGTTGTCCACCTCGGCGTAGTACTCGTACGCCGGATGAGCCTGCTGCTTGAGGGGCTGGATCCGGCGCAGCACGAAGTTGGCTGCCACTCCTACGGCAGTCAACCCTCTATCCTTCAGCTCGGCTATGAAGCTCAGCAACTCCCGAACCTCGTCCATGTCACTTTCCTTAGGGAGAGAGCTCCAGGACTTGGAGGGGACAGGACGGGCATCAATTTCAGGAGAGATGGCAGGCGAGTGGTTTCCTATGTAAAACCACTCGGACTGCCACCCTTTGTTGGAAGTAGGAAAAGGAATCTCAAAGTATTCCTGGGTTCGACCCTCACGGAGCTGGAGCCCGGCGCCTCCGACTACTCGCGGGCACTCGGTTCCAGGATAAGGCTTCAGCAAGAAAAGATGAAGAAAGAGATTGAAGTGAGGCTCTATCCCAAGATACGCCTCACAGAGATTGATGAAGATAGCAATGTGAAGAATGGAATTGGGGTTCAGTGCACAAAGACTGATCCCATAAAAATGGAGCAGGCCGCGGAGAAAGGGGTGCGCAGGAACACCTAATCCGCGCAGAAGAAAAGACTCAAACACCACCAAATCAGAGGAATTTGGGGTGGGGAAAGACTCACCGGAGGCTGCACGCCACTCGGCGGTTTGCTGGTCTAGGGAGGATGCCGTCGATGACGTGCTGCTCGAGGCGCCTGGTGGTGGTAGTGGAACTCCTCCACTCGGCGGCGCGATCCACGGTGACATCGACGGCGGTCTTGGGCTTGACCGACCGACCCTTCCTTGGCGACTTCTCCTTCCGCTTCGGGGCTTCCTTCCGCTTCGGCGCCATGGCTGCAGCAAGCAGGGGCTGAGGATTGAAGATTGGAGGTTATGAAAGTGGATCTAGGGTTTGCGCTCGAGCGAGGAGAAGAACTGGGACGCTGTGAAGGCAAATGGCGAGGAAAGGAAGAAGACTGCGGCGGGGATGGCTTATAATGGAATGAACCATTCCTCCCGCGTGCAGCGTGATGTTTGTCTCGGGAACTCAACCGACGCTAGCACGTCCCGTCGCTTTGAATTCAAAGATGCGGTATGGAGTCGCGATATCTCGTGATATTCTGGCTTCATAAGGCAACCGTTAGTTTCCCTAGGAAACAATGGGCTCTACAGGATTGATGGGCCTAAATGGGCTGAAGTATGGCATGACCTTTCGGTTCTGTCAAATTAACAAATATGTGGGTTCCTGAGCTAGTGTTCAGGGGCAGAAACCACTCGGTCGTGAGGCTAAAATTAGTCGACGGCCAGGCTTATTTTTGCAATTAATATTGTAACCTTGCAATTGATTTTTACGTAAGGCATGCGATACTATCGCTAAATTGGCTCGGAAATCCGGGTTAAGTGCTGACAAGTATAAATCTTGTGAGAAGGTGATTTACCATATGGTCAAGCTGGGTCGTGGGACACGATCTGGGAGTCACGCCGAGTTCAAAGAACTTGAGAAAAGATTCCTTAAGAAGGGGAAATAAAAATGCCCTAAAAGGAGAAGATTATCCAAAATCCATGCCCGGAGGCATGGGGGCTGAAAAATTCAGTCAGGATCCACAGCTTTTAGAGTCTTGACACGATCGTGCCGAGTCGAATCAAGACTCGGAGGCTACACCCAATGGGTGCACCTGGAGGTGCACACCATTGAGGGATTAAGTTCAAAAAGAGCTTTACAATATTTTGTTTTTGACCCTCGACCAGAATATTCTATTCTGTTCAAGGCTCGGGGGCTACACCCAATGGGTGCACCAGGAGGTGCACACCACTGAAGATCAAGATTTCGACGGAGAAAAGTTGAAGACCCTTGGCCAAATTCATACTAAAATTCCCCAAGGCTCGGGGGCTAAGTGTATTCACTTCGCTTTCGCGTCGTGAAAAAGAGCACTTCTTCCCCTCACTATGGCTACAATTGAAGAATCGTTTTCGGAAACGTTTGAGTATGCACTCGGATCTTTCTCGAAACCACTCGGATCTTCTTCGAAACCACTCGGATGAGGTCCTAGACGACTTGAGAGCACTCGGATCATGCAAGAAAAAGACAGATCAATTACAGCCAACAAATCGGCCAAGAAGTGCTCGGGGGCTACTGTGGGGGATATAGTACCCGGGTACCTCACGAGCAAGCCTGGCAACCTACCAATAGGGGGCGGCCCGGCCCACCGTTCTGGACCTGATGACGTGCGGGACAAGTTGGCGCACGAAGGAAGGATCTGGAAGGAGGAATTCTAATTAGAATAGGAGTTTTTGTAAAGAAGGAAAGGATCCTTAGAGATAGGATCGGCTACAAACCGACTTGTAACCCTTCCCTCCGATATATAAGGCGGGCAGGGACCCCCTCCAAACACCGAATCTCATCATCAACACACAATCCACGCAATACAACACCCCAAAACAGGACGTAGGGTATTACGTCGAGTCGACGGCCCGAACCTATCTAAATCCTTGCGTCTGTCCATCCTAACCATCTTGCTTCCGATCTTTGCAATCTTCCCTGCATACAAATCACTTCCGTGGGCTACCCCGTGGAAGACTGCCGGAGATCATATCACCGACAAGGGGTTAGAGGGTTGTGATAGCGAGGAAGAAAGCTTAGAAGAGATAGAAAGTTTGGCAATAAAGAACCTGTGTGGCGAGCTACTAGAGGAAGTTTTTGATGATGATACATATCACCTAAGTTGTGATTACAAAAAATCATCAAAATGGCCCAAAGCACGTGCTAAGTCACGAAAGAGAAAGGCATGTAAGGTGGCCTTAACAAAAATTACCAAAGCTGTTTCCAAATGAGATGGATTTTCTGGAATAGCAGAGGTCTTAGTGACTTGGCTAAAACTAGATTTATTTCGGAAACCACACAAGAACAAAACTTAGATTTTGTTGCTATCTTGGAAATGGGGAGAAAAGATTTCACTCAAGCTACGCTTGATAAGTTATGCGCAGGAAAGAATTTTATTTGGCACTGGACCGAGCCACATGGGAGGTCAGGGGGTATCCTGTTGGGAGTAAATTTGGACACCATTGATATTGGGAGCATAGAAGAGGGGGACTTTTATGTTAATTTTAGAGTAAGAAATAGAAAATATGAATTCAAGTGGGTGCTTGTAGCTGTATATGGTGCAGCACAACCAGAGTTTAAGGAGGTCTTTCTAACAGAGTTGGTACATACGTGTAGTAAGGAGAACCTACCTATTCTACTTGGAGGTGATTTTAATATCATTAGAAATCCGAGTGAGAAAAATAACGATAGGTATAATGACAAATGGCCCTTTTTGTTTAATGCCATTATAGATGGATTGAATTTAAGGGAGATAGAAATGTCTGGTCGAAAGTATACTTGGGCTAACTCTTTAGAAAAACCAACTTATGAGAGACTAGACAGGGTGCTAGCTAGCACAGAGTGGGAGCAAAAATTCCCGTTAGCAACGGTAGATGCTTTAACCAGGGAAATTTCCGATCATACACCTCTCCTGCTAAGTACAGGAGAGAGATCAAAAAAAAGAGAGCAGCCACTCTTTAAATTCGAACTGAGCTGGCTGCAAAGGGATGATTTCTTCGAATTGGTTTCAGACATATGGAACAAGGAGAAAAGAGGGTCAACATCTTTACAGATCTGGCAAAATAAAATAAGAAGGCTTAGACAATTTTTAAGAGGGTGGGCAAAAAATTTGAGAGGAGCTTATAGACGTGAAAAACAAGAGCTTCTGAGAAAGGCTAATGAATTGGACATAAAAGCTGAAGCCACTGTGTTAGAGCAACATGAGATTGATTTGAAACAAGGGATTAAGGATAGGTTAGCCCAAATCCTTAGAGAGGAAGAAATATACTGGTTTCAAAGAGCCAAAACAAAGGATTTGTTGGAGGGAGACAGTAACACTAGATACTTTCAGATGATTGCCAATGGCAAGCGAAGAAAGACTAGGATCTTTCAACTTGATCAGGATGAGGGCATCATCGAGGGGGAAGAAAATCTGAAAAAATACATTACCAAATTACGTTCTATATGAATGAGACTTTGACTGAGGATATTCCTCAAGTGTCCTCATTAGAGAATGACATTTTAACTGAAGTTTTTACTGAAGAAGAAGTCAGAGAGGCGGTATTTCAAATGAAACATAACAAAGCACCTGGGCCTGATGGTTTCCCGATTGAGTTCTATCAAGTGTTCTGGAGTCTCATTAAGGATGACCTGATGGCCATGTTTAGAGATTTTCATAATGGACAACTTCCTATTTTTAGTCTAAATTTTGGGATAATAACATTGCTCCCAAAGCTAAAAGAGGTTAAGATGATCCAACAGTATAGACCAATCTGCATGCTAAATGTGAGCTTTAAGATCTTTACAAAGGTGTTAGCAAACAGATTCACAACAGTGGCTAATATAATTATTACACCAACACAAACTGCCTTTCTACCAGGAAGGTATATTATGGAAGGAGTAGTAATTTTACACGAAACACTACATGAGCTAAGAAGGAAAAAGGCCAGCAGAGTCATTCTCAAGATTGACTTCGAAAAAGCATATGACAAAGTGAGCTGGCCTTTTCTGCAACAGGCATTAAGAATGAAAGGCTTCTCTCCAGTGTGGTGTAGATGGATTGAGAGTGTGGTGAGTGGAGGAAGTGTAGGGGTTAAAGTAAACGAGGACATGGGGCACTTTTTTCCAAACAAGAAAGGGGTTAAGACAAGGGGATCCTCTGTCGCCAGTGTTGTTTAATGTTGTGGCAGATATGCTGACAACCCTAATATCCAGGGCCAAGGAGAATGGGCAGTATAGAGGGCTAGTCCCTCATCTAGTGGAAGGAGGATTATCAATACTCCAATACGCCGATGACACCATTCTCTTCGTGGAGGATGATATGGAGCAAATCAAAAACATGAAAGTGGTTCTGAGTACTTTTGAGAAATTGTCGGGTTTGAAGATTAATTTTCATAAAAGTGAATTGTTCTGTTTTGGAAAGGCCAAAGAAAGGGTGGGGGACTATATGCAGATATTTGGCTGCAAGGAGGGTGCCTTACCTTTCAAATATTTGGGTATTCCTATGAACACTCACAAGATTAGAAATAAAGATTGGGGGATGGTGGAAGAGAGGTTTCAGAAGAAATTAAGCAGTTGGAAGGGGAAGCTTCTTTCGGCAGGAGGGAGACTAGTCCTAATAAACTCTGTTCTTTCAAGCTTACCGATGTTTATGATGTCTTTCTTCCGAATACCTAAAGGCGTTCTAAAAAGATTGGACTATTATAGATCAAGATTTTTTTTGGCAATGTGATGAACATAAAAGGAAATATAGACTTGCAAAATGGAGTATCCTTCATCAACCAAAAAATTTAGGAGGTCTAGGTATCATCAACCTAGATACTCAAAATGTTTGCTTATTAAGCAAATGGTTGGTCAAGTTGGTGAATGAGGATGGGGTCTGGCAACAGTTACTTGCACAAAATCAATCTGTCAAGTGACAAAAAAACCGGGAGACTCCCATTTTTGGTCGGGACTCATGGAGATCAAGGATATCTTATTCTCGAGAGGGTGTTTCAAGGTCAACAGTGGGGAGCAAACTAGGTTTTGGGAAGATATGTGGGTGGGTAATATGACTTTAAAAAATCGGTACCCGGCTCTGTACAATATTGCTAGGAAGAAGCAAGTGACGGTTGCTAGTGTTTTAAAAACAGTACCCCTTAACATTCCTTTAGAAGGGCTCTAACAGGGGTTAACCTAGATAATTGGCTACAACTTGTAGAGAGTGTAATCACTTTCAAGCTAAATGCCGAGGCTGATGGTACAGTTCGAGCAAAAAGTTCTCTGTCCAATCTTTATATAGGGCATTAATGAAAGAAGGGAGGGCTGAACAAAATTGTTTTTTCTGGAAAATAAAAATACCTTGTAAGATCAAGATTTTTCTTTGGTATCTATACAAGAGTGTTATTCTAACAAAGGACAATCTATCCAAAAGAAATTGGAAGGGGAATACCAAATGTAGTTTCTGTAACAGGGAGGAAAACATACAACACCTTTTTTTTGAATGCCATTTGGCAAGGTTTATGTGGGGAGCAGTACATATCACGTTCGGCATTAAGGCACCAACTGATGTTGGGGATTTGCTAGGACCTTGGCTTAAGAACTGGCCAAAAAAATGTCGAAAGCTAATGCTAGTTGGGGTGGTAGCCCTTTTTTGGGCTATTTGGCTAAGCCGTAATGAAGTGGTGTTTAAGGGGAAAGGACCTAATTCTTACTTGCAGGTCATTTTCAGAGGGACGCATTGGACAAGGAGTTGGGCAACAATGTCTAAGGAAGAAGAGCGACTGAGTCTGAAAAAAATGTGCTGCAAAATGGAGGTCACGATGTTGGAGATCTTCAACAAGTTTGGATGGAAGTCTAGAAGCAGAATTCAAGACTAATCCCTCAGTGTCTTTTGTCTTGCGATGAGGCTTTTTCCAGTGATCTGTAATCTTTTTTGGTTCAGAATTGAGGGTCCAAATCTGTGTGTGTTTCGATGGTAACATTGGGTGCAGCCTCAGTGCTGGGTGTATCGACTTTAAGGCTGTAAGCACTCCATTCTGGAGTGGTAAAGGACGGTTACTCCTTAATCTAAAAAAAAAAAATCAGTACACGCACCTTCCCCATCCTCATCACTAAGAATTAACGGATACTCCTCAAGGACAATGTCCTGCTTGAAAAGGAGAAAAAATATCAAGCATACCATTATGAAATATCATCAATAAACTAAAATGAAACACTTGTGCTTTTTTTCCGATTTCAGTATCATACCTCTAGTCGCCTCTTTTCATAAATGATATTCTTTGAGATGCACTGTTCCGGCATCTCGTTCTTTCCAAAGCTGCTATTTTCACTTTTACCCCTATATAAGGTAAATTATAATGGCATTATTATGCATCTTACTGGATGACCACATATCGGACTTGTCACATAATAAGATGAGATAACATCCATGGATGTGTGTGAAAACAAGAGCATATTTTCAGAACATTACCATGTAAGTTGGTTTACTTCAATTGCAGAATTCATCTCATCACTGACTTCCGAGGTGAGCTTAGCATCAAATTCAAATTCAATCAATTTATGGAATAGAAAGTTTAAGCCGTATGTCCGGATTCTCATGGAAATATCCGCCGAGACCAAACAACCAAGACTTGCACTCTCCAGCAAAGATGCAGCCTCCTTTGTGATACCCTTCAGATAATTGGTTTTTCATTCGATGCAAACGAAAAGATCAAACTTAAGATACATATACTTCACATATGTACACAGTTTGATTTGGTAAAACGCAGGCATGCTCATACCAGAAGGACAGCGGCAGTGTGGACAGACCAATCCCCTTCGAACATCGCAAGGTCAAGGGCCCACTGTCGAATCTCGCCGCTTATGGTGTACTCTTCAAGGGGAACAAAGGACTCAATCATCAACTCGGCCTCCTTTGTGATACACTTGAAGCCATCCATCCATTATTTTAGCAAACGATTGATGAAAAGCAACTCGTGTGGCTCTTTCATTTATGAAAACCAATTTGGTAAAAGGTGAACAGTGAAAGGATAATAAAAGGCATTTGTTTATTCTGATTGTTAGAGATAGATACATACAGCAGCAGCATAGGTGACAAAGGGGTCTTGATTGACTTTGTGCATCATGCACAATGTTTAACATGCATTCTTGGATTTCTTTGCTCAGCCCCATATTAAAATAGAAGACCTTGACCCTCTTAGCCTTCCACTCAGAGCTCATGGTTTTATCTTTCTCTAAACACTTTACAGGAAAGAAGAAACAATGGTCACATATGCAAATCGTGCAATTTAAGAATGTCTTACTTTCAAATAAATGAAATAATACGCTAAAGTATAACGTTGTACAAATTTAAGTGTGTTCCTCTGGGGCTTCATCTCTAGTTGAAGCCAAACTTACTTTGGAGTTGTATCTCTTTTTTGTTGTTTTATTTAAGTTGCCATTGAGTTTTCACATAGGACTTATGAATGGGGAAACTAGGTCAAAAACAATGTTCATGACTAAAAAATGTTAAATGAAGAATAAACCAAACTATTGTGTATAATGAACAATAAGTCAAAAGGCTAAATGAAGCTTCTTAGTTCGCCTGTTAAACTCTAAAGATAACTTAATAAATTACTTATGACGATCCCTATAGGAGAAACTGTTTTCACCAATGATTTGATTTATCCTTGCTATGTTATGACAGTCTTATAAAACCATTAAGCCCAGTTGTAAATCCAAGTCAATGCACCAATCAGAACATGCAACTTTTATCCAGTTAACTGGGAAAGCTCTGCCCGAAAATGGTCATACAAATCTAAAATGTGATTGGCAGTTGCAGTCATTTATTGTAGCAACAACAAAAAAGAAATCATGCTCCCTCCATTGTATTTCAAATTATAATTCATTTAACATTTTTTACTCCAATTTTGATCACTCATATTATTTGAAAAATTGTGCAAAATATCAAATCTTTTGCTGTTGCTTGCTTTATTAATAAAAGTTCTTTAAGAATTACTTAAATTTGACTATGTTTACATAAATTTTTTTTGAAGAAGATGAGCGGTCAAACTTAGAGTTAAAAAGTCAAACAAATTATAATTTGGAAGGGAGGGAGTACAAGTTTGGTACCTGCATGATCGTGCCGGCTGCGTTATTTGGATGATCAGACTCGGCGAAAAACAACTCAAGGTAGGACTCATAGTCGAGCATATCAGATGGACCCTCAAAGTCGCGATCACGATCATAAGGAAGTAGCCTGTTCCACCCCCACAGCTTCTCAATCAGCTCTGGTGTTGCCAATGAGTCAGCCAGCCCAACCGTTGAGGTTGAGGATAGGAGGAAACAAAAGATCAATTAGAGAAGGATAGACAGCTCGATCGATTGAATGATGGAAAGGAGAGATCGCGCGCGAATTTATCTAGACCAAACGGAGCTACAAATTTAATTTGAACAATTATTACCACAGGATTTCACTACTCCACAACCCCCCATCACAACCGGTTTGTAACCCCTATCACAACCGGTTTTGGGAGGCGGATGAGATAAAGCAGTTGTGATAGTCCCCCCTATCACAGCCGGTTTCAAAAACCGGCTGTGATGACCCTCCCTCCCCCCCCCCCCCCATCACAGTCGGTTTCGTGATGCAAAACGGGCTGTGATAGGAAACATATCACAGCCGGTTTTTGTCTAGAACCGGTTGTGATCATGCAGGTATCACAGCCGGTTTTAGACAACAGCCGGCTGTGATCAATTGCCTATCACAGCCGACCATAGCCTAGAACCGGCTGTGATATTTTTATTTTAATTTTTTTCATATATCAAATATATTTCTCATATATATCAAATATTCCAGAAATATCAATCACATATCCAGACCCACATATAAAGCACGATGCATTCAAATATAACATTTTAACGAAACCATCTAAACGTTATTACATTAAGTTCATACACATCAAGTTCATCAAGTTCCGCTACGAGTGCATGTCAAATATATTACAAGTTCCATCAAGTCTCACGGCTTCATAATGTGGTATTCTCCGTCTTCGGATATAACATGTTCGAGAATGAACCCGGCAAGCTGTTCTGAAAGTGCAATTATCTCGGTCGCAATCATCTCGGACGCACCAACCTCGGCTTCCTGCAACATGAGTGAGAGTGAAGCAAGCACATGAGTAGTGAAGCAAGAACATGAGTTAGTGAATCAAAAATGCATTAACATATGGCTAAAACCATTGAGAAAGTAAAAGACGATACGAACGCTAGTTAGGTTCATATAAAGCGGTAAACTCCCACAAACCTGTTTCTCTAGAGCGCTAAAGTCATCGCCAGTGTAGCAGTGGATATAGTGCATGACATAGTACCCGCAGTGATTGTTCCCCATAGGCTGCTTTTTAATCCACTTTGTAGGTGATACAATGAATTTATCTGTGACGAAGTGTCTATGCAACCCTTTGTTTCCATTTTTCTTGCAATACATTTTGAAAGCCCTACACGACATTTCGGAGTGAATCTGATTAGGCAGATGCAATTAATTTTGATCCAAAAGACTGATTTGTCTCTACTTACTTGTTTAGTACTTGAATGAGTGGATCAATCTTATCAAGAGGCCTATCTTTTGAGTCATAAACCTTGATGGAACTTTGAAGAATGCAAATATCCAAGAGAACATAATGATTGCTGTAAACGAAGGGTGAAACATGATCATTTTTTCCGTGTAACTAACAACGGTTAGATAATGGAAAGATTGAGTGTAACTAGGAACACACTTACAGGAAGTTGTACGGTAGAAGTATGTTGTTCTTCATTTTCAGAAGGCAAAAAGCATTGTACAAATAATGCAGGGTATCAACATTGGCAAAATTCTTCTCATTTACTGCAACAGGGTCCAAGAAGGCTTTGTCTTTAATCCCACGAATTTTTAACAAGTGGGACTCCATCCTACAAAAGGATCTAGTTGTAAAATGCATTGTGTTGAGCAAGAGAAGTGAAAAGAATGTACAGTGAGAATACTTACAAGCACCACAGGAAGAGGATGTTGACGTCGAGAGCATCTTGCTGGTACAACTCAAGTAGACACTTGTATTCGAGGTACCTGTCGTGATGAGGACTGCCTTCAATAATTTGGCTAAAGAATTCCTTTGGGCACCTCACTCCAAAGTAAATGTCGGATTGACCTTTGTACCAATCATGCAAATTCCTCATCTTCATCGGTAGGCCACCCAATTCTTCTAGGCAAACTAGGTCTTTCCCATGCTCAAACGTCCAAGCTAATTTTTTGGGACCAGAGACGAGGTAACCATCTTCATTCAGTATCCTGTCCAAGTCTTCCTCAGTTATGGCACCTTCCTTGCAAAATTGAGCCTTACGTGCTTTCTCCTGATCAAGGTTATCTTGGTGCTTTAGCTTGCTAAATTCCAACATTGACTTCTTAGCAGTGATTCGCTCAAAGTCTGTCTTTGGCGGTTTGTTATTCCCCGTTTGCTTAACCAAGCACAATTTGTGAAAGTGCTCAACCGCATGTTTGGGTAGCGTCGGCTCATCCTTATCAGGGAGGAGGGATGTTATGCTTCCACTCACCGGTTTTTTCTTCTCGTTTAGCTGAGGCGGGCTTGAGTTGGATGCTCGCCGCTTCTGCGATGCTCTGGTCCTCACCAGACTTTCAGGGAATGCACTTAGCAAGGACCTCGTAGCCGGCCTGCGAGGAGGAGTTGGTTCCCTTGGGGGTTTCTTTCCTTGAAGGTGGACTTGGTTCATTATGAGGTGGACTCTGATCTATTTGAGGGCTAGGCTGACTTGGTACACTCTCTGATGGAAAAGTGTTATCGTCTAACGACCCTTTCGAGTCCGAATCACTAAAGGATATGTAGCGCTTCCGCCATGCCACAAAACATCCAAGGTTATCCTTGGGCTTAACCTTGTCATCCTGCCCTGCAATTTCCAACTCAACTACACCGTATTTCTTCTTGACAAGTGTGTCAAGTGTCACTCTCGCAAAACCGGTCGGCAGTTCACGACAATGCAAAACCTCTTTTTCTCGGGTAGGCTGAGCTAGACCAATGGCCACCTTGGTCTTGATAAACCCTGACATTACATATAACTTACAAGCCTTTGGTACAGTGATCTCATCCACCGGGAATCTGTTATTGAGGTCTTCTGCGGGGGATGCGCATTACTCACGCAACTGCTACGTGGCAGCACAACTGGGCTAGCGAGAATGTCACCGCCATCTTGAGCTGCAACAAGAGGACGCTGGCTCTGGCTTTGCTCAAGCAACTCTCCACGAATCTCCTCGCGAATCGTCTCACGCCACTTTGCTTGAGAAGCATCCATTTCATCATGAATTTTCTGCACTGCTTCTCGCTGCGCTTTCGACCTTGATCGACTTCTGATTCAGCGAAGCCAAGTTCCCACGGAACTAGCCCCATTCCTCATACGTGGCCAGGATGCTTTTTGGTTCCCAAGGCTCGGCTCAGCACATCATTCTCCCTATCTGGAACAAAAACACCTGAGGCAACCTCCTCACGTACTTCTTGGATCCGTTTCACCACATGTTCGACACGTTCATCTTTGCTCACAAGCTTTCCATTAGGACCATGACTATTCCCATGGGAGAGAGCAAATATCAAAGCACACATCTCCCAACCTACGGTTTCGGGCCTGACACCATTCTTTTCCATCTCTTCAAACTCCGCGTCACATTGGGATAACTTGCGCATGATTCCACGAGTTCCCAAGTTATGATGGAGGGGGTTACTCAGTGCATTTTCAGCGTTCTACTGGCTCATTTCTTTGGCCTTAGTAGTACTCTTGTATGCAAGAAAGTCATCCAGTAAGGCCTTTGACTTGGGTATTGATCCCAGTCTGGCTCGGTTCCCGCCTTGACATGCTTATATAGTGCACACCTTAAATTGCTTAAATCTCTCACCCATTGTCCTCAAGACCTTTTCTTCGCTATTTCTCGTGCCTTGTCACTTGGGAAGCTAAAGCTCTCCAATAACTTCTCCCAACATAACTCCTTGATCTCGTCCGGCACAAGTCAAGGTCGGATTCTCCTTTCCATTCCAGCTCTGATATTTTATCGTAACATTGTCCCTCACTATATTTCGATGGCCGTCTTGTAAGGACCCCTGGACCGTAATAGATCTACTGGCTCTCCGGATGCATCGATCGCGTTTATTACAGTTCGACCTTGAGGCATCTTGCTTCGGCCTCGCTTGCCCTTAGGTTTTTCTGATGTTTCGGTCACCTCTGACCTGTTTTCAACATGCTCCTACGGCAGAGATCAAAACTAATGAGATCAATTTGGCACCAAACTAATGATAGCAAAGGTGCTGTGCAAAAGACCATCTGGTCAAGACCATCACGTATCATCTGGTCAACACCATCAACCACATCATCCGCAGCTAATGTCTCGGCGAAGGTTTCACCGATGTATTCCATATATGTTTCTTCGACCGGTTCTGACTGATTTTCAAGTTCCACTGCCTGTGTGGCCTGATGGTGTAATGTTTCCCTAATCTTCTCTAGGTAGTTTGCTGCGTGGTTTCATTCTCACCTTCCTCACCATGCTTATTCCAAATCGTGTAGTTTGCCACTACCCCCCTAGACAACAAATGATACCGGATCTGCTCGACGTTACGAAACTGTTTCTGGTTTTTGTAGTCATAGCATGGACAGTACACATATCCATCACTCGTGTTGATATAAGCCTTCGCAACCTTCACAAATGAATCAACGCTGTTGATATATATGACAACTCTTTTGGCCGCTGGCCTGTACGTCCAGCCTCGATCGTTGTCCATCTAAAATTCATGCCAAAATTCAGAATCTAGTGGATGAAACATGCCCAAAATTGAAATGGTTGCTAGTTAATACCCACCTCAAAATAAGTTGATGGAGTGATTCTTCAAAGAAACCCCACTTTCTCCATTGAAATTTGGCAAAAAAAATCCCCTCTAAAATGGAACAAGAGAGTCCCTATATCAAATTCATGCCAAATTTTAAAATCTAGTAGATGAAACATGCTCAAAATTGAAATGGTTGCTAGTTATCTACCTAAAAATAAGTTGATGGAGTGATTCTTCAAAGAAATCCCACTTTCTGCATTAAAAAATTGGGCAAAAAATCCCCTCTAAAATGGAACAAGAGAGTCCCTACGTCAAATCCATGCCAAAATTCAAAATCTAGTGGATGAAACATGCCCAAAATTGAAATGGTTGCTAGTTACCCACCTCCAAATAAGTTGATGGAGTGATTCTTCAAAGAAATCCCACTTTCCCCATTGAAAGTTGGCAACAAATCCCCTTCTAAAATGGAACAAAAGCCCCTTCATCAAATTCATGCCAAATTTCAAAATCTAGTGGATGAAACATGCTCAAAATTGAAATGGTTGCTAGTTACCCACCTCAAAATAAGTTGATAGAGTGATTCTTCAAAGAAATCCCACTTTTCCCATTGCAATTTGGACTAGAAATGCTCTCTAAATGGAACAAAATCCCCTCCATCAAATTCATGCCAAATTTTAAAATCTAGTGGATGAAACATGCTCAAAATTGAAATGGTTGCTAGTTACCCACCTCAAAATAAGTCGATAGAGTGATTCTTCAAAAAAACTCAACCTTTAGAGAGCAATTTGGTGAAAATAGGAGAGCAAAAAGGGTTAGAGAGGGGTGGGCGTCGGGTCGAAGAAGAAGGGAGGGGAGGAAAGAGAGTTTTGTACTGTACAAGCACATCACAACTGGATTTTCTATCAAACCGTTTGCGATGTCCACTATCACAAACGGTTTGTAACGAAAACCGGTTGTGATGTGCCGGCCGACTATCACAACCGGTTTTTGAGAAAAACCGGCTTGTGATAGGGGGCATCACAGCCGATTCTGACAGGCAGCTTGCCCCACCTAACAAAAAACCGGCTGTGATGCCCTATCACAGCCGGTTTTCTCAAAACCGGTTGTGATAAGCCCGTTTGTGAAAGTAGTTTGTGTAGTAGTGTTTGAGAACTGAAACTGAGGAAGATACTCGCACCGCCAAGGAGAAACCTCGTGAGCACTCACTCCTCGACGTTCATGTTCAATCCAGCAAATCGACTCCTCGCTCAAACCAGCTTGGCACCCCTGCTCGTCCGACATTGCCGCAGCTTCGACCGACTATGCTATATAGGGATTAGTGCTTGGCTGATTGCTCTCGCAAGTTGCAACCTAATATACGGGATCGGATCGAGACCGGGAAGACGTACGCCGTCGGGAACAGGATCGGAATCGAGTTTTGGACTTTCTCCCGACCGAATCCTCGCGGTTTCCCTTTTTTTCCCGTTCGTTCCCGGATGGCGGCACCTTACCCTGCATGTTGCGACCTGCCTGTGCAGCAGTGGCGCCGCCATAGAAGATGACAACGGCAAGGGGGTCGAAAGGATATGCAAAGCTTGTGTGCTGCTGAAGATGAGAGGAAGCACGCCCACAATAGAAACAGCCGTCCGATCGACTGCAAACTGCATTAATTATACTATATCTCTTTGTTTACCAAAGGGTCGCCACACATAGCATTTTGCTAATCCACACATACCTTAATTTAGTCATCATCAATTCAATTTTGACATCAGAAATGACCATGTAAGTTCAACCGTAAATTTCAACTCTGAAGCTTTAACATTTATTTTCCAGACCAGGAGAATCATGCAGTCAGGACAAATGAAACTACACATATTTCAATGTGGTAGAGTGCTTTCTTAGGGCGCTTTGGTAGTGCTTAGCCTCGATCATCTGGCTTATTCGCTGACTCATGTCCAGGCCCTACTGAAAATAATGGTGAGAACCAAAACGGCTTTGCCGAAAAAAGCCAGTAAAAATTGACCGACTCGCTGGGACAAATGAAAACTACACCTCACAGTTAGGACAAATTTGGTTGTAAGCACTCTTTTAGAGTGACGGAGGCCGGATTTTCCTCAATCTAAAAAACAGTAAGGACAATGAAACTACACCTTGAGTTGCCGGAACGGGGTGGGACCGTGGGCGGGTCGATGCAGACCGGTGCTAGGTTGGAGCAATGACCAGACATGCGTTTGGTTGAAGGGACGGGACAGCATGATCCTTTTTTAAACACGTTTGGTTGGAAGACGAGTGGGACAGGGTCATCTCCAAAGGAAATATTCTCTCTATATGCGGTATGCCCCGTCCCTCCATATCGAGCGGATGGGGGAATCCCACTTTTTTCTCCGTCCGGTTCGGTCGCTAACTCCGTGAGAGGAGGTGCCCAGCTGGTAGAGGAGGCCCGGCGGCGAGGCAGATCTGGCAAGCCGGCCGTGCATCTCCGGCCGAACTTAACGCGGGGCGCGTTAGGGAGTACGCGAGCGGGGAGGAGATCCGGCCAGTAAAGGAGGCCCTGCCAGGGAGGAGGCAACGCGGCCAAGGCGCCGCGGCAGGCGAGCTCGACGCAGGCGTGCGGCCAGCGCGCCGCGGCGCGGGAGCTCTACACGGCGGGCAAGCTGTTGGGCACGTTAGGGAGTACGCAGACGGGGAGGAGATCCAGCCAGTAAATGAGGCCCTGCCAGGGAGGAGGCAACGCGGCCAAGGCGCCACGGCAGGCGAGCTCGACGCAGGGCGCAGCAAGGGCGCCGCGGCACCGGAGCTCTACACGGCGAGCAAGCTGCTGGGCACGTTCTGGGCTGTCGCGACGGGCAAGCTCGAAGGGCGATGCGACTAGGGCTGGCGCGACGCATCTAGGTCCAGCGGGGGGGGGGGGGGGTGGGGGAGGGGGGGGGGCGAGCGGCATGTGGCACCCATGGCCAGCAAGGGGGCAAGCTCCATCCATACCAGTATGACATGTGGGGTCTAATATACCGACCATACCACTCGTCTCAATCTCCTCAACCAAACACTAGACAGGATCATCCTGTCTCATTTCAACCAAACACTTGACGGGATCGTCCCGTTCCAAAAAAACTAGGATGGGACCATCCCTTCCTAACACATGTTAGATGATGATGCAATATCATAAGGGCAGATAGGGCAAGCCCTACGCGGGCATCCATCCATGGTAGCCCCAGCACAAAAAGTGAATTCCACGTAGGCATTGTACTTTGAGGAATCTAAAGCCCCACCGCAAGCCACTACACTACTCAAACGTTCTCTCTCCATGCCAGAAAGGTACTATTGCTCAACTCTCTCACAGGACCACTTGCTTTTGTCCTAGAGCACCCGCACCCTCTACAAGGAGCACTGACAAGTTTAGAGCCCCTGCTTTTTTCATCCGAGCCTACGTGTTCCTGTGAGGCTATCAGCCAGGTGGAGCGTTGGGCTTGCTCTTAGGCCCGGGGCACTGAGCTGGGGCCTTGGTGGATTGGGGTGGAGAAGGAATATGAGAGAACGAGAAGAAGGAAAATGATGGAATGAAAAGAGAAATAAACAAAGTAAGAAAAATAGAATGGGAAAAAGGAGTTATGAAGAAAAGAGAAAATAAGAAATAATAAAATATAATATTTGACCTCTTCTATCAATTTAAAAAAATATTAGGAGAAAGTCGTTTTACCAATATTTTTTCCAAAATAGACAAGGAAGCTAGAAAAACTCACTAGAGGAGGTAATAAAGCCAGAGCTGTTTTGGTTGGAAAAAAAAAGCATGGCAAACGTGCCCAAAATACAATTTATACCCAACAATTCTCACCTATTCGCTCCTTTATTTTCCCTGCCACCGTGCTCTTTCTTCCATACGAAATTCCGAAGGCTTTGCTCCTCCTTTCCTATGGCTAAGATGCCCACCGAACCGAAGAGCACAGCGACTGCATCTCTCTTCGACCGCCCTCAGCTAGTCAGCTCTGAGCTGCAGCTCCGCTCGGCGCCCTCGTCGCATTCAACACACCCCGCTTCTCCCAATCGCCTTCGGAATTGAATCCTTCGAGACCAACGGGCAAAAGCTGCATCTTCATACGGTCCGCGGACTTCGCCATCCGCAGCCTCAGGTCAAATAGAGAGGAAATTACTGGCAGAAAGTAATCAAAACATGAATCAGCTCGATCAGTTATCCTCATTAGCATCATAGCCGCACGTCTTCATCGCAACATGGATCATTAATTGTCACAGGCCACATCTCGCTGACGAAATAAAACGAAACACATGATTCAGAAGTACGTAACAGCCACCCACAAGCATTAACCACGCACAGGAAGGTCGTCATTTGCATCAGAATATTGTATTGCTAACTCCGACACACAAGCAAGCTAACCATGCTGGCAGAGCTAAAAGAACAGGAGCGATCTCCAAGAGTGGCTACTTAACATCATGACAGAACCAGGAAGGACACCTGCATGCTCAGTAGGTTGAAGATCCACCTCGGACACAGCGCACCAGGCGAACCCCGACCATCTCGTTTTCTCCTGTCCCCGGAGCAGGGCCGACTGTCACGAGAAAAGCAACACAGCAGAAAAGAACCTGGTTAGCAACATGATAGAGCAATTGTTATGCCAGGCTACATGCAAATTTCACCATTGAGGTCTTAGCCATGTGTAAATTTATCCCTTAATAAGTGTGGCACACTGCTTCAAGTATATGTAATGACTTAATACGTGTCACTTAACTAAGGTAAATGCTCTATAGTAGCATAGCACAACTACGTTTCTGAAATGTGAGTCTGCTAAGTTGTCACTATGAGTTTAACTTCCAGCACTCTCAAATCTGTGTGGTCACTTGTATAACCCACAACTACATGCATGAATACAACATGAATTAAAACGGGACAGCACGTAATTAAATAAAGAATACCACAAGGAAATGCTCACAAAGCTCATGTATGAAAAGTTGATGAACACAAGTGAATGTAGTGCTGCTAGGACCCTTCCCAGCAGATCTCTTATGTCATTTATATGTAAGAGAGTACCAATGGAAAACGATGGCCCCCATACAAGCAGAAGCAATGTAGTCACAAACACCAATGGAAAACAGATATGCATACAAGCAGAAAGCAATGTAGTTCAACAAAATGCAACTTATCTTTGTGCAACAACAAAATTGAGAAACATGCGACCACTATAATTCTGAATGTCTACAACCCATGTGTCGTGCATGATGCGCAATTGAATGCAAAAGTTCAGTACTTGGTCCAATATGTCCAATGTCAAGGCTTGATGTTTAAGTCATACTTGGTCCAAAATGTCCAATGTTCATGCAGTCAAAATATGTGCCATACCAAATGCATGACTAAATTAATCAACCCACCTTTGCATGCTGTAATGTATAATAGGAGTCAGACTTATTTTATCAAATGCTAGCCACGATAATGACTACGTGGTAAACAAATGGGAGACAAGTGCCTGAAATAAATTAATTTAGTGCTTTCATTTTGGCAATACTACATAGACCCTCCAAAAAAACTGCAAACAGCGATGCACTAGTTTTTATGACCAACTTGCATCAGTCTAAAAATGTTATTTGTAAACCAATAACAAAAAAGCTGCAACCATTTGATAATAATAAACACACTAAGATATACAGTAAGATGAATAAAATCTAGACATACATGAAGCCTAAGATATACAGTAAGATGAATAAAATCTAGACATACATGAAGCCATGAAGGAAAGCAATACTGACCTCCTTCAATGATTTTAACCGGTGCAAAAGGGTCATCATCAGAAAAATCTGCTCCTCGTTGAAACAACCAGGGTTTACCTCCTTCAGGACCATTGGTACCCAAGACAGCAAGTCCGAATTTACTGCCCCATCTTGAATCATCCATTTTCTGCAGAATGGAAAACATCTGGTTGTCGGAGATTCCAGTGACCCTTGTATTGGCTGCCGTGATTGCTGCATACTTCAGCACCCGTGCATTCTCGAAGAAGGACTGGACGAAGGCCAGCTCATGTTGCTCCCCTCGGAACTCACTGATTGTCATCATCTTGATACGCATCTTGACACTCACGATGGGGCTAGCCTCTTGCCAGAACTTGATGAGCTTGCCAGCGGGTTCATCACATTTTACAGACTGCAAATGTAACAAACCGATAAATCTTTGTAAAGCTAAGCAAGTGATGGATCATAAAGTAGCCAGCTCTTATGCATACAAATTTTGGAAGGAAGAAAAACATAGGGGCCTAAAGCGTTCTTCAAATCATAGCAAACAGGTAAAGGAAGTACTAGAATGGGTTCTGCAGACTACAGCACTCGCTTAGGCATTCAGATATATAAAATAAAGCACATTGCCAAAGACAAGCACACATAGTGACTACCAAATAGATAAGCTCCTAAAGTATAGACTATAAAAAAGATACACTCACAATTTCCCACAGGAGCTCAGCTCAATTTAGAAACATAACCTGCCCTATTAATGATCATGTTGAACCCATGCCCAAATACCACATACCAACTTGTTAATTATAGTCCTCTTGGTTTGAGAAGCTACAGATAACAGAAGCTTCCCAGAGTAAGTCTATTTCACCAGTTGGTATTGTCAGCGTTTATGGGTCCTTGGATTGTAAAGGTAAATACTTTACCTATCCATGGCAATGGGAAGGTAGCTAAAAATCCAAACTTGTGTTTACAGTGTTTGTACTCATTCAACTGATGGACTTTGAATGTCGATATTACACAAAAAATCAGTCTAACAGGCATTGAGGGCTAACCAGAATAGAATTTGAAACGTTGACTGCCCACTATTACTGAAAAGAATATGTTATGATACCTTGGACTCATGTCCACGAAATAGAAATACTACCATTAACACTCACTCACGCTTGCACACCATGATAGGCCAAACTACAGCAGTATGAGTGTGCAATGAGAGTATTTGTAAACTTACCATAATATGCAGCGTCTCAACATTGGGAAAGCATTTCAGGAAGGCTGGCACCATCATGGCATCATTGGCTCCAAAACACGCTGTCAAGCTCAGCCTCTTCACGCTTGTGAGTATTATGCTTGCTCTTGGTTCAATCCCAGCCTGCAATGCACCAAATTCAGCAAGGATGATCAGTCATTGGCACATTGCAATCCACATCGTTGCGCAGTGAACAAAATAGAACGACAGGAGGAACTAAAAGTACCGTGATGGTGGTGCCTCCAATCTCTAGCAGGTGGTGTGCTGGGTCCAGATACCCCAACAAGTTCAGCTTGGGCGCAGTCCCAATCTTGATCCTAGTGCGCAAGCCACTGGCAGGGTTGTGAGATCCCCGGACATCCCAGAGGACAAGCCGCTCGAGGCACGGGGCGTTCACCACCGCGATGCTCTCCACCACGGAGGCGCAGATCTGCACGCACCGGAGGCTCCGGCCGACGAGGCGCAGCACCTTCACGTTCCCCTGGATGATGTTGAGGATCTCCAGGAGCGGGCTCCTGGCAACGAGGGAGTCGATGTCCCCGTCCTTCACGGCGACGCTACAGATGCCGAGCTCTCGGAGGTTGGGGAAGGAGGCGCCTTGGAGTTGCGCCGCGTCGGGTAACTTCCAGAAGCCGATGTAGAGGCAGGTGAGGGTGGCGCTGCGGAAGAGCGTGTCGGGGAGGGGAACCTGGCGCGGGCCGGGGCGGTTGATGAGGACGAGCTCCTGGACGCCCTTGGCGGCGAGGAGGCGGAGCCAGCGCCGGAGCTGGGGCTGATGCGCGTCCATGCGGGTGGAGACGAGGTGGGCGCAGCGGAAGGGGCCCGGGTGCGCGGCGAGGGCGGCGGAGACGGCGGCGGTGACGGCGGGCGCGTCGGCAGGGGTTGGGGGCCAGTGGTCGAGGAGGTGGGCGTCGGCGACGGCGAGCGGCGCCTCGAGCCAGACCCGGCGCCAGCGGGTGGCGAGCACGGCGGTGCGCGCCGCGTCCTTGAAGGGGAGGCGGGAGACGATGTCGCGGAGGAGCCCGTCGGAGAGGCCGCTGATGCGGTCGGCGCCGTCGGGGGCGCCGCCGGGGGCGCCGCCGCGGCGGGCGGAGAAGCGGGCGGTGTTGGAGACGGGCGGGTCGGGGAGGCAGCTGGAGACGTACGACACGAGATGCTCCGTATCCCGCACGTCGAATGCCGGCGGCGGGGGACCCCGGTTGGGGAACGGCGCCCGGCGGGCCATGGCCGGCGGCGGCGGGGGAACCCGGCTAGGGTTGAGCAGGGGAGGAGCGAGGGGAGCGCGTGAGCGAGTGGCGGCGGCGGATGCTTCGCTTGTGCTGTCTCCTGTAGTGGGTGGGGTGGGCTTAAATGTCGGAAGTGGGTTGCTCCTGGGCCCATTTATCGATCTCCAGCTGGACTGAAAGGCGGTTGTGCTCATTTGTTTCCTTATTACATGAACTAGTTGAAATAAAATTCACATCCTTAATCAATTTCACATCCAGATGAAATAAAAAATCTGAGACAGTGAAAGATAATTCTAACTTTTGTTTTTGAAGCTAGTGTTGCTAAATTCGAACAAAAAGCTGCCATTCCGGGTCAAGTTTTGCTTAACCTTCATCTCTTCCCCTCAGCACAATCTACATCATTATCTAGGTCTAGGCCGAGCCCAACATGATTGTGTGCCGCATGCCCACATCTACGGTTATATCGGTACTGACTCATGCACTACTTGAGGTATGCACGCGATTCTGGTGGGACGTGCGCATAAGCATGTGACCCCTTATTATGTACTCTCTCTTAAGCATATGAGCCAAAGGTCTTCTATCCTAGATTCCTAGTTGGTTAGAGGGGATGAGGAATGGTCGCATCAGTAGACCCAGATTTGATTCCTTATTGAAGTGGATTTACAGGGCCGGTTTGGAGGTTTTCTAGACCCGGAAAAGGTTACTCTGAGAAGAAAAAAAAATATCACCGTGGTTACAGGTCCTTTGTTTTCAGTTTGATATGCATTCTGACTCTATGATCTACATCCCACATCTCATCCCTTTTCACTTGCCTCTGCGCATCGATGGTGCATCGCGCCCTCCTATATCACTAACAACTGGACCCTACGCATAAGCCTCACCTCAGTGGTGGAGCCATGATTAAAATTTACCTATGACGAACTTACTACTGCTCAATTGTATAAACAAAAATATCATGTGATGAACGTTCACAATTCAATAAAATTAATATAATCACCGATTATGCATAAACTAGTCGCAATTGTATGCAAATATAAAATATTATGCATTGGTAGGTAGACCATCAGGTGACCATACCGTACAAGCACTAAATGCGACAAGCTGGCCGAGAAAGATTCATCCTCTGATGTTTCAAGGCTTGAAAGCACTTCATGATCGTATCATCGTCAAGTCTTTTAAATATCTATGTCATTATTACATATATCACCAAATCATTGAACCAGCCATCTTTCTCATTATTACTTATCGCGTCAATCGGTTTTGATTAGGGTGGCTCCTCTGTTGTTTTGATGACCACGTTTGAATTCATCTATCAAAGTATCGATTCTGTAACTTGTGTGGGCTGCATTGAGTGATGCCTGATTGGCTGGCGGCCCAAATTTCTAAAGGCCCAAGAGTGTGAAGTCCAACAGTTACTATTCTTCCTCCTCTGAATGAACGAACAGAGACCTCAGGCTCCATCCATGGCGCAGGGGCAGAACTGCCGTCGGGGGTGGGGCTTCCTCGGGCGACAGGTATGGAGGCCGCCATGGCTAGCCATACTGGTGGCTCCGCTACTACCTCACCTCCTACGCTACCTTCCTCCTCCTATGCTGCCTTCCTCTACCTCACATCCGCACCCATAAGAAATACTAAAAGGTCACTATCTCTAAAAGAAAAAAGATGTCTTTTTAGAACATATCTAAATTGGATGACTTTATCCGTAGTAAACTTATAAATTCAACATTATTATTGTAAAAGTAGTTTTATTATATATTAGAAATCCATAAATTATTCTTGCGTGATAATTTAATTCCACAAAAAAATGAAAATTTTCTATTTTCCTTGTATTTTTATTTTAACATACTCTATGGAAAATTTTAAAAACATTTCAAAGACACTCCATTTGTACATAAATTGTTTAGAGAAAAATAAAGACGCTCAAATTTATCAATGTATAAAATATTTTTAGAAGCTTACTTTCCTTTCAAAATTCAATTTATTGGTTTTATATCTATTCCCCATCATCAAGTATCTTCTTTTAGAAAAAGATCATCAAGTATCTGTCATTGTGTGATGTGTAGTTAACATATTTTAGTTTTGACCATCTATATTTCTTTAAATAGTTAAATTGGCTCTTGCGATCCATGCTATAACATATTAATGGCTAAGATGAAGTGGTAGAGTAAGCCAACCAGCCTAGATCATTATTAATAGTTATGAAATTCAGACCCTAAAAATATTAGATTTGCAGATTTTTTTTAATTAAGTGTACAAAATTTTTAAGTGCGCCCAAATGAAAGGTTTACTAGGTGATTTCCCGCACGTTGCAGCAGGATTTGAAGGTTTTTTGGTAAACTATGAATCACTGTGGTTGTTTAGTTGCTCGTAAAAATAGTACACTTGTAGAGATTACCCCGAAAGCCATATGAGCTATCTCTTGATGCAAATTATAAATTTTATGTTACTTTTGAATAGATAAGAAAAAAGGCATAATCCAATGAATAGAAGATCACTGTGGTTGTTTAGTTGCTCGTAAAAATAGTGCGCTTGTAGAGATTACCCCGAAAGCCGTATGAGCTATCTCTTGATGCAAATTATAAACTTTTACGTTACTTTGAATAGATAAGAAAAAAATAATAAGACATAATCTAATGAATAGAAAATATGCACCAAGTTACAATTAATACATCTTATAGTTGGGTGTTAATGCATCTTAGTGGGAGGTGATGATGTGGCTTTATTAGGGTTGAGAGAAATCCTTAGTGGGGATCTCCTATATAGTTATAGATTTGGCGAGATGTCAGTGGACAACAATAGTTAGCTAATGCATTTATATTTACTATGCTTAAAAAGCCCTGCCTCCTGGCCTCTTTTTAGGCTAACTGCAAGCTAGTAGTTCGAGCCACCGGTCACGTAAACAAGCTTAAATTATTTCTTCACTCATTAGCATATTAGAAATTTAAAACATGAGTTTTTTTTAGTCTTTTACCCCTATGCCATTAAAAAAGTTGCCACTTACCTGTGTACCATAAAAAAGTTTGGAGACACCTGTGTGCCATGAGCCTAACTTTGGTTTACCCGTGTGCCATTTTGGACGGATGGAGGAGTAACAGGGCTAACGGAGGTAGGAATTGTCTGTTTTACCCTTCTACACTGTGGGGCCCACCTGTCATCCCTAACCTCTCTCTCTTCTTCTTCATGTCCATCTCCCACCTCCCTCCCTCTCCCCCGCCCTCCACACCACGCGCCGGCGGCATGGCCGCGTGCCGCCGGCCTGCCCGCGCCCGCACCGGCCGCCTTCCGCACCGCCCGGCGTCCCGCCGCCCCGCGGTGTGGCCTGGCCGCGTGCCCGCGAGGGCCTTGCCTCGCACCGCCGGCATGCCCCGCGCCTGCACCGGCCGCCTTCCGCACCGCCCGGCGTCCCGCCGCCCCGCGCCGGTGGCCTGGCCGCGCGCCCGCGGGGGCCTTGCCTCGCGCCGCCCGGGCTCGGCCCCGCCCCGCGTCGGCCCAGCGCCGTCGGCCTGGCCGGCCGGCCGCGCGCCGCCCCGCCCCGCGCCATGGATGGAGCTCGATGGGCTGGAGGAGAGGGATGACGAGTGGGTCCCACTTGCCATAGAGAGAAAAGGCCAAGGGCAGAGAGGTCATTTTTATCGATGGGTCCCACCTGTCAGGGCTAAAATCTAACAGAAGGTGGACGGAATTGCGCACAGGTAAACCAAAGTTGAGCTCATGGCATACAGGTGACTCCAAACTTTTTTATGGCACACAGGTAACTACCATCCTTTTTAATGGCATACACGTAAAAGACTCAGTTTTTTTTAATCTATGCCTATCTAATGCAACCACCGTTTCCGATTTTACATGGCTCTCTCTTATGCCATATACACCGAATGATGGCTTATACTTAGCTCTGTTAGCTAGTTTAATTTTGAGCTAGCCGGCGTCATATGTAAGTGGGAGGGAGTATAGTATAAGGTATGAGTATATTAGGTGAAAAGTGAAAACTTAAAGTCGCCTTGTGTCAGTGGGGGATTTAGGGGATGCAGGGGTTCAAGCCCCCTACCTCCAAAAATCAATGGATCTCCATCCTTTTTTTCAGTAAGAAGAACAAGCACTAGAAGAGAATGAGGCATCAGCACCGGTTGGAAAACCCCCTTCAGCACCGGTTTCCCAACTGGTGCTAATCTTTCGGTGCTAAAGGTCGGGCTAAAGGGTACACCTTTAGCACCGGGTCTCGAAACCAACCGGTGCTAAAAGGGACCGCGCACATGGCCCTTGCGCGAGCCCCTTTAGCACCGGTTTGTGGCTAGAACCGGTGCTAAAGGGGAACCATATAATTTTTCCTTTTTCCATCCTTCATATTTATTTGTTTGTATACGTATTTTGCCAACGTATTTATTCTAATACGGATGTCGTACTACACTGCACTTGCATAAAAAAGACATATATTACATATCTTAGTGCCAAAAGAGTTACATCATCTCATAGTGCTAAAAGAGTTAAGTTTTCTAACTTAGTATCCATAAATTACGATCCTGCACTTGGACGAGCTGATGATGAACTAGGACGAGCAGAGAATCTAGGACCAGCGATGGACGAACGAAGACTTGAGGTGTCTGTATTGTCCCATGCATCATCATAATAAAATTCTCTATTCACATTGATGATCTCGTCCCAAATAAATCCAACGAGTTGTTCTGCAACTGCGTCGATCTTATGCTGCTCTAGACTTTTACTAGAGATGGACATCATCTACGAATTGCAAACATTAAAATTAAAGTATAATAATGGTGAAGTTGAATTAGAAACTTGTAAATAGATATTGCGTACCATAATATCATGGTTAGTATATATTTTTTAATCCAGCTATGCATGTACTCGCAAACGTAGTATCCGCATAAATTATTGCCCGGCCCCTGTTGATGACACTGTTGGCGAAAACAAAGTTAAAGATAATTTTTTAAGTTGATTAGCAAAGACGTATATGTACAAATTGCATTCGTACCGGGAATTCAGTATTCCATACGAGCTTTTCATATCCAATACCGGGGTGCTTTTCACGAATCTCGTTCCACATCCTACAATTACATAATCATGTTGTTAGTCTCAAATTTGAGTTCAAATAAAATAAGTCAATAATGTAAGTATATAGAAAAATTTGAATTGTTGAAATTTACTTATATATACGACCTTGTAAACATGTCAATGATTTCCTGATACTCTTCTTGTGGTTTCCTCAACGAATCGAAGACGTTCACCACACCTCTATCAGGATTCAGCACTATGAGCACCCAGTGGTAACTACATACATATGTATAAGTGTTTTAGCATAATGAGATAATTTAAAGAAATTAAGAAAATAAAATGAGATAATATAAGTGTTAGCACTCACCCGTAGCGGTATGGCAATAGTATGGAGTCCATAAAATTTTGCTTATCCACATACTTGAATAAGTTCTGATATGTCGCCTCTGGATCTTTATAAATCATGTCTTGGTTTACCTTTGACGGGTCCATGAAACCAACGTCAAAAATACGCTCCCTCCGACATCTTTGAATCTGCATTCTACATAATAAGCAATAAAGTAGCGCCGTCACTCATAGAGTTTTTTAAATGACAATAAAGAAATTGTTAGAAGAAATCATTTACAAAACCCAGGTTTGAATCAAAGACATGTGCAGGGCGTCTCGTTGGTAGATTTCGTATATATCTTTGAACTTCAACCAAATCGTTTCTTCTCCATTGAAAAAATCATCATCCTTCATGCGACACCCGAACATGTCTCGTCCTTTCGACGCTTGAACCATGTACCATCCATAGAATAAATAAATCTTTGTTTGTAGCTTTTTCACATCATCTGGCGGGACAAAAGACTTGCCAATCTCAAAATGCCACTTAGTCACTTTAGCTTTGGGCGGGGATTCTTGGCCAGTGAGGACCGCTCTACTGAGACCTGTCTCTTCCATTTGACGTTGGGGCATCAGTTCGTGCGCATGTGGCAACTGAGTCAATCCTTGCTGAGGTTGTTCGCCGAGCTGAGGAATAGTAGAACGTTTCGACTTATGCATTACCGGCTTCACTTTAGACTTAGGCGATGCCGGCTTCACTTTTGATTTAGGCGATGCCGGCTTCACTTTTGACTTAGGCGATGCCGGCTTCACTTTAGACTTAGGCGATGCTAACCGCTCAGCCTGCTCAGCTCTCTTCCTTTTCTGAAAAGATTTTATTAATGAGCCGTCGTAGTCAGATATTTCGGCTTTTTTCTGTTCTGCCCTAGTCAAATTTTGTAAGAACCTCGCTGCCTTGACCGGGTCAACCACAAACTCTTTCTCAGGCTCTTTCTTCTTGTGAAAATGCGCGTGTACTTCTGCGGCGACTTCCTCATCAAGTTCCTCTTGCGTCAGCTCATAAGCTAATTTCTTCTTTGCCGGCACTTTCTTTTGCTTAGTTGGCCGCTTTGTTGGTGGTGGAGGACTTGTTGGCGCAGTTTTCTTTCTGGGCGGATTCCTTTTTGGCCTCGCCGGTGGAGACCAATCTTCTTCTGTCGGAGGATCATCAGCCGGAGGATCATCAGCTGGAGGATCATCTGCCGGAGGATCATTAGCTGGAGGATCATTTGCCGAAGGATCATCGTGATGCGGAGACGGTGGACCTGGCAGACCTGTCGAGGTTGTTGCTTCCACACCAGGTATGATGATGTCACGCTTGCTCCATAGAATGATGCCGTGACAACACTCTCCAAGAAGTGTTTCCCCATCACCTCCGGGGATGTCAAGCTGCAAGCCGTTGTAATCTGAGACAACTTGTTCAATCTTGACTGGTGCATAGCCATATGGAATCTCCTTGGAGTGTACTGTTTGTCCTTCTTCCAATGGCCTAGCCGTACCGTATGGAACCTAATATATTCGGAAAAGTTAATAACACAATAATATGTTCAACATATGTAAACTAACTTTAAGTCATTGTTATTATACGAACCACCACTGATATGTTCTTCAATGTTGAATGAAGCTCGCAAGCGGTGCGCTGAGATATTTCATCCACAGGGTAACGGGCTGGTTCTAATTGAGCTGGCGGAAGCTCTGTGGAAGCGTGACTGCTACGTTGTTGTGGAGGGGTAACCAAAGCAGCAGGATCTTCTGTTCCTCTAGTTTGTGTCATCTGAATAAGTGCTAGCTTCATTCGCCGTTCCATCTCTCCCTCCATATCCTATATCCGTGCGCCCTGGGCGGCTACGATTTCCTCTAGCTCCCTCATCCTGTTCTCTGTTTTGGTCTTCTTCCGCTTACAGCTCCTGTAGGAGGAGCTGTCCTCCTTGAAAGCATACTTCCAAGAAACAGAAGTTCCTACTCCACGCGTTCTTCCAGGATGCTCCTTGTTTCCTAAGGCATAGGTTAGCTCATCTCTTTCTCTGTCAGGGATGAATTCTCCGGCCTCAGCTTTCCTTATGATTTCAAGGAGGCAGTGAGCTAGGTCTCGCAAGTCCTCACCAAAAATCAAAGATCCGTCTATTGGACTGAGAGTGCCTCCATGACCATAATACCAATGCTTGGATCGTAAGGGCCAGTCATGTGTCGCTGGACAAATGCCTTTATCATAGAGATCTTCTTCCATCTTGTCCCATTTGTCGACGCTACCTTTATAACCGCCTGAACCCATTCGATGGCTGTACTTCCTTTTTTCTGCATTGCCGATGTTCCTTGCGGATATCTCAGATCCTTCTGTGGACTGTTTGTACTCCACGAACGTGTCCCAATGATGAGGTCTTATGGTAGAGTGATTGTCAAAATCTGGAATTTCTTCTGTTTTGATATATATTTCTTCCACAATTTTGTCTTATAATTTTGAAATTGAGATGCCATCTTTTTCAGCGTCCAATCCTTCAATTTCTCTTCACGATCTGAAGGAAATCCGAATATTTCTTTCACATCAGTCCATATCATTTCTTTCTCCATATTAGCCAGAACATACGGTTCATTGGGGTCCGTAGATCTCCATTTCCTGATGCTAATGGGAATGCGTTCACGAACAATAACCCCACATTGAGAGACATATTTTCTGGCAATTTCTTTGGGCTCAGTTGGCTCGCCATCATCCTCCACTTTGGTGATGTGCAATTTGACCTCCTTCAGCCTCTTAGTGGTACTTATTTTTCCAGGGCGTTTCGTAGCCCCAGTTGTCGCCGTAGATGGCTAGAATAATTAGACGGTATAAATTAGTCACAATATTATGTTAAGATAATGTATATAATGTTTATGGGAAATATTAGCACCTGACTAGACGTGGGCTCATCGCTGTTACGTTGACCCACATTAGGTTGCATCTGGTCCAAATTATCGCCACCAGAAATACCTTGCATTATTTCTTCCAAGCTCGGTGGCCGATCAGTGTTTCCACCCAAATGAAACTGAGCTGCTAAGAATTCATCATTATCCTTCTCGTGGATCGTCATCTTCAAAAATAAATATTCAACGTCAAATAATTTATAATTATTGTACGTTAAAGAAATATTCTACGTTAAATAAATAATTATTGTACATTAAAGAAATATTCTACGTTAAATAAATAATTATTGTACGTTAAAGAAATATTCTACGTCAAATAAATACTTATAAGTATTGTACGCTAAAGAAATATTCTACGTTAAATAAATAATTATTGTACGTTAAAGAAGTATTCTACGTTAAATAAATAATTACTATACGTTAAAGAAGTATTCTACATCAAATAAATAATTATTGTATGTTAAATAAATATTCTACGTCAAATAAATAATAATTGTATGTTAAATAAATATTCTACGTCAAATAAATAATCACTGTACGTTAAAAAAATATTCTACGCTAAACAAATAATTATTGTACGTTAAAGAAATAATTCTAAGTCAAATAAATAAATTCTAGTCAAATTCATCGTTAACCCTAATCATTAACAATAACTATGAAATTAAAACACATGCAGCTGTCGGGTTCTTATGCACGTTGGAAAGGTTTACGTGTGGCCGGCTTCAAACGAGCTCGTGTTCGCGCGGCGGTCGGCGACGGTTCTCGGCATTCGCAGGGTCGTTCGCACACGTGGATCGCTTGAGACGAGCTCGCGTTCGTCGGGCCGGTACGTGGAGGGCGACAGGCGTCGAGCTAGGCGGCAGCCGGGCGCGTCTAGGTAGCCGCCGAACGGCGCGCGGGCGGCGCGACGGTGGGGGCGGCCGAGCGGCGCGACGGCGGGGCCTTCCGGCGGCGCGTCCGGGGCGGACGAACGGCGCGCGGGTGGCGACCGGGCGCGTCGGGGGCGGCGGCGCGTCTGGCGGCGGCGGCGAGCGGGGGCGTCGTCGGGGTGGAGGCCGGGCGTCGGTGGAGGGGCGGCGCCGGGGGAGGAGACGGCGCCGGCGGCGCGGTTTAGCTTGGGCACGATGCCGGCGATTGGGGAGACGCGGCGGCGATGGGGGACGACGACGGCGTGGCGGCGCAGCGGCGCTTGGGGACGACGGCGGCGCTTGGAGACGATGGCGGCGGCGCGGTGGCGCTTGGGGACGACGGCGGCGGGGTCCGCGAGGGCCGGCGGGGAGACGAAGTGGGGAGTGGAGAAGACGAAGACGTCGAGATGCGAAAATTTTCTAAGTGTTGACTATATATAGGGCGGACCTTTAGCACCGGGCGCAGCCAAGACCCGGTGCTAAAGGTTTAGGATTAGCACCGGGCGCAGCCTAGGCCCGGTGCTAAATGTCAGCCGCCTGGGTGCCAAACGAAACTGGGGACCTTTAGCACCGGGTCTTAGATCCGCCCGGTGCTAAAGGTGCCCCAGTTCCGTTTGGCGCCACTTTTTGGTGCAATTTTATATTTAGCACCGGGTTTTGCAAATACCCGGTGCTAAATAATATTACATCTAAATGTTTAGTCTTATTTATTTAATTTATACTTAGTCTTATATATTTAGGTTATACTTGTTCTTATTTATTTAGGTTATAGTTAGTCTTATTTATTTAGATTATAACTAAAACATTATTAGCCACGTCATAGTGCAATTAATATATAAAAAATAATATATTTGTTGTATATGAAATGAAAGAGAAAAAATAGAAATAATATTACATCTAAATGTTTAGTCTTATTTATTTAATTTATACTTAGTCTTATATATTTAGGTTATACTTGGTCTTATTTGTTTAGGTTATAGTTAGTCTTATTTATTTAGATTATAACTAAAACATTATTAGCCACGTCATAGTGCAATTAATATATAAAAAATTAATATATTTGTTATATATGAAATCAAAGAGAAAAAAATAGTTAAAATATTACAGTTTTCATCATAGTGCAATTAACTTATACAACATCATTGTTTACTTGAACACTAACAAACTTTCTCCTCACAATTGTCCCTTGATTGTGATCGCGACGTAGATAGGGTGTCTCCTCTGCTGCTAACAGGATGGTTGGGTCAGGAGCCACCGAGAATGGAGGTCGACTGTCGAGCATATCATAATCTTCATCTGTCTTATCCTCAACTCCTATGATTTTCTTTTTCCAGGAAGAACTATATGACGCTTTGGATCGTCCTTGCTCGTCCCTTTCTTTGGCTTGCTAGCCATGTCTTTTATATAAAAAACTTGTGTCACATCTTTGGCTAGGACGAACGGTTCGTCTAGAAACCCAATCTTGTTTAGGTCCACTATAGTCATCCCATACTCATCAGTTGTAACTCCTAATGCAGTCAGTTTCACCCATTGACACTTAAACAGTGGGATCTTTAAAGGTCCATATTCCAGTTCCCATATGTTCCTCTATGACACCATAGTATGAGTTCTTATTGTCATTGCTGTCCGTCGCATCCATCCGGACACCACTATTTTGGTTGGTGCTCTTCTTGTCTTAGGCTCTTGTATAAAATGTATACCCATTTATGTCGTAGCCTTGAAATTTTAAGATCGTGGTCGGTGGACCCCTAGCTAGAAAGGCTAGTTGCGCATCAATACCCACAACAACCATCAGATGTTCTCGCAACCAATCTGCGAAACTACTATTGTGTTGACGTTGAATAAATGTCGCAGTCTTTCCTGGATTTTCTTCATACAGAATCTTCATGTGCTTCTCGATGTATGGAGCAACTAAGGCTGACTGTTGTAGAATTGTGAGATGTGCTTTTTGAAATGTCAGCATGTCTCTGATTACCATCGTCTTTCTTCCTAGTGTGCCCTTTCGACCAAGTCTCCCCTTATGATGTGATTCAGGCAACCCAATCGGCTTGAGGACTTCGATAAAGTCAACACAGAATTCAATCACCTCCTCTGTTCGTATCCCTTAGCAATGCATCCTTCTGGATGAGCACGACTACGTACATACTTCTTCAGAACAGCAAAGTATCTCTCAAAAGGGAACATGTTATGAAGAAATACCGGGCCCAGTATACGAATCTCTTTGACGACGTGAACCAATAGATATGTCATAATATTGAAGAATGATGGTGGAAATATCATCTCAAAGCTGACAGACATTGGACCACGTCGTTCTGTAGCCTATCCAAATCTTCAGGATTGATCACCTTCTGAGAAATTGCATTAAGGAATGCACATAGCTTCACAATCGCTTTCCGCACATTAACTGGTAGCACACCCCTCAGTATGACGGGAAGCAGTTGGGTCATCAACACATGACAGTCGTGAGACTTGAGGTTTAAGAACTTTTTATCTTTCATGTTAATTATTCCTTTAATATTGGAGGAATAGCCTGACGGGACCTTGATACTGTTCAAGCATTCAAGCATACTTGCCTTCTCCTCTTTGCTGAGAGTGAAGCTAGCGGGACGCAGGTACTTGCGTCCTTTGTCTCTGTTTTCTGGATGTAGATCATTCCCTAGATTCAAACGTCTAAGTTCGTGCTGTGCTTCCAGTGTATCTCTTGGCTTCCCATAAGAACCAAGGAAGCTGATTAAGTTCACACAAAGATTCTTCGTCAGATGCATCACATTAATTGCGTTGCGGACCTCTAACAATTTCCAATAAGGAAGCTCCCAAAAGAGAGACTTTTTTTCTTCCACATCGCGGCACGCCCATCCTCACCTGCCTTGACAGGTTGGCTTCCATCTCCCTTTTCAAATATTACTTCTACATTTTTCACCATATCAAATACATCTTGTCCATTGCGGTGTATCGGCTTTGTACGGTGCTCCGCATCCCTGCCAAAGTGTGGACATTTCTTGCGTAGTTCGTGCTTCGAAGGAAGAAATCGACGATGGACCCATGTAAACAACCTTTCTACTATGTTTCAAATAGATGCTTTCAGTATCATCTAAGCAATGAGTGCATGCTTTATATCCTTTGTTTGTTTGTTCGGACAGGTTACTTAGTGCAGGCCAATCAGTTGATGTTGATGAAAAGTAGTGCCCTAAGGTTAAAACTTTCCTGTTTGTACTCATCCCACATAATAACACCTTCTTCCTTCCACAATTTTTTAATTTCGTCAAGCAATGGTCTTAGATAAACATCGATGTCGTTGCCAGGTTGCTTTGGACCTTGGATAAGCACCGGCATCATAATGAACTTCTACTTCATGCATAGCCAAGGAGGTAAGTTATAGATACATACAGTCACAGGCCAAGTGCTATGACTGCTGCTCATTTCACCAAATGGATTCATGCCATCAGTACTTAAACCAAGCCTTAAATTTCTTGCATCAGCATCGAACGTTGGGCATGCTCGGTCAATGTTTCTCCACTGGGATCCATCGGCGGGGTGCCTCAACATACCATCGTTCTTACGTTCTTCCTTGTGCTGTCGCATCAACTTGGCATGCTCTTTGTTCCTGAACAAATGCTTCAGACGTCGTATTAAAGGAAAATACCACACCAGCTTCGCAAGAATCTTGTTCTTAATAGTCTCCCTATCAACCTCACCAGGGTCATCCCGCCTGATCTTGTAGCGTGTGCATTTGCAAACCGGACAACAATCCAAATTTTCGTATTCAGCACCACGATATAGGATACAATCATTAGGACACGCATGTATCTTCTGCACCTCTAAACCAAGAGGGCAAACAACCCGTTTTGCTTCCCACGTTGTTGATGGCAATTCGTCACCCTCGGGAAGAATCTTCTTCACAAGTTTCAATAATTCCTCAAAACCTTTGTCAGTAACACCATTACATGCCTTCCACTGCAAAAAATCAAGCGTGATACCCAACCTTTTCAGCCCCTCTTTTCAATTTGGGTACAAATCAGTTCTGTGGTCCTGAACATACGATCTATCTTTTTCCTTTCCTTGTCATTGTCGCAGCCTTGCTCGGCATCACGTAACATTTGACCAAGTGCATCATTAGGGTCATTCTGTGGAGCAACATCTTCCTGGTGAGCACCATCCTGATCTGCATAATCTATTGCAACATCCGCAAAGGCACCATATTGAATGTCGTTATCATCCTCCTCTTCTTCATTGTCATCCATTATGACTCATCTTTCACCGTGTTTCGACCAAACCGCATAGTTTTGCATGAAACCATGGGTCATCAGATGGAAGTGAAGAACCCCTGTTGATTTGTACGATTTCTGATTTTTACATTGCCCACACAGACAAAACATGTCACCTGACGGCGACTTGTTGTCCTCCGCCACATCGAGAAAAGCATGCATGCCATCAACCCACTCCTGATCGCGTCGGTCCGCCAAGTGTATCCATTGCCTATTCATCTACATTTAGCAAAGTGATCTAATTAATTCATACACATTACAAAATTAACGAAATATCCAACACGACCAAGATTCATAATTTATTCATACATTACAAAGTGATCTAATTGAAAATAAAATTGTATTTCTCAAAGTCATAATGAAACAAGACCAATATTCATAATTTATTCAAGATGTCGTACATAAATTTCTCCACATCCAACATGCAACATGACCTATATCTTTAACCATCCTTCAGTAGGAAAGTAGGATGCTCTGATATATTTTTTCCTGGTGCAGAAGATGGTGGAGCTGGACCGTAGCGCCGCAACAGATCTTGAAGATCAAAACCAGGTTCCTCACCCCTTGCAACACATTCTTCATGTGTTTTAATCAAAAAATTAAGTTGTGCTTTCACCCAAGGTCCTGGTTTTTTCGACTTGTCATGAGGTGGTACTGTAGTTTTGCCCTTCCCGCGAGACGAACCACGATCACTATCACCGGTCCCACTTCCTCTAGCAGTAGCCATATCGATATATCCACAAGGCTTTTATTTCTCAAAAAATAATAAATGTTCTTGAAAAAAATACTCATTACAACATACGAACTTCTGTCAAAATAAACTAACCAATTTCACATATCTCCAATTAATATAAAAAAATTACATAACACATTTTTAAAAATCATTCTATTCCATTTACAAATAAAATAATAAAAAACATATTGCAAAAACATTTATAAAGTATAATATTATACCCCTTTCTCTCTCTTCTCTTTTTTTCTTCACAAATTGTATATTTATAAAGTATAATAACAATAGAAACTAATAAATAACATGAGAGGATGAAATTGTGTACCTCGTAGAAAATCATTATATTCCAAATTACATATCACACAAAATAAAAATTATTATGTTCCATTTATAAATAAAATACTAAAAAGCATACTCAAAAAACATTTCTAACAAAATTTCTCCAATACATACCTAATATTAAATTTAAACCGCTATGAACACACATATATAACCCTTTCTCTCTCTTCTCTTTTTTTCTTCACAAATTTCATATTTATAAAGTATAATAACAATAGAAACTAAACAAGAACATGAGAGGATGAAATTGTGTACCTCGTAGAATGCTTCAAAAGAAGGAAAGCTTCACAATTTTTGAAAAAAAATTGGCAAAATCTCCCCTCAACCCGAGCACACCATGAACACAGCTCGGAGTGTTCATGCTGGCTCGGGCGTGGGGAGGAAGGAGGGAATATATAGGTAGATAATCAGCACCGGTTGCTGGCTGCAACCGGTGCTAACATCGGGGATTTAGCACCGGTCCCTAGGGTGCTAAATGTTGCTCTGGAATTAGCACCGGTTGCAGGCAGCAACCGGTGCTAAAGGTGTGGATTTAGCACCGGTTGCTGGATGCAACCGGTGCTAAAGGTCCCCCCCCCCCCCCACCGACGCGCGCCGCCCGTTGGACCCGGTGCTAATACTCCATTAGCACCGGGTCCAAAAATGGTCGCTGTTTATGTCGTCCGCGGATGCCTCATTCTCTTCTAGTGGTGGTAGTAGCCCCGCATTAATATGTGAGGCATGCGTGACCGGCAACTACTACCACCGATTTGATACCATAAATAACATGAGAATCATATGTATCGAGGCTTAAACCATACTTCCTCCGTTCACAAAGAGTGTTATTTTAAAATTTAAAATTTGTCCCAAATAACTGTCCATCTCGTTTTTCAATACAACTCTCTCTCCTTGTCCTCTATCTCTCCTCGTTCTCGGTGCACTCTCTACATTTTCATCTCTACTTTCCATGACAACTCCAATATAGACGCTTATTTTTGGAACGAAGTATCATGCAAGACATTGTAGTTAGATGCGCACAGTGGCAAAAAACACGGTTACTCTTTATTTTCTAATCATCTACTAACTATGTAATTTAAATAGTCTTATGACAAGATTATATTATATTTTTTTAGTTTAATGGAAACCAAAATGCACGGGAAGGAAATAAAGGGGCTGAAGCAATCAAACAAGCAATGGGATACAACCAGCGCAGACCTTCAAATGATACTGATCCGAAAAGGTATGATTAAATAATAAATGACCCAAACCCACAAACGTAACTTAGTCTAGTGGGCGTGAACTCTCATCGTCAACGCAATGGTGCTTGTTCGATCCCTACCAACCACGCCTTTTTCCCAGACTTTTGGCGCGCATCCCACTCGATTTTTGAAGCCGGTTCAGCTGAAGTTGTTAGTTTTTGTTTGGCGACGGACCGTATCCAGGGGCAGAAGCGTTCCTCGCTTTACTTTTACTATTAGGTAAAGATGTAGATGCTCAAAATCTAGCTCGCAGTTCTATTTATCATGCATTTTGGTACACAAGTTTGGCTTTTATATGTCTCCGCCTGATGGCGTTTGTACCTCCACATGGGGTTTTGTCTTCAAGTTCAAGAAAGTAAACCCATCTCTGGCGGTGGCTCGTGTCGATGTGCCAGCTCCAACCCTATCAGAAGATCTTGTGCGCCTGCTCGAGACGAAGGAGGGATCCGACGTGAGTTTCAAGGTTGAAGGAGATGTTTTCGTGGCACATGCGATTGCGCTGGCAATGCGTTCGCCGGTTTTCAAGGCGGAGCTCTATGGACCCATGAGGGAAAAGAGAGGACACCAGCACATCTCCATTGAAGACATGCAGCCTGATGCTTTCAGGGCATTGCTTCATTTCATCTACACCGACACGATGTTTCCGGTCATAGAGGACGACCTTGGCAGTGACAGGAACAAGGAATTCATGAAGCATTTGCTCGTGGCGGCGGACCGGTACGATGTCCAAGGGCTCGAGTTCATATGTGAGAAGACACTCTGCGAAGGCCTGACCATTGCGACCGTGGCGTCCATGTTTGCCTTGGCTGACCAGCACAACTGCAGTAGGTTGCGAGACGCATGCGTTGAGTTCATCACTGCTTCGGATACATTGGCTGATGTCGTGGAAACCAAAGGGTACCGTCACCTCAAATCGCTGTGCCCTGATGTCATGATCGATCTCTTCGAGAAGGCAACAAAGTCTCAGAAAATTCACAATGCTTAATCATTGCTTACCTTCTGAATATAAGTTGTTTAATTGTTGCACTAGAGACGTTTCATTTGGTGACATGGTATATATGAATGCGCTCTGGAAAAAACAATGTGTATTGCATTTGTAATTCTTTATCATGGTTTCCCAAGGGATCGAGGTTTGAAGGATTAACAATGAGTTAGATAACACATAAACCCAAACCCAAGTAGAACGAAGTATATTCCAATGGAATAAAACTTTGTACCGAAATTTATTGTAAGAGAATGAAGTTAATACAAAAGTAAACCAAGATACAAGTCTTTTATCTGAAGGAAATATATTCAGTGTTTAAATTGAAATAATCTATAGCTGAATTATGTTACATTCATATACTTTTTGTCCACGGGTACCAGTTTTGATAGCCATCCCGTAGTTTTAATCTATTGCAGAATTGTGTTACATTTCTTTTACCTTTTCTAACTTGTTAACCTACGGAAGTAGCATTGTGGAGGACACGTCCTTGTATGAGTAGGGAAGGGATGTCAGTCCGTGATTTAGATCCATCCTATCCTACAAATAGACATGTCATTGTTTTTGAGAAACCAATAAACACGACTTGATCCGCTTCCAAAAGTATTTGAATATACTTCGTCTTTAAGATCAAGCACATTATCCACATCAATTAGTTTAGAATTAGAACTCGAAAAAATAGAAATAACAGGAACATAAAGTTGCAAAAGGGTTCTAAATCTTTGTTTCTTACCCTTTTTGATTCTCTCCGGGAGTTTCCAGCCATATCCATTGCAATCTCCGTTTGTTTGGAAGTGCATCGTCTCTGAGATGGAGTCCAAGGTTTATCAGACTTGTTGGCCTTCCGCATAAATAACTGCAGATTCGTGCTTACATATATCGATAATATATTGTCTCTTGGCTATCCTCCAACCCATACCTAGATTTCTTCGAAACCCTGAGCACTGCATCTGATCAGGCAGGTTCATCCATGGGCATTGTTTTCGGGTCTCCAACGGCGAGGACGACGTCTCGGCTCGCCCCGCCGACCCGCGGCGTGCTCTCGTTCGAGATCACCGGGTACAGCCAACACCGTGGCCTCGGCGTCGGCAAGTTCATCCAGTCCGCCGCCGTCGACGTCGGTGGATACCGGTGGTGCATCCTCTGCTACCCTGACGGATACACCACGAACTCCAAGGGCTTCGTCAGCGTCTACCTTGAGCTCCTGAGCAAGAATGCCAAGGTGAGGGCCCACTTCGAGCTCAAATTGGTTAACCAGAAGGATGGGTACTCGCCCGTGATCTGGTGCACCAACGCACCAGTCCTGTTCAACACCAGGGACGCCGCCAGGAACCCCACGATTTCCTGGGGCGTCGCCAGCAGCAAGATCATGGAGAAGAAAGATCTGGAAGCGTCGCCGTACCTCAAGGACGACCGCCTGATCATCGAGTGCCACGTCACCGTCCTCAAGGAACCATGTGTGGTTGAGAGTTCGGCCGCCACCGCCTCGACCGCCACGGCCGAGTCGGCGCTGCGGCCGAACCTCTCCCATGACTTCTCCAAGCTACTTGAGACCAAGGTCGGAGCAGACGTGACAATCAAGGTCAAGGATCAAGAATTCACCGCGCACACCAGCGTGCTCGCGGCGCGGTCGTCGGTCTTCAGGGAGAGGTTCTCCAGGGAACAAGAAGAACCGGAGGGCGCGGAACGCCGCACCGTAGTGACCGCCCGAGGCGTCGAGCCTCCCGTCTTTGAGGCGATGCTTCACTTCATCTACACCGACTCGCTGCCGGCTTCCATTGTTGTTGCCGGCCTGGACAGGGACGAGAGGAGCCATCTTTGGGAGCGTCTGCTGGTGGCCGCGGATGGCTTCGATGTGAAGGGGCTCAAGTTGGTGTGCGGGAGGGCGCTGATCAGAGACGGGCTCGACGCCGACACCGTGGCGGGCTTGCTGGTGCTGGCTGTCGAGAACAAGTGCGACGTGCTCAAGGACGCGTGCGTCGAGTTCATCGCGTGCACCGGCCGGGTTCGCGACGTCGTGGCGAGCGACGGGTACGGGCGCCTCAAAGAGTCGTGCCCTGCTGTGTTTGTGGAGCTGTTTGAGAAGGCGGCTACGCTCCGCTAGCTAGGTTAGTGTCGTGTCGCATCCTGGTCATTTTGTATACGGATAGTCTTAATTTGATTCTCCTGCGCACTCTCGGTGATATATTTGAGAAAGCATATTTTGGTTGGGACTGAAATCCGTAATGCCCTACGCTGTGCATATATTACGGATTTGAACACAGCAAATCCGTAATATATTTTGGTTGGGACTGAAATCTAGTATTAATTTGATTCTCCTGCGCAATCGGTGATATATTTGAGAAAGCATATTTTTGTTGGGACTGAAATCCGTAATGCCCCACGTAGTGCATATGTGAATCACTACGGGAACCGTTTGCCGTGTGCCCTTGTGTTTGCCGTGTGCCACGTCATGAGCACACGGCAAACATGCCTGTTTGCCGTGTGCCTAGCCACGTGGCATACGGCAAACACGTGGCACACGGCGGCCCGCCGCAGGCACTAAGGTTTAGTGTCGCGTCGCATCCTGGTCATTTTGTATACGGATAGTCTCTAGTATTAATTTGATTCTCCTGCGCGCTCTCGGTGATATATTTGAGAAAGCATATTTTTATTGGGACTGAAATCCGTAATGCCCTACGCAGTGCCTATATGAATGCACACTGTAGCAACTCCATACTACACACGTTTTATTTATTCAAACCTCACGCACGCACACGTGCTTGTACGGTTCCAATCAATCTTCAAACCAAAGGAAATTGCAAATGTATAAGTTAAATTCAACAGACTTAAATGTTTAAACTCTATCATTTAATAACATTGCCAAGTCAACAATTTTGATGATGTGGCATAAAAATTAATGCCCGTTGAGACTGACTTAAATAGCTGGTCTCCTCATGCTGCTCTATGCTTATGCATCGCACCAAACTTTTTCTTGAAAACAGAACAAAAGTTGTAGGGGTTCAGTTGGTACTGAGGATCAGCTGCATCGCCGGAACATCACTGACTCTGCAGACTGCGCTGCATGCCTCTCCCACAAGGATCAACATCATCTCTTCTTCACCTGCTGCCCAATAGCAGCGGCTTGCTGGGCAAAGCTTTGTCCAGGCGAAAATATGATGGCATATTCAACCATCTCATCAACGATATGCCGCACAAACTCCGGCCCACGATCATCATCTGCGTCCTCTGGAACATTTGGAACAGTTGGAATCGGAAAACTTTTGATGGTCTTTGACGCGACTACTGCATCTGTTATTAGGATAACCGCCGACGACCTGTTTCTCTGGTCTCATCGCCCTAGGACGGCAGCAAACAGGCCTTTTCTCCTGGAGTGACAATATTAGAACTATGATTACAGCATGATGTAATAGCTCCATAGCCACCCATCTTTCTCAAGTCTTTGTAAGCTACACTTGCATGCCTTTATAAAGTTCAGGACTTCAGGTCGGCGTAATGCCTGCCATGGTTCTCGTCGAAAAAAAATCATAGTATATATATGGTGTTGACCTGGATTTTCAAAGTGACCTGGTGGGTGGACGTCCAACTACCAAGACTGTCAAGTCAGGTAAAGCAATTGGGAAGTGAATGAACACAAACAACTGGAGTTTCCTATTACCACAGGGAAAACCCAAGGTTTTCAGTAATTTAATCTTTTTTAATAGGAAATGAAACGAATCTGTGGGTGCTGAGGTTTAGCCTCAGATGTTGTCTTCTATATATTCTGTTGGTATTTAGATGAACAATTATTTCCTTGCTTGTGGCAGCAGGAAGACCTTAGGAAGATATATGTTCTTTCCGGTTCCATCATTGCTGTTTGACTGCCTAGAATTCAGAGAGGTCTCCCAGAAAGAACAAACACAAAAAGGAAGGTCAATTTCTCATCGCTATTGAAGGTATGACATTTTTGCTGAAAATAATATGGATGCTAACAATTAGAACTTCTTATATTCTTATGTGTCACGACTTACAACTGAACTACTATGATGAAGTTTATTTATCTTGAGAATGGTTTAGATTAACTACTGTTTATTTATCTTGAGTGTGTTCTTTCAGCAATTCAGGTTTTATCAGTACATTTTGCCCAATGGAGCTACCATGTATCTTTCCCAGAAGTAGCCACCATTCCTCTCATCCACTTGAAATGGCTACATGAGCAGACAACAATTGAATCGCTTCACCGTCCTATTAAACGATTGATATAGGCCAGGTGACTTCACACATCCTAAAGTCAGATGTTCACAATAGATGGTTCATGTAGTTGTGCAATACTACTGTCATTTGCCTAGTTGATGACTAAAATAGTTGCATTGGTTGTGTACTGTGATAGTTGTCAAATAGAATAATAGCGGCAATCTTTCACCAAGGATACATTGGTTGTGTACAGTTTGTCATATCTCTTTAGTTTACGTGACTTGAGATAAATGCTGAGATTTTGAATTTCTTCCTGCAGGCAATCCTTAATTGTTATCTTGCTTCAGTCCTCGAATTAGTTATACTTCTGCTAGTATTCTCGTTTCAAATAAATGTTCTTATTGTTTGCATTCTCAAAATATACGATGCAAGTGCTATAACTTTCTATACTATATGGCAACTTGTAATATTCAGTAGTGTTTGTTTTTTGTTTTACTTAAACTTTCTATACTGTACGTAGGTGCTGTAACTGAAAGGGTCCTGGAGGTTTGTGAAGATATGAATATCTCTTTTTTATATGATTAGCTGAACACCAATCTGTAGCTTGTGATATATTGATATCTCCTGTTAGTATGATTTAGACTTTAGAGACCAGAGAGTAAACAAGTTTCTCATTTTCTCAAGTTGGAGTCTGTATTGGTGATGTGAATTCAACTTGTTGGCTTGTTGCTTTAGAGACTAGATCTGAATTTGCAACATAGGAGTTGGACTTGATCATGCTTGAAACAACTACCCTGTAATCCAGTGTGTTGTGCATTATGATTTTTTTTAACCTCAAAATTGACATCACAACCGGTTTCAATCAAAAACCGGTTGTGATGGTTATCACAACCGGTTTCAATTAAAAACCGGTTTTTGATTGAAACCGGCTGTGATACCCCCTCATCACAGCCGGTTGTTGATAACCGGCTGTGATGAGGGGGGTTATCACAGCCACTATAACAGCACCGGCTGCAAAAGACGGCTGTGATGAGGCTTAAAAACCGGCTGTGATAGTAGTTTGTGGAGTAGTGTTGGGTCGTGCGGCCTCATCGGTCATCCCTACACAAAGATATGTTTGGCTGAATCATCATCTCACTACTACAAAAAGCATTAACGGAGGCAGGTTTTTTTGCATTTACAGAGGCGGTTTTGGCAACCGTCTCTAAGCTGGGGTCTCTGTTAATCGTCGATTAACAGAGACGGTTTGAAACCACTCTTGTTAATAGGCATTAACAGAGACAGACCGCCTCTGTTAATGATTTTACCAATTAAAAAAAATAGATTTTGAATCCTAATCACAAACATTACAAAATCATACAATGATACAAACATTAGCATCTGAAAGAGATCTTATTACATTGAATTTGAATCTAAATTTTGTCATTTGAATCTGAATTTTGTCAGGACACACACTACAGACATTCATGTCGGATAAACACATAGTACAAGTCCTTTTACTTAACATCACACTAACACTATATCCTACCTAACATAGCTATAGTTTACAATGCACAAATGTCATTCCAGAAATCAAATTGATGACTCAGTTCCCACTCACCACAGGTGATGGCAGTCTTCCAGCAGCACAAGCTGAAAACAAATTGAGCATAAAGCTTAGACATGTCACATGTCATATATCAACACTCAAACATGCAAGAGCTTGACTAGAAACATACTAAATTATGAAGGGTTTACATCCTTGGTTTTGGATTGTGATATTCAGATTGGCCACAATGGAGCAAACAAAAAAAGAACGGTTCAACAGCCTCTTAGGTGTATTCAAACTAAGACCTTCTACAATTCTACACTGGAGTTTCATGTTTAACAATTATGAACATCACATATCATGGTTCTTAACTGATCAAGTAACCACCATTTAATTAGAAATAACTTGGACACAAAACTTTCAGTATATTCAGGTATGTAGATAAGACAGGGCACTAGGAGCAAAGGAACTAGCAGATATCACACATACCAGAATAAAAAGGCTGGACACGTTGAACCATATATTGCCACAGGAAAAGTTAAGGCTGCAGAGATACATAAAAAAGTTAAGTAACAGACTAACAGCAGTTTGTAATCAGAGAAACAGTATTTGGCATTTAATCAGAAAAATACTGAAATTTATCCTAGCATATTAGTGTAGGCACAACATTGGCATTTAACCAAAGAAATTTATTAGTTTCAAGATAATGTTCATCACAGTTACATATAGATAGTAGTCAGAGAGACTCATTTAGTAGAAGACTTTTTTTCGTTGAACGAATTAGTAGAACAAACATACCTGGGTGTATGGCCTGATTAGGTGAAAGGGATACGAGCAGTTCGGTGACAAAGGAAGCTATTAGAGGTGATGCGCCTTTCTTGGTAGAATTTGAATTATGTGCAAAGAGCCGAATTCAAATGCATATTACAATACCAGCACATGCCATCGAAAAAGGTGGCCAGTGCTAACTGAAATTATGTGGACTCAAATGCTCTACTGACTGAGGCATGACTTGGAGAGAAAAAAGAATGGAAAAATGTCAGCTAGTTTTCTTTAGCACTACATCCTACTCTCCCTAGTAGATGAAAAAATAAATGAAGGACCACATGTATTACCTATGCTTAACTATTATTCTTCTATCAGAGTGAAGATATTGCTATTCTATGGCTTTTGCAAGTGTGAACTCAACAGTGAATAATGAAGTTCAGATCGCAAGAGACCTATAGCCATCACACAGGCCCAAAAATCCCCAAAATCAGAATCACACAGATGAAATCACGCAGGACCTTGTCATCTTCATATGCAATGCATTATACAGACGAGGGCTCATGGACCATGGAACTCCAAAAAAAGGACATTCTAGCAGTAGTAACATACCATAAGCCTAGAAGGTTTAGAAGGGGACAATCACAATAAATTATCCTACAGTCAGTGCTTTAGTGATGCAAAAAGTTCTAGCAATAGCAACATGCATAGGAATAGATCCACCACACTGCCGTACCAGACCAGAAATGGAATCACTACTAATCGATCGCAGAAGAGGGCAGGAGGCATTGCAGTTACCAGCCTTGACGAGCGCGTGCTACAGCTCCTTGAAGATGCAGTAGAGCTCGAGCTCCTTGCGAATAAGGCAAAGACGACGCGGATCTGCGCCTTCTGCTTTGCCTCCATCTCCCACAGCGCGAGCCGCGCGTGCTCCGTCATCGCCGCCTGCCACACCCGCGCCGCCGCCGCCGGATCTCGGAGAGGGAGGGTGGGGGAGAGGAAGCGCCGACGGATGGTGTTGGGCAGGCGACACACCCGCTGGAAGCCGGATCTGGCTCGGATTCCTCCGCCGCCAGCGGGCGAAACCCTAGCTACGGAGGGGAAGACGCCCGTGGGGGAACGGAAGAGAGCAGAGCGGGAAGCCCCATCGCAGCACGGTCTCAAAGAGGAGGGAGTGGAAGCGCGGCCGGGGCTGGGGCCGCCGCCGGATCACGGAGTGGAGAGGAGGAGAAGCGAGAGAGAGAGAGAGAGAGAGAGAGAGAGAGGCGATTTTTTCTCGGAGAGGAGAGGACGGACGCGTGCGAGGACAAGGACGGACGCATGCGAGGGAGGGGGTATGGGCGGACATGAGGCGTGGGTTTCAACGGGATTGAAGGAAAATTTGGGGTCCGAGATTGTTTTTCAGAGACGGTTATTTGCACCGCCTCCGTTAATGGATCGTCTCCGCCTCCGAAAATGATGAGCATTAACGGAGACGATTCTGTTACAAAAACCGCCTCTGTTAATCTATTAACGGAGACGGTGGCTTTGCTCCGCCTCCGTTAATCAATCGTCACCGCCTCCGAAAATGGTGGACATTAACAAAGACGCAACCATTTCGTAAGTGTCTCGGAAAATGTTTTGGCAGTGTCTCCTAAAATGTTTTTTGTAGTAGTGTCTCCCATGGGTTGTAACGTATTTTGGTGTAGGGTGAATGCTTATTGGGCTAAAATATTGCCACCTATGCATGTCGAATTCCTTCTTGCAATGGATGGTGAGCATGAGCGACATAGTGTGCATAAATGGATAAGTCTTTCCCGCAAAAATATATATGGTTATTTGCCATTCTCTAATTTAGGGATCAATATAACAAAAAAATCATGATCTATACTATAATTCAATTTTTAATACAAATCACATTACAAATGCAAATATTTTAATGCATGCACGCACTCACATTTTATCCATGTGTAGTGCCACCCCATAAGTACCCTAAAATGACTGGCACCATTTTATATATTGATAAACTGCGGTTTATCATTGAAAGAATAATTAGCCAAAAAATATGATGGCGTATTTAGTCAGTGCTCGATCTTTAAACCCTGATGGATGTGTTCCATCATAAACAAATAATTATCTAAAAACAGTAGGACCGGAGACTCAAACCCTAAACCCGAGTAGACACTACATGGAATCTAATCAATTTAGCATAATTAACTTTGCTTGAACACCTAAGTAGGATCCAGCAAACCCAGGTTCGATTTCCTATGAGAGTAGATTAAATAAGTCTGAAAATTATAAAAAAGTAGAGGCTTCCTCTGCGGATTTCGTCCGAAAATACACTTTTGCTTGACACATTTATGTGATTAGTCATGACACTACAACACAACATTCAATCTGTGACGGAATCCTGGCGACGGTTTCAGAAAACGTTAGCATTTTGCTCTAAGCGCAGAAAACCGTGACATAATCTTGGTGACGGTTTCAGAAACGTTAGCATTTTGCTTTATGCCCAGATAAGCCCATAAAATTGCGACGATTAATCAATTCTGTCACGGTCCGGCCCGAAATACTGCGACAGTTAAATAAATCCGTCACAAACATAAATTTAATATTTTCATATTCCATATAAAAAATAAAAAAGTTGCATTATGAGTGATTTGATCTCTGGTCTTAAGAACCATGAATAACATGCCCTACCACTACACTATACATTGAGTTGAGGCAGTATTTAGTAACAAATTTTATTTATTAAAATACCGGCGCCACATCACCCAGTCGCGCGCACGGTCACCCGGCGGGCTTCACGTCGCAACATCACCCGATCCCTCAGGCCACGTCGCCCCCTTCAGCCTCCAGATTTTATTCTGGCGCAGAAAAAAAAAGGGGCGCATGGGGGACTCGAACCAACGACCTGTGAGATAGCAGTGGCATGAGTTACCACAGAATTACAATGACGTTTCTGATGCAATGAAGAAGTTTAACTTCTATATACTAAAACCATCGCCGCCCCCTAGTGTCACCCGGGCCCCTCCGCGCCCAGTCACCCGGCCGCCTCGCCATGTCGTCGCCCGGAATGATGTAGGATCCTATTTCGTCATTGTTTAGAAAATACTCCATGTTTTGCATAGAAAATATTCCACATTGAGTAAACAAATATGAATTAAGGAAGTCTCCCTGCTTTGATTGACATGTCTGGTAACTATATATCCTCTGCATGTATGGTAACCTTAATGCATGAGCTTTTGTTCCATAGCTCCTTTTACTCCTTTATACTATTCTGAATCTATCTAATGACCAAGTTTTGATCAATGTCTTGTAGCTTTGATTGGTGGTTATTGGCTTATTCTTGTTTTCACTCAAAAACATAAACCCTAGTACACTGAAACAAAGTTTTTGCTATATGGATTCAAGGTCTGTAGTAAACTGATTTTACTTTTGGTTTCTTTGTTTCAGGAAAGTAGGAGAATTAGAACGGAACAAAGAGAAAGGTGGTTTTGCCTTCCAATAAGTCTTGATCCTCGTATGTGAAGATCATTATATCTGTTCATATTTTGACAGTTTTAACATAATAATATGTGACGTTGGATGAAAACTTGTATGATCTCATTGTATTTGATGTGATGCCTGTAAGTTCTGTTTGGTTTGTGATCTATGGGCTTCGTTACGGATCCTGGGCTGGAAATGCAATTTTGGAAATTGGCTTGATGGGCTGAAATTGAGTTCTGTACTCGGCTAGAAAAATATTGGGTTTAATGTTTTTTGGATAAATATGGTGACGTCATTGCTGACTTAAGCGCCACATCATCATCCACTAATTGCCACGTCAGCATCCAGGTATTGCCACGTCAACGTCCACGTACTGCCACGTCAGCGTCCACGTATAGCCACGTCAGCGTCCACGTATTGCCACGTTAGCGTCCACGTATTGCCACGTTAGCGTCCATGTAGTGCCACGTCAGCGTCCACGTACTGCCACGTCAGCGTCCACGTATTGCCACGTCATTGTCCATGTAGGTAGTCACGTCATCGTCCACGTAGGCAGCCACGTCAGCGTTCATGTCAACAGCAATCCGTGACAGTTATTTTCGTCGCCAAAATTGGGCTCTGGGCTGGGCTGAGTGGGCCTCGGGCTGTTCTGCGACGGTAACAAACCGCCACGGATTGTTCAATCCGTGACGGTTTTCTAAGAACCGTCGGCCGATTTAATCAATGACGCTCAATCAATAACAGAATCCGAAACCGTCACGGAAATTTATTTGCGACGGAAATTCAACAATCTGCGACAGAATGATTTCGTCTCGGAATAAATGCTGTGTTGTAGTGACTATACACCATAGTTATATAACATGACACAAAATTTTTATGCCCAGTTAGAGAAAGCAATAAATTTAGATAGGGCTGATGAAAATTCGTCAAGAAGAAAAACGTAGTCTTCAGGCGTATGCTAATTGGAGTAGACTTCTAGAACTGAGCTGATTATCAATAGTGGTTTATGTTATTCTAAAACAAAACAAACATCTCCAATGGTTCAGAAGTGCAAACATTTTATCAGCCGCACAACTATTTTTCCTTTTATATAGAAGAAAAAATAGGAAATGATTTGTGAGTTGCAAGAAAAAAATAGAAGAGATCAAGGAAAGGGATGTTCTTTGCAATCAATAATGAGGAACGGTCACACAACTAGTACTAAAACATGTCATTTAGTACCGACACCCAAAAAATAAAGAAAAGAATGATGAACACCAGGTGGACTATGATTTATTCACGCATAAATGCACATGTGAGTGGGTGGAAGATGTACTCCTTTTGAAGTAACCTGTGGAGGAACATTTAGTACCAGGCCAAGACAAAAATCGGTACTAAATATCACCGATTAGTACCGAGTGGTTTCATTAACCAGTACTAAATGGACGAGCCATTTTTTGTATCGGGCCAAGAAACCAGCCAGTACTAAAGGGTAACTTTTAGCACTGGGCGGTGTCTTAGCTGATATTAAAATGGCTTCGAGGGTTTCCAAATTTAGAGCCGATACTAAAATGGCTCCGTGCCACCTACTACTAGATCTTGAGCGACTGGTACTAAAGTACGGGGACCAAAGGTCATTTTTCTAGTACTGAATTGTGGGAGTTCTATCGTTTGAGGTAAACAAAATTATGACCAAATAGACAGTAATTGAAGGACCGAAACGACGACCAGAGAGGGGGGGAGTGAATGGGAGCCGATAAAAATTCTTTCCAACCGATCCGGCTATTTTCCCAAACCAACTCCGAAACCTCCGAGAGCGATCTTGCCAAGATCACGTAGCCACTGTCAAGCTACTGACCCTAGGAACAAGAAATACGCAGCGGAACTCGAATCGATCGAAACGAACGCAAAACGGCCCGAAACAAGACTCGATCCAACACACCCCAGGGGGGGCGGTAAAACCGGGTCAGGGGATCGGTTAAACCGCCCTGGCCTGGGAAGCTCGGGAAAAAGTCAAACCAAATGTGGATCTCCCAAACCGCTTGAGCTCTTGAGGCGAGATTTTGGTCAGATGATCTAGACCTCCAGTGGAGTGTTTTCCCAAAAGATCTCGGCCTCTAACTCAGTACAACTCCCGGAATCTCAGATCTCGTGATGAACACCATGACCTCGAGTTCATCCCGAAAATCTCAAATCCAAAGCGATTCTCAGCGTTTGGGGGCAAAGGATCACCAGCAAAAGAGGCACAAGGCACTCATACGTGAATCCCCCAAACAAATCCGAGAGAAAACGCCCTAGAAAGAGAAGAACGAAAATCTCCCGAAAATAGCTCCGAAAATACCCACGAAAATAGAAAAGGGAGAAGGAGCTCGGGAAATCAAATTATGGCACAAAGATGAGCAGCACAAACTCCATCACATAACCATGAATTCACCTATACAAAACTAAGAAAGATTCGAAGTAGTTCTAGGTGGAAGGGATGAAGGGGAAACTAGTTCCAAGGAAAAACTAAAGAGATAACTAGAGAGATAACCAAAGAGATAGGAGCCACCAGCCCTAGGAGGGGCTATTAGTAGTCCAAGTGGTGGTGCTCTAAAGACTAAACTATCCCTAAGTGATACATACCCCTCAGGGGCAAATTTGACATCTTGTTCTCAGATATTTTCCGGCTTGGGCACCTTCCACTGCAAGCTAGCTTCCCTCCGACGCAAGCCTTGCAGTCACGCCGCGTGTCCTCCGGATCGAAGCTCCTCGACGCCGAGTTTTGAGCCGGCCCAGGGGGAGGCGGTTAAACCGCCCCTGGCTGATGCCACAGCCCATTGGCCCATCTTCGCCACGTCGAGTCCTCGGTCCTTGGTTTTGAGGCCCAAACCAAGGGAAACCGTCCACCGATGATTTTGTGGCCAAATCACCAAACCCCGCGCGCAAACTTTGTTTGTTAGCCGCCACCTTGCGCCGGCTTCTCGTCCGCGTACGAGCTTCGGTTGTGAGCCGCTACCTCGCACCGGAACCACGTCCCCTTGCTCGTTCTTGCCAGCATGTGAACCGCACTTGATCCACCGGCCACCGGGTCCCTCGAACCAAGCCTACTTGTCTCTCCGCTCCTCGGAGGCCGCCATGGCTAAGACCTTTCGCGCCTGTTCTTCACCTACACCAATGCAACCAAGCCGCATTCTACACCTGCAATACTTGAGCCAAGGGAAACGTCAATCCACACCACGTTGTCAATCACTCATCACACCAGAAAGCGACCATCCACCGGTCCTCGGACACACCGGGTCCTCAATCTCCCCTTGATGAGTGCATTGACAACACACACATAGTAACCATTGAGATTAAAGAAAAAGAAAAGAAACGAAAACAAGACTCATGCAAGTGACTAAAAGCAGGAACAAGCCGAGAAACAAAGTCACTTCGCAAGAGAAAGCTCCAGAAACGCCGACCCTTCAAGAAGAAGCGAAAGGGCTCAACACCATCGGCAAAAGAGCAAAAGCACAAAGCATCAATCACAAATCTCAAAACCTCCAAATCACTTTTCAGGACATTCAAAGCACTCACCCTGCAAAGATGCAACTCCCCCTGAATAAGTGAACTTATGCGTGCGAAAAACACTCGAAAATAGCTCAAATCTCCACAACACTTGTGCACTCAGCACAGGGGCGGTTAAACCGCCCAGGGGGGCGGTTAAACCGCCCCTGGCAGATGACCAAGGCCAAAAGTACCAAAATTGCACAAACAAACTCGCAACGATGCCGTTCCAACTTGAAAACCTTCCAAATATGCCCAGCAAGATATTCCAATGTTTGAACTCACAGAAACTTCACCAATTTTCAGAAAACCTCATTTGGGCAAAACTTTCAATCTCTCACACAAATCCGACAAAATCTAGAGCAAAAGCTTTATCATAGATTCAGCAACATCTCCCCCTTGCAAAATGCTCCAGAAATTCTCCCCCTTGTTGACAATGCACACATCAAGGCAAAAAGTACAAAATGCAACTACAAGCTTCTCAAATATACAATGAGCAATACAAAATGCTACAAGTTAGAGAAGAGGCAAACAAGATAGTTCATCATGTCACACGGGCATTGCCATCAAGAAGGTGAAGACATATATCCAATTGACAAAGCCATGAGCAAATTGTGTAGTTTTATCAAAAAAGTCACCACATGAGCAAAGTCCTAACCATGGATTGTTCAAGCAAAAATGAACTTCATCTCACCAAAACATGGAAGGATTCGCATTCTTGAAAAAGATCATCATAAACGCCCAAGTTCTACCTCATGTCATGTCAAAGCACGGAGCCATGTGTTCACTTCTCATGGGAGACTTCTCCGGCAAACAACATGCAACCGCTTAGCACCCATGTGTGCAAGTGTGTGCAATGGTGAAAGCATAGAGACATAAGCATAAATTTCTGCAAATATATCTTTTTCTCAACTTTCTTCTTTCATGCATAGACATCTCATTTTTCAAGTTTTTCAAATAAGCATGGTACATGAAATGTCTTTGCGACAAAAAGAAGCTTATGCTCCTCCACAAGATAAAGCTTGGGCTAAACATTTATAATGACAAAGATCTTTGACCCAATTGAAAAGAATATCGCATCCTAGCATGATCTTAAGCAAGATATAGCCATTTCGGCTCAAACAAGACATGCAAAGGCATTTACTCATGGGTGAAGGATTTAAGTTCAGTTTGTCATTTTAATTCAAAAAGAGACTATCTCAATAGAATATAGATCAAAACCATCAAGAGCATAGCCATCCATACAATCAATCCCTAGCCAGCCTGCCTAAACTCTAAAATGTAGCAAGTTGTACCAATCACTGCATATAGGAGAAGCTCATCCTAAGATATGATATAAAAGATAAAATCAAGATACAAAGATGGTACAATAGTATACATATGCTACAAGAGAAGCCTCCAAAACTCAGCTCAGAAAACTGCACACACACCAAGTTCTCCTCGCAAGCGGGTGAAGGTAACTTGGTCAAGTGGCTTGGTGAAAATGTCTGCAAGCTGGTTTTGGGTAGAAACATGGGCAAGCTCAATATCTCCTTTCTCCACATGATCTCTCAGAAAGTGGTACCTCACTTCTATGTGTTTGGTTTTGGAATGAAGCACGGGATTTTTGGCTACGCTTATGGCACTGGTGCTGTCACAAAGAAGTGGAACATGGGACATGTCTAAGCCAAAATCTCTCAAGGTGTAAGTGATCCAAAGCAACTGAGAACAGCAGCTAGCAGCAGCAACATACTCGGCTTCAGTGGTGGATTGGGCTACACTAGACTGCTTGCGAGAAGACCAAGACACAAGAGACGAACCAAGAAACTGACACTGACCAGAAGTAGACTTGCGATCAACACGACATCCAGCAAAATCCGCATCAGGAAAAGCCATGAAGTGCAAGAGTGGAATCGACAGAATACCAAAGACCCAGCTCAGGAGTAAACTTGAGATACCTAAAATCCTCTTGACGGCCTGACGATGTGAAGTCCTCGGTGAAGCCTGAAAACGAGCGCACAGACACACGCTGAACTGTATGTCCGGCCTCGTCGCCGTCAAGTAGAGGAGGGAGCCGATCATGCTCCGGTACTCCTTCTGGTCCACTGGTTCTCCGTCCTCATCCGCATCCAAAGCTGTAGTCGTACTCATCGGCGTAGTCATCGGCTTGGAGTCGCTCATGTCGAATTTCTTGAGAATGTCCTTGGTGTACTTGCTTTGGTGCACGAACGTACCATCCTTGGTTTGCTTGATCTGCAGCCCGAGAAAGAACTGCAACTCTCCCATCATCGACATCTCAAATTCCCTGCTCATATCGTCTGCAAACTTGGCAACAAGATCATGAGAAGAGCCACCAAAAATGATATCATCCACGTAAATCTGAACGATTAAAAGATCATTGCCATTTCTCAACAAGAAGAGCGTTTTATCAACCTTCCCCATCACAAACCCCTTGCTAAGCAAGAACCCTCTCAACCTGCCATACCACGCTCTGGGTGCTTGCTTTAGGCCATATAAAGCTCGGTGGAGTTTGTACACTCGGTGTGGGTATCTCTCACTCTCAAAACCCGGGGGCTGCCTCACATACACTTCTTCCTCGATCACCCCATTCAAGAAGGCACTCTTCACGTCCATTTGGTACAATTTGAACCCTTTAGCAACTGCAAATGCTAGAAGGATCCGAATTGCCTCCAAACGGGCAACAGGAGCAAATGTCTCCTCATAATCTATCCCCTCCTGCTGCGAAAACCCCTGAGCAACCAACCTCGCTTTGTTTCTCACAATCTCACCACTCTCATCCCTCTTGTTCTTGAACACCCACTTGGTTCCTATAGGATGGCAATTTGGAGGTGGTTCTACTAACTTCCACACCTGATTTCTCTCAAAGTTTTCAAGCTCTTCATGCATGGCATTGACCCAATCAGAATCAGATAAAGCGTGTCGAACATTTTTGGGCTCAAAAGACGCGACAAAAGCAGAATGAGCATAATGAGAGATGTTCTGTGACCTCGACCGTGTAGTGCGTTCATCCAAGTTCCCGATGATCTTCGAAGGTGGATGATCCCTCTGTACCAGCCGGGGAGCTTCTCGCCTCGAGATTGCCTCCCCCTCAACATCAGCTTCCACTTGAACTCGATCTGGAGCGCGACTCGACGAAGGTGTAGCAGAGGGGCCGTCGTCGAACGTCGTGGTAGTAGTGGAAGTAGAAGGTACACGATCTCCACACGGTGCATGAAACTCTTCATCATCTTCATCATCAGGCTGTTCTTCCTCAAAGATGGGCTGTCCCAAATCATCATCACCTGCACACTCAAAAGCAGAAGAGCTACACGGAATGGTCTCGTCGAAGGTGACTTCGCAAGTCTCCATGATTTGGTTAGTTTCAAGATTGAGCACACGATATGCTCGAGAATGATTAGCATAACCAAGAAAAATTCCATCCATCGAACGAGACTCAAACTTGTCCAAATTTCCTTTCTTCAAGATGAAACACTTGCAACCAAAGACCCGAAAGTGACTCACACGGGGGGAACGACCATGGAAAAGCTCATAGCAAGTTTTCTTCTTGAAAGCACGAAGGAAAATCCGATTTGAAACATAGCAAGCTGTGTTCACCGCTTCTGCCCAATACTTCCTAGGAGTCCTATGCTCATCTAGCATCGTCCTAGCCATTTCACAAAGTGTTCGATTTTTCCTCTCAACAACACCATTCTGACAAGCAACATATGGCGAAGAGTATTGATGTTCGAGACCAAGATCACGACAGAAGGCATCAAAACGAGTGTTCTTAAATTCCGTACCATTGTCGCTACGTATAGCTCTCATGGCACCACCATTACTCTCGTTTTTCAACCTCAAAATCAGATCTCGAACAAAATCAAATGTCTCATCCTTCGACTGCCAGAAAGAACACCCAAGCATACCGAGAAAAGTCATCCACAACCACAAGAACATACCACTTCCCACCAACTGAACGAACGCGAGCGGGGCCAACCAAGTCCATGTGCAAAAGCTCCCCTGGACGCTCAGTCATAACATCTGTCAAAGGTGGGTGGGAAGCAGCAACCATTTTACCATGCCTACAAGGTGCACAAACCAAATCTTTCTCGAACTTGAGCTTGGGCAATCCTCGGATAAGGTCAAGAGCACTCAAGCGTGTGAGTAGATCAAAGCTCACATGACCCAATCTCCTATGCCACTTCCAAAGCTCAGAAGAAGTACCAGCGATCAAACACCGTGAAGGACCAAAAGATCGAGAAAAATCAGCACGAAAAATCTGTCCCTCGGGAATGATCATACACACAAGGTCACCTCGAGAATCAAGAATTTTAGAATCACCACGCTTAAATCGAACCTCATAACCCTCATCAAGAAGCTGAGAAACTGAGAGCAAATTGAAACCAAGATTCTTGACAAGAGCAACCCGCTTCAACATGAAATTGTCACTAACCTGAATAGCACCCTCAGACAACACTCTACCTCTACCCTTATCCCCGAAAGTGATGTACTGCCTGGACACCACCGGGGTGAGACTGGAGAACCACTTCCCATTACCTGTCATGTGTCTCGAACAGCCAGAATCCATCAACCAAAAGTTCTCCAAGCCTCCCACCTGCACAATCAGAACCGAGAACGAGAATGAGCGAATGACTCGACACTGGGGTTAGCACAAAACGAGTCAAACCAGTGTCGGGCCATCTGCTCAAAAGAGGGGTTAGCAAAATCAACTCTATCACGTGAAACCCTCTCGTCTCTCACCATCGGACCTCTAGCACCACGCGGGGGAAAACGTGGCCTAGACTCTCTCCTAGCCTCAAAGCTACGGTCGAACCTCCCTGAACCAAACTGACCACGAAACGGAGGCCGCCTAGCAAACTCACGAACAGCTGAAACACCACGACTGGCAACCACAGGAACTGTGCGCACAAAGGCATCGCCTCTCGGCCAGGGTGAACGAGACACAGGCACACTACGGGAAGAGTAGTACCTGTCCCTGTTCCCCACCTCCTTCTCTCTTCTCACCTCCCTCTTCTTCCTCCAACAGAACTCCTCAAGGTGTCCATCCCTTCCACAATGCTCACAATGGAAGCGGACTGGCTTTGGCTTTGGGGTTTCTCTCGGCTGTGCCCTCTCTCTCGGCTGGTAAACCCCACTCCTCACAAAGGTCACTCTCCTCTAAAGTTATCTGTCTTCGGTGGAAACTTGGGAGGATCTGGAGTGGTGTCAAGCTTGCTTAGCAGGTGGTTTGGTTTGGGTGTGAAGGTGTTCTTGAGAATGGCTTTTGGTGGGTTTGTGGGAATGTTTGTGGTGGAACTCTCACGTTCTCTCTCTCTCTCACCACTGGTCTCACCAACCTTCTCAGAACCAAGACCACGACCATCAGCTCTCTTAAAACCAGCAATCAACATCTTGAGCTGAGGCTCGCGACCCGACAACCAACCCAAACACTGTCTCAGCTCATCATTCTCATCTTGCAAGCGATTCACACACTGCTCTAACTCAACATTCTTCAATGCAACAACATCACAAGCAGAACATGAATTTGCAATGGGAGATTTCAGTTGTGCTTCAAGTGAACTAATCATGGTGCGTGATTCAAGCAACTGAGCATGCAAAGCAGGACAAGAAGTACAAGCACCTAGCAAAGATGATCTAGACTTCAACTCAGCAAGCTCAACCCTAGCACCCTCTAGTTCATCTAAGCAAGTCATGTGTTTCTCCTTAAGCACAACCAGATCAGCAATATGCACATCACAGAACGAGCATTCAACTTCATCAGACACAAGAGGAGCATCTTTCAACATAGCAATCTCAGACTCAAGCTTAGCTGCTCTCTCCCTAGACTCGCAAAGCAAAGACTCAAACTCCATAGCCTTCTTTCCAGTCTCAGAAAGCAAGGTCTCAAGCTCAGCCACTCTATCCTTGGACTCTCCTAGCAAAGACCTAAACTCCCTCTTTCCTTGTTGGTCTTTCTAAGCACATCATCACGGTTATCGACCAACTGCTCTAATCTAGCAATCTCCTGACGCAAAGAGGTGGGATCGGTCAATACCTCATCCTCGGAGTCGGAGTCGGAGTCGTCCTTGCTCTTCACGGAGTCGTGCGCCATGGTGCAGTAGTCGACGGCAGCGAAGGAGATGCCGTTGAAGTTGCGGTTCAAGCTCTTCTTCTCCTTGCGGTGGCCGCGGTCTTCATCTTCACTGCTTGAGCTTGACGACGTGTTGGTGGAGCTTGTGTCGATGTCGCTCGCATCTTCCACCATCGCTCGAGATCTGTTCTTCTTGTGTCCACCGTGCTTGTTCTTCGATCTTCTCTCGTCCTTGTTCTTGTGCTTGGAGCGGTACTCGTCCTTGGGACGGTGCTTGTGGTCGTCTCGCGGGCGGTGCTTGCGGTTGTAGTCGTTCTTGATCTCCTCGGGGCACTCGGCGATGAAGTGGCCCATCTTCCCGCATCTGTAGCACGTACTCCCGGCACGTCCTCGAACCCTTCCGGTTCTGGTACATCCGCTCGAACCTCCTCGTGAGCAACGCGAGATCCTCCTCGCTCAGCACCTCATATTCTTCATCTGGAAGAGACACAAGAGAAGACAAAGCAAAGTGTCTAGGAGTGTTAGCATGTCCATATCCAGAGCCACCGACTAGAGCCAGACTATGGGGATCAGTCGGACTCTTAGCCTTGGCAAGCAACTGTCTGTCCACCTCAGAAGACTTCAACTTCGAGAAAAGCTCATCGACAGACAAAGTTTCATAGTTTGCCGACTCCATGATCGCCTCAACCTTGGCACCCCACACGGATCTATCAAGTGCTTGCAGGAGCTTGATAGCTCGGTCATGATCCGAGTATGGGAGCACGGTAATGTTGGCTTTCATGTTGTTGACAATAGAAGTGAAACGCTGAAACAAAGCATCAACCGACTCTCCAGGCAAATGAGCGAAATTCTCATATTCTCTCCTATACATCGAGAAAAGCCTAGCCTTGACATGGCTATCACCACCATGGGCTACCTTGAGCTTCTGCCAGATCTGGCTAGCTAGGTCCTCGCCCAAAACACGCTCAAACTCCTCGGCAGACAAGGCACGGAACAAGTAGTCAACAGCTCTAGCATTCGCCTCAAACTTATCCTTTGCATCCTGGGCATCTAAGTTGGTGGGATTGACATAGTTTTCATCTTTCGTCACATCCCACAGCAACTTTCCTTTGCCTCGCAAGAAAGCGCCCATACGCGCGACCCAGTTCGGGTAGTTCTTCCCATCGAAGTGCGGAGGCCCGGAACCCCGATCTTGGTACGCCATCTTTTGGATCTTAGACTGGTTAGAGTCGCAAAGACCCGTAACCGGCTCTGATACCAATTGAAGGACCGAAACGGCGACCAGAGAGGGGGGGGAGTGAATGGGAGCCGATAAAAATTCTTTCCAACCGATCCGGCTATTTTCCCAAACCAACTCCGAAACCTCCGAGAGCGATCTTGCCAAGATCACGTAGCCACTGTCAAGCTACTGACCCTAGGAACAAGAAATACGCAGCGGAACTCGAATCGATCGAAACGAACGCAAAACGGCCCGAAACAAGACTCGATCCAACACACCCCAGGGGGGGGGGCGGTTAAACCGGGTCAGGGGGGCGGTTAAACCGCCCTGGCCTGGGAAGCTCGGGAAAAAGTCAAACCAAAAGTGGATCTCCCAAACCGCTTGAGCTCTTGAGGCGAGATTTTGGTCAGATGATCTAGACCTCCAGTGGAGTGTTTTCCCAAAAGATCTCGGCCTCTAACTCAGTACAACTCCCGGAATCTCAGATCTCGTGATGAACACCATGACCTCGAGTTCATCCCGAAAATCTCAAATCCAAAGCGATTCTCGGCGTTTGGGGGCAAAGGATCACCAGCAAAAGAGGCACAAGGCACTCATACATGAATCCCCCAAAGAAATCCGAGAGAAAACGCCCTAGAAAGAGAAGAACGAAAATCCCCCAAAAATAGCTCCGAAAATACCCACGAAAATAGAAAAGGGAGAAGGAGCTCGGGAAATCAAATCATGGCACAAAGATGAGCAGCACAAACTCCATCACATAACCATGAATTCACCTATACAAAACTAAGAAAGATTCGAAATAGTTCTAGGTGGAAGGGATGAAGGGGAAACTAGTTCCAAGGAAAAACTAAAGAGATAACTAGAGAGATAACCAAAGAGATAGCAGCCACCAGCCCTGGGAGGGGCTATTAGTAGTCCAAGTGGTGGTGCTCTAAAGACTAAACTACCCCTAAGTGATACATACCCCTCAGGGGCAAATTTGACATCTTGTTCTCAGATATTTTCCGGCTCGGGCACCTTTCACTGCAAGCTAGCTTCCCTCCGACGCAAGCCTTGCAGTCACGCCGCGTGTCCTCCGGATCGAAGCTCCTCGACGCCGAGTTTTGAGCCGGCCCAGGAGGAGGCGGTTAAACCGCCCCTGGCTGATGCCACAGCCCATTGGCCCATCTTCGCCACGTCGAGTCCTCGGTCCTTGGTTTTGAGGCCCAAACCAAGGGAAACCGTCCACCGATGATTTTGTGGCCAAATCACCAAACCCCGCGCGCAAACTTCGTTTGTTAGCCGCCACCTTGCGCCGGCTTCTCGTCCGCGTACGAGCTTCGGTTGTGAGCCGCTACCTCGCACCGGAACCACAGTCCCCTTGCTCGTTCTTGCCAGCATGTGAACCGCACTTGATCCACCGGCCACCGGGTCCCTCGAACCAAGCCTACTTGTCTCTCCGCTCCTCGGAGGCCGCCATGGATAAGACCTTTCGCGCCTGTTCTTCACCTGCACCAATGCAACCAAGCCGCATTCTACACCTGCAATACTTGAGCCGAGGGAAACGTCAATCCACACCACGTTGTCAATCACTCATCACACCAGGAAGCGACCATCCACCGGTCCTCGGACACACCGGGTCCTCAGTAATTCCAGAACCAATATTTGGAGACTTCATTTCTAAATCATCAACGAAAAAATAAGAGGGCTAAGTTCGTAACATCATGTTATATATGCTCAAACTAAGATTAATTCACTATCCCAATAAGAAGCTAGCAGGTAGAGCAAACTAACTAAATTTTGCGGGACCTAGCAGGTGGAGCTGAGTGGGTGGATCGAGAATTAGGGCTTGGGGTCCGCGAGAAGTTCTCCCGCGGTCGAAGCGGCGCGAGACGGAGAGGCGGGGCTGGGAGAGCGCGGCGGCGACCGGGGCGTGGTGGTGGTGGTGAGGGAGATAAAGCTGACCAGTGGGTCCCACTGGTCAGCGGCAGAGCGGTGGCGAAGAGGGACGGCGCGGTAAGTGGCGCTGGGCCGAGCCTTGCGGGCCGCGTTGCTGGGCCGAGTGGGGTTTAGATCGGATCGGGCTGAGAGTAGGAGGGTGGTTTCTGGACTTTGTTAGCAGGCTGGTTAGAGCAGTCTAGGCCCAAGTTGGTTCTTAGTTTTAAACTTTTCTTTTGATTTGGATTTGAATCCTTTCAAATCCAAATCCCACTCAATTAAATCCAAATAAATTCCAAATAAATCCAAATGTTCACACCAACATTTAAACACCTTAACAATAATATTTTATCTATTTTTTTATGCCTAAGAATTTTTAGGAGAGATTCAATGAAGACAACCTTATATTTTTCCTAGCTAGCATCATATCCACGAAAATTTTTAAAATCCACATTTTTATTGACTCAAACATTCCAGAAAAATCTGGGATGTTACATGTAATTTCATGCAAGGAGCTAATTCAAAGGAAACTTTGCTGGCCTTGTAAAAGAAACTTTGCTGGCCGTGTATTTCATGCAAGGAGTACATTGATAGGAAACCTAGCTGGCCGTGTAAAAGGAAACCTAGCTGGCCGTGTAAAATTACACATTTCAAGAACAAGATGAAGATTCAAGATTCTGTGGACCCTCAACCACTCCATATAATATTTTGAAGACTACTGATTTAATCAGAATAAATGGGGCTTAAGCACCTCATGGCCTCGTGACAACCAAGACCTGTCCAAGACTGATCAAGAACTCGAAAAAGCACTCGATTGGCTTGGCAAGCACTCGGTTGACGATACTCGACGATGAAGCGCTTGGGGGCTTGTTGGAGGTACGACCATGGGCCCAAAGGGACGCATGGATTCTCTCCAGACAGAGTTATACCAAGCGTGAAGAACAAGAGTAGAGTACTGCAAGGACGCTTCTCGATATGGAAATTAGTCGTATGACTTGTAAACTATTCGGATTGCCTTGAAAAGCACTATACGAGTAGTAATTGGTTAGAATTCTACTCAAAACCAACCTTGTAACCCTGCCCGCCGTGAATATAAGGGACACATGTATTCTCTCCAGATAGAGTCGTATGACTCGTAAACTACTCGGATTGCCTTGAAAAGCACTCTCCGATTCGGTAATTGGTTAGGATTCTACTCGAAACCAACCTTGTAACCCTGCCCGCCGTGAATATAAGGGACACATGGATTCTCTCCAGACAGAGTCGTACCAGGCGTGAAGAACAAGAGTAGAGTACTGCAAGGACTCTTCTCAATATGGAAGTTAGTTGTATGACTTGTAAACTACTCAGATTGCCTTGAAAAGCACTCTTCGAGTAGTAATTGGTTATGATTCTACTCGAAACCAACCTTGTAACCCTGCCCGCCGTGAATATAAGGCTGGGCAGGGACCCTCTCAAGAGGAACCGAAGTCGTGAATGTTTTTTTGGAAAGGTGTAATTTCATGCAAGGAGCTCATTCAAAGGAAACTTTGCTGGCCTTGTAAAAGGAAACTTTGCTGGCCGTGTATTTCATGCAAGGAGTACGTTGATAGGAAACTTTGCTGGCCGTGTAAAAGGAAACGTAGCTGGCCGTGTAAAATTGCACATTTCAAGAACAAGATGAAGATTCAAGATTCTGTGGACCCTCAACCACTCCATATAATATTTTGAAGACTACTGATTTAATCAGAATAAACGGGGCTTAAGCACCTTATGGCCTCGTGACAACCAAGACCTTTCTAAGACTGATCAAGAACTCGAAAAAGCACTCGATTGGCTTGGCAAGCACTCGGTTGACGATACCAGGCGTGAAGAACAAGAGTAGAGTACTGCAAGGACTCTTCTCGATATGGAAATTAGTCGTATGACTTGTAAACTACTCGGATTGCCTTGAGAAGCACTCTCCGAGTAGTAATTGGTTAGGATTCTACTCGAAACCAACCTTGTAACCCTGTCCGCCGTGAATATAAGGGACACATGGATTCTCTCCAGACAGAGTCGTACCAGGCGTGAAGAACAAGAGTAGAGTACTGCAAGGACCCTTCTCGATATGGAAACTTAGTCGTATGACTTGTAAACTACTCGGATTGCCTTGAAAAGCACTCTCCGAGTAGTAATTGGTTAGGATTCTACTCGAAACCAACCTCCTGCCCGCCGTGAATATAAGGCTGGACAGGGACCCTCTCAAGAGGAAAAAGCACTCTCCGAGTAGTAATTGGTTAGGATTCTACTCTAAACCAACCTTGTAACCCTGCCCGCCGTCCAAGACTGATCAAGAACTCGAAAACGCACTCGATTGGCTTACTCGAACATTGAAAGTATATATGTCCTCTCCAGACAGAGTCGTACCAGGCGTGAAGAACAAGAGTAGAGTACTGCAAGGACTCTTCTCGATATGGAAATTAGTCGTATCACTTGTAAACTACTCGGATTGCCTTGAAAAGCACTCTCTGAGTAGTAATTGGTTAGAATTCTACTCGAAACCAACCTTGTAACCCTGCCCGCCGTCCAAGGCTGATCAAGAACTCGAAAACGCACTCGATTGGCTTACTCGAACATTGAAAGTATATATGTCCTCTCCAGACAGAGTCGTACCAGGCGTGAAGAACAAGAGTAGAGTACTGCAAGGACTCTTCTCGATATGGAAATTAGTCGTATGACTTGTAAACTACTCGGATTGCCTTGAAAAGCACTCGGATTGCCTTTAGATTGCATATTAAAATTATTCAATAACATCTCATATTAAAAATTATATATTCATACATCGAAAGCTTGGGCCTCCGGCGGAAACAGAAGGAAAATATTGACGATACATGTATCCATGAGCAAGTCGGCACCGCAGCCAGCTTTTTGATGACGGGGAGGCCGAGAAGGTTGCTCTCCTCGTCGCCGGTGTCGTGGAGCAACGACGCCACGCACTCGACGGCACCGGACACCGTCACAACGCGGAGCACGTTCCGCTTCTACCTGGCGAGCTTGGACACGACGAGCGTCGTGGCCACCCTTGCGCCGCGCTCGACGCCGACGCCCTTGCAAAGAAATCAGTAGTCTTGAATAGATGATGAGAATGAAGGGAGAGATTGTGTGCTTTGAGAATAAGGAGGGGCGCCTTATATAGGGGGCAGGAGGGCTAAGGGGATGAACCTGAACGCCCACGACTATGGTAAGTAATCGATATGATGTATGTTTATGGAAAGAACGATTTCGGTTCGAAATCACCTAACAATTGCATCTATGGCGCGGTAAATCACCTAACAATTCCATCTATGGCGTGGTGGGTGCAGGGGGCGGGTAGATTGGGCGGTGGTGAGTGAAATTTTTCGGTTTAATGCCGCCTAAACTATCCCTCATGCGTTGGATCGGCCACGGACGCCCAGATGGCCTTCATTTGAATTGGTTGATGCCCAAACATTTTAGGTGGGTTTAGACGGGTTCCTTACAAGTGGGGACGCTGTGAGGGGTACGGGAGGTTTTATAAAAGCACTTTTTTACCAATTGTTTTGGATCCTTATAGTATAGATTAGATAAAGATGTAGATGCTCAAAATCTAGCTCGCAGTTCTATTTATCATGCATTTTGGTACACAAGTTTGGCTTTTATATGTCTCCGCCTGATGGCGTTTGTACCTCCACATGGGGTTTTGTCTCGAAAAAAAAGTTCCCCTATACCAATTGAATTATCTTGCGCAGACGGGCTTCGCACTAGCCGAGGTGCGCGCGTCCTGCAATCTGACCCTCGTCAGCCGCCGCCGCGGCACGCCGGACGTGGTGTCCCGGACGGCGCCGACCAAGTTCGTCCACGGCGGCGAAGGCCTCACCGGCGCTCCGGCCCTGGGGTCCAGCACGTTCGTGAAGAGGAGCCAGCTGGAGGCGTCGACATACGTCTGCGGCGATAGTATCCAGATCGAGTGCGTCGTTACAGTCTTCAAGTTCAAGAAAGCAAACCCATCTCTGGCGGCGGCTCGTGTCGATGTGCCAACTCCAACCCTATCAGAAGATCTTGTGCGCCTGCTCGAGACGAAGGATGGATCCGACGTGAGTTTCAAGGTTGAAGGAGATATTTTTGTGGCACATGCGATTGCGCTGGCAACGCGTTCGCCGGTTTTCAAGGCGGAGCTCTATGGACCGATGAGGGAAAAGAGAGGACACCAGCACATCTCCATTGAAGACATGCAGCCTGATGCTTTCAGGGCATTGCTTCATTTCATCTAAACCGACACGATGTTTCCGGTCATAGAGGACGACCTTGGCAGTGACAGGAACAAGGAATTCATGAAGCATTTGCTCGTGGCGGCGGACCGGTACGATGTGCAAGGGCTCGAGTTCATATGTGAGAAGACACTCTGCGAAGGCCTGACCATTGCGACCGTGGCGTCCATGTTTGCCTTGGCTGACAAGCACAACTGCAGTAGGTTGCGAGACGCATGCGTTGAGTTCATCACTGCTTCGGATACATTGGCTGATGTCGTGGAAACCAAAGGGTACCGTCACCTCAAATCGCTGTGCCCTGATGTCATGATCGATCTCTTCGAGAAGGCAACAAAGTCTCAGAAAATTCACAATGCTTAATCATTGCTTACCTTCTGAATATAATTTGTTTAATTGTTGCACAGAGACGTTTCATTTGGTGACATGGTATATATGAATGCGCTCTGGAAAAAAACAATGTGTATTGCATTTGTAATTCTTTATCATGGTTTCCCAAGGGATCGAGGTTTGAAGGATTAACAATGAGTTAGATAACACATAAACCCAAACCCAAGTAGAACGAAGTATATTCCAATGGAATAAAACTTTGTACCGAAATTTATTGTAAGAGAATGAAGTTAATACAAAAATAAACCAAGATACAAGTCTTTTATCTGAAGGAAATATATTCAGTGTTTAAAATGAAATAATCTATAGCTGAATTATGTTACATTCATATACTTTTTGTCCATGGGTACCAGTTTTGATAGCCATCCCGTAGTTTTAATCTATTGCAGAATTGTGTTACATTTCTTTTACCTTTTCTAACTTGTTAACCTACGGAAGTAGCATTGTGGAGGACACGTCCTTGTATGAGTAGGGAAGGGATGTCAGTCCGTGATTTAGATCCATCCTATCCTACAAATAGACATGTCATTTTTTTTGAGAAACCAATAAACACGACTTGAACCGCTTCCAAAAGTATTTGAATATACTTCGTCTTTAAGATCAAGCACATTATCCACATCAATTAGTTTAGAATTAGAACTCGAAAAAATAGAAATAACAGGAACATAAAGTTGCAAAAGGGTTCTAAATCTTTGTTTCTTACCCTTTTTGTTTCTCTCCGGGAGTTTCCAGCCATATCCATTGCAATCTCCGTTTGTTTGGAAGTGCATCGTCTCTGAGATGGAGTCCAAGGTTTATCAGACTTGTTGGCCTTCCGCATAAATAACTGCAGATTCGTGCTTACATATATCGATAATATATTGTCTCTTGGCTATCCTCCAACCCATACCTAGATTTCTTCGAAACCCTGAGCACTGCATCTGATCAGGCAGGTTCATCCATGGGCATTGTTTTGGGGTCTCCAACGGCGAGGACGATGTCTCGGCTCGCCCCGCCGACCCGCGGCGTGCTCTCGTTCGAGATCACCGGGTACAGCCAGCACCGTGGCCTCGGGGTCGGCAAGTTCATCCAGTCCGCCGCCGTCGACGTTGGTGGATACCGGTGGTGCATCCGCTGCTACCCTGACGGAAGCACCACGAACTCCAAGGGCTTCGTCAGCGTCTACCTTGACCTCCTGAGCAAGAATGCCAAGGTGAGGGCCCACTTCGAGCTCAAATTGGTTAACCAGAAGGATGGGTACTCGCCCGTGATCTGGTGCACCAACGCACCAGTCCTGTTCAACACCAGGGACGCCGCCAGGAACCCCACGTTTTCCTGGGGCGTCGCCAGCAGCAAGATCATGGAGAAGAAAGATCTGGAAGCGTCGCCGTACCTCAAGGACGACCGCCTGATCATCGAGTGCCACGTCACCGTCCTCAAGGAACCATGTGTGGTTGAGAGTTCGGCCGCCACCGCCTCGACCGCCACGGCCGAGTCGGCGCTGCGGCCGAACATCTCCCATGACTTCTCCATGCTACTTGAGACCAAGGTCGGAGCAGACGTGACAATCAAGGTCAAGGATCAAGAATTCACCGCGCACACCAGCGTGCTCGCGGCGCGGTCGTCGGTCTTTAGGGAGAGGTTCTCCAGGGAACAAGAAGAACCGGAGGGCGCGGAACGCCGCACCGTAGTGACCGCCCGAGGCGTCGAGCCTCCCGTCTTTGAGGCGATGCTTCACTTCATCTACACCGACTCGCTGCCGGCTTCCATTGTTGTTGCCGGCCTGGACAGGGACGAGAGGAGCCATCTTTGGGAGCGTCTGCTGGTGGCCGCGGATGGCTTCGATGTGAAGGGGCTCAAGTTGGTGTGCGGGAGGGCGCTGATCAGAGACGCGCTCGACGCCGACACCGTGGCGGGCTTGCTGGTGCTGGCTGTCGAGAACAAGTGCGACGTGCTCAAGGACGCGTGCGTCGAGTTCATCGCGTGCACCGGCCGGGTTCGCGACGTCGTGGCGAGCGACGGGTACGGGCGCCTCAAAGAGTCGTGCCCTGCTGTGTTTGTGGAGCTGTTTGAGAAGGCGGCTACGCTCCGCTAGCTAGGTTTAGTGTCGTGTCGCATCCTGGTCATTTTGTATACGGATAGTCTCTAGTATTAATTTGATTCTCCTGCGCATGCATGCGGTGATATATTTGAGAAACCATATTTTGGTTTTCAGTAATTTAATCTTTTTAATAGGAAATAAAACGAATATAACACTCTACTGTGGGTGCTGAGGTTTAGCCTCAGATGTTGTCTTCTATATATTCTGTTGGTATTTAGATGAACAATTATTTCCTTGCTTGTGGCAGCAGGAAGACCTTAGGAAGATATATGTTCTTTCCGATTCCATCATTGCTGTTTGACTGCCTAGAATTCAGAGAGGTCTCCCACAAAGAACAAACACAAAAAGGAAGGTCAATTTCTCATCGCTATTGAAGGTATGACACTTTTGCTGAAAATAATATGGATGCTAACAATTAGAACTTCTTATGTTCTTATGTGTCACGACTTACAACTGAACTACTATGATGAAGTTTATTTATCTTGAGAATGGTTTAGATTAACTACTGTTTCTTTGCATTTAGGTGCCAAAGAGCTTTCTGAAATCTAGAGATTTCCAAGAGGAGTGTGTTCTTTCAGCAATTCAGGTTTTATCAGTACATTTTGCCCAATGGAGCTACCATGTATCTTTCCCAGAAGTAGCCACCATTCCTCTCATCCACTTGAAATGACTACATGAGCAGACAACAATTGAATCGCTTCACCGTCCTATTAAACGATTGATAGGCCAGGTGAGTTCACACATCCTAAAGTCAGATGTTCACAATAGATGGTTCATGTAGTTGTGCAATACTACTGTCATTTGCCTAGTTGATGACTAAAACAGTTGCATTGGTTGTGTACTGTGATAGTTGTCAAATACAATAATAGCGGCAATCGTCTTTCACCAAGGATACATTGGTTGTGTACAGTTTGTCATATCTCTTTAGTTTACGTGACTTGAGATAAATGCTGAGATTTTGAATTTCTTCCTGCAGGCAATCCTTAATTGTTATCTTGCTTCTGTCCTCGAATTAGTTATACTTCTGCTAGTATTCTCGTTTCAAATAAATGTTCTTATTGTTTGCATTCTCGAAATATACGATGCAAGTGCTATAACTTTCTATACTATATGGCAACTTGTAATATTCAGTAGTGTTTGTTTTTTGTTTTACTTAAACTTTCTATACTGTACGTAGGTGCTGTAACTGAAAAGGTCCTGGAGGTTTGTGAAGATATGAATATCTCTTTTTTGATATGATTAGCTGAACACCAATCTGTAGCTTGTGATATACTGATATCTCCTGTTAGTATGATTTAGACTTTAGAGACCAGAGAGTAAACAAGTTTCTCATTTTCTCAAGTTGGAGTCTGTATTGGTGATGTGAATTCAACTTGTTGGCTTGTTGCTTTAGAGACTAGATCTGAATTTGCAACATAGGAGTTGGACTTGATCATGCTTGAAACAACTACCCTGTAATCCAGTGTGTTGTGCATTATGATTTTTTTTAATCTCAAAATTGACATCACAGCCGGTTTCAATCAAAAACCCGTTGTGATACCCCCTCATCACAGCCGGTTGTTGATAACCGGCTGTGATGACGGGGGTTATCACAGCCACTATAATAGCACCGGCTGCAAAAGACGGCTGTGATGAGGCTTAAAAACCGGCTGTGATAGTAGTTTGTAGAGTAGTGTTGGGTCGTGCGGCCTCATCGGTCATCCCTGCACAAAGATATGTTTGGCTGAATCATCATCTCCCATGGGTTGTAACGTATTTTGGTGTAGGGTGAATGCTTATTGGCCTAAAATAATGCCACCTATGCATGTCGAATTCCTTCTTGCAATGGATGGTGAGCATGAGCGACACTACTACAGAAAAGGTCATCACAGCCGGTTGGGGAGGGCTATCACAGCCGGTTTTGGAGGGCGGATGAGATAAAGCGGCTGTGATAGTCCCCCCTATCACAGCCGGTTTTCAAAAACCGGCTGTGATGACCCCATCACAACCGGTTTTCATCTAAACCGAAAATAAACCAAAATAAAATAGCAAAACTTTTCATAACTTCAAATAAAAAAGTGATAAACTACAATGTTTCATAACTTTTCAAGATCTACAACTTTCGTTTTGGTCAAAAGTTCATCCGAGGTCGTTTACAAAATTTGAATTTTCAAATTTGAAAAATTCAAACTTAGATTCGGTTGACAAGATGTCTTCAAATAAAAAAGTGGTGAACTACAGTGTTTCATAACTTTTCAAGATCTACAACTTTCGTTTTGGTCAAAAGTTCATCCGAGGTCGTTTACAAAATTTTAATTTTCAAATTTGAAAAATTCAAACTTAGATTCGGTTGACAAGATGACTTCAAATAAAAAAGTGGTGAACTACAATGTTTCATAACTTTTCAAGATCTACAACTTTCGTTTTGGTCAAAAGTTCATCCGAGGTCGTTTACAAAATTTAAATTTTCAAATTTGCCCTCCAAAAATGTGTTGGTAAAGAACCGGTTGTGATGCTCACCATCACAACCGGTTTTCAAAAACCGGTTGTGATAGTGAGCATCACAACCGGTTTGTAAGAAAAACCGGTTGTGATATGCCGGCCGACTATCACAACCGGTTTTTGAGAAAAACCGGCTGTGATAGGCGACATCACAACCGGCTTTTTAAAAACCGGTTGTGATAGCTCTATCACAACCGGTTTTCTCAAAACCGGTTGTGATAGCCCGTTTGTGAAAGTGGTTTGTGTAGTAGTGCGACATAGTGTGCATAAATGGATAAGTCTTTCCCACAAAAATATATATGGTTATTTCCCATTCTCTAATTTAGGCGATCAATATAACAAAAAAATCATGATCTATACTATAATTCAATTTTTAATACAAATCACATTACAAATGCAAATATTTTAATGCATGCACGCACTCACATTTTATCCATGTGTAGTGCCACCCTATAAGTACCCTAAAATGACTGGCACCATTTTATATATTGATAAACTGCGGTTTATCATTGAAAGAATAATTAGCCAAAAAATATGATGGCGTATTTAGTCAGCGCTCGATCTTTAAACCCTGATGGATGTGTTCCACCATAAACAAATAATTATCTAAAAATAGTAGGACCCGAGACTCAAACCCTAAACCCGAGTAGACAATACATGGAATCTAATCAATTTAGCATAATTAACTTTGCTTGAACACCTAAGTAGGATCGAGCAGACCCAGGTTCGATTTCCTATGAGAGTAGATTGAATAAGTCTGAAAATTATACAAAAAAAAGTAGAGGCTTCCTCTGCGGATTTCGTCCGGAAAAAAACTTTTGCTTGACACATTTATGTGATTAGTCATGATCTATACACCATAGTTATATAACATGACACAAAATTTTTATGCCCAGTTAGAGAAAGCAATAAATTTAGATAGGGCTGATGAAAATTCGTCAAGAAGAAAAACGTAGTCTTCAGGCGTATGCTAATTGGAGTAGACTTCTAGAACTGACCTGATTATTAATAGTGGTTTATGTTATTCTAAAACAAAACAAACATCTCCAATGGTCCAGAAGTGCAAACATTTTATCAGCCGCACAACTATTTTTCCTTTTATATAGAAGAAAAAATAGGAGATGACTTGTGAGTTGCAAGAAAAAAATAGAAGAGATCAAGGAAAGGGATGTTCTTTGCAATCAATAATGAGGAACGGTCACACAACTAGTACTAAAACATGTCATTTAGTACCGACACCCAAAAAATAAAGAAAAAAATGATGAACACCAGGTGGACTATGATTTATTCACGCATAAATGCACATGTGAGTGGGTGGAAGATGTACTCTTTTTGAAGTAACCTGTGGAGGAACATTTAGTACCAGGCCAAGACAAAAATCAGTACTAAATATCACCGATTAGTACCGAGTGGTTTCATTAACCAGCACTAAATGGATGTGCCATTTTTTGTATCGGGCCAAGAAACCAGCCAGTACTAAAGGGTAACTTTTAGTACTGGGCGGTGTCTTAGCTGATATTAAAATGGCTTTGGGGGTTTCCAAATTTAGAGCCGGTATTAAAATGGCTCCGTGCCACCTACTACTACATCTTGAGCGACCAGTACTAAAGTACGGGGACCAAAGGTCATTTTTCTAGTACTGAATTGTGGAAGTTCTATCGTTTGAGGTAAACAAAATTATGACCAAATAGACAGTAATTCCAGAACCAATATTTGGAGACTTCATTTCTAAATCATCAACGAAAAAATAAGAGGGCTAAGTTCGTAACATCATGTTATATATGCTCAAACTAAGATTAATTCACTATCCCAATAAGAAGCTAGCAGGTAGAGCAAACTAACTAAATTTTGCGGGACCTAGTTGCCTTCTCAAATAGATCTACGAAGACATCAGGACATGATGACTTGAGGTGGTCGTACCCTTTGCTCCCAACCAAGTCATCCAACTTATCGTTGCAAGCAATGAACTGAATGCAGGCTTCTTTGAGCTTTTCACAACTGTGCCGATCTGCAAAGGCTAGCATATCCGCCACTGTCGAAACATCAAGGCTTTCGCAAAGGTTTGTCTCACATGCTGATCTCAGCCCTTGGACGTCATACCGATCACCTGCCACCAGTAGATGCTTAGCGAGTTCTTTCTCGTCTCCATCAACACCATCCATGCTAGGTGACAAGGAGTCGGCGTAGATGAAGTAGAGGAGAGCCTTAAAGACGTCAGGCTGCATGTCTTCTATGGTTATTATGTGACCTTCTCCAATCTGTTTCCTTAGAGGACCATAGAACTGTGCCTTCAAAACTGGTGACCGTGCAGCTAGCACGATGGTATGAGCAGCGACAACCTCTCCATGGACTTCAAAGGTCACGTCAGCTCCTTCCTTGGACTCCAGTAGGCTTGCTAAATCTCGCGACAGGTTTCGATGGAGCGCCTCGGCCACGGGCATCGTCCTCTTGGTCTCCACCACCAATGGCTCGTTGACAATGGTGATGTCGCACTCGATCACGAGGCGGTCGTCGCAAAGGTACACTGACGACGAAGCTTCCAATTCTTTGCGCTCTAGTAACTTGCTGTTCCTGGTTCCCCAGGAGTCATGGATTTTACTAGCGTCCACGGTGTCGAACAAGCTCGGCGCTTTAGCTTGGTAAATCATGGACGCCGACCCTGTTGTCAGATCGACCAACCTAAAATCAAAAAGCGCTTTCACCTCCACATTCTTTGTCAGAAGCTGGACGTAGGCTCCGGCGAAGCCTTTGCTGTCCTCTCTGCTGTCTCCTGTCGGGTAGTAGAGAAGACACCAGCTGTAGCCGCCGACTTCGATGCCCGAGGACCTGATGAACTTTCCGGCGAAGGCCTTGAGTAGCTGCCTGTAGCCGGTGATCTCGAAGGAGATGGTGCCCTGGGCTGTCTGCGGGATACAGCGGGACTGCACCTTCGTCGGCTGCTTGGGCTGCGGCGACGCCGCTGCCGTGCTGATCTGATTTCGAGAGGACGACCTACGATCGACGCCCATGCTGGATCCCATGGCGGCGACGTTTGTGTCGTCGTGTTGTCCTATTATGTCAACTCGTTGGGTATCTGGGGAATTATATTATATATCGGAATAAAAGTAATTAACATCTCGTTGAGGTTCCGATATGAAATCAGGAAAGCGTGACCCTGTCCGAGTTCATACCGCGGAGGTGGATCGATGTCCCGGTCGAGTCCGACTACCATGCATCGCACCGTCTTCAAGCAGATTCTGGAGTACCACGCGTGGGAAACCATGCGAAGCTGTTCGACCCCAAGGAGGGTGCACCACCCGATAGCAAAAACGAAGGCTAAAGTCCCAACAATAGAGTGCCCAAGAAATTGCTTCATTCTGTCAGCACTAGCCAGAAATGTTCGGGGACATAGCCTCAAATCATTACCGCAAGGAGCCGCTCAACCATATGTGGTAGTCATGACTCTTAAGCCCGTTGATTCACAAAGTAGTTAAGTTGACCTCTCTTTTTAGATTCACTGCATACCCATCAGAAAACTTTAACATTTGGATCCATTTGAGAACTTTCCTCCTTTCGTCCCTCGTCGCGACGTATAGGGCCTTAGGCTTGTAACGACCCTGAAAATTTCGTGTCGTTAATTTGTTTGGGTTTCAGAAAGATTTAAAACTCTTTGTTTGAATGTGTGAATCATTTAATAACTTGGTCAAATCTAAGGTCAACACTCAATTCTTACCTCTAAATTCAAAGGCTAGTAATTAAAATTGTCAATTTAAATCTCAATCATGCTTGCACGAGTGATTTGGATTTCGTTTGGTTTTATTTGGATTTCAAAAGTTTAGTTTAAAATTCAAAACCAGAATTAGAAAAGGAACCGTACGTGTCGGGCCAAGCAAACCTCAAAACCAGCCCATCCCACCTTTCAGCCCAGCCGCCACCCTCACCCGCGCGCGCTCCCGCTAAAGCCGACCAGCGGTCCAGCAAAACTGCGCCGCCACCTCCTCCCAACGACACGCGGGCCCCATGCGTCAGCCGTGCACGCATTGTTTCTCTTCCCCCTCTTGACGCCTTCACTTTTCCCCGCTCCGTTTCACCGCGTGCCAACCCCTTCGCGCCCGCCTGCCCTCGCTGTCACCGCTTGCCGTCGCGGCCTTTCCTTGGCGGCCAAGGGACCTAGGGCCTTCCGGAGTCTTCCACCCGGGAGAAATCCCGAGGATACCCTGCCGCCGCGCCCTAGGGCACCCGGACGTCCCCAAACCCTAGCTCTTCCCGGGCTATAAAAGGAGAGCCCCTAGCTCCTCCCTTAACCATCCACCATGGCCTAGCCCTACACCACACCACGCCTAGGTAGAGGGAATAGGAAGGAAGGGGGAAATCCGGAGGAAGAGAGCAGGAGGAAGAGGGAGCAAGGAGAAGAGGGGAGAAGGAAGGGAGGAGGAGGAAGGGAGGAGGAGGAAGGAGGAGCGAGGAGGAGTAGCCAGAGCCACCGCCGCCTTGAAGTCCGAGGAGCGTCGCCGCCTTGAAGCTCGGAGGCGTCGCCGCTGCGAAGAGAAGGAGCCGCCGTCGCCGAAGACCGCCGCCGCCAAGCTCGCCGGACCGAGAAGCCACCGGGAAGGCGCCGGCGTCCTGCTACTTCGCCAGCGCCGCCATCATTGCCGCCGGGGACCGCCGCCTCCACCCGCAGTAAGCCACCGAGCCCTCTCCTTTAAGTTCCAGGCAGCGTCGCCGCTCGCCGTCGCTCACCGCCGCCGCCGCCGCCGTACGACCGCACGGGATCCGGCAGCCACACCGGATCCCAACCAACCCAGTTGCGCCACGCGTTGCCCCCTTGCTTCAGCCACAACGAGCGCCACACCCAGACCAGCCGGACCCGATCCCTCCTAGCACAGCCACACCAGATCCCGGCCGGCTGCCACGTCAGCCCCACGTGGCGGTGACGAAAGCATTGACCAGTTGACCAGGGCAACGCTAACGTCAGCAAAGTCAATGCTGATGTCATCTAACCGGGATGTCCTGGCCTTTTTGCAGAAATACCAAAAAACTTTCCTAAAATTACAAATAGGTCCTTTTCTTATTTACAACTAGGTCCTTTCCTGGGAACTTTTGCAATTAGGCCCTGCTGCCTTTTTAATTCTAATTAATCTCTTTTAATAAATAGTTTTCAGCGTAATAAACTTCAAAAATTCATAACTAATTCATTGTACCCTGAAAATATGAAACCAGTTGCATTAAATTCGTAAAATCGAAACGGTGCTCTTTGTAGCTAGTTTGATGTTGTTTGGCTCTTCTATTTTGATGTTCTTGGCTTTTATGCAATAGATGTGATGTCGAGTATTTATTTTCGCGCCGTATCTCGTTAATGGTAGATCCGAGCTACGACCATGAGAGACTTCATCAGCAAGGAGGACTACTTCGACCTCGACTACGCTGGAGTGGACGTCTACACGGAGATCAACTACATTAAATAAGGTGTCATGTCAACTCTTACTCACTTAGATCCCCGTATGCGTAGATGATAGCACACTTGTTTGATGCTTTGACACCTTATTGATGAACCATGCACAACCTTATTTTATATCATGTTCCATGTTGTCCTACGCGTGAGCTAGCCTTCCACACCGGCTAGTTCACTTTATAATCATAACTGCCTTTGTGTTATGCATGATATGCATGATGCTATGATTGGGATGGGATATTCTTGGCGTGTGTCTTGGGTGAGTTGGTGTATACTCCTTGACGTGTTTTCGTGGGAGCGGGCCAGTTGGTACTGTTCACGTACCTTGCCGGGGTGTCTCTCAGGGAGCACCCTATACTGTTGCCTATGGCAGGGCACATGTTTTCAGGTGTTTGGGAGGCAAGCTTGTGTGGCTCGCGTACAGTGCAGAGGCACAACTTGTTTTGGAGAGTGCCCGCTCTCTACAATCGAGGACCGAGACGGATAACTATGATCTTTGGATTAATTTTCATGGGTGCTATTCGGCCAAAGTGGGCATGCGGTACGGCCCGGGATTCGTGTGTAGTTTTGGCTCAGCCGGCAGGCTTATTGGCGGTTCAGTGTATGGAGGTTTACAGCTTCGCTTGCCTACAGGAAGTGCCCGACAACCCTCCTTAATAGGGTGGCTTCACAGCTCCGAGGTTCCTTGACTCGGAGAAGCTGGAGAGACTTTACCTACACTCAAGTCCTCGACCGTAGGTGTAGTCGGGTCGGTTGGACGCTACCTGGCTACACACGGATAGTACTTTACAAACTTTGCAGAGTTAAATCTGCAGCTATAGTCCATGTCCACTGGTATGGAGAGCCCTCTGATCTGTTACTTCCGCCGTAGCTCTTTTCCCGTGCTGCTTCTCTCCCTCGAGTGTGGTGAGCCCGGCTGAGGCCGTTGAGATGCGGAGGGGTTAGAGTACTCCGCATCGCAGATGAGAGTTGGGGTTAGATCACGGGTGGTGATCTAACAAGTTTGTGACTACTTCCTTGTTTTGGGGGCGTGGACCCCTAGAGATGGATATTATTGAGATTACAGAGAGTTGCTGCTTCCGCTTCCTTGAAATGCTGCTGCGCTGCATAAACCTCCACAGCCAGATATAGATTATCCGTGCACGTAGAATACTTTCTTTTCTACCTTGGCTTGCTTTCTTTGGGAGTTGACATGGCCTACCCGCTTCTCGGGTAGATGGTGTGACACAGGTGACAGGTTTGAAGACTAGGTGCTCGTGCTTCGCTCGGGTTGGCTTGAGGCTTGGAGTCTACCGCTTCCGCATAGATGGCTTCGCAGGATATTTTACCTTGCTTGAGTTAGTCCTTCTGGACTTGTTCCGGCTTAGGCTGAATCGTTGTATCAGGTACTTATGTAATAAACCTAGTTATTACTCTCTTTATTTCTGTTTTGTATGGATTTGTATCGCTTGAGACAGGGATTGCACGTGATAGCCACTTCCTGGGACTAAGGTGCAGAGGCTTGAAATCTCAAAAACGGCATTTCGGGTCGTTTCAGGTGGTATCAAAGCCATACTTGACCGTAAGATGAGCCCTAGCAATGGTCGAGTAGTTTAGTACGAGCCTATGCTTTAAATCTATGATTTAAGCATATATGCTCCTTGATTCAAATATGAATGCTTGATTCCAATACAAGCCTTGATTTTTACTAACCTACTAACTACCCCTAACAATGTATCCGCAGATGGAGTACGCTACGATCAAGACCGGAGCACGAGGCTTCGGAGGCTTCGCCGACCTCCTCTTGGAAACCTTGGAGAGGGCAGGAGTCAACACGGAGGGGTGACCTTCGAGGGGATAGCTTAGTATCCACTCGATGCCGAAGACGAAGGATGGGCTCAGCTGATCACGCATATTCCCCATGACCCTCGCTACCCCAACTTCATCGTGCCGTACAAGGAGGCCTTCGAGACCACTGTCATTGAGGCTATACAAGCCACGGCTCGTCTCACTCTTCAGGAAGTCACCTGCAGCACTACAAGACCAGCCGAAGGACATGCCTTACCGCTCCTTGCTTAAGGCTACGCATGCACCCAACCTCCACAACAAGGTCCTCCACCAGATCAGGGACGCGCACAATGTGTCAGATGAAGACGTACGAGTGGCCAAAAGGTGCATCATCGCACAAGGACAAGCTTTGGAACACCGTGACAAGGAGGCCAAGTTCCTACGTCAAGGTTGGGATAGGAGTCTGCTCAGAATAAGGACACTTGAGGAGCAACTTCGGATCGTCCAAGGGGAAAGGTCGCTTACCAACTAGCACTTCGAACTAAGTCTCGTCGCCCTCGCTGACAGGAATGCCACCTTGGTTGAGCAAGCACACCACAGAGGATAGAATGAAGAGAGGTTGTTCACCTTGCAAGTCGAGAAGGCAAGCTTAGAGGAAGAAGTCTGATTGAAGAAGCAGTCAATCCAGACCAAGGAAATCTATTACAAGGAGAAGGCTATGGAAGTCAAAATGCTGAAGCTAGACTTGGAAAGAAAGGATGATAAGATCAAGGAACTCGAGAAGTACCATAGGTTCAACACTGGCAACCTCACACTTCTTGGATCTCAGCTTCTCCATACCCAAGACAAGGCCATAAGGACGATGATCGCATGGAAAGAAGCAAACCGCAAGAGAGTCGCAGAGATGGAAGACCTCCAGAAGGGATTGCCACCCACTTTGAAGAAGAAGACATGCACCGAAGACTTCGCCATGCCACCCACGAAGTACCACCTTTCTGCCACTTTTCCCAAGATACTACTACCGACACCCGAGCTTGGAGGAGCGACGAACAAGCTAGAGGAAGCTTTGGGAGAGACAACTGTGTTCCTCAAGTTAGAACAGCCAGTGGAGGGACCCCAAGCAGGATCACCACTCGACGTACCCGACTACTCTTTGGACAGTGACTACAAGAGTGACACTTCTCACAATGGCACCCCGCAATACCTGTCAGATATCGACTTCTAAGATCGACCATACAGAAACAAGCTTGAGCAAGGCTCGCTTCCAATAGAGTAGCGAATTTTCTTATGGTAGTGATGTAGTAGGCTTGTCACCATGATGTAATACGTTAGCAGCCTTGTCCCGTGTATTCTTTCAGGTCCCAGAGTTGGCCTAGAGAAACACAATCCATGTATGATGTGTTGCATGAGTGATTTGATCCTTTTCATGATCTTATGGCTCTTATGTTTCTTGAATGTTTGTGTGAAATTGTATTGTATGCTCTTGCTTGTTAGGTAGTTTTAGATAACTCCGGTAAAAGCCTTAGCTATCCTTACCTGGAGAATAGGAGTTTGAAGATCGAAGATCGATGCACTCAAGAAGACACTACACTCGATGAAGCAAAGGATTCCATGCATTCCTAACAAATCAGACTAAAGATTTTGGACAAGTCTCCCTGCGAATCATGGAATTGAGTACAAGTACCTCTAGAGTTTGTAACAACACCAGCCCAGAAGAGTAGGCATACACATGGAAGCATACAGTTGGATAAAAGTAATTGAGAACCCCGAAGACATGGATACTACCCTTGAATATGTTACTCAACTACTTGGTTCTCAATTAATGGACGAAGAAAATGTACCCACTATGGAATAAGTAAACAACAGGTTTTCGCTAAGAGTACTTCAGCTTATGTACTGCATCACCCTGCTTGCAATTACCAAATGGAAGACAAAGATTTGACAACAAGATACCTTCACTATCTCAAGTAACCAGAACATAAGCACACAAGAACATGGAACCCTCATATCTTGGAATTGCCACAAGCGCCTCAGAAAGGACCCAAATATGAGGTTGGAATGGAAGTAAGTGTTGACCTGCTTCGAGTCTTTACCTGCTAGGCCCTCAAGAATAACTAGACCAAGGAATTAAGACCACGTCATAGTAAGGAAGTGGGAGTAAATGAAACTACAAGGTGATAAGCAATACCTCAGCCCAATGGTATTATTGGAACTTTTGGATATGGGTTTGGATGACCAAAACTCAAAGGATACAAGGTCTGTGCTACATGAGTGGTCACCCTTAAGGCATATTATGGAATTAACATAACCTTGACATACAAGAAGTTCTCTCAGAACTATTGGACAAGTTGTGCAAGCAATGTTTTTGGAAGAGGTTACACAAAGATATGTTCAAGGAAATAACTAGCCTATAACTGGAATAAGCTATGAAGTTCATGGCCAACTCTACATTTGGAATAGATACAATAGAAAAGGAGATCTACAGGACAATAACTATTAGATAACGGAGCGCATGAAACAACTCTGAGAACTACTGGACAAGTGGACTTAGGAAATTGAGCCTCTTACCAATTGGAAATAAGTAAGAAGAGAATGTGAGCACAAGTGAGGATTATCACTCGCCTCTATGGAGTAAAAGACAAGTGATTACCTTTGGAATCTCATTATGGAATGGCAAAGAGAAGAAGATTGGTACAATTTCAGGATACATACAAGGAGGAATACCATCAACAGGAATAAGGTAGAATATTCACTAAGGATTGTGATCTACCATATGGTTTTATAAGTAATCAACATCAACTCTCAGATATGAATAATAAGGGTCCGATACAGGATTGGTTAAGTTGTGATGGTATCCACAAGAGATAGAATAACAATCCTGAGTTTGCAAATTGCATGAGTAGCTAGCTACAGATGCCTCTAAGAAGTTCGGATGTTGGGAAATGGGTTTCATAATTGATTAGTGTGAGTTTTGTTCAGGAGAAACACTCACATGGTCAAGGGTGTTAAAGATGACCCCTCTAAACGTAAATTACCATGAATGGGAAGTAACCATCAATATTATTTGGAATAAGGTAAACAAATATGTTGGATGATACTAGCACTGTGACGAGAACTGTTCTAGACGTACTAAAGCCAACTAATGGATTATAAGAGTAACATGTATAGTTTGCATGGATTAATGGTTGAGAGCACGAATATAAGATAAGAAATTGGATGAGAATTTGTCGTATACAGATCTTACTACTATCGAGCTGCTACGTCAGGAAATATTGGATTTAGGGACTCCGCTAAGCAAGAGTATAGAACCCCTGCACGTGGAAATAATCTTGTGAATCAAACCTTGTTGTATTGGAAGTATATGGACGCCATGAGAATATGGCCAAACCTAGAATAAATAGTTTGGAATAAACTTGGATAGCCGAGAAAGGCTATACTGATAAGAAGGGTTTAACCTCAAATTGGAGGATTGGAATATTTGAGATCATAATGAGGAGTCACATCGTTCTTAGAATAGAGAGAACTACATTAAGGTAATACAAGGCTATAGAACAGTAACGAGGATAATGGAACACTTGCCCGTTGTTGGAAATACCCAAGGAATTGATGGAAGCCTGCCTCGGAAGACATCAATTAAGAGTGGGAAAGTGCTTACAAGCAGTCCAACTAAAGAAAAGTTCTACAAGAGCTATTGACTATGAAAACTACCTTTGAAATTTAAGGCTTTGTTGCCACACTTGAACAAGAAAGGACGTCGACGAAGCTATTGCAAAGTGTGAAGACAATTTACACCCCCACCGGACCGGGTACAGCCTTAATCTCGAGAACGAGATTCTCATGAGGGGGGAGTCTGTAACGACCCTGAAAATTTCGTGTCGTTAATTTGTTTTAGGTTTCAGAAAGATTTAAAAATCTTTGTTTGAATGTGTGAATCATTTAATAACTTGGTCAAACCTAAGGTCAACACTCAATTCTTTCCTCTAAATTCAAAGGCTATTAATTAAAATTGTGCATTTAAATCTCAATATGCTTGCACGAGTGATTTGGATTTCGTTTGGTTTTATTGGATTACAAAAGTGCTGGTCTGAATTTTGAAACTAGTTCAAAATTCAAAACCAATTTAGTATAAAACTTCAACTAAATCAAATAAGAATTGGAAAAGGAACCTACCTGTCGGGCCAAGCAAACCTCAAAACCAGTCCATCCCACCTTTCAGCCCAGCCGCCACCCTCACCCGCGCGCGCTCCCGCTAAAGCCCACCAGCGGTCCAGCCAAACCGCGCCGCCACCTCCTCCCACCGACACGCGGGCCCCACGCGTCAGCCGCGCACGCATTGTTTCTCTTCCCCTCTCGACGCCGTCACTTTTTCCCACTCCGTTTCACCGCGCGCGAACCCCTTCGCGCCATGCCTGCCCTCACCGTCACCGCTTGCCGTCGCGGCCTTTCCTTGGCGGCCAAGGGACCTAGGGCCTTCCGGAGTCTTCCACCCCGGAGAAATCCCGAGGATACCCCGCCGCCGCGCCCTAGGGCACCCGGGCGTCCCCAAACCGTAGCTCTTCCCGGGCTATAAAAGGAGAGCCCCTAGCTCCTCCCTTCACCATCCACCAGGGATCCGGCAGCCACACGGGATCCGGCAGCCACACCGGATCCTAGCCAACCCAGTTGCGCCACGCGTCGCCCCCTTGCTTCAGCCACACCGAGCGCCACACCAAGACCAGTCGCACCCGATCACTCCTAGCACAGCCACACCAGATCCCGTCCGGCTGCCACGTCAGCCCCACATGGCGGCCACGCAAGCGTTGACCAGTTGACCAGGTCAACGCTGACATGAGCAAAGTCAATGCTGACGTCATCAAACCTGGACCCCCTAGCCTTTTTGCAGAAACACCCTTGAACTTTCCTAAAATTACAAATAGGTCCTTTTCTTATTTACAACTAGGTGCTTTACTGGGAACTTTTGCAATGAGGTCCCTGCTGCCTTTTTAATTCTAATTAATCTCTTTTAATGAATATTTTTCAGCCTAATAAACTTCAAAAATTCATAACTAATTCATCGTGCCCCCGAAAAATATGAAACCAGTTGCATTAAATTCGTAAAATCGAACCGGTGCTGTTTGTGGCTAGTTTGATGTTGTTTGGCTCTTCTATTTTGATGTTCTTGGATTTTATGCAATTGATGTGATGCCAAGTATTTATTTTCGTGTCGTATCTCGTTAATGTTAGATCCGAGCTACGACCGTGAGAGAAATCTTCAGCAAGGAGGACTACTTCGACCTCGACTACGCTGGAGTGAACGTCTACACGGAGAATAACTACATTAAATAAGGTGTCATGTCAACTTTCAATCACTTAGATCCCCACATGCGTAGATGCTAGCGCACTTGTTTGATGCTTTGACGCCTTATTGATGAACCATGCACAACCTTATTTTATATCATGTTCCTTATTGTCCTACGCGTGAGCTAGCCTTCCACACCGGCTAGTTCACTTTATTATCATAACTGCCTTTGTGTTATGGATGATATGCATGATGCTATGATTGGGATGGGATATTCTTGGCGTGTGTCTTGGGTGAGTTGGTGTATACTCCTTGACGTGTTTTCAGCGGGAGCGGGCCAGTTAGTACTGTTCACGTACCTTGCCGGGGTGTCTCTCAGTGAGCACCCTATACTGTTGCCTATGGCTGGGCACATGTTTTCAGGTGTTTGGGAGGCGAGCCTATGTGGCTCGCGTACTGTGCAGAGGCACAACTTGTTTTGGAGAGTGCCCGCTCTCTACAATCGAGGACCGAGACGGATAACTATGATCTTTGGATTACTTTACGTGGGTGCTATTCGCCCAAAGTGGGCATGCGGTACAGCCTGAGATTCGTGTGTAGTTTTGGCTCAGCCGGCAGGCGGTTTGGCGGTTCAGTGTATGGAGGTTTAGAGCTTCGCTTGCCTACAGGAAGTGCCCGACAACCCTCCTTGAAAGGGTGGCTTCACAGCTCCGAGGTTCCACGACTGGCGAGGTGTGCCCTGCAGTTGAAGATGTTCCCTGACTCGGAGAAGCCGAAGAGCCTTACCTACAATCAAGTCCTCAACCGTAGGTGTAGTCGGGTTGGTTGGCCACTACCTGGCTGCACCCGGGTAGTACTTTACAAACTCTGCAGAGTTAAACCCATAGCTATAGTCCGTGTCCACTGGTATGGACAGTCCTCTGATCTATTACTTCCGTCGTAGCTCTTTTCCCATGCTGCTTCTCTCCCTCAAGTGTGGTGAGCTCGGCTGAGGCCGTTGAGATGCGGAGGGGTTGGAGTAGTCCTGCATCGCAGATGAGAGTTGGGGTTAGATCACGGGTGGTGATCTAACAAGTTTGTGACTACTTCCTTGTTTTGGGGGCGGGGACCCCTAGAGATGGATATTGTTGAGATTACAGAGAGCTGCTGCTTCCGCTTACTTGAAATGCTGCTACGCTGCATAAACTTCCACAGCCAGATATAGATTATCCGTGCACGTAGAATACTTTCTTTTCTACCTTGGTTGCTGCCTTTGGGAGTTGACATGGTCTACCTGCTTCTCGGGTAGATGGTGTGACATAGGTGACAGGTTTGAAGACTAGGTGCTCGTGCTTCGCTGAGGTTGGCCTGAGGCTTGGAGTCTACCGCTTCCGCATAGATCGCTTCGCAGGACATTTTACCTTGCTTGAGTTAGTCCTTCTTGACTTGTTCCGGCTTAGGCCGAATCGTTGTACCAGGTACTTATATAATAAACCTAGCTATTACTCTCTTTATTTTTGTTTTGTATGGATTTGTATCGCTTGAGACAGGGATTGCATGTGATATCCACTTCCTGGGACTATCACCGAGGTGTAGAGGCTTGGAATCTCAGAAACAGGATTTCGGGTGGTTTCAAGGCTTCTTCTACCGTCTGCCGTCTTGGGGAGGCAGTATGTTCCTCTTCGGTCTCTTGCATAACCGACTTTGATCCACTCTAGCCTTCACATTGTCCTTTATCTTGTCTGGAAGGTCCATGATTTTACCAAATACTACATTGCCAAGATTTTTTCAGTGTGCATTACATCAACATTATGTGGAAGAAGAATGTCGTGCATATAAGGGAGCTTTCACAAGCCAACTTATGAGTCCAGGCATGTTGCTCACCATATCCCTCAAAAGCACCTTTTTTCATCGAACTTGAGAGCGTATAACTCAGCACAAATCTCGACACCTGTCATGATATATGGTGGAGGCTCTTCAACAATGAAAGCTTTTGTAAAGTTGTGGATGTCTCGTCTGAATGGATGATCAAGAGAGAGAAATTGACGACGTTTGTCAAATGAAGAATATTTTCCATCCTTCATCAACCAAAAGGACTTCATAGCTGCCTTGCACACTGGGATGGGAACTTCCCATGAACACACCACCAGCAGAATAACCCATATGCCGGCATGTCATGTAGGGAGTACATGTACCAAACATGTATCGTGAAGTTTCTCTTTGTAGCTTGGTCGTATGTCAGCACCCCTTCCCTCCAAGCACATTCCAATTCATCAATCAGAGGCTCCATGTACACACCTATTTTTGTACCAACTTTTCATTATTGTGTCGACGCCCATTTTTGTGTCATGTCATTTGTTTCACGGATTCCTCAGTACATGTAAAGCCGTTGGATTCTCGATATGAAAGGAAGGTACCATAGCATCTTCATGGGGATTGTGAACTGCCTCTTAATGCCGTCGGCCCCGTTTACCTCCACGAACTTGGATGACTTGCACTTTCCACAGTACTTTGCGTTCTCATGTTCTTTCTTAAATAAGACGTATCCATTCTTACAAGCATGTATCTGCTTATATGAGAACTTAAGTTCACGACAAAGTTTATCTGCCTCAACCATGCTCTTCGGTAGCATGTGATCATCTGGAAGCAGGTTGCAAAAAAACTGTCAACATGACATCGAAGGCTTCTCGACTGTGGCTAAACTGGGACTTTATGGCAATCAGGTGTGCAATGGCATCTAGTTGCAACACCCTGGTATGCTCATGAAGATGTTTCTGTGCCGCAGACAACATGTCGTAATAAGCCTTGACAGTTGCCCCCGACTCATCCTCCGTAGCTCCTTCATCGATGCGTGCTTCATCATAGTCGTACAATATGTCTCCTACCCCAAAATCATCATCAAAATCCTCGATGCGTTGCCTCATGACATCGTCTCTCACATGTTGTGCCTCACCATGGCAGGTCCACTGGACATAGTCTGGCATAAATCCATGCCTGATGAGTGTTGAAGGCCATTATAACCTCGTAGTGACCGTCAACATTTCGGTAAAATGAGGATGATCATACCATATTCCATGCATAAAAGTATTTTTACTAACAAATTCCATAAGTTTTGGATGAGTTGTGCCTGCAGGATGAACCAGGAGAAACAAGGGCCAAACCTGGCACAGGGCCAGGCCGGCCGGCCTAGGCCAGGCCGACCGGCCTCCCCTGGCCAGGTCTGGCCACGTCACTGATCCACAAGCCATGCCAAGTGCCCAGGATGATCAAGCACAGTGCAAACAACGTCGGTTTGATCCAAGGACCCGGAAGGCCTAAAGGTGAAAGCACATGGATTGAAGGGCCCACATCCTAGGATTCTCGGACAAGCTTCAACTAAACGCAACTGTTACCGACCTTGGGAGAGCATCAGGACCATCCATGCAGAGGACGGTGCCAAGTGGCACCAGGGCCAGGCCGGCCGGTCTAGCCCATGCCGACCGGCCTCCCTCTGTGGCCGCCACGTCTCCTCCTTAGCGTGAAGCTTAAGCAGGTCCTTGGTGTGCTAATGACGCTGACATCCACCCCCTGGAGGCTATAAAAGGCAGCTCATTCACCTTGGGAAGACACACACCACATCACTCAAGTCTTTACTTGAAGGGAGCGCTAGTATCTTTTTCATTTCTTAGATTAGGATTAGAGTTGGGAGTAGAGTCAAGTCGAGCTTAGGTCGGATCTTCGGAGTCTTCGGAGTTCTGGTAAAGCTCTTGTATCCTTTCCTTCTTTTGAAGAGTTTATTTATATAATTACTGTCTTACTTCAGAGCTTAAGTTATCTTTTATATTTCTATCTTGCTCTTCTTTTAGAGTAAAGATCTTGCTCTCTTTAGAGCAAAGTCCTATTCCCTTTAGTTTTAGTGTAGAGTTTAGTTTAGCTCTACCAGGCTTTATCTCGCGGGTTTGCTCGCCTTGACCGGGCCGTAAGACGCCTTAGGGAAGACGGGGATTTCTCTTGACAGGCCTCAAGAGAAATCTTAATCATCGAGTGCAGACGTGGTGTCTGGCTTGTTGATTAACTAGGAAGTGTGTTGCACCCCACGGAACTGCAGTGGTAGGCGGCAGGTGGTGACAGCCCTGTCCGTCCTTCGTAGTCCACCACGTTCGGGTGTACTCATAATAGTAGTGCTGAGCCCGGAGAACCCCCTCTCTCATCCCGTTCTGAGGTTCTCCCGTTCTAGCCGTCGAAGCGAGCTCTGTTCCCGGTATCTAAGCTAGGGTCTAGGCTAAGGCTAGAGTGCCTTTTGCTCTGAGTTAGAAAGAGTCTAGGTCTGGTCTCTCCCAACGTCTTTCCTTTTCTTTAGAAATAGGTGCTCTGTGTGTCGCTGGTCTTTCAGACCTTCTATCCGGTCATTAACTTGACCATTATCCACCCAAACCGAGAGTTTGTGCCCCTGGGTTTGTGGCTTGATATTTCTGGCAAGATATATCATTTCATTCTTCAATACACTTTAACCATCTGCTTCCCTGCGGAAATATAAATACGATACCCTGGGGTTACACCTAAGGTGAAGTGCTACAACGAGATATATTATGTGCGCTTGCAGAATTAATTTTGCATACAACGACATATATCTACGCGCTCTTGAGCGTTGCTACAACGTGACGCTAAGGAGTGCCAACAATGAGATGTTTGCTCACGACCGTCTTTGATTGTCGCTTATGGTTTGTACAGTTAACACATGGGCAGAAAGCACGCTGCGCGTTGGCAAATGCAAATAAATGCTCGGTTCATGAAAGCTTCAGTCTTGCTAGTCCATTCAATAGTCTTGTCGGCAAATCCCGTGTACATCCACTGACGGTCGTCCATCCTCCAATAGATCATCGAGTCGTATAAGACTCATTAGTATCTACCGCAATGTCTATCATGCTCTAATAGGTAAATGTAGGTCCTAATCCCACCCGAGGATGAGTAGATGGGGTTAGTTTCCATGCTCTACTCCTATCCGATATAGAATTCCGGTGCACCACCTCCTCGTTGTTCTCCAAATACACGTCTTGACAAGGAGATTGTGTATCCGGAGAACAACAGGGAGGTGATGCCCAAACTCTGACTGAGATATGAGTAGAACATGAAAACCCTCGGGCTGCTCAAAAAACGTGGACAATTCGAAACACGGTCATACCTATGCAAACATCTGCATATTTTCAACTGTATCTCTTTCAAATGGGAGACGACTAACTAGGTTGCGTGACGCCTAACTAGGTTATGTGACCTGCAAACACGAACGTAAGAAGGGGTGTTTTATGCCTCACCTTGCTATCTTGCAAGGTGGTGTGTCAAGGACGGTGGAACAGCCTCTGCTGCACATACAAAACATAACATTGTTAAATGAAAATTTTGGCAGCACCTCCACTACACGGTGAGGTTTCAAAATCAATAGAAAAATAACGGCACGATGACCGACAACCACATATACATGGGGCCACATGCAACCATAGGATACAAAGACATAAGGAATTTCTATACTAAAATGGTGCATCGACCAATTTGCATACAACCATAAGCAAAATAAATGAATACCAAATCACCGATACCAAGCTAACAAGTTTGCTATTACCACCTATGCTAGTCTCCAATAGTCTCTAACTGTGCATCGACCAGTTTGCAATTACCACCTAATATAACATTGTTGGCATGAAAATAATGAAGATGATAGCTGCGCACATGCGAGATGGTCGCAGCCGCGCGAGGCCGATTGGGGCGGCCTGCGGCGTCCGGTTCGGCGGCAAGGTGGCCCGGCAGCGGCAAGCTGGTCCGGCGGCGAGGACAGTGCAGAGGGGCAGCGCGGAGGGGGCAGCACAGAGGGAGCTGCGCTGAGGAGGTCCGACTGCTGCGAGGTGGCACGGGTAGGCAGGCGCGCGAATGAGCGGCGAGGACGACCGGCACGGGGCACGCGGGTCGTGCGGAGAGGGAGCCGTGGAGGAGGGGTGGGGCGACGCGGGAGGAGGTGGCGGTGCGGTGGAGGGCACGGCGCGGTGGTGGGGCCTCGCAGAGAAGGGGTGGCAGCGGAGGAGGGGGCGACGCGGCGGCGACGTTGTGCGGCGGCGGCGCGAGGGTGTGAGGAGAGTGTGTGTGTGTGAAGAGAGAGAGTGTGTGTGTCTGTTGTGCGGGTGAGGACGATGGGCGCTTGGCCGGCCGTTATACACTAGGGTTTACCGAGTGCCCGTGATTCGACACTTGGCAAACATGTAGTCTTTGCCAAGCGTCAGGATCTGACACACGGCAAAGCCTAGTCTTTGCCGAGTGTCGACGCTAGACAAAGCCACTGCTCATTATTTCATGCCATTTTTGGCAAAATTCAAATTTGTTTCAATATTCAATTTTCAAAATGATTTGTCTATTTCACTCAGCAATATATATTTGATGCTTCTATAAGCATTATTTCATTACCTGATGAAATTATAACTCAAATTCAGTTTATATCAATTAAACTTTTGTAAACGCATTTAATAGCTAAAAAATCTCAAACATATCCAAAATTTAACAAAATTTCATATGAACTAATCCATATTGTCTATTGTCTATATAAAAAGTGATGAAACCAAATTCCAATTAAACTTTCTCTTTGAATGGAAATGTAGCCGTAACCCTAACAACTAGACGAATCTTCTCCGGATATGATCCGATTTGTAAGGGTCACATGTGAAATATTGTTCGAAATTGTCTCTACTATTTACCACAACATTCATGCATGATGTTGTTCAGACATTTTTTCCTATTTATAGAGTTTTACAACTATGTGGTCACACATTCAGGGTCATGTATCGGCAAATAAATATTTAAAATTTCATTCGGTTCATGGATAAGGACTCACAGTGGACCTAGTACCATGAATATGGTTTTTCAACTCAATTTATTTCACGATTTAACTAACTTTACAGTTCAAATTTGACTTATTCAAGAAAATACCTAGAAATAAAATAAACTAACGAAAAATAGCTAACTGACTTAAATGTATACCAAATTTGAATGCGGAGTATACTACTAGGTGTGTATGGAGAGTAGAAAAAGTTTGGGTGGTAGGGGAGCCTTTTTGGTTTTAGTTTGCTCAGTGTTGCGCTAGGACACTCGGCAAAGAGTGGTGTTTGCTGAGCGCCACGCCAGGATACTCGGCAAAGATGGCTTTTGTCGAGAGCCGCAACATGACACTCGGCAAAAGACGTGCCGCCCACGTGGCTACCGCAGCATTACGTGGCCGTCCCGCCCGCCCAAGTCACCGGGCCATCGCAACGCCACCTGGCCGCCCCCTGGCCACCGGGCCAGCTCAACCGCTTTGTGGAGCGTCACTAATGGAAAATCGGCAATGGGCTACCGTCACCTGGCCGTTCCACGGCCGGTCACGTGGAAGGCACGTGAGGAAGTTTGTCATGTGTCAGCCGGCGACACTCGGAAAACCTACCCCTTTGTCGTGTGCCTGCCGCTGGCACTCGGCAAACACCTAACGACCAACCAACAGCCGTCCCGCGTTCTGTCACGTGGGCTTCTTTGCCGTGCATTCCGTTTTTGCCGGGCGTCCACACTCGGCAAAGATGTACTTTGCCGAGTGTGAGGTGTTGGCCGAGTGTCACGCCCCGAGCACTCGGCAACGGGCTTGTTTGCCGAGTGCCCGAAATTTGGCACTCGGCAACTACCAGGATTCCCATAGTACAAGGCGGACAACAATTTTTCCTTTTATAGAGAAAAAAATAGGAGAAGATTCACGAGTTGCAAGAGTTCTAAACAAAGTATAATGGATCAAGGAAAGGGAAGCAAGTTCTGTGCAATCAATGAGACAATGAGGTAATCGTGGGAGTTCTGTTTTTTTGAAGTAAACAAAAATACGACGAAATAGACAGTAATTCCAGAAACAAAAATGTACTGAGAGAGAATGTTAAGTTCATTAGATGACGTTACATCGACAAACTAAGATAAGTTCACTATCCGCAATAAGATGAGCAAGCAGGTAGAGCAAACTAAACTTTGAGGGACCTAGCTGCCTTCTCAAAGAGATCTACAAACACATCAAGACATAATGACTTGAGGTGGTCGTCGTACCCATTGCTTGCAACCAAGTCATCCGACTTAACGTTGCAAGCTATGAATTCAATGCAGGCATCCTTCAGCCTTTTGCAACTGTGCTGATCGGCAAAGGTTAACATGTCCGCCACTGTCAAAACACCAAGGCTTTCGCAAAGCTTTATCTCACACACTGATCTCAGCCCTTGGACCTCGTTCCGGTCTCCAGCCACTAGTAGATGCTTAGCAAGTTCAATCTTCTCATCTCCATCAAGGCCGTCCATGCTAGGCGACAACGAGTCGGCGTAGATGAAGTAGAGGAGCGCCTTGAACACAGCAGGCTGCATATCTTCGATGGTTATGTGACTTTTTTGCACAATCTGTTCCGTCAAAACTGGAGATCGGGCTGCTAGCACGATGGTATGAGCAGCTACAACCTCTCCTTGCACCTCAAAGGTCACGTCAGCTTCTTCCTTGGACTCCAGTAGGCTTGTGAAATCTCGCGACAGGTCTTGATGGAGCGCCTCTGCCGCAGACGTTGTCCTCATGTTCTCCACCACCAATGGCTCTTTGACAATGGTGAAGTCGCAGTCGATCACAAGGCGGTCGTCGCGTAGGTACACTGACGCTGCTTCCAATTCTTTGCACTCAAGGAATTTGTTTGTTTATGAGTCCCCAGCTATTTGCTTTTTTTCGTAGCATCCACGGTGTTGAACAGTCTTGGCTGTTTACCTTGGAAAATCACCGACGGCAACCCTGTTGTCAGATCGACCAATCGAAAATCATAGAGAGCTTTGACCTCGACATTCTTTGTCAGAAGCTCAAGGTAGACTCCGACGAAGCCTTTGTCCTCCTTCCTGCTGTCTCCGTCCGGGTAGTAGTGAAGGCAGCAGCTGTAGCCGCCGACTTCGATGCTCGGGGAGCTGATGAACTTTCCGGCAAAGGCCCTGAGTAGCTGCCGGTAGCCGGTGACCTCGAAGGAGAGGGTTCCCTGGGCTGTCTGCGTGATACAGCGGTAGTCTTGCACCTTCGTATTGGATGGGACGCCCAAGCTGGAACCCATGACGGCGACCTCTACGCGTGTTCGTAGTCGTGTTGGGTTTCAGTTGAACTATGTTGTATCGGTAAGTAACAACTAACAACTCGTTGAGTTTCCAATTGAATTTGCCCGAGTTCATGCCGGAGGTCGATCCACGGACGTCGGTCGAGTCCGATCCTTCTTGGAGCAGCGCCGAGCGATTACGGAGGGCGCGCCGCCGGCGGACATCGCCATGTTGGTCGGAGATGCGGCATTCGCGGCACACGGTTTCTTGTCCTGCGAGAGGTACCTGGAGCTGGACGATTCAGTTGATCGGTTATGCAGTAGCACACGGCACATCGATCGGATTAAGTGCCAACGTGTGATCGAAGGAATATAAACCTCATTCTATATATGCAAGCGCATCGGTTGTATATATGGACTCAATAATATTCGGGTACTTTTTTGTTAATTGATACTAGCACAATGCAGGAAAAACTAAGGGCTTCTTCTTTGAGCTATTTTACGGTACACAATACTACCTACTGTTGGTACGGTAGTATAACCGGTTTTTTGCTGTGGATAAAAAGGTAATTTGTACACAAATTTATTTAGAATTCCCCTGAGAGCCGATACCGCAGCCTGCGAGCCGATACCGTCGTTCCTCTATTTCACCCCGCCGCCGCCGGCAGGGAACCTCCCTTTGTTCCGCGCGGCCGCTACCGGCGAGAAATCTCTATACTACCTATGAATACTACCCATACTACCGTAAAAAAACCGGTAGTACATAATTAATTTTAGCCGTCAGATCTATCGAAATAGGTCCCTTTTTATTAATACGAGACCTTTTGAACTTTAGTAAAATGTAGTATTATGTACCGTAAAAGACCTCTCTTTTTGGATGCATACCTGAGAAACTTGTCTGGGCCGGACAGCTCATCCAGGCACTCGATTTTGTGAGCCTGGTTTAGGATCGCTGCGTGGGCACAACTGCATGGCTGGCTGGCTTAGCCGCTTAGGAATGGCACCAAACAAGCCCAAAGTGCCACAATGAATGTATGGTCAAGTGGTGTGCATGCTAGTTCTCAAGCTTCAACTCTGGTGTTTGAATACCTAGAGAAGCTCTTCTTTAATATAAATTGGCCACTTTTGGTAGGGCTCCTCATGACAGTTCTACAACCAGCTTTAACAGGAGGCCTGCTAAAGGCCCTACTCCAAAGCCTACCGCTTCAAGGTCGGAGCACCCAAAGAGCCGGTCATGCAAATAAAATTAGGCAACAGAGCCAAATAGTTTCATTTGCGTGAAATTAGGCAACAGGGCACATGGCAAGCTAGCTTGTCACGCCACTGCCGCCGGCATGACAAGATAGATCTATTGCGCTAGCAGGATTGACGCGACAAATTCACACCTTAAAAAATTGTATCTTTTTCGTATGATATCGGATGAAGATAATTTTATATGAAAATTGCAGCTCTCTACACGATATACAACTGTGTAGTTATTTTCATTTGAAGTCAATAAGATGCTTAAATGATTGATCTAAACTTAAACAACATAGTATTAAGCATTCGAGTACGTCTCAGTCGGGTCGTCGCCAACTTACCTTTGTCCGTTCATCACGGTCATCTCCAACTTAACTTTATTCATCATGGTCATCTCCAACTTAACTTGAATTATTAGATAGCTTAAGAATATACGCATGCATCGTCTGGTAATTATGATTCACCTCTGATCCGATCCCCATTATATGATGCATGTCTTCTGTTGTATACCCACTCTACAGCTTGTTAAAATTTATCCAAAAATATATTAAGATTTATGGCATAATATTAGTTGAATCCTGTCCTACCATGAAATATATTTTCAGTTTGTGTTTTTTTATAAAAATATCGGTCAACCTAAGTTAGTTTTACTCGGACCAAGGCTATTTCTTCCTGTTGCCCGATCCGAGTTAATGTAGCACGTACATGAGATCAAGCTCTAGATCGACTCCTGTTACCTCAACGAGTTAATACGTATATAATTCCCCTGATACCCAACGCATTGACATAATACGACAACACAATCGCACAAACGTCGCCGTCATGGGTTCCAGTATGGGTGTCCCTTCCAATGTTAGGTCGTCTTCTTCCAATCAGATCGGCATGGCAATGGCGTTGCCGCAGCCCATGCAACCGACGAGGTTGGAGTCCCGCTGTACCCCGAAGACAGCCCAGGGCACCATCTCCTTCGAGATTACTGGCTATCGGCAGCTACTCAGGGCCTTCGCCGGAAGATTCATCAGGTCCTCGAGCATCGAAGTCGGCGGCTACAGCTGGTGTCTTCTCTACTACCCGGACGGAGACACCAGGAAGGAGAGCAAAGGTTTCGTCGGAGTCTACCTTGAGCTTCTGACAAAGAATGTGGAGGTGAAAGGGCTTTATGATTTTAGATTGGTCGATCTGACAACAGGGTCGCCGTCCGTGATTTTCCAAAGCGTACTGACGTCGTTCAACACTGTGGACGCTAGTAAACACAGTGGATTTGGACTCATCGATAACAAATTCCTGGAGCGCAAAGAATTGGAAGCCTCGTCGTCAGTGTACCTACGTGACGACTGCCTCATGATCGAGTGCGACATCACCGTTGTCAGCGAGCCATTGGTAGTGGAGACCACGAAGGCGGCCTCCATGGCCCAGGCACTCCATCGGAACCTGTCGCGAGACTTCGCAAACCTACTGGAGTCCAAGGAAGGAGCTGACGTGACCTTTGAGGTGCAAGGAGAGGTTATAGCTGCGCATACCATCGTGCTAGCTGCACGGTCACCAGTTTTGAAGGCACAGTTCTATGGTCCTTTGAAGGAACAGATTGGGGAAGAAAGTCACATAACCATCATCGAAGACATGCAGCCTGCCGTGTTCAAGGAACTCCTCCACTTCATCTACGCCGACTCTTTGTCACCTAGCATAGACGACCTTGATGGAGACGAGAAGATTGAACTCGCTAAGCATCTACTGGTGGCGGGAGACCGGTACGACGTCCAAGGGCTGAGATCAGTGTGCGAGACAAACCTTTGTGAAAGCCTTGATGTTTCGACAGTGGCAGACATGTTAGCCTTCGCCGATCAGCACAGTTGTGAAAAACTGAAGGATGCCTGCATTGAATTCATGGCTTGCAACGATAAGTTGGATGACTTGGTTGCAAGCAATGGGTACAGTCACCTCAAGTCATCATGCCCAACTATCTTTGTAGCTCTCTTTGAGAAGGCCGCTAGGTCCTGCAAAATTTAGTTTGCTCGACCTGCTCATCTTTTTCGTGATAGTAAACTCATCTTAGTTTGTGCATATATTGTCTATTTTGGACAGCAAATCGCTGAACTCCCTCCGTTACCTGATGATAGCACATATAATTTCCCTTCCCTTTCGTGGATCTCTTCTATTCTGTTTTTATTGCCACATACAAATAAGGCAACGTATCATATGAGAACCGACTTCTTGTGAGAACTATGAGAACTCCAATCAAGATCATAGGATCCTCATCCGAGGGCCAAGGATACATGTAAGTTATTTTAACACTTAAACCCTCCCACTCATCCCACCCTCATCCCTTAGTTTACACATAACACCCTAGCCTAATCCCATCCTAACTAATCCGATCCCACCAGGATCTATCGATCCCTCCACGTCGCCCCCCTCCTGCACACGCCCGCCATGTCTGAAGCCTTCCCTCCATGTCGCCCCATCCTGCACGCTCGCCGCCGCCCCCTCTTGCACGCCCGCCATGTCTGAAGCCTTTACCTCTAGCATGAACAGCCATATTAGTAGACATTTGCCTTAGTAGACATTTGCCAACGAATGTTCTGTTGGTGGTCAGTTTTACTCTGTCATGAATCGCGTGATGCAAAGTTTTGTTATTCTCATATACTCTTGAACCTCGATGCCATGGAAGTGTGGAACTATGTTGATCGCGGTGTAACAATGAGGAATTATGAGCTAATAATTTACTGTATCTTGCCCTTTTGTCCATCTGTTCTGCGATATGCATGAGTAGAGATTGGTTTGCCATATGCTTATGACTAACTGAATAGCTGATATATGTGGTGCAATGCATCAGAGGCCTGAAAGGCTTCCGTACTGTGCTCTACTTGTAATTCTGGTTCCAGTATATATTACTGCGTGTGAGATGCTTGCAGCGTTTGTTGTGAACCCATTGTGATGCACACTTCTGTAGATGTCTGAACTTCTTCTCCCCGCCAGACGTGGATCATTTAGAGTTCCAAACATCTACAGCTCTTGCACACGGTCATGCACTGTGTTGAAAAGAAAAATCTTCAGCCTGCATAGCAACACAAGCAGACGTGCGGCGGCGGGCGTGTAGGAGGGGGCGGCGGCGTGCAAGAGGGGGCGTGCAGGGGGGCAACGTGGAGGGATCGATAGATCCTGGTGGGATCGGATTAGTTAGTGTGGGATTAGGCTAGGGGGTATGTGTAAACTAAGGGATTAGGGTGGGATGAGTGGGAGGGTTCAAGTGTTAAAATAACCCACATGTATTCTTGGCCTTCGGATGAGGATCTTATGATCTTGGTTGGAGTTCTCATAGTTCTCACACGAAGTCGGTTCTCATAGGATAGGTTGCCAACAACAAACAAACTCCATTTCTTTTCTTTTTTTTTGCTACTGCCACCGTCTTCAAGGATCCGACCAATTCAGGAGCTGATTGGGCTAAAGATGAGCTTTGTCGAACCATTCCACGAAAATGACCATAACGGGCCCCATTTCAAAACCATAAACCCGACTTTGCTTCCGAGTAGCGGCAGCGCCAACGGCGACACTTCGCCGCCGGCACATCCCAAACTTCTCTGATCAGCCACGCAGGCGACCGCCCCTTGGTGCCCACAGCACTCTAGCTGTCGCCACGCTCCGCCAGCAGATCCCGGCCGTGCTCGGCCGCCTCGTTGAGCCCCTCTCTTTACTTGATTACCCAGTGGCGCCATCACCAAGGTCAGTCTCCTCCCCAGAAGCCTATCGTTCATGTTTGCAATCTTTGCATGGAGCTCTCTGTTAATCAATTTCTTTCGTAAAATGATTAGACCATGGGTGATAAGATATTGCTAGATTGAATTCTTCTTTTTGGTAAGGCTAACATTTCTTTTACTTTTACCTTTTTAATTTAATTTTATTATATTGTCTTTGTATCTGTATTTATTTTTCTTCTCTTTTTTCTTTCATTTTTGGTAAAAAACTCTTTCATTTTCTTTTTCTTTGTATACCAAGTTGTTCGCCTCCTGTCATATTTTATCAGTGTGTAAGCAAAATTTATTATTGATGTAGATGCATTTATTTTCTATATAGAGCTACTTATTTGCATGTGCATCCATACTTATTTGTTCATATCTTTTATATTTTTTATTGTATATAAAAATCATTTCTTTGCACATAGAATAACTTGTCAGTGATACTCTGCTGTTTGTCCTCAAATATTCACAACGTTCAAACTTTTGGTTGCATTATACTATTATTTGACCACATGTTTAATCTTTCATTTGTAGAAAAACAAATAAGTTGATGGAGTGATTCTTCAAAGAAATCCCACTTGCTCCATTGAAAAAATTGGGCAAAAAATCCCCTCTAAAATGGAACAAGAGAATCCCTACATCAAATTCATGCCAAAATTCAAAATCTAGTGGATGAAAAATGCCCAAAATTGAAATGGTTGCTAGTTACCCGCCTCAAAATAAGTTGATGGGGCGATTCTTCAAAGAAATCCCACTTTCCCCATTGAAATTTGGCAAGAAATCCCCTCTAAAATGGAACAAAAGCCCCTCCATCAAATTCATGCCAAATTTCAAAATCTAGTGGATGAAACATGCTCAAAATTGAAATGGTTGCTAGTTACCCACCTCAAAATAAGTTGATGGAGTGATTCTTCAAAGAAATCCCACTTTCCCCATTGAAATTTGGCAAGAAATCCCCTCTAAAATGGAACAAAAGCCCCTCTATCAAATTCATGCCAAATTTCAAAATCTAGTGGATGAAACATGCTCAAAATTGAAATGATTGCTAGTTACCCACCTCAAAATAAGTTGATGGAGTGATTCTTCAAAAAAACCTAACCTTTAGAGAGCAATTTGGTGAAAATGGAGAGCAAAAAGGGTTGAGAGAGGGGTGGGCGTCGGGTTGAAGAAGAAGGGGAGGGGTGGGAAAGAGGGTTTTGTACTGTACAGGCACATCACAACCGGTTTTTCTATCATACCGTTTGTGATGTCCACTATCACAAAGGTTTGTAACAAAAACCGGCTGTGATGTGCCGGCCGACTATCACAGCCGGTTTTTGAGAAAAACCGGCTGTGATAGGGGGCATCACAGCCGGTTCTGACGGCAGCTTGCCCCACCTAACAAAAAACCGGCTGTGATAGCCCGTTTGTGAAAGTGGTTTGTGTAGTAGTGTAATGCTTTGAATATTATTTGTTCTTGGTCTTACGATATTTCTTTTGATGAGGAATATGAAAAGAATGCTTGGAATTTTTCTAGCCGCTGACCTATCATCAAAGGTTGTTTTTAGAGGTGCACTGTTGCTCAGGAAAGAGAAGAGAAAGAGGCCAGGAAAATATATCTCTATTGGTGCTACGCAGGTGGAGGTTACCAAGGAATTGTCAACTTAATTGTGAGCGTCACATTTTCCTTGTTGCTGGTGGTAGATGATGAATACTTCATCTATCTTTGTTGCTGGTGGTGTGGGATTAATCTCACATAGTTGTTTTGTCCATCTGGTTATTCTGTAATTACTTTTTTGGGGCAACAATATTCTCGTGTGACTCATATTTGCTAAATTGATCCAGTTATCTTTGCTTGGACCAATAAACTATTCTCAATCTGGAGATAATTCCTATTGGCTGCTGATTGTGTTTGTTGTTTTGGCGAGAATACACATTGATATTGCTGCTCTCGTATATATTTAAATACACAACTCGTCTATTACCTTTCTCGTGCTGCTACACTATTAATTATAGTCTTTTACCCCTATGCCATTAAGAAAGTTGTCACTTACCTGTGTGCCACAAAAAAGTTTGGAGACACCTGTGTGCCATGAGCCTAACTTTCTTTTACCCGTGTGCCATTCCATCCACTTCTGTTAGAAATCAGCCCTGACAGGTGGGACCCACATATGAAAAATGACTTCTCTACCCCTGTTCTTTATCTCTCTATGGCAAATGGCCCCACTTGTCATCCCTCTCCTCCAGCCCATCCCAAGCTCATCCATGGCAGACCAATTCCGGCGCCCCCTCCCCCACCCACCGACGGCGCGGAGCTCCCCCCACCCAGCCCGCCGGCGCGTTGGCGGAGCGCGGCGAGCTCGCCCCCCGCCGGCCATGGAGGCTAGGGCGCGGAGCTCCCCGCCCCTGCCCCTCCCACCCACCGACGGTGCGCGGCCAGGCGGGCGTGGGGCCAGCCCGCCAGCGCGAGCACGGCGGAGCTCGCGCCCCCGCCAGCCATGGACGCCAGGGCGCGGAGCTCCCCCTCCCCACCGAGGGCGCGGAGCTCCCCCACCCAGCCCGCCAGCGCGTTGGCGGAGCGCGGTGAGCTCGCCCCCCGCCGGCCATGGAGGCTAGGGCGCGGAGCTCCCCGCCCCCGCCCCTCCCACCCACCGACGGCGCGCGGCTAGGCGGGCGCGCGGCCAGCCTGTCAGCGCGAGCGCCGCGGAGCTCACGCCCCCGCTGGCCATGGAGGCCAGCGCGTGGGTGGAGGGCGGGCGGGAGATGGAGGGAGGAGGGAGAGTGGCATGAAGAAGAAGGGAGGTTAGGGATGACAAGTGGGTACCGCAGCGTAGCAAGAGCAAAACAGTCTATTCTCATCTCCGTTAGCCTCTGTTACTCTTCTTTCCGTCGAAAATGGCACACAGGTAAATGAAAGTTGAGCTCATGGCACACAGGTGTCTCCAAACTTTTTTGTGGCACACAGGTAAGTGCGTATTTGCGTGCGCCTCCTCTTCCCCCAATCGGCCTGCCAACACCCACCAGCTCCTTTCCCACTCCATGTGCTGCTCCGCCTCCTCCCTGGTGCACTCCGCCACCTTGCACGCGGTGGCTGCTATCACCTCCGTCGTGGACGCCTGCTTGGTGCGGTCGGTCGCCGCCCCGTGACGGATAGCTGTGTGAGACGGCAGTGGCGCTCGATGGCAAGCAGGCAGACGAGCTGCTGGTTGCTGGGCGGCAGAGCACAAAAATGCACAGGAAATCAGCTTCTTTATTTGATGAAATTCGTCCAAACCAAGCACCTACTCGCTTTGGGCCTTCAACCGAAGTTGAAGCTGGTACAAATTAACAGCTACAACTGATAGAGAAGACTTTTGTTCCAACGATCAAAGGTTAAAATATCTGAACTTTAATGCAAACACGAGCTCATACTCTAATTTCAGGATTCTCTTGTCTTCAATCTAAACTCATTCTTTTATGACCAATAATAAGTGCAGGGTTATGTTAACCATATATCACACGTCCAATTTTGAGTGAAATTGTCCAAAGTGTTGTGGCCGCATCTGTGACACCCTAAAATTAGAAAGCATTTAAAAAGAACATTAAAAGTATTTTTAATATTAAAAACTAGATTAACTTTAATAGGGTAATGCATTAGAAAAATGAATTGCATTAGAATATTTTGAAACCAACCATATGCATATGCCTGCTCTAACCTTAGAATAATTCTAAACCCTAGAAACCGTCCAAAAATTCAAACTAGATTTGAAATAGAACTCAAATTCAAATTCAAACTCAAAATAGAAAAGAAAAAGGAAAACAGAAAAAGAAAAAGACTAAACCTCACCTTGGGCCGGAATCATCCCGCCGGCCCAGCTCCACCCCGCCGGCCTAGCTCCCCCTCCGCTCGCCCGCGGCCCAAACCAGCCCCGCCTTCCCTCTCCCGAAGTCCGCTCCACCCCCTCCGACTCGCCCGCGTGCGCGTTGCTCCCCCCTGGTGACGTCGCGCTGACGTCACCATCCATCCCCCTTCTCCTACCTCTCGCCACCGCGCTCAACCCCGCCGCCGCGGCCGCTCGATCCGCCTCCACCGGCGTGGATCAAGCCTAGGGGGACGCGCGCAACGCGTGTCACCCCCACGGCCTTCCACCGCACCACGAATGCGGCGCCGACCGCGCCCTGCGGCTCCGTGCGGAGCTCGCCGCCGGGGACACGCGTCGCCGCCTAGCTCGCCGGCGCGCCACGCGTCTGGCCGGGAGAGCTCTGGGAGAGCTCCGGGAGCTCACCCCCGGGCTATAAATAGCCCCAAGCACCCTCCCTTGAAGGCCATCCCCGCTCATTCCCCTCCTACACCTCCCACGCTCGCTCGCCGGCGCCGCCGAGCACGAGCTCCACTGCTGCCGCGCGCGCTTGGCCGGAGCTACGCGGGGAGCCTCGCCGCCGTGTTCTGGTAAGCCTCCCCACGCCACAACCTCACCGCCGCCCTCTTTTCCCCTCCCCTTGCACCACTGGCCCTACGCCGCAGGACCCCGCGCGCCGCCGCACTCCGGCGACCCGCTGGGAGGGCCTGGCCGCCCGCCGCCGCGCCTGAGCACGCCGCCGTGCTCAGTGCACCGCCAGCCGCGATCCCGCTGCCATGCTACACCCAAAACCCCTCCCCGCGCCTTTTCCCCTTAGCGCCGCCCGCCGGCCGAACTCCGGCGAGCGTGCGCCACCGCCGTAGGCCGCGCCGCTCTGCCAGAGCATGCCCAGCCGCTCCGCCGCACCGCCAGCTACCCTGGCGGCGAACCCCGGCCCCTCTAGTGGCCTGGGATGGCCGGAGCAGGCAGCTCCGGCGAACTGCCCTGCTCCCGCCGCCCAGCGCCGCCGCTCCCCTCCGTTCAGCCCCGCTGGCAGCCGCGTGGCAGCCACGCTGGCCGCGGGCCCACAGGCCAGCGGCACAGGCCGCCACCGCGACCGCCACCTCGCCCCCACTTCACTCCCTGCACCTGGTCCTCGTGGACCACTGACCCAAAGAGGTCACGGGTCCTCGGCCCGCAGTCCACGGCCCACAGCACAGTGACGAGCGCGGGCCGCGCACCACGGGCCCCGCCTGTCAGTCTCTCCTTCCCCAGGTTAAATTGCAAGGTACACCCGGCCAAATGCACACAAGAAGTTAATTCTCCACCTTAGAGCTTTCCAAAAATTCCCAAAAATTCAGCAAAAATCTTAGAATAATTCTTAAGCCTAGAAATATATTTCTTTCCCAAAAACCTCACCCACAACCCCTAGATTAAATAGTCACATCTTTTTGGATTTAAATCCATTTAAATGAATCATCCGTTAACCCTTGATTGATGTATTGATTTGTGTGACTAACCACAGACTCTGACCCGGTGAACAGAACTTGATTGCATGTTGAATAATTGGAGAACCAGAACTTGATTGCACAGTCTTTTACTTTAGACCGGGAAGTGGAAGGAAGATCCCAAGGAAGGGGATTCTGTCCTAAGAGCCACTTCGGGTCGCCACTAAGGACCGGTTCGCGGGAGAATCTTTCCATTGCCTAGTACAGTCCCGCATGCCAAAAAAGCATGGCCTTCGGGAATGCTTATTTATGTGAGGCCTTGATCCACACCCCACTAGCCAGCTTTAGTAAACTGTCCCAAGGGGCCACGGTGGGCAACGGGACTCTTGGAGATGGACCCCGACAGAGGGCTGGGTCTGGCCGGTACGAGTCGCAGGTGATAGGGTCGGGAGGATCCAGTGGCAGAGTGCCACGATATATATATTTTCTTGATGCATCAAGAATCTTTCCCGGGAAGGTCCCTGTGTGGACATGCGCGACTCCTACCTAGGCCCCAACAGTTTCCGTGGACAGAGCTAGGGAGTGGCTGTCTAGTGATAGACGCTGGTGGGAATGGATCTCGTAGGGCAGTACCGCCAAAGTACACGGTACGGGCTGACCGAATGCGGGACAGGAAAGTACGACCTCTGCAGAGCGACAAACCTATCTGGATAGCCGTGACTCCGGCAAGAGTCCAATTGGTAAAAGTCCCCGTCGATTAGATTCACTAAAATGAGCATGACCCGCGGATTTCCCTTACCGCAGGTTGATACACCCCTGTTCACTAACCGGGACTGGTAGGGAGGTTATGCCCCTCCAGGACCAAACTTAATCTATTAAATTACTTTGGGACTTGCTGAGTACCCCTGACAGGAGTGCTCACCCTTGCTTCCACTTCATACCAGAGGACTTCACCGAAGACGGCGCAGGCGACGAGGGCTCGGAATGGTGACGTGCTCCACCGCGATGCTGAGGCTCTACATAGTACTGGTAGTTTTATATTTTCTGAATAAGCGGAGGCCTTGAGGCCCGCTCGTAGCTTTGTACAGACTCTAAGCTGTACATTGATGTAAATTATGAATAAAAGGTTATTCGATGATGGTTTTCGATACCGCTTGTGAAGAACTACTTGCATTAGGACTTCCAGGGCTAATGCAGGTACTTGGGGAGCTCCATTTTACGGGCATGCCCCATAGCAGTGGTATCAGAGCCAGCTGGACCTTAGTGCCCTATAAGATGGCCCGAAAAATAAAGCTAGAAATTCTTTTAAGTCTTTCCTGTGCTATTAAGCTGAGCGGAATAATTTCTGAATAATTCCATGATCTTTTGGGCTAGGATATGGACGGAGATACGTGGACCGACGAAAAAGGATGGTTGCACTCTGACTGCAACCGGAACATTGGATTTCCACGCCTCCTGAGGAATGCCCTTAGGGAACTAGGTTTCTCAAATACCCCGCGATACAAAGGATGTCAGTATGTGGCCAAAGGAAACTTGACTTGCGAAGTCTGGGTAACTATAGGACCAGCCCCTAGACCATCTACGGGAAAAGTATGGACTATTAGCGCTTATGGCTCACGTTTTTCAGATACTTTGCAGTTAGTGGCCAAGAAGGCAGTAATGGCAATTTGTCGAGATAAGGTAACTGGTACCGTGAACACGTCGCTCCGTTACCTTCCGATTGGGAATACCACCAGAACAGCTTGGAATTATCGCATGAAGGTTTTTTCACTGAATCCATCATCCCTGATCAAGCAACTCTGGTTACTACTTTGGATTATCTTTTGAGCTTAGAAAATCTATTCGAAAACGACGTAAGCATACGACATCGAGAAGCCCGACGCCGAGCCGAGATATTAGAAGATCGTCTTCTCGTGACTAAGGATCGTATGACTGAGCTGGTGGATTATGTTGAAGCAACAGAGAAAAGGGCGTTAATGGCCGAGCAACTGGTAGAGGGAGCTAAGGATGATTTAAGTTGAGAATTACGAAAAATAACTAAGAAGGCAAGAGGAAAGAACTCACCCAAGACCCCGAAGACTACCAAACCTCGGGCTAAGGTAGATGCGGAAATGGCAAAAACCACTCCTCTCCTTCCCATTACTGAACAACCGGAACTCGAAGCTGAAGCTACAAGTCATCCGATACCCATGGAAACCCAGTCCGAAGAGGAAAAGCTAACCCGGAGCAGGAAGGGTAAGGAACCCGTGGGTGAAGAGAATGCAAAGGAGAAGGATGACGGCATAATGTTTGCCCAAGAAGAATGTGGCAAAACCTAAGATATGGCAAGTAGGGTGATAGGTACGATAGATGGATTTGGAATAGGTATCCCTATGCAATCCCCTCTACTATCAACTGCACCGGTACCAATTGATGAATTGAATATGGAGATCATGGAGCTCCTTCAGCAAACTGACTTCATGAATAACTGGGGGTCCAATTCAGTGAACGCCGAATCTTTTGCTGGCTCCATGTGGGACGCATCGACTTCTGGAGGCCAGGACTTCTGGGAAGACTTCACCTAGGAGGAAAAAGAAATGAGAAAGAGACTTTCACCTATAGATTAGATACCTATAGTGTATAATGGCCTTGAATAGCTAGTGCGTATGGTGTATTGCGTGCTAGGGACTTGAGTTCCCCTCCTGGAAATAAATAAAAGTACATATGGTTGTGCATGGCATAAAGCATGTTTCTTATACTCATCTTGTTTTCTGTAGGAAGGATAAATTACATAATCTCACCCTCTCTTGATAGACCGTCCCTCTTGATATGGAATTTAACATGCAGATGAAGCCCAAGAGGTCGGTCCGGATACAAGAACGGCGGAGCCGACAAGCTAGAAGCTCAGAAGGCTAGCAAAGCCAAGGCCAATCGGAAGAGGAGAGTGTGCATGACAGGGCACGCGTCCGAAAGAAGCGAGATCCTTCCGCCGATTCTCAAGGAGAACTCCACGAGGACGCCATGGACATTTCGGCAGATGAAGAAGGAGACACTGAGGGACAACAAGAAGTTCAAGATCCACCACCCCCGCCGATGGTTGATTTAGTGGCGGTTATGGCCAACCAAACCCGCCTAATGGAGACCATTGTTCAAGGCATGGGTCAGACCCAAAATCCTCGTCTCGAGAATGAACTAGGACAACCTCGCAAGATCATTGAGTTCATCCGAAATAACCCACCCACCTTTGATAGTACTGATGAACCCCTTGAAGCCGACAATTGGCTGAAAACTATTACTAAGAAGCTAGAGGCCATTCATGCTGAAGACAGAGATAGAGTGCTACTAGCCGCTCATCAACTGCAGGGATCCGCCAGTGAGTGGTGGGATAATTACTGCATGGCGGCGAACGATGCTACCGATATTACTTGGGAAGAATTCCAGGAAGAATTCCGACGCTACCACATTCCGGAAGGAGCCATGGACCGTAAGGCCGATGAGTTTAAGGCACTCCGGCAAGGTGGTATGACCATATCTCAGTATCATCGGAAATTTATGAAGTTAGGCCGCTATGCTCCCGATGAAATCAGTTCTGACAAGAAGAAGCAAGGTCGATTTAAGAAGGGTCTCAATAGCATTTACCGACAACAATGACCCCACATATCTATCCAAACTTCAACGTCCTAGTCAGTCAGACTATTTCAGCAGAAACTGCTCACGATGAAGAGGATCGCAAGAAGAAATACCAGACCCAACGTATCCAACAACGGAACATACGGACGACCAACTTTTCAGCACAACGAACCCGTTTCAATCCAAGCTATGCACCCCGAACATCCAGCCGTAACACCTTTGCACAACCAGCTACTTCCGGTCGTACCTACAACTCAGGACAAGCCTCCTATGCCAAAGCTGCTACTGCCCCTACCGCCAGCATGGGAGACAAGACATGCTTCCATTGCCGCGAACCCGGCCACTTCATAGCCAACTGTCCCTACAAGAATAAAGCATCCGCACCAGCCGCTTCAGTAGGGAGCTCCCGCCCGGCGTCCAATGGGAGAAATGGCCAACAAAATTAAAAGCCGGTGTCCTCCTATTCTCAAGGACACCTGAACTATGTGGATACCGAGGAAGCTCAAGCTGCTCCTGACGTAGCACTCGGTAAGTTTCCAATCAATTCCCATCCCGCGAATATTTTATTCGATTCTGGAGCATCGCAAACCTTTATTACTCTAAAATTCGTTAGAGAAAATCAATTACCCACCACCCCACTAGAAAATCCAATCTTAGCTACCACCCCTGGAGCTAAAATACCCTGTCAACTGCATAGCCCAGGAGTTCGAATTCTTCTAAGTGGGGTAGAATTCTTAGCAGATCCAGTAGTCCTAAACTCAGAAGGTATAGACTTAATCCTGGGAATGGATTGGTTAAAGAAGCATGATGGACAGATAGATTGTGGGAAGGGGATAGTCACCCTTACTACCCCTAGCCATCAGAGGGTACAATGTCAGGTGCAAAATAAGTATATATCTACCATGATCTATCAAATGGATGTTACTATGATAGGAACAAATACCGGTGGTTAGAGAATATCTCGATGTTTTTCCAGAAGAGTTACCTGGGTTACCCCCAGATCGAGATGTGGAGTTTGTTATAGACCTATTACCAGGCACCGCCCCGATAGCTAAAAGACCGTATAGAATGGCTATCGATTAATTGGAAGAACTAAAGAAGCAACTTAAGGATCTGTTGGAAAAGGAATTTATACGCCCAAGTTCTTCACCCTGGGGATCACCGGTGTTATTTGTGAAAAAGAAAGATGGAACCTTAAGAATGTGTGTCGACTATCGATCGCTTAATGAGGTCACTATCAAAAACAAGTACCCGTTGCCAAGGATCGATGACTTATTCGATCAACTGAAGGGAGCAAGATACTTCTCTAAGATAGACCTTAGATCTGGATATTATCAACTCAAACTTCGATGGGATGATATACCAAAGACGGCTTTCGTAACAAGATATGGCCAATACGAGTATACTGTTCTTCCCTTTGGTCTGACTAACGCCCCGGCATACTTCATGAACTTGATGAATAAAGTATTCATGGGAGAATTGGACAAGTTTGTAGTGGCATTCATAGATGACATATTAGTTTACTCCAAAACGGCCGAAGAACATGAAAGGCACCTCAGGATTGTTCTGGGAAGATTGCGAGAACATAAGTTATATGCCAAATTTAGTAAATGCGAATTCTGGCTAGAGAAAATCGCTTTTCTTGGGCATGTCATAACCCAACGAGGTGTTGAAGTGGATCCTGCCAAAGTCGAAGCCGTTATGGAATGGCAACAACCACGAAACGTGCATGAGGTACGAAGTTTCTGGGATTAGTCGGTTACTACCGAAGATTTATTAAAGGATTCTCCCGCCTAGCCAAACCTATGACAGAACTAACCAGGGAAAAGGTAAAGTTCAAATGGACAGCGGCTTGTGAGAATAGCTTTCAAGAGCTGAAGCAAAGGTTGATAACCGCCCCTGTATTAGCTTTGCCAGACATATATCAAAACTTCGTGATATATTGTGACGCTTCTCGCAAAGGACTAGGAGCAGTTCTCATGCAGAATGAAAGAGTAATAGCCTATGCATCACGACAATTGAAAACCCACGAAGTGAATTACCCTACCCATGACTTGGAATTGGCTTCAGTTGTTCATGCCCTAAAAATTTGGAGACACTATCTATTGGGCAAATGATGCGATATCTATACGGACCATAAAAGTCTTAAGTACATCTTCACACAAAAGGAGTTGAACCTGAGGCAACAAAGATGGCTGGAATTAATGAAGGATTACGACATACAAGTACGATACCACCCGGGAAAAGCCAATACGGTGGCCGATGCCTTAAGTAGGAAGTCCAGCTACCGACCAGAAAAGCTAGCCCAAGAGATGCGAGCTTTAAATCTGCAAGTGATACCCTTTGGATATCTTGCTAACATACATTTACAGCCTCTACTCCAGATGCAAATTAAAGAAGCTCAGAAAAGAAGCAAGGAGATCATGCTACTTAGGATTTTATTGGGCTTGGAAAAGGGCCAGACCTTCGACTGGATAAAGAAGGCACCCTTTATTTTCGAAATCGGATATGCGTACCATCCCAGGATGAGTTACGAAAAACAGTCATGAATGAAGCTCATAACTCAGCCTACTCTATACATCCTGGATCCACCAAGATGTATCAAGACCTCCGAGAATCCTATTGGTGGCCACGCATGAAAAGAGACATAGCCGAGTATGTAGCCAGGTGTCACATCTGCAGGACCGTTAAAGCAGAGCACCAGAAGCCAGCCGGATTACTGCAACCCTTACCCATACCTGAATGGAAATGGGAAGAAATTAGTATGGATTTTATCGTTGGCTTACCCAGGACAGCTAAAGGAAATGACTCGATCTGGGTAATTGTGGACCGGCTAACTAAGGTGGCTCATTTCATTCCTGTCAAGGCAACACATGGAGGCGACAAGTTAGCCTGGCTATATATAGATAATATTTTAAAGCTTCATGGAGTACCTAAGAGAATAGTAACCGATCGAGGGCCCCAGTTTACTTCCACTTTCTGGAGAACCCTGCATAAAAGTTTAGGATCCGCCCTGGATTATAGCTCGGCATACCACCCGCAGACTGATGGACAAACCGAACGGGTAAATCAAATACTAGAAGATATGCTACGAGCTTGTGTTCTGACATATGGAAAGGACTGGGAAGAAAGCCTAGCATATGCAGAATTCTCATACAATAATAGCTACCAAGCTAGTCTGCAAATGTCACCCTTTGAAGCCTTGTACGGCAGAAAGTGTAGAACTCCCTTACTATGGTCAGAGACAGGAGAAAGATCATTATTCGGGCCAGCTATACTACGGGATGCTGAAGAGAAAACCAGACAGGTACAGGAGAATCTAAAGATAGCACAAAATCGGCAGAAAAGCTATGCTGATACCCGAAGAAAGGAATTGACCTTCGAAGTCAATGACTATGTGTATCTGAAAGAAGCTCCAATCCGAGGGACACGACGATTCCAAATCAAAGGAAAGCTAGCACCCCGATATATCGGCCCCTACCGGATATTGAATAGAATTGGAAAGGTAGCCTATCGACTGGCATTACCAGAAGAACTGGGAGATATACACCCGGTATTTCATGTATCTCAACTAAGGAAATGCCTAAGAATACCAGAGGAACGAACAGCTCCAGAAACAGTAGATTTACAACCGGATTTGAGGTATCAAGAAAGACCCACACGTATATTGTATACGACCATCAGACAAACCCGAAGGACTGCGGCCAAGTTTTGCCGAGTACAATGGAGCAACCACACCGAAGCAGAAGCCACGTGGGAAAAAGAAGAAAATCTCCGAAAAGAATTTTCGTATCTATTCCAGGAACCCGACGAATCTCGAGGACGAGATTCACTTTAAGTGGGGTAGGTCTGTGACACCCTAAAATAAGAAAGCATTTAAAAAGAACATTAAAAGTATTTTTAATATTAAAAACTAGATTAACTTTAATATGGTAATGCATTAGAAAAATGAATTGCATTAGAATATTTTGAAACCAACCATATGCATATGCCTGCTCTAACCTTAGAATAATTCTAAACCCTAGAAACCGTCCAAAAATCCAAACTAGATTTGAAATAGAACTCAAATTCAAATTCAAACTCAAAATAGAAAAGAAAAAGGAAAACAGAAAAAGAAAAAGACTAAACCTCACCTTGGGCCGGAATCATCCCGCCAGCCCAGCTCCACCCCGCCGGCCCAGCTCCCCCTCCGCTCGCCCGCGGCCCAAACCAGCCCCGCCTTCCCTCTCTCGAAGTCCGCTCCACCCCCTCCGACTCGCCCGCATGCGCGTTGCTCCCCCTGGTGACGTCGCGCTGACGTCACCATCCATCCCCCTTCTCCTACCCTCTCACCACCGCGCTCAACCCCGCCGCCGCGGCCGCTCGATCCGCCTCCACCGGCGTGGATCAAGCCTAGGGGGACGTGCGCAACGCGTGTCACCCCCACGGCCTTCCACCGCACCACGAATGCGGCGCCGACCGCGCCCTGTGGCTCCGTGCAGAGCTCGCCGCCGGGGACACGCGTCGCCGCCCAGCTCGCCGGCGCGCCACGCGTCTGGCCGGGGAGAGCTCTGGGGGAGCTCCGGGAGCTCACCCCCGGGCTATAAATAGCCCCAGGCACCCTCCCTTGAAGGCCATCCCCGCTCATTCCCCTCCTACACCTCCCATGCTCGCTCGCCGGCGCCGCCGAGCATGAGCTCCCCTGCTGCCGCGCGCGCTTGGCCGGAGCTACGCGGGGAGCCTCGCCGCCGTGTTCTGGTAAGCCTCCCCACGCCACAACCTCACCGCCGCCCTCTTTTCCCCTCCCCTTGCGCCACTGGCCCTACGCTGCCGGACCCCGCGCGCCGCCGCACTCCGGCGACCCGCTGGGAGGGCCTGGCCGCCCGCTGCCGCGCCTGAGCACGCCGCCGTGCTCAGTGCACCGCCAGCCGCGATCCCGCTGCCCTGCTACACCCAAAACCCCTCCCCGCGCCTTTTCCCCTTAGCGCCGCCCACCGGCCAAACTCCGGCGAGCGTGCGCCACCGCCGCAGGCCGCGCCGCTCCGCCAGAGCATGCCCAGCCGCTCCGCCGCACCGCCAGCTACCCTGGCGGCGAACCCCGGCCCCTCTAGTGGCCTGGGATGGCCGGAGCAGGCAGCTCCGGCGAACTGCCCTGCTCCCGCCGCCCTGCGCCGCCGCTCCCCTCCGTTCAGCCCCGCTGGCAGCCGCGTGGCAGCCACGCTGGCCGCGGGCCCACAGGCCAGCGGCACAGGCCGCCGCCGCGACCGCCACCTCGCCCCCACTTCACTCCCTGCACCCGGTCCTCGTGGACCACTGACCCAAAGAGGTCGCGGGTCCACGGACCGCAGTCCACGGCCCACAGCACAGTGAGGAGCGCGGGCCGCGCACCACGGGCCCCGCCTGTCAGTCTCTCCTTCCCCAGGTTAAATTGCTAGGTACACCCGGCCAAATGCACACAAGAAGTTAATTCTCCACCTTAGAGCTTTCCAAAAATTCCCAAAAATTCACCAAAAATCTTAGAATAATTCTTAAGCCTAGAAATATAATTTTTCCCAAAAACCTCACCCACAACCCCTAGATTAAATAGTCACCTCTTTTTGGATTTAAATCCATTTAAAGGAATCATCCGTTAACCCTTGATTGATGTATTGATTTGTGTGACTAACCACAGACTCTGACCCGGAGAACAACGCCGAGGATCCAGATTACGAAGAGGAAGCAGGGGACGACCCCGACGCTGGACAAGGCAAGTCCCGCCATATTAATAATTATGGATATTACTGCTTGTTATATAAGCATGTTGAATAATTGGAGAACCAGAACTTGATTGCACAGTCTTTTACTTTAGACCGGGAAGTGTAAGGAAGATCCCAAGGAAGGGGATTCTGTCCTAAGAGCCACTTCGGGTCGCCACTAAGGACCGGTTCGCGGGAGAATCTTTCCATTGCCTAGTACAGTCCCGCATGCCAAAAAAGCATGGCCTTCGGGAATGCTTATTTATGTGAGGCCTTGATCCACACCCCACTAGCCAGCTTTAGTAAACTGTCCCAAGGGGCCACGGTGGGCAACGGGACTCTTGGAGACGGACCGCGACAGAGGGCTGGGTCTGGCCGGTACGAGTCGCAGGTGATAGGGTCGGGAGGACCCAGTGGCAAAGTGCCACGATATATATTTTCTTGATGCATCAAGAATCTTTCCCCGGGAAGGTCCCTGTGTGGACATGCGCGACTCCTACTTAGGCCCCAACAGTTTCCGTGGACAGAGCTAGGGAGTGGCTGTCTAGTGATAGACGCTGGTGGGAATGGATCTCGTAGGGCAGTACCGCCAAAGTACACGGTACGGGCTGACCGAATGCGGGACAGGAAAGTACGACCTCTGCAGAGCGACAAACCTATCTGGATAGCCGTGACTCCGGCAAGAGTCCAATTGGTAAAAGTCCCCGTCGATTAGATCACTAAAATGAGCATGACCCGCGGATTTCCCTTACCGCAGGTTGATATACCTCTGTTCACTAACCGGGACTGGTAGGGAGGTTATGCCCCTCCAGGACCAAACTTAATCTATTAAATTACTTTGGGACTTGCTGAGTACCCCTGACAGGAGTGCTCACCCTTGCTTCCACTTCATACCAGAGGACTTCACCGAAGACGGCGCAGGCGACGAGGGCTCGGAATGGTGACGTGCTCCACCGCGATGCTGAGGCTCTACATAGTACTGGTAGTTTTATATTTTCTGAATAAGCAGAGGCCTTGAGGCCCGCTCGTAGCTTTGTACAGACTCTAAGCTGTACATTGATGTAAATTATGAATAAAAGGTTATTCGATGATGGTTTTCGATACCGCTTGTGAAGAACTACTTGCATTAGGACTTCCAGGGCTAATGCAGGTACTTGAGGAGCTCCATTTTACGGGCATGCCCCACAGCATCCTAGAGAGCCTCTGGTGTGCCTGGCGTGGCTGGTACCCCTGTGGTTTTTTCCCGTCGTCGGCCGACTGTGGGAGGGAGGGGCGACTAGTGGTCGCGGCATAGTTGCGGCGGCACCTCATGAGGGGGATGGAGGGATTAGGAAAGGGCAGCCCAACTGGATAGGCCTACACGTGGCCTGTTTTGAAATATTGGGAAGGTGTTTTTGGAGTTCTGCTGTGAGATGGTAGTATTTTGGGGAACGAAAATTTTAGAGGAGCTAGCCCCCAATACTCTTGGAGTTGCTCTTAGGCCCCATAAACGTGCACAGGTGTGTAACAGTTTTCTGTTTTTATTTTGAACGTGATAGATCCCTAGCTAGGTGCCCATGTGAACTGTGATCCGTACCTGACACTATTTGTTGCAACTTTATTTTTTAACGTGACAGCATAGATGTGTACCTGTTTTTGTCTCTGTGTTTTTCTTCTCTCGAGAGGTGCTATGCATATAAACTTGAAGTGAACATGTATAAAACATTGGAACTCCAACATGAAAATGCTGGTACAATTTTTAGAAACCATTAACTGTTATTTTGAGGCAGCATGAATAATTTACAAATTTCTTTGTCTAATTAGTGATTTAGTACATCATTCATGATTTATGAACCGGCATGCATCGTACTGGTTTTGGGCTGATCAACACGAGGCAAAAGTTGCTACTGCATGGCATGCATGCCCGCTCTGGATAATAGGGACCGGAGCAGGAAGTTACCGGATAAAAGAAATGTTAATTAATTCTCCTCTCTAAACAATGAAAGGTCTAGATCTATTTGACTTCTTATACGTACCTCTTTAGAAATCATCGGTGTATACCATAGCAAAGCCCGGATTTTGAACATATACATCCTTCAATCACACATTCGGACTTGCGGTCCTTTCTTGTGGGCCGCAGCCAGCATAACCCTTAGCATCTTCGCCTTGCGGGCTGCGGCAGGATCGTTCGTGGCGGGCAGCGAATCGGTAGGGAATGTTCTGAACACGGTAAGCGCCGAGTGCCCCAGCCCGTTATCTGAAGCCCTGAGCCGCGAAGACCTCCTCAAAACGATGGCGTCCGCCGGTGGCGCGCCATATCCTTGTGGTGTAACAGCTATGCAAGCTAGGTCGCTCCACGCGTACCGCTGCCGGCTCCACTGCTCGGGCTCTGCAATCGCTCGCCGGATTGAAGACGGTGACGATTCATGGTCGGACTCAACTGACGGCGATCAGGCATGAACTCGGACAAGGTCAATTATTGTTGATTTTATACTTGAATCTGGCTCGACGAGTTTGTTACTTAGCTTACCGATATTATTATACTAATATAATTATTCGACTGGTACCCAACGAGTTGACAATACGGGGTAACACAACACAACTACCTTAGGTCACCGTCATATGGGTTCGAGCTTGGGCGTCCCGTCCAATACGAGCGTGGAAGAATCCCGCTGTATCACGCAGACAGCCCAGGGCACCCTCTCCTTCGAGGTCACTGGCTACCGGCAGCTACTCAGGGCCTTCGCCGGAAAGTTCATCAGCTCCTCGAGCATCGAAGTCGGCGGCTACAGCTGGTGCCTTCACTACTACCCGGACGGAAACACCAGGAAGGAGAGCAAAGGTTTCGTCGGAGTCTACCTTGAGCTTCTGACAAAGAATGTCGAGGTGAGCGCGTTCCAAGATTTTAGACTCGTCGACCTGACCACTGGGTCGTCGGTGGTGATTTTCCACGGGAAAGTACCGTCACTTTTTATTACCACCGTGGATGCTACCAAAAAACAAGAAGCCTGGGGAATCATCAACAATTGGTTCCTCGAGCGCAAAGAATTGGAGCTGCCGTCGTCACCGTACCTGCGAGACGACCGTCTCGTGATCGAGTGTGGCATCACTGTCGTCGTCAACGAGCCACTGGTGGTGGCCATGAAGGCGACCTCCATGGCCGAGGAACTCCATCAAAACCTGTCGCGAGACATCGCAAACCTACTGGTGTCTAAGGAAGCAGCTGATGTGACCTTCAAGGTGCAAGGAGAGGTTGTGTCTGCTCACACCATCGTGCTAGCAGCGCGGTCACCAGTTCTAAAGGCACAGTTCTGTGGTCCGTTGAGGGAACAGATTGGGGAAGGCCACATAATAACCATAAAGGACATGCAGCCTGCCGTCTTCAAGGCGTTCCTCTACTTCATCTACGCTGACTCGATGCCTCCTAGCATGGACCACCTTGATGGAGATGAGAAGAAGGAACTCGCTAAGCATCTACTGGTGGCTGGCGATCGGTTCGACGTGCAAGGGCTGAGATCAGCATGCGAGACAAACCTTTGTGAAAGCCTTGATGTTTGGACAGTGGCGGATATGTTAGCCTTTGCAGATCAGCAAAGTTGCGCTAAGCTGAAGGACGCCTGCATTAAGTTTATGGCTTGCAACGATAGGTTGAATGACTTGGTTGCCAGCAAAGGGTACAGTCACCTCAAGTCATCATGCCCTGATGTCTTTGTAGATCTCTTTGAGAAGGCGGTTAGGTCCCGGAAAATTTCTAGCGTCGTGTAATGAACTTGACCTCTAATTATTCTCGGTGATCTATTCTGTAATTTAGAAACAGACTCTAGATTTCAGGATCAAAATATATTGGTACTGGAATTATTCTTTGCATAATATTTTAGAAAGAAACTACTCCAACCCTACATTCCAAAATAGATATCCAGGACCAGGAGCGTAGCAATATATATGAACGTCAAAATGAAAAAAATTAAACGACCAGCATTTTGGAATGGTTGGAGTGTTGGTTCTCTCAATTAAAAAGCGAGTGGGCCCTCTACACATTTTCCTACACCTTTATGAATTCTTCAGGAACATTTGACTCTGTCCTAGTTCAAGGATCGACGTTGCTCGAGTCTCCAACCACACATCGGCTAGAACGATCGCCGACAGATACAAAACCTTTACACACTGCGACTAGTGAATGTAGTCTCACCATAGTTATTTTCACTGCCGTTACTAGCAATAGCAAACCCGGTCGTGGAACATTTCTAAGAGCCGTCCCAAAGTAGATGGGCATAGTGGATGTTGGAATACGACATAATGTATTTTATGTATGGACTTGTCCATTGAGTTCGATGAATGGACTTGTCGTTTCGGTTCGGTAAAACTTGTTATGTCATTTGGTCCCTTGTGCTTGTAATATTTGTAAGTTAAATTTAATAATTTGTTTTCTCTATTGATGAGCGGTGGCGGAGTGGCCGGTGGCCGGCCCGTAGTCCATAGCATCGAGCAGTGCGGCCAGCCAACGGCCAGCAGCCAAGGAAAAACATCACTGCTGGCTCAAGGTGGTAACCCAAACATCAGTATATCACCACAGGCAGTGAAACCACATCATCACTGCCAGTTGGATGTTTGGTAGTGATGAGGGGTTTCGGACTTTGGGGCCAGTAGTGAAAATGTTCCTGCACCATATTTGCAATATATTTACATAATAGAACAAATCCAAATTGGAAGGGTACAAATTCCGCACTGGTAGCTTCGATGATTTCTTATAATTTGGATCTTCTATTTTGGTATCAATCTGTTAGGAATAGGTTTGCATAGTTATGGTTCATTTACATTACCGACTAAATGATTACATAACATAAAATCTTCATTTTTTATGAAGGTTTTTTCTTTTTTTGTTTGATTTGAGAACCCCTTGAACATCTTTTCAAAGACCTAGCAGGGGCTCTCTCTTCTTTCTCCCTTCCCTTCTCTTCTTCTTCCTCAAAAATCATGGAGAGGCTCCATTGTCCGAGAGCCGGTAGGGGGGGCTCGAGCCCCAGCCGCCCCACCGCTAGATCCGCCCATGTGCAGTAGTGTTGCCCTCTCACTCAAGGAATGTTGGGTATTACACTTCAAAGTTTCTTCAACTATCTAAATCACCATGATCTCCTCATCCTACATTCCACGAGGACGCTCAAGCGATTTCCCCTCACCAAATCTCTAGAATGCTCATCCCTCGGCAAACACGGAATTGAGGGCCAAGAGACATATGAGGTACTGTAATGCTAAGGGCCTGACGACTAGAGGAATCAAAAAATCTGACACTCTCGGTACGACGTCCCACTGCCCAAGATGCTCTTTCATTCTTGTCCACTCGTCGTTGTCCTGGCCCTAAGCAACTTCCACTGCTGAGAATAAAACGGACATCCTCCCTCGGTGCGAGCACAGGAGGCACACGGGACGGCTTGAGCTAGGAGAAGGCTTATCTTATGCTTTTTGACTTCCATGTTGCATTAGGTACCCTATGGCATTGCAGTAGAATTTTTTAGATATGCTGCAAAACACTATAAAATGTGGGAATGTTCCAAATGAATGCATCTTGATCTTGTGATGTTGCATGTTTGATATTTTTTAGCTGTATAAATGTTGCAAGAGTTGGCTTTGGGGTTTCATCTGTTGACCTTTATTTTTGCAACGTTTGTGTTTTGGTATTTCACATGTACGTGCTCAAGTTCAATGTATCATATGGTGATTTTTTTCTCCCAAATGTTGCATGAAACATGTGTTCAATATTATGGCAGGAATTTTTACTTCAGAATACGATGTTTACATCGAACTATTTTGTTGCATATTTTCAATATTGCAATCTTATACATTCGACATTGAGGATGTTTTATTTGAATGTTGCAAAGGAGCAGCCGGTCGGAAATTTTCCATCAGACGTTTGGGCGCTAGCAGCGTCGTATGATGTTTTATGTTTTTTAACTATTGACTTTAATGTTTGTACTGAAGTTATAAGAAGATGTACTTAGCTTGGGGCATCCGATACCGTAAGCAAAACCAACGCCCCAACCCTGTGACTACGTTGTGATGTGAATTTTAATGTGTAATTTAGTTGAGATATACACTGGGGTGATGGTTCTATGCTATGGTGGAAATTTTTAGTACTCGATGTATTTGAGGGAAAATTTCCATTCGATGGCGCTCGTAACTCTAATTAAAAAATTGTGTAACTGCAGATATTCTTCTGGGCAGACAACAGTAGTGGTACAAGGACATAAGTTTATTTTTAATATAAAAATAGTAGTATGTAATTACTGAATTATACGTAAGATTTACAAAATTTTAACAATATATCATAATCGTGTAGCTAGGAAACGAAATGTACTATTTTGGCCTATTTGGGTACGAAATTTATAATTCATTTACTGGGTAGACGATTGTGGCAATTTTTTGAAATTTTGTGAATTCCACATATTATTTTGCAGTTTGCAGTTAAGTACTATTTAGTATTAAAAAATAAAAAAACCTGTCGGCTGCACACTGAGTCCTTCACTCTCTAGCCCGCGAGCACCTAATACTCCTGTACTCTATCCATTTCAAAATACAAGTCATTCCAACAATTTCTTAGAGTGTCAAATATTTCAAATTTGATAAAGTTTATACAATAAAGTGCTAGTCACTACAGGAGAAAGGACTTTCGGTCCCTCTCCCTTTAGTACCGGCTGCGGAGCCAGTACTAAAGGGGACCTTTAGTACCGGCTCCAGGCAACAGTGGCAAAAATGCCAAGTTAGTACCGGTCAAGGGCACCAGCCGGTACTAACGTGCGTCATTTAGTGCCGGCTGGTGTTATTGACCGGTACTAAATGGAGGCACCACTTTAGTAGCGGTCAAAAACACCAACCGGTACTAAATGGTGCACGTTAGTACTGGCTGGTGCCCTCGACCGGTACTAACCTGTCCTAAAAAAATCTACGCTCTTACTCCTAAGTCTTTTTACCCCCTCCTTCACCCCCATCTGCCCATCTTTTCTTTCCCTCCTCTATCTCTCCTCTCCTCGATCTGCTCTCTTTTTTCTCACCTTATCCTCCTCCTCAGATGGATCCCAGGCAGCGCGCAGGTCTCCCAGGCAGCGCGTGGCGCGCGGGGCTGACTCCCCCGGCAGCGGCGCGCGCGGGTGGCGCGGGGGGCGGGCACTCCCGGCGGCGCGCAGGGCCAGCTTCCCCGGTGGCGGCACGCGCGGGTGGCGGGCACTCCTGGCGGCGCGCGGGGCCAGCTTCCCCGACGACGGCGCACGCTGGTGGCGCGGGGGGCGGGCACCCCCGGCAGCGCGCGGGTGGCGCGGGGTGCGTGCACCTTCGGCGGAGCGTGGGGCCGGCTGCGCGGTTGTGGCCCAGGTAGCGGCGCTCGGGTTCCCTGCTAGCTCCATCCTCGACTAACAGGTATTTCTTTCGACTCTTTCTCCATCTTGTTTCTCTATATCTTCTCGATCTTGATTCCGATTTTTTCTCCTTCTCCACAGGAAGCAATATTGACGAGTTATTCACATTGGAAGGCCGAGTGAAGGCAAATCTATATGTGAACTTTGTAAATTTTTCTGTAGTTCCTGTGAAATGTGTGTTAGGAATGAGTGATAGAGTTTTGTGAGATGTATTCTTGTGAGATGTGAAGGCAAATTTTTTATTCTTATGAAACATGTGATTGCATTGTGATTCTTGCAAGAATGTGTAACAGTGTTATGTGATTGCGATGACCGGCGCATGAAAAGAAAAGGATAGAAAATAAGAAAAGGAAAGAAAAGGAAAAAAAAAGAAAAAGACAAAGGAAGGAAACCCGCGTGAGGGGCTTGCAGGTTTGTACCAGCTCGTGTTACCAGCCGGTACTAACGTACGACACGTTGGTACCGGCTGGCTGTGACCGGTACTAACGTGCGGCACGTTAGTACCGGACCTTTAGTACCGACCACAGCGACCGGTAGTAACCCGTCCTGTGACCGGTACTAAAAGTTAATTTTCTAGTAGTGAGTATTTATAACACCAAATAAGTATCATTAGATTATTTGTTAAAATAATTTCATACTACATCTATTCGGTGCCATAAATCTTTGTAATTTTCTTTATAACTTTTGTCAAACTGACCTTGTCCGATTCCATGCCGGAGGTCGGTCGTCTTGTGTCGAATCCGCCTCCGATCAGATCATGCGTCAGCTAGCGCGTGGCCAGCCGACGATATAATCATATAACCAAACCATACACGCCGCGAGATTCCAAGATCGAAAACGACTTTTGCTGCTCGACGACCTCCATGGCTTCTTGCCTAGGCCTCGCCCGCAGGCCGCGGCCGCGCTTGACGGAGCTGGAGACGACGACGTCGACGTGCGCCACGGAGGCCGTGCGGCGCAAACACGTCTACGAGATCCAGGGCTACCGGAGCCTCCTCGGCCGCCTCGGCCCCGGCCAGGGCCAGTACATCCGGTCGGCGACCTTCGAGGCCGGCGGCCACGACTGGGCCGTCCGCTACTACCCGCACGGGTGCTCGCACGCCTCCCCTGGCTACGTCTCCGTCTTCGTCGAGGCCGTCACGACTACCGGCGGCGCCGACGGCGCCCGTGCCTCCTGCGAGTTCACCCTTCTCCCCGGCGGCGCCTCCGGCCTCTGCGGGCGGCCGACGCCGCACGTTTACCGGACGGGCCCGACGCTGTTCCGCCGGAGCCTGTACGACAGGATGACGACGGGGTGGGCGAGCGTCACCATCTCCGAGTCCGAGGTGCGGCCGGCGGTGTTCAGGGCTCTGCTCCACTACATGTACACGGACACGTTGCCGGTCATGGACGGGCTCGATGCGGCCGGTAAGGCCGAGATGCTGAGGCTCCTGCTCGCCGCGGCGCACCGGTTCGGGGTGGAGAGGCTAAAGCTGATGTGCGAGAAGGCCCTGCGCAGCAAGGCGGCACGGTGGTCGCCATGTTGGCTGTAACCGACCAGCGCATCAGTGAAAGTGCGAACGCTCTATGGAAGGATGCGCGTATGTTCAGTTCAGTATGCACGCACACGTCGGGTATATAGAATCTTAGGAGAACGGATTGCTCGTTGATGTAACAATTTTTTGTGATGACTAGCTAGTTTGATTTTTTTATTTGATGATAAAAATAGAATTCATATTGGTATTGGTTGGTAAAATACCAATCTAACAATACATACTGAAGGGCCAGCCGGCTCCTTTGCCGTGTGCTCCACGCACATGGCCAAGTGTGCCTAGCACACGGCAAAGTCTCTTTGCCGTGTGCCACCCACAGCAAAGCCCAGACGGCATCTGCCACGACGGCAAAGAGGGCTTCGCCGTGGGCCTTTTATCGGGCACGCAGCTAAGGTCTTTGCCGTGTGTTCTTTGTTGTACACGGCAAAATAAAGCAACAGTCGGCGCATGCAACGGAGTGGCACACGACAAAGTTTTATTGAGAAATAAAAAAAAGAAAACAAGGCCGCACTAGCTTGCCCACAATAGGTCGTGCCCGGGCTCCACTGCCACTAGGAACATCCTGCCCGCCCGCGTGCCGCCGGGGTGCCGTGCTTGAGGCCGCCACGCCAAGGCCAACCTGCATCCGCGGTTCCACCGCAGCGCTGCCCGCCATCACCGCCCCCCACTCCAGCCAAGAGCGCTGCCCGTCGCCGCCGCCCCATTTACCCGGCCGGCGCCCCATATGCGCCGTCACCGCTCGCTTGCCGGCCGCCGCCACCGCTCCCTGGCCAGCTGAGAGAGAGAGCGAGATAGGAAACAGAGAGGGTGAGAGAGAAGGCGCGTGACAGGGATCCGGTGCCACTGGCTGAACCAATCAGAGAGCACCATTTTCAACACCTGATCATATAAAACAGTTTGTATTAAAGAAAATAACATATACTAACTCTCTCACATAGAATCACACATATACTTCTTGTGAAATGTTTCAATTTTGTAAACATCGTTATAACAAAATGTGTGAAATCTTCTCAACTTTTTATCACAGCCTCCATGTGTAATACCATCACATCATGTTTCGATTTTATGGCTTTGTTTGAATTTTATAGAATTTAAACACTATTAAGCCCCACGTTATTGGTAATGTTTCGAACACGATTTTTGAAACTTTGTTACAACTACTGGATAAGGTCTTACATGGACTCAATATCATGAATATCATTATCTAGTTAACTTATTATATTATTATTTCATGCCCTTACAGTTCAAATTTGACTTATCTAAAAAAATCCTTTGAATGAAATAAATTTGTTTAATATAGCAAACATATCAAGAAATGTACCAAATTGGAAAAAGGAGTTCCAAGCAATATATGTGTGATGGAGAAAGGTTGGAGGGAAAAAGTCCATTTTTTCCTGTGCCGGGAAAAGGCACAAGGCAAAGTCATGATTTTGTCGTATGCCAGCAAAAGGCACACAGCAAAGCCTAATGGCTGGCACTTTTCTAACGGTCGCCGCCCGTACGTGCACATGTTTAATGTTTGCTGTGTGTTGGGTAATAGGCACGTGGCAAAGTTCTTGTTTACCATGTGTTCGGACTCGGACACACGACAAAGAAGTTGTTTACCGTGTGCCTGGAAAATTGCACACGACAAACCTTGGGGCACACGGCCAATTCAAAGTTTCCCGTAGTGCAGGCGCATGGGTCAGTGTGGTTTAGTATAGATTGGATTTAGTACATGGTACTAAGAGCAACTCCGAGAGACTCTCTAAATCCTTCCTAATTGCTAGTTTTAGAGATTTTAATTAAAAAGGTATTTTCCAACAATATCTCTATTTGGTTATTCAAACATAGTCATTCTCTATTCCGGATTTCTCGCTAGCTAAATATAGAAAAGAGAATAGCTCTCTAGAGTGCATGCAAGATATAGAAAAGCTATTGGAAAACTTGAAGATATAGAAAACGATTTTTATGCAAATGACTCTCTAAATCATGATTTAGAGAGTCAGTTGTAGAGAGACTCTTAGAGATGCTCTAAAGATCAAGACATTTACAGCATCTTTAAATTTCAATCTCTGTAACTCTATTTTCGGAGTCATCCAAATGATATTTCCTTTCTATATCTCTTGCGTCTCCAATAGAATCTCGAATTCCCAAGTTCTGTATATCAGCCCTTTCGAGAGCTAGGGGACCAGCTTCTCCACTATTGGAGAGCGAGGCCTCGAATTTAGAGAGCCAAAATTTAAGATACCATTTTGAAGAAGTTGTTGGAGTGGAGTTTTTGCTATGATTCTCCAAAGATGGAGATAAAGATGGATAGCTGGATATAAAGATACTCTTGAAGATGCTCTTAATCTCAGTTTGCTAGTTTGCTTGTATCGATTTGGAAACTGAGATTGATGGGTGGTCCCAACCAATAAAGAAAACATGTTCTCCACTGGTACTGTTAGTGTAAGCGCTGGTGGGATGGTCATTATCCTTTATTATATATAATATAGTTTTCCATCAACACAACGACGCTTTACAGCACAAACACTACCGGAATCCGGGTCTTTGCCGTGTGTCAGGGGCACACGGCAAATGCTTTGCCGTGTGCTTTAGGCTTTGCCATGTGCAAAATGGCACACGGCAAAGCCTATCACGGGCACACGGCAAAGATCTTTGCCGTGTGCCATGGGTCCCGCACGGCAGAAAAAGGTAACTGCCGGCGGCCGACGGAGGCAGCTGTTTGCCGTGTGCCACGTGGGAGGGCACACGGCAAACAGGCTCACTTTGCTGTGTGCCACGAGGGAAAGCACACGGCAAACAATGGCTGTTTGTCGTGTGCCACGTGGGATGCACACGGCAAACAGCCATAGTTTGCCGTGTGCCATGTGCAATGCACACGGCAAACTATGGGTGCTTGCCGTGTGCAAAGTTCAGGCACATGGCAAACTATGGGTGTTTGCCGTGTGCCAGGACTTTACGCACGGCAAACAACCTTCCCCCGCTCAAATTTTTGCTGTTTTTCTTTTAAATGTCCCCTAAACAGCAAATCAATCACAGATAGTTCATATGCATCACAATTAACATCACAGGCAGTTTATATGCATCACAGACATTCATATATCGCTTCACCAGCTCACAAACACCATAAGCAAACACGCGGGCACACGGCAAACACACGATTTTCCGTAGTGAAATTTATATATATGGTGGGCAGCAGCAGTCCAATATGTTGTTCTTTCGAGATTTACAGTAAGCATTACTGCCAGGGTGGCCATGTGATGTGCATTCAGGGGTGCACATTTCGTCTCTACAAAATTCTTGCTTGAAAGATGCTCTTACGCAATCTTTTCTTCTTAGTCGTTTTGGTGGAGTCGGCAGCGACGGTGACCGGTTGTGTCCCACGCCTGCATATGCAAAAACACAATAACCAAACGAGATTGTTTGGTTATCTTGTAGGGTGAACATTGTCTATATAAAGGGGGATAAATGTGAAAGTATGGACGGTGCGCCTACCAGCAAGGCTGCTAGGGGACATAGACAATATGATTGCAACAAAGAAGAGAACAGCCGTTGCTCTCTTGATCAGAGCCATGACTAGGAAGTCAGAGTTTTCTTCTTTCAAGGAGGAGGGGGGGGGGGGGGGGGGGGGGGGGGAATCTGTGTAGATATTTGTACCTCTACTTATTTTCTTTCAGTCTGCTGGCCTTTATATGGGAGGGAATAATTAATAATATCGTGTATATGAATAAGCATCTTAGAAGTTGTCCACTAGCTTATATAATATCCTCAAGAATAGGATCCATATATGTTAGTCTTGATAATATATCAATATCCAATTCGCATGCATGATCATGTGGTCTCCCGATTCATTATTTCAATTTATTTCTCGTATGATATTTGTTGAAGCACTTAAATACAATGATAATATCTTCCGGCATATAGCCAGCCATATCCATTGTTGTGTGCGTTTTCTGAGACTATGACAACAGTGCACTACTAGAAAGAGATTCTTGCAATGGCAGATCACAAAAATGGCATAACCGTTGATGATTTCGAATTTGCAAACGCGTAAAAAATATGCTCGCTCACATGTAACGGAGCTTATTAGTAGCAGACAAATTGTCTAACTTGATATTGCGTGCAGTGGAACCTATTAGTAGCAGTGGATGCCACAAACTGTTAACTGTGCCCGATTATTGCGTGCAGTTTAAGGATTATACAACCGCCGATATAATAATAGGGTTTGTACTTTAGGTAATAATCACAGCTATTTACAGTCCCCTTCGTCTAACAACAGCTCTATCTAAAAATTCAATGTTGACCTATATATACGGCTATACTTGAGAAACGAGATATAGGTAAAGACTTCCTCACAGTCGGCCGTACGTTTGTCCAACCGGACGGCCGCTTCTATCCACCGTCCGTCTTCTATCCCAGGATATACTCACCCCCTTTTTGGTCTGAGCGTTGCATTCGTTCCTTTTTTTTTATCTCTTATGTCTCAGACGACGGTGATTTTAACCTGATAGACAATCCTTATTTGTTTCAAGTATCATAAAATTTATCTTTTAAGAAACATGAGAGGTTGCCCCCTACATTCATTCTCTTCATTTCCACTCCCACTTCTCCAGTTCCAGTCCAGCAGCAAATTCCTGAAAGGCAGTCGGAGTATAGGGTTAGAATCCAAAGCGAATCGCCGGTGAGGAGGGGGCAAACCTCTTCAGATCTTGTGGACGGCCGGCAACGAGGGCTAGATCCTGACGCCGACGAGGGCGCCCTGCTGCGAGCTGGTCGTCGCCTTCGTCGACTTCACTGACGGCAGCTTCCCTTGCCTCTGCTGCATCGCAGCTTGTCCTCGTACGCCTCAATGCCTCTCACGCTGTTCACTGCCCGCGGGGGACTATGCACCGCAGGGCGCCTGCCAAGGTACGTAACACCAGCGCTTGCATATCTCTCTCTCATTTTCCCCCAAATTGATTAAGATCCTGATCTCAGATTTGGGCGAAGGTGTGAGTCGGTGTTGTCCTTGCACTATGTTTTCAATATTCAAGGGCTGTGCGCATAATAAGGGGTATTAGATCCTAACAGTTGTCAGTCAGGCTCACTCTAATCCTGACGGTGACATGCGGCTGTGGTGCACGTAAGGGCCAGTGCACGTAAGGGCCATCATCCTCCCTATTTATGCGCAGCCATGCTTAGGCGAACAGGACTGAATGTGGCTGCAGGGTGCTTGTGCTGCTACACAAGTCAGTTTCCCTGGTTTGTCAATAGTCAGTACCAGCAGCCGTGTAACAGCACAAGCACCTTGTGTCCTCAACTCCTCATTCGGCTGTTGCCTTGTGGCCTTTGTCTCTTGGTTAAATTGTTTAATTTGTTTACAAATGGGCTTTACGCCGCCAAGCTATTTTAATCTTAGTAACCAAAAGAGCATATGTTCGATTCTTGTTGTACGAATTTCTAATCTCTTTCTTTATTTTTTGTTTGCACCACAGTACGAGGGTCGTCATCTTCTATTACATTATACAAATAATGTAATAAGGACGTGTTTTATCTACACGCACGTGTAGCTACTCTCACCACCAGTATACCACAATACGTATGTGTACATACTATTTTATCACTTTGAGTATGTCCACATACTAATTCTAAGATAATCCAAAGGGATATTCACGAAAAATTTCAAAAGTATCCCTAGTTTTTAATTTATTTTGATTGTACCTTATTACTAGTACATAAAAATTAGTATGTCCACATACTCTATACTCTATGTATGCTCACATATTCAACGTATATACCGCCACAGGTTGTCTATTATCATCACATACTACATGTACATACTTTTGGTTGGGTCAGATACGTCATGTATCATGAGATACGTAGGTAGGAGTAGCTACACGCGCATGTAGAAAGTATTTTCTCATGTAATAATATATAGATTTTCAGCTCATGGATGCATTACAGCGCAAGATTATGGGCCTGGGCAGCAGCAATCCCACCAATAATTCCCTAGAGGTTTACAGTAGGCATTACCGCTAGGGTGGCCATGTGATGCACACTCAGCGGTGCACATTTCATCCCAACAAAGTTCCTCTATGAAGGATGCTGTGACGCAATCTGTTGTTCTTCTTCGCTTTGGTGGTGACGACGGTGACCGCGGCAGTGGTATACGGTCGCGTCCCATGCCTACGCAGGAAAAAATATAAACTAGATTAATTGGTTACCTTTAATCTGTTACTCTGAACCTGTCTTTATAAATAAAAAAAAAGCAAGGACTTTGCGCCTACATCCACCAGCTAGGCTGCATGGGGACATAGAAGAAAGGATTGCGCCAATTAAGAGGACAACGATAGCTCTCTTGATCCGCGCCATGAATAGGAACAAACTCACAGTTTTCTTCCTGCAAGGAGGACGGGATTCTTTGTGTTATATATGTATCTCTTCTTTGTTTCAGTCTGCAGGCATTTATATGTATAGAACAGCCAATCTCATGTATAAATGCAGCGCCTTAATTATATGTTGTCCACATATATATGATATCCTACGTTAGTATTTTGACATCTCAAGACTAGGATTCCATATCTTTGTCTCAACAATGATATTTGCTTCTCGATTTATTAATTATTTCAATTTATTTCTCCTTTGGTATTTGTTGAAGTACTAGATATAATGATATTTTGTTGCGTGCCTTTTTCCTAGCTCGGACGTTATCCAAAACCATTGCTCCAAGATATCCTTATACTAAGGGCTTGTTCGGTTGGCGGTATTGGTTCCGGACGGTATATAACAAGAAATTCATGATAGATATACTAAGAGACCAGAATTTATTACGAGCCGGGAATCAATTTCCTCATGACAAGTAGAACAAAAGAGTCGGATTGGTTCCCCACCTCTTGACTAGTGGATTGATTCCCGGTTTTCTGTTGCATCTATCATGAGTAAATTGATTCCCGGCACGTAATAAAACCCGGTATCTTGTTATATTATCATGGATTTTTTGTTATATCTACCATTTCCGGCCGGGAACCAATACCTGTCAACTGAACAACTAAGAGAACAACGATAGCTCTCTTGATCCGCGCCATTAATAGGAAAAAAGAAAGGACGTCGCGCCTAAATCCACAAAGCTACGCTGCATGGGGACACAGAACAAAGGATTGCAACAACTAAGAGAACAACGATAGCTCTCTTGATCCGCGCCATTAATAGGGATAAATTCACAGATTTCTTCCTGCGAGGAGGAGGGTATTCGATCTTTGTGTTATATGTATCTCTTCTTTGTTTCAGTCTACAGGCGTTTATATAGAGGAACGACCAATCTCATGTATAAATGCAGCGTCTTTTTTTGTTGTCCCACATATATGATATCCTAAGTTAGTAGTTTGAAAACTCAGGACTAGGATTCCATATCTTTGTCTCAACAATGATATTTGCTTCTCAATTTATTATTTCAATTTATTTCTCCGTTGGTATTCGTTGAGGTACTAGATATAATGATATTTGTTGCCTGCCTTTTTCCTACCTCGAACGTTATCCAAAACCATTGCTCCAAGATATCCTAATATTAAGGGTTTTATACTTCTTACACGCCAGCTTATAAAGACATACTATTCGTGGGAAGAAGAAAAAAAAATTGACAATCTATTTTGACGTAATGCACGTTTACATGTCCACACTACTACAAACATGGCTTTCACTGGCGGCCTATCACTGCCGTTTTGCAAGAACCGGCGGTGGAGATTTGTCACCGCAGGTTCCCAAACAGGTGAGGGTTGTGGCTGTTAGGGCCGGCACTAATAAGCTTGGTCAAAACCTGTTCAAAACATGGACCCATGGTGATAAGTTAATCCACATTCATGCTATTTTGAAAAGTTTAGATGTGGATATAGCTTTCAAAATTTGGTCAGTGCTTGATCTGAACCTCGATGTACTCCAAAATATTCAGAAAGTGATACAGCAAACAAGAAAGAAGACGGTGGCAAGAAATGAATGAAACATACGACCATCCAGAGCCCCTACAAGTTGTTTTCGAGTTTGGGCTGCTATATATATGCTATGGTCTTGTGATATTGACATTATTTCCACTACTAGGGAGACACTTATTTCTTTGTAATGATTGTTGATGTACTGTAGGTCTTCTACCTACAATAACATCAATTGCCTAGTTGGTTCTTCTTTTGTACCTCCCACCTCCTTGTTATTCTTCTTTCTGTCTGTTGTTTCAATCGACGTCGTCAAAAAGGAAGCTAAAGGCAACCACAACATCGACGAGCATAAGTTACCAGTTGAAGCAAAGAAGACCTCGCTCCGGTGATGATGCCCCCAACAAACAAGAAAGATGAAGACTGAAGATTTTGCGCTGTTCGATAATAATCTTGTTTATCTCCCTCCACCTTGTTTCTTCTTTCTTCGAATCTCGGGTTCAGATTCCTTTTAAGGGGGTAGTTTTGTCACACCCTGAAATTCTCCAATTTCAGGATGTGAATTTAGAGAATAATTAAACAATGATTTTCTCTCAATTTTAAAATTTTTCCAACATTTATTTATTTTACAGGTAATTTAGCGTAGAAAGAAAAATAATTGTTTGTTTTTATGAAATTAAGTAAATTTGTTGTGAGTGTTGCATTCATGCTGAGTTGCATCTTGGTGTTTCATGAGTGCAAAGTTTTGAAAAAAACACGTTTATCTTACGTTTAGGTTCATCTGAAAATTTCTGGACTTTTCTGGAATTTATTTCTCATTTTCTAGAGCTAATTGTATTTAATAGAAGGCTCTAAAATCCTTTTCACGAGCTCTAGATATTTTATTTGGACTCCTCGTGTCCCAATCTATCTCTGGGAGTTTTCCTAGAATTTTTTGAGAGTTTCTGTGTATTTTTCGTGCTTTAAATACAGTTTCTAGATTTTTCTGGAATTGTTATCGCACTGAGAAGTATTTTCGGAAATTGTTAAACTCCAATCCTATCGGATCGAGCCGGATCCAACCGAACCCGACCCGACTCGCATTTTAGCCTAACCCGCGCCACCTCTTTTTTCTCACTGCTGGTGGGCTCCACCTCTCCTCCATGGCCCGCCAGGCCCATCGGCGCCACCGCCACCTCAGGCCGCCGCCGCCGGCCTTCCTTGGCGTGCGCGCCATGCCTGGCCGCGGTGTCACGCCCCTATAAAGCCGCAGCCCCCGTTCGTGCCCGCTGTTGCCGTGCCGCGCTGTGCCCTGCCTCGCGCAGTGCCGCCGGCCGTCGTCGTCACCGATTTGTCGCGCCTGGAGGCCGCTGGACGAAGCCGTTGGCACCATGAGGTCCGTGACGACAAGCCGCACGCCCGCCGCCCGTTCTCGCCGACTCCCCGTCGCCAGAGCGTCGCCCGCGCGAGGAAGCCCAAGCCGGCCATCCCCGACGCCGGCCGGCCGCCGCGTCTCCGATTCTCGCCGCTCCCGTCGTTCTCCGCCACGGTCGAGACCATCTACGCGACGCTCTCGACCTCCTACACCACCTGCGCGACCCACTCGAGACCCTAGGCCACCGGAGCGCCGACGATTTGGATTCCCAGCTCCGCCGGTCACCATGGACAGAAGGAAGAAGAAGCTATTTTTTTATCTAGCCCCTGGAGTAATGTGTAATTTTAGTAGATTCTTTTGTGTCTTGCAAATCTTCCAGAAAACCCCTTGAATCTCTTGGATCCTCCCAATCTAACCTGAGCCTTGGCCTTTTGCAGATCTAACCCCGAGGAATCCTCTTTTCGCATTCGCTGTTCACTGAGTCTATGGAATCTTCTCAGCTAGCCCCCGGAGTCTATGGTTATTTTCGCTCAGGTCCCTGCAGCCTTGTTTTAGGTATAACTTTCACGTTTTAAATCTGTTTCGATCCGTTCTTGTTTCGTTAGACTTGTAATCACTTAAATTACGTGTTAGTGGTGTTGTTCATGATAGTTGTGTTTTTCTAAATTAATTTTAAATATTAATTTGATTAATTGCTATTAGACATGTTTTGCTATTAAAATCTATATAGCTTTATACCACGTGCTTTCATAATAAAGTTTAATTTGATTAATGTTTATTTAATTACCTTTTCTGAATAAAATTTAATTAGGCTATATCTCGGCTGTACAAAATTTAATATTAATTTGATTAATGCTTACTTTACATGCCTTTTCTAAATAAAATATGATTAGGCTTATACTTCGTTTTCTTAAATAAATGCAAATATGATTAACATCTACATGAACGTGTTTCTAAATGTAATTTGCTTAGTTGAACATGTGTAATAAAATTATTCGATTAGATGTCTCATATACCTTTCTTTTCTAAAGTTAATTGTTTTAATTGGTATAACTTGTACATGAACAATTGCAAATAAAATATGACTAAGTGTACTCCTGTCTTTCAATTGCAAATATAATTTGAGTTAATTTTATTGTAAATATGTTTTGGTAATTAAAATAAATGAAGCACCTAGCTCTTGTTTTGATAATTAAAATCTTTCAATAGATTGTTTTTAATCACAGTTTCTTTTTCAGCGTTCCGTGCGTCTTTGCGTTTGTAGCAACGAGCTCTATCGTTTAGTACGCTCTTTTAAAAGCTTTTACTTTGATTAGTGTATTGTTCTCAGTTATCTTTGTTTGCTTGCTTTAAAATGTTTGCTTTGCTTGGATGATTGCTGCGAGTAGAAGGAACGCGTTCGAGAGCTTGGAGAGTTGAAGAATATTCTGAGCAGCTGTTCTCTGGATTTAAGGCAAGTGTGTCCTTGTGTTTTTTTCCCAATAACTATATTTAATCACCTTTGCATATACTTGCATTTAATTTGATGGGTCCTATTAAGGTTTGCCTAGTCTTTTATGATTGCTCCTTGTCAACCTGGGTTTACGTTTATGTTGGGTAGCACTGCTAGTTGCTATACTTGGGTTATGGTGGTTTTAATGAACATTAATGATAAACATGCTTTACTTTATGCTATACCTTTGGTTAATTACAAGATCATATGATTTAATCGGAACATGGAGAACCACCCGGGAAACCGTACAACCATAAGACTAATAGGCTCTGGTCTTGGCTAAATAATTAGAGGCTCTAGTTTGTGATAGCTTTACCCGAAAGGGGCAAGAGGGGGAGATTGTAGTTGGTGTATAACCTGGCCCCTATTTGGGAGGAAGCCTTTGCTAAAGTGTGCTCATTGGAGAGGTTTATACATCACGCTGATCATGAATCCTTAGCGAGCTATCCTTACTAGGGAATCTTTGTAAAGGCCTCGTAGCGTCCCTATGCAGTCACACTTCGGTAGTGTGATACGTGTTTGACAGCGTGGTTGGGTTTAAAGTTCTTTTGGACTTTTACACGACTTATGGTGAAAGTGTACAACCTCTGTAGACTGTAAAACTGTTATAACAGCCGTGCTCACGGTCACGAGCGGCCTGGACCCTCAAATGATAATGAAACTTGAAGATGGACTTAACTCGTGGTTCTGGTTGTGTCATGTGCCTATGGCGCTTTTGTTTATATTAATGTGGGTTTTGGTATATACTTATATGTTAGTAAATAGGTGCTAATAAAAGTTTGACCAATTAAAATTGCTTATCACTCTAAACCCTCAGCCTTTCCTTGATTTAGCCTTGCGTTCATACTTTCCCCGCACTTATTGAGTACGACATGTGCTCACCCTTGCTATAAACAATGTTGCTCAGAAGAAAGAATCTACTGTGAAGTTCATTGAAGACGTTGCTGAGTGCTAGGCGTACGCAACCCCCGGTCGTCTGCTTGTGGAGTTGGAGCCTCCGTTTCCAGGATTTAGCTGTGTAATCTATTATAGTCTCTTTATTTATTTTTTTTACATGATGCTGTCTCTGTTATTCACTTTTTGTTCGCCGTATGTATGAAACTAGATCCTGGCACACATACGGTGTGCACTCGGTTTTGTTTTGCAGAAACGGGTGTGACATTTGTGCCGGTGATTGGACCAGCACCATGAAGCCGATATGAATGAAGTGGTCATTCGTGTCGGTGCCGAATCCAACACAAATAATGGGTTATTCTAATTGGCAGGATACTGCACCCGCGTGGACAGTCAAAAATAGAAATAACAAAAGTATTTTTTTCGTGGGCCTACAAGTTACAATTCACACGTATTTCACATGAAATACGCATGAGCGATACGCAGCCTTCAAACTCATGACCTCCCACCTCGCCCAACCCTTCCTTACCATCTGACCTAGACATCATACCTGCACACACATGAGGGGATTTTTTTTTTCATTTTGACCCTTCTTCCCTAGAATTTAATTTATATCGATTATTTGGACATCTAAATGACTTAAAATAAAAAAAATTCTGAACTACAAAGTTAAGTTGTAGATCTCATCAAAACGTATAAAATTTATCGATCTCCATCCGAGACCATATGCCAAAGTTACGAATTTCTGAACACAATATGAAATTCAAGCTACATAAGTAGTAAACTAGGCAGGAAATAGAGCTAAACGGTGGATAAGGTAAATTGAAAAATTTACAACTACAAAAGGTGAAGACGAGGTCAGAACCTAACACCTTTTATGTAAAATTTGTCTTCAAGCGATTCCATGTCACATAGTTACCAATTTTCAAATAGAATACGAACTCCAAATTACATACATTACAGTTTTAGATATCTAAATAACTTCAAATCAAACCATATAAAGTTTGTCTTCATCCAAGTTCGGATGAAAAGTTACATTTTTTTTTTGATTTTTGAGTTTGTACGTGAGCCGGCGACAATAATCCTATGGGCCAGTGCGAATGAAGTGTTATTTACTCCGCCTCAATTTATAGTTGGTGTGAACGATGTTTTAGTCATGCGGGCTCAATTTAGGGCCACCGCGGATGAGGTATTATTCTTACTGGCTCAATTTAGAGCCGATATGAATGAAGTTTCCCGATGGCTTGCTACTGGAATTCCACCACTTATCGGTCCGGGCGGCTATATATGCGACAGTCTTGGTATTGAAGATCCCGGCATTACTACGCTCCTTCCATACACTACTACAGAAAAGGTCATCACAGCCGGTTGGGGAGGGCTATCACAGCCGGTTTTGAGGGGCGGATGAGATAAAGCGGCTGTGATAGTCCCCCCTATCACAGCCGGCTTTCAAAAACCGGCTGTGATGACCCCATCACAACCGGTTTTCATCTAAACCGAAAATAAACCAAAATAAAATAGCAAAACATTTTATTTATTCGTGGAAAAATCGCGTGCTACGCGGTCGGCGGGATTCGAACCCTCGACCTCACGTTCGTGCATAGCCTCCTCTACCACTGCACCACTAGTGTGTTTGTGTCTATATACCATTTTGATTCCCCTCATATTAATGTTTTCTGAGTGTAAATTGCTTATTTGAGGCTCTAAATGACTTCAAATAAAGAAGTGGTGAACTACAATGTTTCATAACTTTTCAAGATCTACAACTTTCGTTTTGGTCAAAAGTTCATCCGAGGTCGTTTACAAAATTTGAATTTTCAAATTTGAAAAATTCAAACTTAGATTCGGTTGACAAGATGTCTTCAAATAAAAAAGTGGTGAACTACAATGTTTCATAACTTTTCAAGATCTACAACTTTCGTTTTGGTCAAAAGTTCATCCGAGGTCGTTTACAAAATTTGAATTTTCAAATTTGAAAAATTCAAACTTAGATTCGGTTGACAAGATGTCTTCAAATAAAAAAGTGGTGAACTACAATGTTTCATAACTTTTCAAGATCTACAACTTTCGTTTTGGTCAAAAGTTCATCCGAGGTCGTTTACAAAATTTAAATTTTCAAATTTGAAACATTCAAACTTAGATTCGGTTGACAAGATGACTTCAAATAAAACAGTGGTGAACTACAATGTTTCATAACTTTTCAAGATCCATAACTTTCGTTTTGGTCAAAAGTTCATCCGAGGTCGTTTACAAAATTTGAATTTTCAAATTTGAAAAATTCAAACTTAGATTCGGTTGACAAGATGTCTTCAAAAAAAAAAGTGGTGAACTACAATGTTTCATAACTTTTTAAGATCCACAACTTTCGTTTTGGTCAAAAGTTCATCCGAGGTCGTTTACAAAATTTGAATTTTCAAATTTGAAAATTCAAACTTAGATTCGGTTGACAAGGTGTCTTCAAATAAAAAAGTGGTGAACTACAATGTTTCATAACTTTTCAAGATCTACAACTTTCGTTTTGGTCAAAAGTTCATCCGAGGTCGTTTACAAAATTTGAATTTTCAAATTTGAAAAATTCAAACTTAGATTCGGTTGAAAAGATGTCTTCAAATAAAAAAGTGGTGAACTACAATGTTTCATAACTTTTCAAGATCTACAACTTTCGTTTTGGTCAAAAGTTCATCCGAGGTCGTTTACAAAATTTAAATTTTCAAATTTGAAAAATTCAAACTTAGATTCGGTTGACAAGATGACTTCAAATAAAAAAGTGGTGAACTACAATGTTTCATAACTTTTCAAGATCTACAACTTTCGTTTTGGTCAAAAGTTCATCCGAGGTCGTTTACAAAATTTAAATTTTCAAATTTGCCCTCCAAAAATGTGTTAGTAAAGAACCGGTTGTGATAGTGAGCATCACAACCGGTTTGTAAGAAAAACGGGTTGTGATATGCCGGCCGACTATCACAACCGGTTTTTGAGAAAAACCAGCTGTGATAGGCGACATCACAACCGGTTTTTTAAAAACCGGTTGTGATAGCTCTATTACAACCGGTTTTCTCAAAACCGGTTGTGATAGCCCGTTTGTGAAAGTGGTTTGTGTAGTAGTGATAGCTCCCAGACGAAGCTTCCATACGGCTTGGCAGTTCCACTTGTCAGGTTTGTTATGCTGATGTGAAGGGCAGTCGACGTCCGGGGCAAGGTCCAACTAGGACAAGATTCTCCTGGACATGACGCACCTGGTGAAGATGTGCTCAATTTCGTATTACCTGATGTGTGCAATATTGACCGATTTGTGTAGTAATATGAATGCATGCTGTTGCGTTATATGTGAACTCAATTGTCACTAAAGATTCGTTCAACACGCAACTAACCCATGAAACAATCTATATAACTTATATAAGCAATCCATTTCTCTCCACTCTTATAAAGCCACATAATCACCTCACACAAAGATGCAATAATTGCTATTTCTTTCTTATATAGTGCACATTTTCTATTCATTAGATGTATATCTTATTATTTTTTCTTATCTATTCAAAATTAACATAAAAGTTTATGATTTTCATCAAGAGATAGCTCATATGGCTCTCGGGTAATCTCTACACAAGTGCACTATTTTTACGAGCAATATAATTAAAAACCTCAATGATTCATAGTTTATCGAAACTCTTTAAATCCCGCAGCAACGCGTGGGGAATCACCTAATATCTCTAATAATTACTACACATATTATTAATTAACTCAGAGACGATGCATGTTTCCGTGGCTACTTGCTTGTTAGCACTAGCTAGCTACTTGTATGCTTCTGCTCCTTTGGCCCGGTATGAATGGGCTCAGGCTCTAGAACCTTGATTCCTTCTCTCTGTTGAATAGAGTAGGGACATTATTGGCCTTCTACTTTCTCTTAATCTATTTGGCTCATAGAAAATTCATTGTATATGGAACGAGAACATAAACCTCGCGAAGCGAATCACACCAGGAGTGACTTCGTTCTAATGCTAGTGCCGGGGGTTTTGAGTTCAGCAAACTTTTATATGAAATAAATACACTGATATATAAATCCGGACATTGAATAAATTTTGAGTTCATATGGCAATTGGCAACTCGAAATTTTTTCCAACGTACTAGCTCGTTGTTGCCGTATCCGAATGGTGCATGGATGGAAAAATTCATTGTCCTAGCCATATATCTCATCGCGCCAACATCAGCATCTTTTATTGTTTATTACTCATCAAAAGCCATGTGTCTATAACTCTATATTGGTATATTTGTAGAAAATTTACAGTGGCATTAGTCAGATTTATTTACGAAGACAATAACCGTACTAAGCTGATAGTAACGATCGACTAACGATCAAAGCTAATGCAGTCTATGCCGTAGATCCGAACGTCGTGGTGGTGGTGGTGGTGTCCGATGTGAATGTCCGGGACCCGAGATGATGGGTCTCGAGATGCGCGAAGGGGCTCACCGCCGGCGCCGCCACGTCCTCGTCGCTCTCGAGCATCCGCACGACGGCGCTCATAGCCGGCCGGTCCTCCGGCCGGTACTGCACGCACCACAACGCCACCGCACACATCCTCTCCACCTTCCCTTTCCCTCCGCTGCCGGCGAGCGCCCGCGCCACCAGCGCCTCTGTCTCTCCTCTCTCCATCCGCCGCCATGCCCACCGCGGGTACCACCGCTCGTCGGCGGCGCTCTCACCATCCTCTGACTGCCCCTCGACATAGTTCCTCCGGCGCCCGAGGATCTCGAACAGCAGCATCCCGTAGCTGTACACGTCGCACTTGCTCGTGGCCGGCGCCGCCATCCACAGCTCCGGCGCGGCGTACCCTGGAGTTCCCCGCCCCCCGCCGGTCGCCGTCAAGTGCGTTCTCTCCCTCTCCAACAGCCTGGCCAGCCCGAAGTCGGCAACCTTGGGGCGGAACGCCTCGTCGAGGAGGACGTTGCCCGGCTTAATGTCATAGTGGATGATCCGCCGCTCGCAGTCGTCGTGCAGGTACCGGATCGCCTTCGCCGTGCCGACGGCCACCTCGTAGAGCTTGTCGAACGTGAGATTGCCGCCCTTGCCGGAGTCGCCGCCAGAGTTGGGGGAGAAGAAGAGGTGGCGGTCGAGGGAGCCGTTGGGCATGAACTCGTAGACGAGAGCCTTAAGGTCGGCGTCGAAGCAGAAGCCGTAGAGACGGACGAGGTTGACGTGGGAGGTGCGGCCGATGGTGCCTATCTCCGCCATGAACTGCTCCTCGGCGCGCCGCCCCAGGTTGCTGCCGAGCACCTTCACGGCCACCGGAAGCAGGCTGCCGGCGTGGTCCGGTACCTGGCCTCGGAACACGACGCCGAAGCCGCCGGCGCCGAGCTTCTCGGCGTAGTTGCCGGTCAGCTCCTGCAGCTGCAGCGAGCTGAACCGCACCGGCCGGTTCTTGACCACGTCCATGGCGCCGTAGATGCTGCTGCTGGTGATGCTGCTGTGGTTGACGCTGGCCATGGCCGCCGCCGTGGCGACGCCGACGCTGATTGATGGTGGTGCTACTGCTGCTGCTGTCCTTGTCGTCTCCACCAGCGGCAGCACCGGCGGTGGCGCAAGGCCGCTGTATTTGTGCATCATCCGCAGCTTGCAGCACTTGTAGATGAGCACCGACACGACGATCGCCACGATCCCGCCGGTGATCACGGACACTGGAAGTTAATTAGCAGAAGCCATGAACGATGCTAATCAATCAACAAGTAAGCTACTAACAATTTCGTTGGTCTCTTGCAAAGTAAACTGCTAATTGATAACGCAGAGTAGCAATCCATGGATGGAGTAAATCTATGTGTTTATTACCAATGGCTACTGCGATGTCTCCACCGGTTGTTCCATCCGACATATCCGATTGCTGAACCTTCTGCAGGGCAGAGCACGTTTCTTTCTTTCTTTTTTTTTTTATATGTAACAGAGCACGTCTCTGGCTTGGTCAAGAATTTTGACAGGTGAGTATATGGGAATCAGTTGCAGGTTCTATCAGTTTATCTGCTGGTAGTTATAAGATGTACTAGGGAGTAAACGGTTGCCGGATGCCAGTCACAGTTTCGCCGTGGAAAAGTTGCTGAGTTCATACAAGAGGTGCACGTGTACTAAGCTAATTTGTTCTGTCCTCTGCTTTTGGCTAATCACGCGTAGTATTACTAGTCAAAGAAGGAGAAGGTAAAGGCAGATATTCTTGACATCTTTTGTTTGCTTACTATTCATTGCCTCCATATTCAAGACATTGACCTTCTCGAGCGCTGGATTTGCCACGTCGCTTCATAGCGTATGACCATTGGATCTCTGGACTTATTTGATCGAGCCATCGGACTGGAGAGCGCTAGCTTAGCGAGTCTTCATGAAGTTTCACACTACTAGATGTGTAATCATTCCCAACTGCTTTTAGCGAGTGGCCCACAGTTCTGATGCTTCTTACTATTTTTTTTGAGTGGCCGACAGCTTTTCTAGTATAATATAATCTTTTTTCTTTTCCGACAGTTTTATTAAATCACCAACAACGCAATCCTCAACAAACTCATTTCCCACAGTTTTCTTAGATAGTTAGTCTAATGAACTAGAAACCAACAACCATTTGTGGAGAAACAGTTTGGAAAAAAGTTGTATTATTTTAGTATCACATCCGTCCCATTGTCCCCGTCCTGGCCTTTTCTCATCTATTGGAACACACTGTCGCGGCAACCCACCCATCGACCGTGCTAATGCTCACGAGATCCCATTGCCTAGGATAGTTAGTCTAAGGCAGGTTCACACAACGGGTGCTCTGTTCCTGCACCTTCCCATCGCAATGCCACTGCTATCTTACTGCTGTCGCTATCATCATGATTGATAAAATTCAAGCCTCAATTGTACACGAAGTTCTAGTAGAGCGCCATTGTAATTGTAACAAGCAGAGCGGTCGGTGTTCTACCGTCGATCCTACCGAGGGGTATCCTGAGGTAGTAGAGTTTCAGGTGGGTTTCGCCGAGATCAGGAACGCAAAGGCAAAGAGACTCAGGATTTAGACAGGTTCGGGCCGCTTTAGAGGGCGTAATACCCTACGTCCTGTGTGGTGATTGGTATTGATGAGATCGTCTTCTCTGTTGAGAGACTTGGGTTCCTCTGTTGGAGAGGGTCCCAGCCCAGCCTTATATACACGGCGGGCAGAGTTACAAGGTCAGTTTCAAGTCGAATCCTACCAATTACTACTCGGAGAGTGCTTTTCAAGGCAATCCGAGTAGTTTACAAGTCATACGACTAGTTTCCATAACGAGCCCCCGAGCCTTGGGTTGAATCAAAGAATCAAGCCGAGGGTCTTGATTTAAGTCTTCAGTCTTTAGAAAAAATAAAATCAGCAGTCGATGTATATCGCCTATCAGCCCACGAGCCTTGAAACGATTCAGAATGATCAATTCAAGGGTCCAGCGAGCTTTAGGGTTCTTCAAATTATTTTGGAGATCATCATCCGAGTGGTAATTTGCGCCCAGAAATAGTGGTCACATCGAATCATCTTGGAGATCATCATCCGAGCGGTTTTCTTGCACCCAGCCCCCGAGCATAGGAGCCAGTAAAGATGCATCGAGTAGTATGTCGTCGAAATAACCACCATCAATAGAGTAGCAGATCAGAGGAGGTCGTGGTTGACTTGTCACGCCGCGATCTCCCCAGAATCAGGAGTCAGGTGCCAATGTAGTCGTGGTCCCATCATTGGTACTTGGTGACTCAAATATGCCGGAGAAAGACAACTAGGTAAGCCTGATGGTGAACCGAGTTGTAATTTAGAGTCAGCCCCAAAGCCTGGAAGCTGGTGAAGATGTGATAGCACACTGTGCGGCCTAGAGAATTGTCATCCAAACAAAGTAGTCGGCGCTTGGCCAATCTTGTTAGAACAAAATAAAAAAAAATTGAAATAAGTAACTTAGCTTGTTTGTTGCCGTTTGTCGATGAAGCGGACTTAGTCAGAGTTGATTCCGACTAGTTTGAGTTCATCACGAGCATATTGCTGATGCGGCAGTACCACGGCACAAGCTGAAGTTGAACTTTGACTTGATAACTTGCAACGGGTTGAGACGACCACCACATTGATGAATTCCATTGATCATGAGGCGCCCGAAGAGTCATCCAAACCACTCTTGCAGTGTATTCAGGAAGCCCCCGGCAAGTTGTACTCATTTGGCGAGTTATACTTCAAAGCACTTGATAATTGGTACTTGAAGATCACTACTTATACTGTGGAGTAGACTCTGGAGCACTTTCAAATAAGTACTTAGAGATTTGAAATCACTACTCTTATTGTGGAGTAGACTCTGTAGTACTTTCAAATAAGTACTTAGAGATTTGAAATCACTACTCTTATTGTGGAGTAGACTCTGTAGTACTTTCAAATAAGTACTCAGAGATTTGAGATTACTACTCGCCTTGTGAAGTAGACTCTGTAGTACTTTCAAATAAGTACTCAGAGATTTGAGATTACTACTCGCCTTGTGGAGTAGACTCTGTAGTACTTTCAAATAAGTACTCAGAGATTTGAGATTACTACTCGCCTTGTGGAGTAGACTCTGTAGTACTTTCAAATAAGTACTCAAAGATTTGAAATTACCACTTGTGGGTAGTTGCTTTATAAGGCTAGCTGGCCTCTACAGGTGTTCATCCTGGTCTTAGTTAGAACTAAGTACTCAGGGATCCTGAAAAGTAGTCATGTGATCTACTCTTCGGATTTTGACCGATGTATACATTGTTGAATCAACAAGTATCAAAGGGAACTCCGGAACTTCTGCACGAGTGTAGTCGACGCACATACGCCACTCGTTGTTGTTCTTCTTTCTCACCAAGACTGGATTTGCTAACCAGTCGGGTGGAAGACTTCCTTGATGAATCATGCGGCAAGTAGTTTCGCAAGCTCCTTCTTGATCGCCTCTCACTTATCGGTTGCGATCTGTCGCAACCGTTGCCTCCTGGGTGTAGCTTTGGGATCGACGTTAAGGCTGTGCTCGATCAGGTTCCTTGGCACTCCTGGCATATCTGCAGGTTTCCACGCAAAGATGTCGCGGTTGGCTTGCAGAATCCTGACGAGCTCGCCTTCCTATTTCGGGGTTAAGCCGGCGCCGATCTTGGTAGTCTTCGACTGGTCTCCTTCCAGTAGTGATGCGTCCTTGGTCGCCACGTCTTCAGGGACAGCCGCCTTGTGTGGTCCAGGCTCCTTGCTGGGGACTTCATACTCCGTCTGTTTCAGCTTCTGAGCCGCTGCGAAGATCTGGGCCATGGCGTTGGGTACCTGAGTGGTAGCCACAAACTCCACAGCCTCTCTATCGCAGTTGTATGATCGTCGCAAGTCGCCGCGGAAAGAGATGACGCCTTTGGGTCCTGGCATCTTAAGGACGAGGTAGACATAGTGTGGTATGGCCATGAACTTGGCCAAAGCCGGACGTCAGAGGATCGCTTGATACGAAGTCTCGAAGTCCGCCACCTCGAACTTGATGTATTCCGTCCTGTAGTTCTCCTGCGTGCCGAATGTGACTGGAAATGTGACTTGGCCGAGGGGAAGACTGCCATTACCAGGGACAATGCCGTAGAATGGGGAATCGGTGGGAGTCAACATTTTTTCAATGTCGAGTCCCATCCTCTTCAGGGTGCCAGAGAATAGCACGTTCAGCCCTGCCCCGCCGTCGATGAGCACCTTGGTGAGTTGTGATCCTGCCACCGTGGGGTCCAGGACGAGTGGCAATTGCCCTGGTTTGTCGTAACTGTTCCACTGGTCTGCCCTGGAGAAGGTGATTGGAACCTCCGAGTACTTTAGGTATCTTGGGACGGCTGGCTCAATTGCCATTATGTGCCGTAGAGCGAGCTTATGCTTCCTCCGAGTGGGGAATCCATAGTCGCCACTCATGATGACCATGAGTACATTCTTGGGCTTCTGGAACTTGGGCGTCTGGTCCTCGTCGTCGTCTTCATCTTCGTCGTCGGCCCTTTCCTTGTTCTTATCTTCAGGATCGAGTGGTTCCCTTGCCGTCTTCTTCTTGGCTTTGTTCTCTCGATCCTTCTCGGCGTATATGCGTTGGAGATCGTAGCACTGGCCCATGGTGTGCTTGTGCTTCGGGTGCATTGGGCACGACCTGTCCATGATCTTCTCAACGTCACTCTTGCCGGGGTAGTTCTTCTTTTGGCTTCGCATGCCAGTCTCTAGAGTTGCGACTGTGTCGTCTGGCTTGCGCTTGTTGTTCTGGGAGCCCTGCTGGCCTTTGGGAGGGCCATATTTCTCGAGGTCGCGGTCTTCTTGTTCAGACCACGTCTCGACTTGGTCTCGCAGGGCGTCCAGAGTCCTTGGTCGATGCAGGCCAAATTGCCTGTCAAAGAACTGTTGGTGATGCCGTTCTGAAACAAGTCGATGCAGTCGCGGTCAGTAACGTCCACCACCAGAGTCTTGATTTCCATGAAGCAGCGCATGTAGTCGCGCGCGCTTTCTCCTTTGTGCTGCTTGCACATGGCGAGGTCGTGTCGAGTCTTGGGGCGACTGTATGTGCCTTGGAAATTTGACACGAAGATCTTCTTCAGGCATCCCCAGGAGTCGATGGAGCGTCGTGGCAAGTTTTCAAACCATGTGAGTGGAGCGGGCTCGAGTGCCATTGGGAAGTATCTGCACTTGATGGCAGTGTTGCCACCCGCGCACTTGATAGCCGTAGAGTAGATGCGCAACCACGACTCAGGGGAGCTCTTACCGTCGTACTTCTCGAAGCCGACTGGTTTGAATGGTTGCGGGTAAACCGCCATCCTGATGTCCCTGGAGAACATTGGGTACTCGTCGTCTTCTTCCCTGTATCCCTGGGCTTCATCACGCCTCTTGGATTCAAGGATGGAGCGCGCGTCACGGTTGACACTGTGTGCCGGCCCGTGGGATGATGTAGCAGCGTCGTTGCGATGAGTGCGTCCGCCTCGTTGACGATCATCTTCTGGTCGGTGTGGGGGTGCGCCTTTTGCGCGGTTGGCTTCTCCCAGTCGGCTGGGGTTTGGGGGGCGATTCTTGTCGCGAGGAGGTTGGCATCCATTGCTCTCGACTTCTTCGCTTAGAGCTGCTCGGCCGCTGCGCGATGGTGCGGCGGCGATGGCCTTGTCGAGAGTGCGGACCATGTCATTGATCCGTTCGAGTGCAGCTGCCGTTTCTGGGGTTCTTGGCAGGCTGCGGATGTGATAGGCAATCTCGATGGCGTTAGCCATAGGAGAGTCGTAGCGTGCCACTTGTGCGAACTCTTGAGCGAGGTTGCGCCCAGCCATGACGCGATTGCGAGCGTTTAGGCGGCGTTGAGCCCACCTGTTCTTCCGAGTTTCTCTGTCCGTGGCCACTTGAGAGGATTCGGCGATTCGCCAGTGGGTGCGTCTTCATTTGCAGAGATATCTCCTTCTAGCTCAAAAGTATAGCGTGGGTCGTTGTCGACGTCGCCAGCTGCTGCTGCGCCAGCCATGAAGACTTGTCGATTGGGCTCGATAGAGTCGCTGGAGCTTGGAGTGATGAGCTCAGTAGAGCTTTCCTCTTCTGGCAGCAGTGGTGTGCCGTACTGGAACGGCAGGTCGTCAGTAGCTTCAGGCCCAAAGAGTACAAAGATATGGCGGGACTCGTAGACGTCCCGTGGGATCCTGTCTCTTTGGTACTTTGTTCTTCCTTCAGTCGTGGCGTAGATCACGAGGTCATGTTCGCCATCGTCTTGTAGTGTCTCCTCGTTCGAGTCCGAGTGGCATTCGGGGACCGCTTGGCTCAGAGAGTTGGCGTGTCCTGCCATGACTCGGACTGGGACGTCCCGCTTCGAGTCCTTGACGGACTCGAACTGGCTCCGTAACGTCTCACAATATGCGTGGGTCGAATTACGGAGTCCAAATGGGAATTGGGGTGGGAGGGTTGTTTGCTTCTCCGTAGTCGTGATCGACTCGGACTCTTGCCCGCGGATGAGGTCCGCGAGTGTGATCTCACCGAGTTGTTCGGCCAAATCTTCCACGATGGGCGCTTGCTCCTGCTTCAGCTCCACAGGTGTCTCGTAGTAGCTGTAGAAGCCACCCGAGCCGTCGGCGACATAGACCCACGAGCCAAAGTGGAACGTTGTGCCCTCCTGAGGCGCTTCAGCTTGAATGTAGGTCACCATTGCGTTCTCCACGAGATCTTCGAGGAAAACCCCTACCTGGCGCGCCAGATGTCGGTGTTCTACCGTCGATCCTACCGAGAGGTATCCTGAGGTAGTAGAGTTTCAGGTGGGTTTCGCCGAGATCAGGAACGCAAAGGCAAAGAGACTCAGGATTTAGACAGGTTTGGGCCGCTTTAGAGGGCGTAATACCCTACGTCCTGTGTGGTGATTGGTATTGATGAGATTGTCTTCTCTGTTGAGAGACTTGGGTTCCTCTGTTGGAGAGGGTCCCTGCCCAGCCTTATATACACGGCGGGCAGGGTTACAAGGTCAGTTTCAAGTCGAATCCTAACCAATTACTACTCGGAGAGTGCTTTTCAAGGCAATCCGAGTAGTTTACAAGTCATACGACTAGTTTTCATAACGAGAAGAGTCCTTGCAGTACTCTATTCGTGTTCTTCATGCCTGCTACGACTCTGTCTGGAGACAATCCATGCGTCCCTGTGGGCCCATGGTCGTACCTCCAACAAGAGCTTCTCAATCCTTATCCTCATTTGTGCATGCACTTTTGATTTTAAGTGGCGGATCCAATGGATAGAAACAGGTAGTCCCAGGACTACCCTGGATTTGGCCCAAAATTTTTTAATACTATAGCCCAAACTAAAGTTACAAACAAACACACCACTCATGGCCCAAAATACATCTGCCTCTGCTTCAGCCAGCCCATGCCGGCCACAGCTGGCCCGTCCCACATCCATGGGGCTCCTGAGCCGTGTGCAAGTCACTCTACCGTTTGCTGACATCATCGATTCTCCTTAGGCTAGAAACCTGGGTCCGCCACTGCTTCTGAAGGGCAAAAACAGGGCCTCTAGCACCATACGCAGAGGGCCAACCTGTACACATGCTCGATCTGCACTTGTCGCCCTCTAGTGTGCCTGTGGCCTCTTGAGTGCATGCATATGCTTCTTATTGACCATGGAGACACAGAATAAGTTCTCAAGGCCTTGCTACTATTCTCAAGCATGCAGCTGAATTGATTGTTATCAACCTTTTCCAACATGCAGGGTTACACTTTTTGCTCCTAATATAACAGGCTAACAATGTACCTCTGAATGTGATCACTCCAAGTTAACTGATATCCTCTTACACTACAATGTCAATATCGAGATTTTAGATAAAAGGTGTTTCACGTGATATTTGATATATCTTTGAATAACGGAAGTTACTTTTCAGCTTGAGATTAATCACCCACTGCTTCCAAATTTGTGGCAGCTTGAGATACAATATTCATATCTCTTGCAAGTTATGGACTGGTATGAGGCCTACATCCCTATTTGCCAAATTATTTGCTGCTTACCTATAATTCGTACCTACAAATATATTTACATGCACAGGGTTTTTGGACATTATTGCATGATAATTATATGCCTTGCCAGAAGAGATTCTTTCTATATGTTGGAGTACCAGTACGTTTAGAGGTTTTCTTCAATGCTCCGTACTACCTTATATTGGTGTTCAAAAAGGACCAGTATAAAATGATCCGACGGTCCAAGTTAGCTGTATACCACTAGAACTCACTACTACAAAAAACGTTTTCAGGGGCGGGTTAACGGGCGTTTTCAGGTGCGGCTCCAAAATCCGCCCCTACTTTTGGCTGCTAGAAATGGGCATTTGCAGGGGAGGGTTAGTAGCCCGCCCCTGCAAATGATTTCTAGGGGCGCGTGATGGCATCATCCGCCCCTGCAAATGCTATTTCCAGGGGCGGATCACGGCATCATCCGCCCCTAGTAAAGGCATTTGCAGGGGAGGATGATGACATCACCCGCCCCTACAAATCAATTTACAAAATAAAAAAAAGAAAATGGAAAAGAAAAAATAATAAAATAAACGTGATTAGCTGAAGATTAATTAATCAAAAACATGATTAGCTGAAGATTAATTAATAAAAACATGATTAGCTTTATATTATTTATACCATTAAAATCAAATTTAAATAAAAAATAAAAAAATCAGCCGGCCGGGCGGGCGCGCCGCCGACCAGGTGACGCCGCTGCTGCCGGCCCCGGTCGGGCGCGCCGCCGGCCAGGCGACGCCGCTGCCGCCGGCCTGGTGCCCGCCCCGTCGACCGAGCGTCCGTCGCCATCGCTGCAGGCCGCGACCCTCCAGCGCCGCCCGCGCTGGCCACCCGAGACGACCAGCGCCGGCCGGAGCTCCGCTGCCCCCGCGCCGCCGCTGCCCCCGAGTCGACCAGCGCCGGCCACGGCTCTGCGCTGCTGCCCCCGCGCCGCTGTGCTGGCTGCGCTGCCGCTCCCCCCGCGCCACCGTGCCGTCGTGCTGCCGCTGCCCCGCACGCCGCCGTGCCGTCGTGCTGCCGCTGCCCCGCGCGCCGCCGGTGAGGGAGAAAGGTGGGAGCGAGAGAGATGTGATCAGGGAGATGGAGGGGGAGGGAGAGGATAAGGAAGGAGTGGATGAGGGGAAGGTCTGGATCCGTGTGAGGGGGAGAGGACCAATAGGAGGGCAGTATTTTGAGTGGTTGGATTGGTGACGTGGCTAGATGTATTTCTTTGACTGTCTTATAATGAATTTTTGATATCTAAATGATCTTAAATGAAAAAATTGTCAACTACAAAGTTTCATATCTCGTTGAGATCTACAATTTTGATATAATACTTTTGTACATCCGAGATCATTTGAATATTTTAAAATTTTAAAATTTCAAATGTGATTACATATAATGATATTTTGAAGTACTATACAATTTCAAATAAAAAGGTTTTGAACTATAAAGTTTTATATCTCGTTGAGTTGTACAATTTTGATATAAAGAATTTTTTTATATGAGATCATATAAAAAGGTTTGCATTCAAAACGTACGTCCACTAACTCTTTCCACACAATCACACACGTATTCCTACTATATTCATATACACACACTAGATCTCTTTTTATGAAATTTAGTATCTAAATATGATAATTTAGAATAGATAACCATCTCAAATCTTTGAGATCACATAAAAAGTTTATATTCAAAAAATACATCCACTATCTCTCACATACAGTCACAAATATAATACCACTACATTCACATATACACATACACACATTAGTAGACTTGTCCCATGAATATTTATATTTTGGTTTGATAAAATAGGATGGATTTTAAGATAATCTTGCATAAAATTTCATAAACTTTCCATAGAGTCTAAGATCATCAAAATCAGACTCTGAAGTAAAAAAAATATGGTCAAAACACGAAGTGTTGAAAACTCGTGACAGGATGAATGATCAATCATCCAGTGCATACAAAATATATGGTGACCATATAAATGAGCAATCATCCGGTACATATAAAAATAGAGCACTGTTTTATCCTCTCACCAACAAGAATAATGAGAGGATAGAACTGTGCATACAAATAATAGATCACCTTTTTATCCTCTAACATACAAAAATATGGAGAGGATAAAACGGTGCATACAAATAAAGAGCACCCTTTCATCCTCTCACTTACAAAAAAAAAGGAGAGGATAAAAGGGTGTATACAAATATTCTAACCTCATTTTCTATTTGTGATATAATTCAATACAAATTAAGTGGACAAGTTTAAAATATCCTCAACTATATTTTCATGTCAAGATTTATAATTTTTATATATTTTTGCTTTCTTGTGGACCATGTACAAAGCTCAACTATGCTCTATAGCCCACTCCTCCAATTATATATAAAAGTGCTCAACTACAAAGTTTTATATTTCGTTGATCTATACGACTGGTATAATTTTTATATACGACATTCACACTATCACATACACATATATGCTCATTCATTAGAAGATCATCAAAATAACACTAGTTTTCAAAAGTAGAGAGATTATAATGATATTTTGGAGTAAATAACCATCTCAAATGAAATTTGATAAAATGGGATGGGTTTCAAGATGATCTTGCATAGAATTTCATAAGCTTTCCACAGAGTCTAAGATTATAAAATCGGACTCCGGAGTAGAAAGATATGATGAAAATACAAAGTGTTAAAAAGTGGTGACAGGATAAATGGTCAATCATCCGATGTATACAAAATATATGGCGACCGGATGAATGAGCAATCATCTTGTGCATACACAAATAGAGCACCGTTTTATCCTCTCACTTACGATAAGAAGGAGAGGATAAAACGATGCATACAAATAATAGACCACCCTTTCATCCTCTCACCTACAAGAAGAATGAGAGGATAAATTTGAAGATCATCAAAATAGCAAAATCGAGATAAAGAGAGCACCATTTTATCCTCTCACTTACAAAAGAAGAAGAGGATAAAATGGTGCATACAAAAAATATAGCAATGTTTTATCCTATCACTTACAAAAAGGAGAGGATAAAACAATGCGTACAAAAAATAGAGCACCGTTTCATTCTCTCACTTACAAGAAGATTAATATGATCATCATGTGCATTAATCAAATTGTATAACTTATAATGATTTTTTCTAAATGTGTTTACAATATTTTAAATATATTTTGCACTTCTTTCTAATAAAATAATTTTTTCCTTTGTTATGGGTCATCTACAAAGCCCAACTCCTCCAACGGTATATGGGCCGGCCCAACAAGTTTTTGGCCCAACAAAGTTTATATTGTAAAATTAGAGAGCTTATAATAATATTTTGAGGCACTAAATATTCTCAAACGAAAAACTTATCAACTACAAAGTTTTAGGTCTCGTCGAGCTCTACAATTTTCGTATAAAACTTATCTTCATCTGAGATCGTATGAAAAGTTATGAATTTATTTGCGTAGAACTATTTCTAGGGGCGGGCCATGCCATGATCCGCCCCTGAAAATCATTTTCAGGGGCGCGCCATGCCATGACCCGCCCCTGGAAATGCCACCATTTCCAGGGGCGGGTCATGGCATGGCGCGCCCCTGAAAATGATTTCCAGGGGCGGGTCATGGCATGGTGCGCCCCTGAAAATGATTTCCAGGGGCGGCCCTTATCTACAGTAGCCTGCTTGTTTTTTTAGGGGCGCGTCGCCTTTTAGTCCGCCCCTGAAAAAAACCCTGGCTCTTACAAATGTTTTTTGTAGTAGTGACTTCACTTGTAGTATAAGGTGGTATGGGTCAAGTAGTATAGTAGTATAGAGGTATTATGGGAAAAATTATTTTTAAGATGTGGTGTAAGGTGGTATAGATCGAGTAGTACAGTAGTATAGAGGTATTATAGGAAAAATATTTTTATTTTCATACTCATTTGGTCCGATATATTTATTTCCTTATACACATATGTAATTTAGGAAAGAAGCTTCCAACAAAAAAAATTATATTACAATCTAATTACAAAATTGCCCATCCCTCCATACTCTATACTACCATGTGGTAGTATGGAGCACCGAAGAAGACCTCTAAGTTTATCCCCATGATATATATTCTTTTATAGAAATTAAAACTATATATCATAGTTATTAATGAAATTATTTTATTTCTGTGCTGCAAGCAGGGTTCTAGAAATAACCTGTGTGGCGTCTACGTTTGCATCTTCAAGCAAATACGCACTGAATCCATTGTTCAACATAATATGCTAGATGTATATATGTATCAGAGCTTTTCCAAATTTTTAAAAATCAAATATATTATGATGAGCACGTGCAAATTTATTTGGAATCAATAGCTGTTGCAACTAGAAGAGAGATCATTGGTGGACCATAAACTACATACCACTCAGGAAAGGCTTGCACGCTTCATTATGCAGGAAGTCGTAAATCATGAAAGAAAACTTTACGATCTGGAGAACTTTGATAAGACATATTGGGCGGAACAGAAAAAACCTGCTGCAGCTAAAATGAAACAGTAACAAAATTCTCCCAATTTTGGATCTTACAGTTAGCCCCGTCCCACAAATTTTATGGGCCCTTGGGCTAGTAAGACACCAAGGGCCTGACAATCTAATATTTTAATAAAACAATTACAGTATATAATAGTATTAATAAGAGATAACTTGTAGCATACATAGTATATATTTAATTCTTCTCGGAAAAGTAACAGTACATCAAAGAAGATAAAAATGGGCAAAATAACTATGATGGTTATCTCAAATGAATGTATAGTGCTTAAGTGCTTTTTAAAAAGGTGTTTTTGAGCATTTCTTGATGCAAAATCTTCAAGAACACTTTCAAGATCAATTGTATCTAAAATATACATACATGGTAGATCGTGCAAGGTATACTGTATTATACATACTTGGTAGATTCATGGGCCCTCAGCCTGATGGGCCCCTGGCCATTGCACAGGCTGACCCCCCCTCTAAGACGGGCCTGCTTACAGTTACAAAACACACTAGTTATTGTGCCTGTTGTTGTAATGTACAATTTGACTGCCATATTTTTCCAATTCTGGCATTGCAATATAGCTTGATATGTATAGTTAATCATGTCGTTATTGTTGGTTCTCCTCAATGCCTCCTCACGCTGTTCAAAGCCCGCGGGGGACTATGCACCGCAGGGCGCCGACCTCGTCGCCGCCTGCCAAGGTACGTAACACCAGCGCTTGCATATCTCTCTCTCATTTTCCCCCAAATTGATTAAGATCCTGATCTCAGATTTGGGCGAAGGTGCGAGTCGGTGTTGTCCTCGCACTATGTTTTCAATGTTCAAGGGCTGTGCGCATAATAAGGGGTATTAGATCCTAACAGTTGTCAGTCAGGCTCACTCTAATCCTGACAGTGACATGCGGCTGTGGTGCACGTAAGGGCCATCATCCTCCCTATTTATGCGCAGCCATGCTTAGGCGAACAGGACTGAATGTGGCTGCAGGGTGCTTGTGCTGCTACACAAGTCAGTTTCCCTGGTTTGTCAATAGTCAGTATCAGCAGCCGTGTAGCAGCACAAGCACCTTGTGTCCTCATTCGGCTACTGCCTTGTCGCCTTTGTCTCTTGGTTAAATTGTTTAATTTGTTTACAAATGGGCTTTACGCCCTCAAGCTACTTTAATCTTAGTAACCAAAAGAGCATATGTTTGATTCTTGTTGTACGAATTTCTAATCTCTTTCTTTATTTTTTGTTGGTACCACAGTATGAGGGTCGTCATATTTTATTACATTATATAAATAATGTAATAAGGACGTGTTTTATCTACACACACGTGTAGCTACTCTCACCACCAGTATACCACCATACGTATGTGTACATACTATTTTATCACTTTGAGTATGTCCACATACTAATTCTAAGATAATCCAAAGGGATATTCACGAAAAAATTCAAAAGTATCCCTAGTTTTTAATTTATTTTGATTGTACCTTATTACTAGTACGTAAAAATCAGTATGTCCACCTACTCTATATTCTATGTATGCTCACAGTACTCAACGTATATACCGCCACGAATTGTCTGCTATCATCACATACTACATGTACATACTTTTGGTTAGGTCGGATACGTCATGTATCATGAGATACGTAGGTAGAAGTAGCTAATACACACGCGTGTAGAAAGGATTTTCCCATGTAATAATATATAGATTTTCAGCTCATGGATGCATTACAGCGCAACATTATGGGCCTGGGCAGCAGCAATCCCACCAGTAATTCCCTAGAGGTTTACAGTAGGCATTACCGCTAGGGTGGCCATGTGAGGCACACTCAGCGGTGCACATTTCATCCCAACAAAGTTCCTCTATGAATGGTGCTGTGACGCAATCTGTTGTTCTTCTTCGCTTTGGTGGTGACGACGGTGACCGTGGCAGTGGTATACGGTCGCGTCCCATGCCTAGGCAGGAAAAAATATAAACTAGATTAATTGGTTACCTTTAGTTTGTTACTCTGAACCTGTCTTTATAAATAAAAAAAGTAAGGACTTTGCGCCTACATCCACCAGCTAGGCTGCATGGGGACATAGAAGAAAGGATTGCGCCAATTAAGAGGACAACGATAGCTCTCTTGATCCGCGCCATGAATAGGAATAAACTCACAGTTTTCTTCCTGCAAGGAGGAGGGGATTCTTTGTGTTATATATGTATCTCTTCTTTGTTTCAGTCTGCAGGCATTTATATGTATAGAACAGCCAATCTCATGTATAAATAATGCAGCGCCTTAATTAGATGTTGTCCACATATATATGATATCCTATGTTAGTATTTTGACATCTCAAGACTAGGATTCAATATCTTTGTCTCAACAATGATATTTGCTTCTCGATTTATTAATTATTTCAATTTATTTCTCCTTTGGTATTTGTTGAAGTACTAGACATAATGATATTTTGTTGCGTGCCTTTTTCCTAGCTCGGACGTTATCCAAAACCATTGCTCCAAGATATCCTTCTACTAGGGCTTGTTCGGTTGACAGGTATTGGTTCCCGGCCGGGAACAGTAGATATAACAAGAAATTCATGATAGATATAATAAGAGACCAGGATTTATTACGAGCCGGGAATCAATTTACTCATGATAAGTAGAACAAAAGAGTCGGATTGGTTCCCCACCTCTTGACTAGTGGATTGATTCCCGTTTTCTGTTGTATCTATCATGAGTAAATTGATTCCCGACACGTAATAAAACCCGGTATCTTGTTATATTATCATCGATTTTTTGTTATATCTACCATTTCCGGCCGGGAACCAATACCTGTCAACCGAACAACTAAGAGAACAACGATAGCTCTCTTGATCCGCGCCATTAATAGGAAAAAAGAAAGGACGTCGCGCCTACATCCACATAGCTAGGCTGCATGGGGACACAGAACAAAGGATTGCAACAACTAAGAGAACAACGATAGCTCTCTTGATCCACGCCATTAATAGGGATAAACTCACAGATTTCTTCCTGCAAGGAGGAGGGTATTCGATCTTTGTGTTATATGTATCTCTTCTTTGTTTGAGTCTACGGGCAGTTTATATAGAGGAACGACCAATCTCATGTATAAATGCAGTATCTTTTTTTGTTGTCCCACATATATGATATCCTAAGTTAGTATTTTGAAGTCTCAAGACTAGGATTCCATATCTTTGTCTCAACAATGATATTTGCTTCTCGATTTATTATTTCAATTTATTTCTCCTTTGGTATTTGTTGAGGTACTAAATATAATGATATTTGTTGCCTGCCTTTTCCTACCTCGAACGTTATCCAAAACCATTGCTCCAAGATATCCTAATACTAAGGGTTTTATACTTCTTACACGCTAACTTATAAAGATATACTATTCGTGGGAAGAAGAAAAAAAATGTGACAATCTATTTTGACGTAATGCATGTTTACATGTCCACACTACTACAAACATGGCTTTCACTGCGGCCTATCACTGCCGGTTTTGCAAGAACCGGCGGTGGAAACTTGTCACTGCAGGTTCCCAAACAGGTGAGGGTTGTGGCTGTTGGGCAGGCACTAATAAGCTTGGTCAAAACCTGTTCAAAACATGGACCCATGGTGATAAGTTAATCCACTTTCATGCTATTTTGAAAAGTTTAGATGTGGATATAGCTTTCAAAATTTGGTCAGTGCTTGATCTGAACCTCGATGTACTCCAAAATATTCAGAAAGTGATACAGCAAAGAAAAAGAAGACGGTGGCAAGAAATGAATGAAACATACGACCATCCAGAGCCCCTACAAGTTGTTTTCGAGTTCAGGCTGCTATATATATCCTATGGTCTTGTGATATTGACATTATTTTCACTACTAGGGAGACCCTTATTCGTACCGGCACGAAAAACTCATTTGTGCCGGTGATTGGACCAGCACCATGAAGCCGATATGAATGAAGTGGTCATTCGTGTCGGTGCCGAATCCCACACAAATAATGGGTTATTCTAATTGGTGGGATTCTGCACCCGTGTGGACAGTCAAAAATAGAAATTCACAAATAGAAATAACAAAAGTATTTTTTCGTCGGCCTAGAAGTTACAATTCACACGTATTTCACATGAAATACGCACGAGCGAAAAGCAGCGTTCAAACTCATGACCTCCAGCCTCGCCCAACCCTTCCTTACCATCTCACCTAGACATCATACCTGCACACACATGAGGAGATGTTTTTTCATTTTGACCCTTCTTCCCTAGAATTTAATTTATATCGATTATTTGGGCATCTAAATGACTTAAAATAAAAAAAATTCTGAACTACAAAGTTAAGTTGTAGATCTCATCAAAACGTATAAAATTTATCGATCTCCATCCGAGACCATATGCCAAAGTTACGAATTTCTGAATACAATATGAAATTCAAGCTACATAAGTAGCAAACAAGGCAGGAAATAGAGCTAAACGGTGGATAACGTAAATTGAAAAATTTACAACTACAAAGGTGAAGATGAGGTCAGAACCTAACACCTTTTATGTAAAATTTGTCTTCAAGCGATTCCATGTCACATAGTTACGAATTTTCAAATAGAATACGAACTTCAAATTACTATATTACAGTTTTGGATGTCGTCGGACCATATAATGTTTGTCTTCATCCAAGTTCGGATGAAAAGTTACAATTTTTTTTTGATTTTTGAGTTTGTACGTGAGCCGGCGACAATAATCCTATCGGCCAGTGCGAATGAGGTGTTATTTACTCCGCCTCAATTTATAGCTGGTGTGAACGGTTGTTTTAGTCATGCCGGCTCAATTTAGAGCCACCAGCGAATGAGGTATTATTCTTACTGGCTCAATTTAGAGCCGATATGAATGAAGCTTCCCTATGGCTTGCTACTGGAATTCCACCACTTATCGGTCTGGGCGGCTATATATGCGACAGTCTTGGTATTGAAGATGCCAGCATTACTACGCTCCTTCCATAGCTCCCAGACGGAAGCTTCCATACGGGTGCTCTGTTGCTGCACATACCCATCGCGGTACCTTAGGGCTAGTTTGGCAGCTCCCGATTTCCAGGGAAAGCTGCCCAACGTAGTTACATCGGGCCGATTTCCGCGCAGAAATCTCGAGGAACCCCGGCAGGGAGATAGGCTGCCAAGCTAGGCCTTAAGGCAGGTTCACACAACGGGTGCTCTGTTGCTGCACCTTCCCATCGCAATGCCAGTGCTATCTTCCTGCTGTCGCTATCATCATCTTTGATAAAATGCAAGCCTCAACTGTACACGAAGTTCTAGTAGAGCGCCATTGTAAGAAGCAGAGCTTCTCAATACTTATCCTCATTTGTGCATGCACTTTTGATTTTAAGTGGCGGACCCAATTGTCAGGAGGTACGACCATGGGCCCACACGGACGCATGGATAATCTCTAAAGAAGTCGTACCAGGTGTGAAGACTACGAGTAGAGTACTGCAAGGACTCTCCTCGTTATGGAAACCATTCGTATGACATGTAAACTATTCGGATTGACTTGTAAAGCACTCTACGAGTTGTATTAGGTTAGGATTCTACTCAGAACCGACCTTGTAACCCTGCCCTCTGTGTATATAAGGTTAGGCAGGGATCCCCTCAAAAGATTACATCTCATTGAATACAAGCCACCATACAGGACGTAGGGTATTACGCTATCTCGGCGGCCCGAACCTGTCTAAAATCCCGAGTCTCTTGGCCTTTGCGTTCCTGATCTCGGCGAAACCCCACCTGAACTCTACTACCTCGGGGTATCTCGCGGTAGATCGACGGTAGAACACCGACATCTGGTGCGCCAGGTAGGGGTTTTCCTCGAAGATCCTGTGGAGAACGCAATGGTGACCTACATCCAATCTGAAGCGCCTCAGGAAGGCACGAGGTTCAACTTCGGTTCCTGGGTCTACGTCGCAGACGGCTCGGGTGGCTTCTATAGCTACCTCGAGATGCCCATGGAGAAGAAGAAAAGAACCAGCGCCCGAGCAACTCGGCGAGGTCACGCTCGCGGACATCGTCTGTGGGTATGAGTCCGAATCGATCACGACTGCGGAACAGGAGCTACAAGCAACCCTCCCACCCCAATTCCCGTTTGGACTCTGCAATTCGACCCGCGTCTATTGCGAGGCATTGCAGAGCCAAATCGAGTCCACTTTGGACTCGAAGCAGGATGCCCCGGTCCGAGTCATGGCAGGACACGCTAGCTCCCGCAGGAAGGTGATCCCCGTGTACAACTCGGACTCGGACCGAGGAGATCCTACAAGAAGATGGCGGGCATGACCTGGTGATCCACGCCACGCGTGAAGGAAGAGTCGTGTTCCCAAGAGACAAGACACCCCGGGAAATCCACGAGTCCCGCCAAGTCTTTGTACTCCTTGGGTCCAACATCACTGAAGATTTGCCGTTCCAATACGGCACACCGCTAGAATCAAACGAGGAGAGCACCACCGAACTCCTCACCCCAACCACCGGTGACTCTGTCGAGCCTAGTCAACAGGTGTTCATGCCCGGCGCTGGAGGAACTAGTGGTGCAACTGGCGCTAGAGCTGGCACTGGTGCTAGCGCTGACGCTGGTGCTCTCGCTGTCGAAGATGATCCATGTTGGGCTTTCGAGCTGGAGGCTGACATCTCCAAAGACGAACTAGCACGCGATGGAGAAACTGGAGAGCAAGTAGCGGCAAGGGAGACCCACAATAATAAGAGGGTTGTACGATGCCTCGATGCCCGCAACCGCCGTTTTGCTGGGCGCAACTTCGCGCAGGAATTCGCGAAGGTTGCGCGCTACGACTCCCCTATGGCTAACGCCATGAAGATCGCTTACCACATCCGTAGCCTGCCGCGAACTGCACAATCCGAGGCTGCACTCGATCGGATCAATGCCATGATCCGCACTCTCGACAAAGTACTCGCCACCTCGTCGACACGCAGTGATCTGTCGGCCCCCAGCGAAGAAGTCAACAGCTACGGTCGTAACCGCTCACGAGACAGACCACCCCCTGGCGGCTCCAAGCCGCCTGGGAGGCGCAAACCGCGGGGGAGGTGCACCTCTCAACCGCCCAGACGATAACCGTCCAACTGGACGAGGCCAACCACGGGCCAATGCTAGTCGCAATGAGGGAGGTCGAGCCGCATCCTCACACAGGCCGGCAGATAGCAACGACCTCAGAAGGACCATCAACGCCAACCGTGAGATGCGGTCAATCCTCGACTCCAGGAGGCGCGACGAAGAGCGGGGATACAAGGAAGAAGATGACGAGTACCCAATGTTCTCCTAGGGACATACGGATGGCGTCGTACCCGCAACCTTTCAAGCCAGCAGGCTTCGAGAAATATGATGGCAAGACTTCCCCTGAGTCATGGCTGCGCATCTACTCCGCATCCATAGAATGTGCGGGCGGCAACAGTGCAATTAAGTGCCGATACTTTCCATTAGCACTCGAGCCCGCCCCGCTCACATGGTTCGAGAACCTGCCACGACGCTCCATCGACTCATGGGAACGACTCAAGAAGATGTTTGTGGTGAACTTCCAGGGCACCTACAACCGACCCAAGACTCGACATGACCTGGCCATGTGCAAGCAGCAGTCTAATGAAAATCTACGCGAATACATGCGCCGCTTCATGGAGATCAAGAACCTGGTGGTTGACGTATCTGATCGCGACTGCATCGACCTGTTCCAGAATGGCATCACGAACAGATACTTCGACACGCAGTTTGGCCTGCACCGCCCAAAGACTCTGGAAGCTCTGCACAACCAGGTGGAAGCGTGGTCCGAACAAGAAGACTGTGACCTTGAAAAGTACGGTCCTCGCAAGGGCAAGGAGAGGCAGGACAACAAGGGCAACAACCATAAGGGCCAGCAGAATTTCCAGCACAACAAGCGCAAGCCGGATGATACAGTCGCGACGCTGGACAACGGCATGAGAAGCCAAAAGAAGAACTACCCCGGCAAGAGCGATGTGAAGAAGATCATGGAGAGACCATGTCCAATGCACCCAAAGTAGAGGCACACCATGGGTCAATGCTATGATCTCCAACGCGCGTATCATCAGCAACCGCATGAGGAAAGAGGCAAGAAGAAGACAGAGAAGCAACCTCTCGATCTCGTAGCCAAGAACAAAGAGAAGGCGAACGATGAGGAAGATGAAGAGGACAAGATGAACAAATTCCAAAAGCCGAGTAAAGTACTCATGGTCATCATCGGAGGCGACTACGGTTTCCCAATCCGGCGGAACCACAAGCTCGCCATGCGTCACATCATGGCGGTTGAGCCAGCTGTCCCATGGTACTTAAAGTACTCGGAGGTCCCAATCACCTTCTCAAGAGAGGACCAGTGGAACAGCTACGATGAACCAGGGCACTTGCCACTTGTCTTGGATCCCACGGTGGCGGGGTCAAAGCTCACCATGGTACTCATCGACGGCAGTGCAGGACTGAACGTATTATTCTCCGGCACCCTGAAGAGGATGGGCCTCGACATCGAGAAGCTGCTGACGCCCATAGATTCCCCGTTCTACGGCATCGTTCCTGGTAATGGTAGTCTCCCACTTGGCCAAGTCACATTACCAGTAACGTTTGGCACTCCAGAGAATTTCAGGACAGAGTACATCAAGTTCGAGGTGGCAGACTTCGAAACTTCATATCAAGCCATCCTCGGACGTCCTGCATTGGCCAAGTTCATGGCCATCCCCCACTACGTCTACCTCGTCCTCAAGATGCCAGGACCCAAGGGCGTTATCTCCCTCCGTGGCGACTTGAGGCGGTCGTACGACTGCGACAGAAAGGCCGTAGAGTTTGCAGCCACCACTCAGGTGCCTAACTCTATGGCTCAAATTTTCGCGGCTGCTCAAAAGCTCAGGAAGACAGAGCTCGAGATTCCTACAAAGGAGTCAGGGCCACTCAAGGCGGCCACTCCTGATGACGTGGTGACAAAGGACGCAGAGCTGATGAAGGCGACCAGTCCAAGACCACCAATATTGGGGCTAACCTGACTCCCAAATAGGAAGACGCGCTCGTCAGGTTCCTGCAGGCTAACCGCAACATCTTCGCGTGGAAACCCGCGGATATGCCAGGGAGTGCCAAGGGACCTGATCGAGCACAGCCTAAATGTTGATCCAAAAGCAACTCCCAAGAAGCAACGACTACGACGATTCACATCTGACAAGCGCGAGGCAATCAAGAAAGAGCTGGTGAAACTACTCGCCACGGGATTCATCAAGGAAGTCTTTCACCCTGATTGGCTGGCAAATCCAGTCTTGGTGAAAAGAAGAACAACAACGAGTGGCGGATGTGTCGACTACACCGATCTGAACAAGCACT